>CM036592.1:16568189-17231189 GCA_020745705.1 Hemiprocne comata
AGGTTGGGCCTGGGCTCTTCTCCCAGGCAACTGGTGACAGGACAAGAGGGCATAGCCTGAAGTTGCTCCAAGGGAGATTTAGGTTGGGTATTAGGAAGCACTTCCTCACAGAGAGGGTGATTAGACATTGGAATAGACTTCCCAGGGAAGTGGTGGAGGCACCGTCCCTGGATGTGTTCAAGGCAAGGCTGGATGTGGCACTTAGTGCCATGGTCTAGATGGTGTGGTGGTGTTGGTCATAGGCTGGACTTGATGATCATAAAGGTCTTTTCCAGCCTTGGTGATTCTGTGATTCTGTGATCTCTGACTGAAAAGAGAATGAAGGCCAGAAGCTCTTAGGAACTGTGAGTGAAGGTTCATTTGAAACTGATGAAATACTAGGAATTGCATGGCCTGTCAGGGAAGCATGAATCAAGAAGGTAGTAGAGTGGTAACGGAAGTCAAGCCTGAAGAAGGTGTTCATGGTGGGGTGTATCTTTCAGTGATGTCTGAAGAAACACAAAGTTATTGCTGGACCTCTGAGTCAGCTTGGAAGATAGAGAAGGATGGTAGTGTGTCTGAGAGTCAAGATTGAAGGAAGACAGGGACTTCAGGGGACTTATGGGTGAAGATTAAAGATAGAGGAGGATTATGGTTAGTTAAGGTGGAAGATGAAATGATAGGTCAGGAAACTGGTGAGTGAAGTTTTAAGACAGAGACCGACTATAGTTATTGTGTGAGTGAAGATTTAAAAAAAAGTGGATTTTGGGAGACCCATGAGTGAAGTTGTAAGACAGAGGAGGACAGTGGGGGATTTTGTGAAGACAAAAAATAAAGGAGGACGTCAGCGGACTTTTGATTGGCTGTGGAAGAAAGAAGAGGATGGCTGGGGACCTGTGAATGAAGATAGGTAAGGACAGTGGCAACTTCCTAGTTATGAATGAAGAAAACAAAGGACAGTGGGGACTTCTGATGAGGATTGGAAACAGAGGAGGAGGTTGGTGGAGCTGTTAGTGAAGGCTGATCAAAAGGATTGAAGGAAAAAAAAAAGGATAATGGGAGATTTGTGAGGGGGGACTGAAAACTGAGGACAGTGGAGGACCTGTGAGTAAAGATCAAAGACAGAAGGGCAGTGTTGGACCTCTAAGTGACGGCTAAAACTAGAGGAGGACCGCCTGGGACCTCTGAGTGAGGACTAAGAACAGAGGACCATGTCAGTGGACCTTTGAGTGAGGATGGAAGACAAAGTAGGATGGCAGTGAATCTATGAGTTAAGAATGAAAAATTCTAGGATTGTGGTGGGTTTGGGAGTGAAGATTGAAGACAGAGGCAAACATTGGGAGACTGGTGAGTGAAGATTGAAGCCAGAGGAGGACATCAGTGGACATGTGAGTGAAGATTTTAGTCAGAGGAGGATAATGGTGAATGTGTGAGTGAAGACTGAAGAAAGACATATTTGGTGGGGGACCCATCAGTGAATATTGAAGAAAGAGGAGGACGGTGGGTGACTTTTGAGTGAGGACTGAAAACAGAGGAGGATGTCAGTGGACCTATGAATGAAGACTGAAGAAGTTATGGACAGCACGGGACTCCTGATTGAAGATGGAAGAAGTAGGAGGACTACAGGGGACTGGTGAGTGAAGACAGAATGAAGACATGGACAGTGGGAGACCTGTGAGTGAGGACCGATGATAGAGGAGGATGCCGTGGGACTGGTGAGTTAAGACTGAAGACACAGGAGGGCATTGGTGGACATCTGAGTAAGGAGTGAAAACTAGAGAATAATGATGGATGTGTGAGTGAAGACTGAAGGAAGATGTGGATGGCAGGGGACCCATGAGTGAAGATGAAGCCAGAGGACAGTGGAGGACTGATCAGTGAAGACTATAAACAGATGGAGGATGTCTTTAGACCTGTGAGTGAAGGCTGAAGAAAACCTGGAAGGTGGGGAACCTATGAGTCAATATGGAAGAAAGAGGACAGCAGGTGAATTCTGAGCAAAGACTAAAACCAGAGGAGGTCATCAATGGACATGTGCGTCAAGACTGAAGAAAGATGTGCACAGCAGTGACTCGTAATTTAAGACAGGAGAAATAGGAGAACTATGGGTTACTGGAGAGTGAAGAAAGAATGAAGACGTGGACAGCAGGGGACCTGTGAGTAAGGATTGAAGACTGTGGTCCCCCACAGTGGACCTGTGAGTGAAGACTGAAGAAAGACTGGGATGGCAGGGTACCTGTTAGTGAAGATGGAAGACAGAGGAGGACATCAGAGGACTGGTAAGTGAAGACTGTAAACAGAGGATGTCGTCTTTGCATCTGTGAGTGAAGACTGAACAACACCTGGAAGGCAAGGGACCTGTGACTGAGGACTGAAGACAGAGGAGGGTGGCAGGGCAGTGGAATTTTTCATGCCAGAGCCTGTTGATGTTGGAGTGTTATTGTGGAAGTCTTCAGGTAGGCATTTGTTGATGTTGGAGTGTTACTGCGGGAGGAGTGGATTACTTTGTGAAGGCTTGTCTGTGAGACGGTGTAGAGAGAGTAGGGGAGCAGTTTAGTGGGAAAGGATGAAATCTGGATGGTTTGAAGGTAGATTTTGGAAAGTCTTCGGTGGTACAGGTAATCTGTATTAGGTGTAGGGTAGAGGCTGAAGCTGGCTTTGCCTGTGTGGTGCACTTGGATTGGTGTGGACAGCTAATGAGAAGTGGGCTTTTGCAAGTGACCCTGAAACGCAAGATCAGGTTGGCCATTATAGACATTTTCCTGCTGCCTAGCTTGACTATGAAACTGAAGAATTTTTATGCGGAATTTTGAGCTGGTAACTGGATGCATTAATGTTGTCTGCTGGTTGCTCTGCTGAGCAAGAATGAGACATGATTTCTTATTGACTTTTTTCTGTTTCAGCCCAAGTGGAGGGGCAGGACTTACATGCTCTCCCCAAGGCCTAATATCTCTGGTTGTGGCTCGGTGCCTTTGACACCAGTGTCTGCTCAAGCACTTGAGGCCCACCAGTGTCCCTTGTGTTAGAGTAAGATAACAGTGTGTTGCAAAAACATAATACAGTCCAGTTTTGTGCAGAATGTACAAAAAAGCCAACAACAATATAAAATTATGAGTTGCATTATGTTATAAACGGAGTTTAAGTTTAGGAATGAGGAGTTCAGTAGTGTATCACCTGAGCTCTCCTTCCCACTTTCTAAAAACATGTATTCAGTAAATTCTGCATTATCAATAGTGTAAAACTCTGATTCTATTCGTGGCTTGCATTGTATATCCACAACTGAAAAAAGGAGGCTGTGTTCCCCACATGGTGTTCTAGTTATGCCACTAATATATCATCTCTTTTAACAAAACTGCTCAGTGTAGTTTTATTTCTTGGTCTTTCTGAAACATGTAGTAGAAATGCCAAATAGAGGAATGTTTTTGAGTATCTTTTCTCTAGAAACTGGGCTGAGAGCCACAGAATCACTTCCATTGAACCACCAAAGCTTTTTCAATTTGGTAGCTGAACTTGCTGTTGAATTTGGATGAACTCAGTCAAGTTTATCGGTGAAAGTGTCTTTCATTGCTAATCCTTTGAGCTATTCAGTCTTTTTAAATCGTTTTTAGGCTGAAAAAGTCTACATCTCTCTCCAGATGCTTCTAGTGTTCTGTTTTCACAACTTAAAAGCACATTTCAAGGCTCTTCCTGTATTTTAGATTATACTGATAATTGCGAACAAGTTTTTTTAATGAATATGTTTTCAACATAAGCCAGCACACAATATGCCTTTTTATCTAGGCATACATGAGCTTAATTAATGGAAATATATTGCTTGTAAATGTTAAAATAGTCTTTTATTGGAGAATACATGGGAATCATGTAGCCAGGTTATTTGATGCCTTGGCTAAAAAAACCTCCACCAATAAAGTATTACAAAATCTTTCAAGAAAGGAGTCATCAAATCATGTCATGATTTTAAAGGTAGCATAACTAGAAGTTGGATTACAGAACAGTAGTAACTATTGGTATAACATGCCTGAGTTCAGAATATTCAGTGCTTCATATAATAGGATCTGAGACAGGGGTAGGAGAAAGTTTTGTGTAATGGGATTTCAAATGTTGAGCTCCCTTTGACTCTGCAGCTTGCTTTTCAAAATTGGGCATTTGGAGACATCATTGCCGTTGTGCTGTCACACTGGAGAGAAATGCATGTTCTAACTGAGCTCCTTCCATCTCTTAAGTGTCTAAACATCTGAAAAGTTACTTCCCTGTTTATTAATTTTTTTCATACTTGCAGTTCTTTAGTGTCAGTTTGAAACTAAGACCTTTGATTTTTAACAGCTGGAAGTTTAAGTATGAAATCAATAACCTAGTGATTATTAAATCTGCTAAATTCTACAGAGTGTCAGTGCTGCTTGGTATCCTCTGACAAAACGTTCTGAATCTTTATAAGCTTAGGACTAAGTTTGAGATGGTGATCATTAACTTGGGTACATGTTAAGATAGATGGTGACATAAAAGGGTTTTTTATTTTTCTTTTGTTAAAATCAAACACATTACACACAGGTTTCTATTAAATTATCAGCAGCACAAGTTGCCATCTTTTACTGAACAAATTACAACTTCTAGCCACTCACAGTTGTTCTTGGAATACTCTTCAGATCATGGAGAGTCAAATGTAATCAATCATCCTTGAAGACAGAGCTGTGCAGACTCAGAATCTGAAATTGTCTGAACTTGTCAGTATAGAGAAGTCTGTGCTTGCTTAGTTTGAAATAAAAATGTTCATAATTACAAAAAAGCAGTAGGAGATGGAAGATACTTTTTTTTTTAACTTAGTTTTAACAGACACTCATAAGTGCTGTGCTCATGTGGTAATTTTGCATAGTAGTAGAGTCAACTGTTGTCATCTGGTACTAAATTACTAGGTGAGCATATTCCAACATTTTACCACATGAAAAAGGTATCAGGTAATACTATACTAAAAAATGGAGAGGCAGGTCAGACTTTAACAGGAGTTTAGGCTTGTATTTTTCTCTGGAAGTCAAGGATATAAAGAAATTATTCCTCTTGGAGACTCCAGAAAGAACTGCACTGAACATGGACTTGCTTTGTTTTTAAATCCTTTCTCTTACAAGTGCTCCTCCTACTACAGTAAGCAAAATCTGATGCTTAAACTCCAAAAGCTACAATATGTTTTACGTTCTGAAACAATCATCTGTGCTAGCTTTCAACTCCATCATTATATTGATGCTAAAAACCTTGACACATTCCTCACTGTGAAACTAATTTTTAATTTTAAAAGTAGTTCCCCTTAAGGCATGTTAACAGATGAAAACAAATGTCTGAGAAGCAGAGCCTGACCTCCCTAGTGTGTTTTTTAATTTTTCCGGTGCCTTACAGCAGAAACTTTAGTGAAAGGTTTCCACTTATTACAAAGCCTCCCTTGTATTGAGGAAGAGGGCATGCCCATTTCTCTGCACTCTGGGGGCTCCCTGAAACACCCCTGTGTTGCCCTGCCTTGCTGGTGCCCTGGGAGCAGCCTGACTGAGTGGAACACTGGATTTGTTCCAGGACCTGCTGGCTGCCAGCATATTGTAGGACTAACTCAAGAGGAATGTTCCCCTTGGCAGGAAGCCTTCTCCTGGCACTGGCACCAAATGATATAAACCTTAATTGTTGCTATTTCTGATTTTTTTTGTTGTTTATTTGAGTCATTGCTAAGACAGCTAGGTTATCCTAAATCTTTTAACAACTCGCACAGTGGGAAGCCTGACAGTAGATAGAGGACAATGCAAATAATTTTGAATTGAATCTACAATTTTTTGAGCTTAGAGATAAAAGCATATTCTGCTTGAGCTTGGAGCTCCAAATCCAACAACTGTTGAGTCTTAGGTTTCCAGCATCTCAATACTGGCTCACTGTGTCCTAGAAGAGGTTTCTTCAATATTTCTCTTGGTTTCTTATTTACGCTTTTCTCTAGTTTCTGTTAACTTGTGTTTTGTTTAGCTGCTTTGTAACTAATGTAAGCAAGCAGGCCCGTGTGTATATTTCCAGCATTGGGAATACCACCTTTATGCAACGTATCTGACTGTGTTGGAGTTCTTGGAGTGTGGATGAAATATGTGAATACAAATAGTAATTCTGGCTGAAACTAGCAAACAATTAAGAATATAACAATGATCCTGTCCCTAACTTTTTCTGAGTAAGCAAAATGCAAATATACTGGAGAATGTATTATGTTCCTAAACTGGATACTGTTCTAAATGCCCAACAGCTCTGATCCAGGTTTGCACTTCCAGGAATGCTGTGCAGGCTCACGGTCACAGGAGTTCTGGAAAGTGAGTAAATCAGGTACACATACAGTCATTCTGACATGTCCTACATGACTTTGCAAGTACAGTGTCATATGAATGCAGGGAGCTTTGAGGAGTTCCCAAGCAGAAATACTTTTGTCCTTTTCTGTGTCATGGCTAAAGTAGACATAAATGTTAATTTTCTGTAAAAGAGTAAACGTGCAGGGTGCACCTGTGGGGGGTGGTTTGGATGCCTATTGTAACAGCATAGGCAAATAGATCTACTCTTTGGTGCTGTAGGAATAACCTTCTGCAGCACATGGCCAATAGATGCTTCTGTGGTAATACTTGGAGGATGCTTTTATTTCTGGAACAGGTTGCCCAGGGAAATTGTGAATGTCCCATCCATCCCTGGAGGTGTTCAAGGCCAGGTTGGACAGGACTTGGAGCAACCTGGTCTAGTGGGGGATGTCCCCCTTCTAGAACTAATGATCTTTAAGGTCCTTTCCAGCTTAAATTATTCTATGATTCTAAACAAGGAGGACTGTCAGTGGTTTTTTCCACTTCTTGTGACTGACTGTGGGATAAAATAATATACACCTCTTTTTGCCTTGGCGTGGTGTGTTTAGTGCCTCTGTAATTGTTATATAAATAACATTGCTCATTTAAACTTGCACAATATTGCTGAGTGCCAATAATATTTCTCATAATTTGTTTTGCTTTGGTTTTAACTATTAGTATGCATTTAATTCTAATGCAGTAGTTAATGATTCATTTTGCAAATGAGAAGCACCTATCAAACAGTACTGTTTATGATGAAAAGCCTATGAAATATATCATTCAAGTAAAATAGAATCCGCTTTTGAAGTTCAGGATCTAGGTAGTCAGGATCGAGTGAATTCCAATGTGGGCATATAATGCAACTGCAACTGTCCCCAAGTATGTGTATTTCCATCAGGTCACCCTAAGCTACATGATGAAATGGGTTAGTCAGTGTAACAGACCACAAAATTGGAGCATTCAGAGACACCCTCTCACTGCCAGTGCTTTCTGTTCCCTTCAGACTAGTACTGTGTCAGAGCAGATGCAATACTTACCCTGTGTAGAAAGACAGGATATTGCTTAGTACAAGGCATGGAAAGAGGGGAATGTTTTGAGGTACCCTGTGTAAGTGAGTTGCTCAAAGGAAAGGATATGGCAAATTTTTCAGTGCCTCAAATAGAAGACTGAACCCTGAGGAAACTAGCAATCTCTCTACATTGCCTGTAGAGCATGCATCACTGTGCATCTTCACTCCTGGTATCCAAAGCAGCAGTCTCAGGCTCAGATTGCAAAAGATGTACAAGCTTACTTTGCTATCCTGACAGTCAATTAAATGCACAGAATTATTTGTCGTATCTTATTTACTTTATTCCAAATTCCAGTTAATGCAGAACGCTGAAAACATGTTTTTGTGGGCATCAGATGAGATGCTTTACTATGATGCAGCTGCAAAGTCAAGAACTAAAGGACTCTGCAATCCTACCTGGTAATTGTTGATACAACTGGGAAGTCTTGATGTTTGGTAAAACATTAGGCTTGCAGCCATTCTGAATTACTGCATCTAAACATGGTAATATTTTAAATAACCAACCACAAACATGCTTTTAGTTGTTCAGGTTCCTCTTTTTTTTTTTAATCTTCATAATTGTTAGAAAACAGAACATAGCTAAGGGAAGGGTGGCAGGGAAGTAGTGGCTCCTTTGGTAAATACTACGCTGAAATGTTATTTCTGCCTTTTCTATTGAAGAAAAGGCTTTTCCAGGAAGGAATTTTTTTTTTCCAAGACCTATAGTGATGTTTCAATTAAATTACCATATATGTTAAATTTCAGCAGTTTTATGGCCCTTCCAGGTATGTGAGTCTTCTGTTTTCCCAAAGCTTAGAAGTAAAACTATTCCATATTTTAATTATTGCAGAACAAATTGTCAGCCATTTGATTTTTACTAGCTTTGGGATTTTTTATTTGTTACTTAGAATGTTTTGTCTTCAATTACCTTTCCTCTGCCCTGAAGACAATATTCAGCAAATGGCAAGGTCTTGGCTGTATGGCAATATGTATGGTTTGTTCAGGTATATCTTTTTCCCTTCTAAGAACAGGCTTTCTGCTGCTTTAGACCCTGGATGGTCTCTGGTTTTGATTGTGACCCTTCTGAACACACCAGGAAGGTGTGGTATGGTTTTTGTTGACCAGCATGTTTCTCAAAAGCCATCCAGATGCCACAGTGATGGATGGCTTTGAAATACATATTTGAGCTTTAAGCTTGCAATTAAAGAGCCTGTCATGTCAGAGCAAGAGAGATGTCCTAGAATTCAATTGTATAAAGTCTGAACTAGTCACAAGCAAAATTATGGTGCATTGGTCTTTCTCACCTTTGTCTCTCATATGTGTGTGGTGGTGCCTAGTGACCAAACTGTAACAGAATATAACATTTCTTAAATTTTTTTCATTAACTATTCTGGTTTTTGTAGAACTCTGACCATATCCTTTTTCAAACCTTTTTCACTCATGTGCTTTTCTTTGCATAGTATCTCACAATATCTGACCCAGAGTCAGTGAGAACACAAAATCTGAAGATGATTGCTGCCGAAGTATTAGAGGGTTAGAATTCTATAGAGAAACATGCAAGCTGGAGTACTGCCAGAAAACAAACCGAAAAGGTGAAAATTATTAAATACTGTTTGAACTGTCTTGTACAATGCTTTTCTCATTTTACTATAAAATTACTTTTATAGTGCAACTATGTGCATTAGTTACTGTTGCAGGCCCCAGTGTTGCTGCTTGTTTATATCTCACAACCAATTAAATAGAAAGAAAAAGAGAATAGGCAGGATAGAGACTACCCTATATTTCTTGGGTTTCTGTTCAAAGTGATTTTGAGAATCTTTATTTTTACACGCACTACTGAAATTGGGTAGGTTTTACTGCAGTGCTGTGGGGCTGGCTTCATTCTCTTGCACTTGCTTGCAATAGATTATAGCTTTCCCTAATCTAATGTCTTTGTAATTGTACTGAAAATGGTGCTGTGCTGTCAGTGACATTTCATAAAAAGATTCTGTTGCAAGAGGCTCCGCACTTCGGGTGTAGCACACATGGCTTTATGTATCCAGCAGTTTTAGCTACCTTCCTGACTATGTCTTGCTCTTTAAGCCTGTATTTTTAAGTAGAAGTACTTTAAAATTAATTATCCTTTCTTGCTCTTGGTGAGTTAAGAGCTTTCTGCACTTCAAACTCTCAAACCATGGTCTAGCAAGAAGCAAAAGCACTTAAATACAGCAGTTTTTAGAGCATGGATTTCAAGGCACAGAATTCGAGCCTGGAACTGCTAACTGATAAATTACAGTCTACACTAACCAGCTTGTCACAGTGGAGGATTTACATGGTTTGTAGCAAGTGCTAGCCAATTTTAAAGTGAATCCATCACTAATTCTGTCTTTTCAAATATGGCACTATCTGTATAGTAACTTACTTCTACACCCACTAAGCTGTAATTTCCTAGTCATCTGGAGAAAGATGCAATTACCAGTAGGGAGAGTGATTCCGGGGAGAGAAATCCGAGTGCACTTGGACATGATAAGCTGAAAAATGTTAAAATAATGTTCATAGGTCAGCTTCAGGAAATATGTTTTTTACCTTTATTAGTGGATATTTGTAAGATGGCACAATAACTCTAAGAAGTGACATTGTCTTCCAGATCCTCAGAATCAAGTTAAGATGTGTTCATTGTCTCAGTAGACACTTGGTGCTTGTAGAATGTTGGCTTCCGTTTCATACAGGAAGCTAAACATCAGCGTCTAAGCGTGTGTGGCACGTGCATAAGAGAGATGCACCTGTACACAGATGTCAAATTAAAATAGGTGGATAAAGATGGGAAAGATGACTAACAAAAAACAATTAACAGTGAAAACAGCTGTAGTTTGTGGGTTTTTCTTATTATTTTTGTTGTTCACCAAGGACTAAAGATTCCTTGCTGTGTGAGGTGTTAGTTCTGGCAAAAGAGAATAGAGTTTCTGTAGCTCTTCAGTTGTTTGATGTTCTCAGAGTACTGGTGCATCTTATCACCTGTAGAACACAATGCTTCACTTCTGGTACCAGGAAAAAGGCAGAGCTCTAATATTCAGCTCTGATTTTATATTTTGTTTGGTAATGGGCCATTGTGTTCTTCAGCCACTTCTCAATGTAATAGGAATTCTGGATGACTCGTGAGTAATGCTAGCACATTTAGCCAAGTTTACAATTACTTTATGCTGAGCTGGAGCTTTCTAGGCATCGGTTAAACTCCTTGTTGCTGCCCTATGAACGTGCTGCCAGGCAGCAGCAGCACCACCACCTCATCTCAGATCTAAACCTGCACTGACTAAAGAACAAGTGAGGAATGGAAGTCCGAAAGTGTCCACATATGATTCTATTATGTGGATCTAGTATCAATGAGAGAGAAACTTGTAAGGAAATGACAGCCATATTGTGGCTAGTTGATGGCTGTGGTGAAGGATGGTAGTGTGTGAATGTGAATTTATGGAAATGTATACTGCTCAGCCTATTGTAACTGGGACTTACCAGTCAATGAGAACAGTATGTGTTCATCCACTGAAGGAAACAGAATGAGACACTATTTCTAAAAAGGAATCATAATTGACATTTCTTTTGTCTGACCATGCTTATGCTTACCTTCATTTTGAAAACTTTGTCAGAATAAATGGGGGCTCCCAGTAAAACCTACTCACTGTTTACCCAAATGTATTTGTTTTAGACTTTCTGATTTTTTTGCCTATGCTGTCTGAAGCCTGGATCCTTAAGCAATAGTTACACAGTGGTGCTAGAGAAGAGAAAATGAATATACTTAAGAATACTGGCCTGTTACTACTCAAAATTATGGCAGTTTTCTTATTTAAGGAGTGAGTCACACCATATTGAGAAGTTATTTGCTTAGCTCAGTGTTTCAGCAGCTATTATGCCTTATTTTTGGTATGCATGTGTTGCTATGTCTTATTTAGGGGAAAAAAGCACAGCACTTATGTATAGGAAACTATTTCTGAGCTAATGGTACTATGGAGCCTCATTTGAGCTTCCAGGTGTGCCCTCTGACTTCGTGGACTACAAGCATTTGCAAATGTAATAAGATGTAGAAGTATAGGTGGAGATGAGACAAAGCACCATAAAATATACTTCAAATCAATATTCGATCTCCCTGTTTGTAATGACTTTCCTTTAAGCTAAGTCCAATTGATGTCATGTGTCTCCTAGGGATCTTCAGCAACCCCAAGGGACTGCATCAGGGTTAGCTACAGAATATTCTTGCATAATTCACCAGTGAGTCATTTGTAACCATCTGCCACTCCTCTTCATTGGGTAAATATTGGAACTGTTGTTGCTACAAAAACAGTCAGCTCTACATCACAGCTTTCTCAGATACTGGCACAATGACTGTGCTAGATAAAGCAAAGACCTTACCTGGAAGCTGTAAAAAACATCTGGGGCTTTCTCAGTAATGCCCCAGTAATGCCAGTCATTTCAGTTGTGCCAGGGGACCTGATCTGTTTTACCTTAGCTAAGAACAGTCTTCTGGATTGAAGACAAGAGTAAGGACAGATGGTGGTTCTGCAGAATTCATTGGGGTTCTCAGCTCTGGGGGTAAGTTTTTGGATGCTAGTCATGTCCAGTCTTCTTGCTTTCTTCAGCAGGACCATGAAAGAGAAAAGACCCTTCATGTATATATATTACTGTGATGCTATGACATGCAGTTTTATCTAATTTCCATGCTTCTCCTTCATTGCAGAATTTTGAAATCCTCTATGACTTGATCTTGTTCAAGATGTCTCTGCTCATTGCAGGGGTGTTGGACTAAGTGACCTTTAAAGGTCTCTTCCAACTCAAACTATGATATGATTCTATAGTGATTATATAAAAAGTGGCATCTTGTTGTAAAACAGCAGATAGTACTTTTTTCCTACTTTTATGAGTCTGTCTTTTTTTAAAATGAGCAGAATCTTTGGTGCATTCTTTCTTAGAAATCAGTGATCCAAAGTTAAATCTTCATTGATTTGGCACTTCACAGCTTCCCTAAATAAGATATTACAAGATCCTTAATGGCTGTGCTTTTCAGGCTTAGTAATTGACTGGTTCCTTCTGCTTCATTTCAAGGTAATGTTTTACGTTCACTACATTTTCAGAACACTGAATATATGCCCAAAACCACCAAACACTTTAATCCTGCTTCATCTAACTTCAAAGGCTATTTCTGCCACTCTCCTGAGCAAGTGAGGTGGTTTTAAGAGTATGATTTGTCCAAGTGTCTTTCTTACCTTTACACTGGTAGTTAGTCAATGCATACCCAGTACCGTGCAAGGCAGCACTGAAGTGGCCTGCTAAGTCTGGGAGATTTAGTTGGCTGCTGGAAGCAGCAAGAGTTCTGCGATCGTGTGTATAGTTTTACCTTGGCTAAAATTCTCAGCTTCATGTTTGACCTGGTCACACTGAGTAGTGTTAGAGTGAAATTCTGTCTAGCCAGCAAGAAGAAAAATGTTACTCTTTCATATTTTAATGTGTTATGCTGGTGGAAGGTATTGGGTCCTTGCAAGCTAGCTTTTCAGTGAAGAAGAAAGTGATGTGGACATCTGCTACATCCTTCTCGTTACACACAGGCCTAGGAAACAAGCTTTTCTTCTAAGACTTGCACATGAAGAAAAGAGCTTATTAAGAGTCAACAGTGATATTGCTGGGTAGACCTTGTTTGTAGAAAGTATCTTCAGTAAAATATTGGGTAATACTAAAATTATTAGGAATACGCAGAAGGGAAGTGCTTGAAGACTAAATCAGACTGGCTAACTAGAGCTTGAAAAGTAGGGCTACTGGCTTGGTGTGTGGAAAAGCCTATTTAAAGCCATGCTCTGCCTGGTTTGGAGTGAAGTGGAATTAAAATCCACAGTAAATACTCATAACAAATAAACTAGAGCAGGGGCTTGTATCAGGTGGTACTGAACCCTTGTGTTATTACAAAAGTATTAAAAAGCTTTGCCTGCTTTCATTGTAAAGGGAAAATAACACTAAGTCTGGGAGCTTGAAAGAGTCAGCAGTACAGAATTTGGATACGCTGGTCTAGGTCTGTGTTGTTATTGTGGTGCAGCATGTGAAAAAGAAATGCAAATGTTGGTAATACTATAACCACTCAGTTGTCCCCTGTTAGCTTAGGCTTCCCTGTGGATGATATTTAAAATAGATTACATTACGAATATCGTTATACTAAGTTCAAGTATGCTAGTATTTTGCAGACTTTTGTATCCCTTCTCTCCCCCATCGTCCTGTAAAATAATGGTGTTTTCTTCATGAATCAGGGTTTTTTCATTTATTTGTTTTGTTTAAGGAAATACCTGAGTCATGATTCTACATTTTTCTCTGCAACCATGAGGGATACAAATTTTCTTGTAAACTAAAGGCTAAATCACTTGATTCTGAGATTCTGAGCTTTAAGCAAAGCACCAATTGTTACAAGTTCTCATAGCTTTTGTTACCCCACTGTAGGATTAATGGTATTATTTCTAACTAGACACGCTGCTAAATATTATTAGTACTTCCTGTAGTGCTAGAAACTCAGAAAACTAGTCTATTCTGCAGTACAGGATTCTTGTTGACTAGGCTGCTTGCTTTAAATTGAGTCTTGTCTTTGAGAAAGTTGCTGGAAGAAAATAAGAGCACTTTAGGTTCAAGCCTCATATCTTTGCATCCAGAAAATACTAAGGGAAATGGGAAGCTTAATTTTAAAGCTATTTTCTATACTTGATACACCAGCCCCAGCTGAGAAACATAACTGCATTTGATTAATTGCTGTGCCATTGTCACAGTTTAATGCTGGGCTGGCAATTAAACGAATGACAGATTGCTCTCTATTAGCCCCCCTTCCTCCTTCTGTAGGGAAGGGAGAGAGTCTTATGGGTTGGAAACGAATCTATACAACTTTAAAGAAATAATAGTGGTGAAAAGGAAAATAATGAAATACCTATAGATACATATGTCCTGGTTTAAGTATTAGGGGTGAATCCCAAACAAACCACAGGACAGAATTACTCTCTATTACCCCCCCTCCACCCTCCCAAGGGAAGAGAGAGAGTAAGAAAGACTTAAACTTTGGAAGTTGAAACTAGAAACAAGGTTACTCTAACACAAGGAAAAGGGATAAAACATGGGATGGGGGGGGGAGAATGGGTAAATATTAATATACAAATATACAAAACCGGTCTCTATGATCACAGTGATATGGGAAATGCAGGGCTGCTCCAGGAGAGGTCCACGGCTCCTCACAGCACCCGATGTAGTTGGATTCTGGAGCAAGCACGTGGGAAGCTGAAAGAAAACAGCAGCACACCCAGCAGGGGGAAAGGAGTAGGAGCAAGGAGAGAGTGACTTCTGGCTCTCCTGGCTTTTATAGATTGTGACAGGAAGTGGGCAAGTGGGCAGGGGAATACTGACCCCTTCCAGTCTTTCAGGGTGTTAGGGACCCTCTCTCTCCAATAGGTGTCCAACACCGTGCCGGGAGGGTCTCCCAAACCGTAACAACATAAAAAACCACCAGCTCCCCCCCTGTAATGCTCATGTCACTACTGAGGCTGCAGGGTAGCCCTGATAAAGTCCTGGACTCAACTCCTGGCGTCAGTGGTAAATAGGAGTTGGATCAAGGAACACATGGATCAGGATGACAGGCAGATGAACTCACTGAATCCTGAGGGTGCTTGACCCTCGTGATCTCTCAAATTTGTACCGAGTATGACATGTATGGGATGGAATACTTTGGTCAATTTTGGTCACCTGCCTGATCTGCTCCTCCCTAAAGGAGGGTTGCAGTGTGACCCTGCAAGAGACGGACTCTATAATGGCCTTTAATCCAGCGACATTCACTGACCAGTCCTGGTAATGTACCCCCCCCCCCCCCGGCACTCGTGAGAAGAGGACAGAGGTACCAGGCGCATGCACACAGGACCACAGACTACAGTGTTGTATAGCTGTTGGTATATGGATATATAGGTGTGGGTCGCAGCTTTACCTATCTTGGTCCGCGACAGACCCCTTTACTCCTATCTGGTTCTGGAGCATAAGGTCTCTTTTCAGAACCAAGCAGTGGCCTTGGATCTGTGTGCCATTCTCTAGCTGTAGCTATAAACATTGAGGGTTATCAGTTATCTAGAAACAGACACTGACTGAAAAACATCCAGTTAGTTCCAGCAGGTGCGGCTACTTAGAAAGGACTTAACTGAAAAGTAAAAGCACTAAAAGGAAAACTGGTTATATCCTGCCTCAAACCAGGACATCCATGACTTTTCCCAATATGATAATAAGTATTTAGTGGCTTGGTGTGAGACCAGGATAAAGTTATCTTAGGAAGAACTCTGTCATTTTATTTGTCAGAATTAGGGATGCAGAAGCACCCTTTGGCTTCCTCGTATGCTGATAAGAGGAAAAAAACATTCCACATTTTTGCTGCAAATAATCTTCAGACATCAACAGTTACCTTGCATCATAGCCATTTCTCAAAGCTGTAATTACTCTTCAAATCCCACCCAGGTCAGATGAAGAAAGAGTTGAAGATAGCTTTCACAGTAGGAGGTGGCTTTGGTTGTTGGTACTTGCAACCAGTCCTCAAGCAGTGTACTAAAGCCTTATAGTCCCACATGGGAATGACCACTTTTGAAATCTAATTGCTCATTCCTTTTGGTTATATGTTTTTTAGTTTCTTAATTAAAAAAATATTGATAATTTCTATCTGGGAGTGTCAGAATGCTTTTAAATAAACATTTATCTTTACAACCAATACGCCACTTTTTAATGCATAAACTGTTCTTCCAAATGGAGACTCATCTCCATGCCCTTTTCCTTTGTGTTTAAGTTACCTGTCTTAATTAGTCTAAATACCTGAAGAGTTTTATATCTTCGTATGTCACTAAGCTTATTTTTCTTCTAAACACAGAAACAACTATTTAAGTACAGAATACATGACACTGCTTTGTTGTTCACCTGGATTAGTAGTGCAGCTTTTGCAACAAATTCAATTGAGGCGTCAATTTTAGGCCATGCTGATAACAAATTCATCATTTCATTGAAGTTATGCTTGGTGATTTTTAACATCATTTTAATCAGTTTAAGTGATAGTGAAAAGTTAAGAGGCTTGAGTCATAAAAGAAACTAGCTTCTGCTATGTACAAGAAAGAATAACAGTGCTTACCAGTCGGATGCATAAATTAATGTGGCTTCCCTGTGTGTATTTTTCAGCTTTTTTATCATGTATTTTCATTAACCCTAGGAATATGTCACAAAGGGAAGCATAACTGCTAAAAGCATGAAGGTCTAATGTAAAAAGTTACTGCTTATGCTGTCTACAGTCAATAAAGGATGTGACTTTTAAAATATGAGCAGTTCTTCATGACTAGTCTTCCACTATGCCTTGAAATGGGAATCACTACTAAAACAAAGAACCTACAAAAATTTAGCCCTTTGCTTCCATCATGGCTTTGAGAAACAGTGGAGACAAAGTTAGGACCACAGGCATTCCTTCCTTGGTCAGTGATTCAGCTCTGTCTGCCTCTTGGAGCAGTGGAAAGTTGCAGCCAGTTTGGTGACTAGTTACCAGGCCATGTGAAGCTGGCAGTATTGGTTGTTTGCTTCTGGTGGGCTTCATTGGAATCCAAGCACTATCTTATTAGATGTGAAGAGATTTGTTAATTTTTATTCCTTTTGCACACTTAGTCGATACTCAGAGCATGAATCTTTTAACAGATACGGATGCTGACTCATGGGACTCTCGCTGATGAGGGAGAAGGTTGTGCATCTGGCATGCTCAAGGTCATGTCATGGACTCGGGTCTGTGGGAAAGTGCAGAGTTACTAGGCAGCTACCCAGAAAATGTGCATTGCTGTCTCAGCTGCTCATTCTGAAACTCTGTGAACAAAGCATAGCAAAGAGCTGGAGGAAAATCCCAGCACTGCAAGTACATGAAATGCAGACTCTGTAGTGGAAATGGGAAAATGCATAAGCTGAGGCCTAATTGAGTGAGTCATATGCTCAGAGCGATGAGACTTGACAGGTCTAAGTGAGGAATGGCCCAGAGGGGGTCTTCAGAGAAAAAGAACTGTTGCTGCAGCAGCTCAGTTCCTTCTCAGTCTCTTGTTAGAGCTGTAGCCTAGCCTTGAAACTATGATTTGCAAATATTTGGAAAATAGAAACGGCATAGCAAGTTGATACTTGTGCATTTTTTAGTGTCTTGAATGTCTTGATGGAGAGTTGTCTTTGCAGGCATTTTATCTCACTGAGGTGTATTGCTGTTTCATTACAATCTGGACTCTTGGGTAAGAGGAAGTTGCCAAGTTCTGCTTCTGCAATGAGTATTTGGTGCCCGTGAGATTCAATAGGAGCTGCTGGCATTGAGGAGAACAGAGCTGAGTATTTGGGCTTGATGCTGAAAAAAATTAAATTCTGCTGTTTTATTCATTGGAACATAACCTAGGCAAACAGGATTTGCAGAGAGTTTTTTTCAATGTGAGACTTTTTAGCATGTCTTATTTTTGGTAAAATAGCCATTTGACAAATGATATGCAACATAAATACCATTTCTGAATTTAGCTCCACCTGAGGTAAGACACACATTCAGAGGAGATGGAAAAAGATGCATGATGAGAAATCTGACCTTAACTTACCTTAACTTATTTGCTGGGTGCATGCTCTTTTACTCAAGAGAGGCCCATGAATAATATTTTTTTTAATGTAAGTTAAATGTTTAAACATTGAACTTAAATCACCAATGCATATGAATAAATATGTTTAGCTATTACTTTCTGACTGGCAACTGCCATGATGTTCCCCAACTCCGTCCTGTTAAAGCAATTGCCGGCTAATCTAGTCCGTAACTACCAGAGTTCCATTAGCTTCCAAGTAGTCAAGCAAGTCCTATAGCTTAGTTCTAAGCCTCTCCTTTCACAGAGGCAGAGAAAAAGCCCTGCTGCTAGTGTTGTTCAATGATGAAATTTCTCTTGAGTCTCATTAATATAATGAATCAATATGTTCTCCTGAACTGGCATGTTTTGTGTTCTCAGTGTCTGCTCCCTAGGAAGACACTACTATTTAGGGATAAAATCTGTCCAGTGAAGTAGAACGAAGTAATTTCCACCCACCCGCCCCCCGCTTATATATCCTTCTAACAAAGGAGTGTTCCAAGCAGCATTCTAAATTATTCAAGACTCTGTAGCCTGTGGAATTTTGTATCTGTTTGAAACAGCTGAAAAATAAAAACCACAGGCTCCACTGTCTCTGTGTACAAGAGTCTGTATTTTAAACCAGAGCTGCTGGATACACTGTAGCTTGTGCACATGTCAGTTGGTGTTGAGATCTGCATTATGATGAGGTGAATTATTCAAAACCAAATTACTATTCAGGGTGGTAGTGTGAAACAATGAAAATGAGATTGCTAGAGAGGAAAATATATGCAACAGTTTGTATAGTTAAGGAAGAAAATCGGGTTCATTTGCTGAAGCACTGCTTTCCTCTTTAGCACAGTTTAACCCCTTTACAACAGCAAAAATAAAGCTGTGACATGTTTCATGACAAAATCCAAATGTTTTCTATGTGATTTTTTTAACTGGCATAGTTACATTGTTTATGGCCCTAATCTAAAAGTGTTCTATAGGGTAGTAAATAGTTTGTTTAGACATAAGTCTGTACCTTGCTATAACAGTGGGAACAATTCGCATCAAAAAGTATGACAGAAAAATCACCACTTGGCTTCTTGTTAAGCTGTGAACACTTTTTTTCTTGCCTATTTAACATCTTAAAGACTTTATTTTTAGTGTGCTGGGCTTGTGCACTGTGAATATTCAGCACCATCCTGTATTGGTTAGTTTCATAGTTTTGAATATTGATTTCTGACCCTGACAACATTTTCTTCCATAGCTAACCAAGGCAGTCTGACTTGTTAATACTGAAATATAGTATTAGAACTAGCAGTTGGTTTAAAGTTTGTGCTGGTCTATACCTCCTTTAGAAGTACAGTCCCAACATTTTCCAGCTCCCAACCATTCAGAGGTCCTAGTACAATTTTTGGAAAATCATCCTTATCTTGTACCCTACCTCGGCAGAGCTTCAGGAAAAGAAAAATCCATAGAATCTAGTTTCTTCCCTACACTTAAAAATTGCTGCATAGTGATTGTTTGGGTAAACTGAAAATGCAGAAATCCATGGGCCCTGATGGGGTGCATCCATGTGTGCTGAGAGAGCTGGCTGATGTTGCTGAGCCTCTCCCCCTGATTTTTGAAAAATCACAGAGAAAGGGAGAGGTGCCTGAGGGCTGGAAGGAAGCCAATGTCACTCCAGTCTTCAAAAAAGAGCAATAAGGCAACCCAGGCAACTACAGACCAGTCAGCTTCACATCCATCCCTGGAAAGGTGATGGAGCAGCTCATTCTGGAGGCTATCTCTAACCACATGGAAGAAAAGAGGGTTATCAGGAGTAGCCCACATGAGTTTACTAAGAGGAAATCTTGCTTGACTAATCTGATATCCTTCTGTGAAGGCATGACTGAATGGGTAGATGAAGGGAGAGCAGTGGATGTCATATACCTTGACTTCAGTAAGGCTTTTGATTCTGTCTCCTGTAACATCCTCATAGGAAAACTCAAGAAATGTGGCATAGGTGATTGGTCTGTGAGGTAGATTGAAAACTGACTCAACAACAGAGTTCACAGAGTTGTGATGAGAAGCAGAGAGTCAAGTTGGAGGCCCATGGCATTCCCTAGGGGTCAGTACTGCATCCAGTTTTCTTCAGTATCTCAACAACCTGGATGAGGGGGTGGAGTGTACCCTCAGCAAATTCACGATGATACAAAACTGGGAGTGGTGGCTGACACACCAGAAGGCTGTGCTGCCATCCAGTGAGATCTAGACAGGCTTGAGAGCTGGGTGAAGGTGAACCTCATCAAGTTCAGTAAGGACAAGTGTAGAGTCCTGCATCTGGGGAGGAATAACACCAGGCACCAGTACAGGTTAGGGGTTGTCCTGCTGGGAAGTAGCTCTATGGAGAAAGACCTTGGAGTTCTAGTGGACAGTAAGTGATCCATAAGACACCAATGTACCCTTGTGGCCAAGAGGGCCAATGGTGTCCTGGGGTGGAGTAAGAAAAGTGTTCAGGAGGTCTAGGGAGGTTCCTCTCCCCCTCTGTCCTGGTGGGACCACACCTGTATCTAGTTTTGGGCTCCCCAGTTCAAGAGAGACAGGGATCTACTGAACAGAGTCCAATGGAGAGCTATGAGGATGATTAAGGGACCTGAGCATCTCCTGTGAAGCAAGGCTGAGAGAACTGAGGCTGTTTAGTTTTGAGAAGGCTGAGACGAGATGTTACTAACATCTATAAATATCTGAGGGGTGGGTGTCAAGAGGAAAGGGCCAGTCTCTTTTTCAGTGATACCCAGAAATAGGACAAGGAACAATCGGTGTAAGTGGGAACACAAGATGATCCACCTCAACATGAGGAGAAGCATTACTGTGAGGGTGACAGAGCACTGGAACAGGCTGCCCAGAGGTGTTATGGAATCTCCTTCCCAGGAGACTTTGAAAACCTGCCTGGATGTGTTTGTGTGTGGCCTGCCCTAGGTAATCCTGTTTTGGCAGGGGGGTTGGACTAGATGATTTCTAGAGGTCCTTGCTAATCCCTGACATTCTGTGATTCTCTGATTGTCTGCAATGGCCATAAATTCAAGAGCTTCCCTGTAAATCTTGGTTGGAGATCCAGGTTTGCATGTCACAACCTACCTATGGAAGAGGCTATTTAGGGCACATCACTGTTTCACAGCTCATTAACAGAGCAAAATTTGCACAGTCTTGAGATGTTTATGCCAAAGTGCAGCTCTAGCCTGATTTGCTGCCTCCGAGTTCCCCCTTTCTTTTCTTATACTGTCAGAAACAAAGAACTGGAAATTCAAATGTAGAACCTGAGACAAATTGATTAATGCTTTTGAGGCTGTCTTTAGTTTTATTAATGTTGGGTTTGTTGATTTATTGAGACTTTATTTAAACAAAAAACCTTGAACTGAGTTGTTTCTTTTCTGCCAAGATGTTTTATCAACATACATTCACATCAGGGGAAAGAAAGTAGTTGTTACATTTCTCTGATTACTTGAGAGAGAATTATAGTAAGATGGTAGTTAATTTTTTTTATTAAAGAAAAGACAGTAAAGAACCAGATTTAAAAAAGAACTATCTTCTCTTCATGCTACATAGAACCTCCTCTTCTAATGGCATTCTGGACTTTTCTTGTATTAAGGAAATCTATTCTATTGATGTTTGCATGATGTGCCTTTGTATCTGTAAAGGTTGAAGTACTTATCCAGTAAACAGTGAAATGTTGCATCTGTGGTACCTATTTTTAGAGATGGACAAACAAAATCATAATGGAGGTGCACAAGTTAGAGCAGGCTCCATGCTGAAGTGACCAGGAGCACATCCAAAGCATGCAGAAGACATACCACTGGCTCTTGCAGTTTCTAGCTACTCTTAGACTGACAATATGATACTGAGGTTTGAGAATGACATGTCTGATAGCTGATGTAGCTGCACTGTCTTGCAAAAGATTTGAAGAAGGTTATCACTTATGTAAAGCTGCAGTAAGCTTTGATCAGAGAGTTGGGAAATTGGAAGTTATCCGTGATGACAGATACTTGCTGATAGATTAATTAATTCTATGAGCCAGTTTGTGTTTGTCCTAAGGTGCAGAATTCTGTTTTCATACATATACTAAAGATGCAGTTCTCTGGACCCTGTTCAGTGCCCCAGGGATTCATGTTAAATATCCCCCTTTGCTGTGGCTTTAATGACCTTTTCACTGGTTCTGGAACGCTGCTGTGCAAAGTGCAGTGTGGGCTGTAACAGTAGGAGCTTCTTCATCAAACTTATTTCTCTAGCAGGGCCTGGAAATGATGGCTATTTAATCCCTGTCTCTTGCATGAAAGCTATTTTGCATGTAATGCCATCTTGAGTTTATCTAGTGTATGTTAATAGGTCAAATGGATCTTGTTGAGAAAATTACTTGCCTGTTACCTTTCACTTCATTTGTAACTGAATGCTTTAGAAAAATTTATTTTATACTAATTTATCTTTATTTTCAGTCAGAATTTATCCTTTAAGCAAAAAAATATACTTCTTCTTGGCATCTTAACTACCAGTTTTTGCAAAAGATATAAATTCTAAAAATAATTTTGAAAATTACTGAAGACTATGAAAATTACATACCTCTTTCCTTAACTTCTGCTTCAGTGCTGACTGCCACAACTTAATGTCATTTGCTTTCAAAACATTGTGTACTTGGGGCAAAAACTAGCATAAAAGGAATGAGAGATTTTGGCATCCTTTGAGAATGTAACTGATTGTAATGGAGTTCAATAGCAACGTAGAAACTTGGCAATTTGTGTGTGCTGTGCTCTTGTAATGTCTAATAGAGTATGTAACAAAGGTATTTAAAAATTACAAGGCCAGTTTTTAATGAGTAGGTAAGTTGAGAGAAATCCAGAATATCTCCGGTATCCTGACTGATGTCATGTTTGTTTGAAATCTGCAGAATTAGATTAAGTGTTTGGTTTTGAACTGAAAAATCAGTATTTGCTTCTTTAAGCAATATTGAGTTCTGTTCATATGTCAGGGGAATGATAATCTCTTTAATGGAATATGCGGGTGTCTGGGGTGTCCCGGGGCAGAGGCGCCTTTCCCTCCTGGTGGTTTTTGTCTCGGCACACGCCCGGCCGACCTGCCTCATCCTGTGCTGCCCGGCTCTGTGCTCGCAGGTCCGGGCCGACCGGGGGCTTCCCTCCACCTCTGGCCCGGCCTCCGCGGCGGGGCGAAGCGTGGGCGCCCCCAGCGGGAACGGGGGATGCTCCCAGAAAATGCTCTGAGCGGGCGTCGGGCACGTTTTAATGATCGAGAGGTTTATAGAAGCTCGGGGGACGATCACCGTTATCAGTCTTTCTTAAAACAATTACAATTGTTACACTACTTAGTATAGAGTTTTGTGTTAGCTTGTATTTTGTGCTAATTGATCTTTGCCTATGCTACTGTAGTCGAAGTCATGCTTCTTGGGAGGGAAACGTTAATGTAGTGCACAGCACTTTTGCAGTTTCTTCTTAAACACTTTTCCTGCTGTTTCCATGCCTTCCTGCGGGCGTGACACAAAATAAATGGCCTTTTTTTTTTGCTCACCAAGGCTTTGTTGTGACTAAGGGATTTCTATAAGAGCAGCATCTGACTCTGCTGCTGCCATAAAGCGTGCTAGTGCCTGAAATCTAGATGAATCAGGGAGATGGAAGATCAAAAATGTCAATGAGCAATCAGTTTTGTTTGACGAGGTCACAGTAAGAAGTGCGGGGTTGTGCGTAACTGGCTGAGTACCTACTGTTTATTCCTTGCTCACCTTTTCATAAGTACTGAGGTAGAAAGGGGGCAAATGTTATGCTACATATAAAACCACTTCAGTGTGGTTTACGTGTATAAGGTCGGTATATGGTCTGTGCATTGGCTGCGAGCATCTCCTTTTCTGAGGCTGCTGCCCCATCTAGTGGCGGATCTGTACTTTGTGCACCGTGAGGACACGAGATGCTCGCTCCTCCTCGCAGCCTGGGTTATCGATTACGGGCGCGTAACTTAACTGATTTGCAAGTGCGACCCAGCAAAGTTAGTGTGTACGCCAATCAATGAAAGACATAATTATTTTTTCTTCAGATGTTCATAAAACTTAACAGAACAGAGGCATTGAAAAACAGGGATGCTGGGAGCTTTTTAGGTATGAGATTGGGGGTAGTTTAGTTTCGTGTTTAACAGGAATCAAACAAGTAGGACTAAATCTAGAAATAAGAATTCAGTAGATCTTGTCGATAATTCAGTAATAAAGGTGTATTTTGGAGGGCAGGAGATTTCCTCAGTGACATTTACATTCTCCTTTTAAAACGGTATTTCTTTGATATCTTAGAAATATCCAAATTGCTCTGATTACCCATATTTTTTATCTGAGGGATTTGAAATTTCATTTATGTTGCTGAATACGTATAAAGATTGTCTTGAAGTATTGTTGTTTGCATAGCAAGATTCTGTAGCTAAAAATACCAGACTCTAAGTTTTGGTTTGCAGTGGCTTTGTTAATAGAAAAAATGAGCCATTGGCTCCTGTGCAGTGATACCAACAACAGGCTAGGGGAGTGTTTTTAGATGGTCAATTCGACTCAGCCTTAAAACCACATTAAGGAGACTTTGAGAACTCTAAGAGGGGAAATGATAAGCCATTAGCTTTGCTCTAAAAATTTTGGAACTTTTTTTTTACAGTCATATTCTAGTCTTGAAACACACATCCTTCTGAAGCATGAAAACAATCACATGTATAGAAAAAATACTGGCTGTTCAGAGGCAAGCACAGCTTTCAAGCATATAAGCTGACAAATGGGGGGAAGGAGATAGAGACAGTGCATTCCAGTCTACCAAGGATGCTACCTAACAAGTACTTTGCATTGTAAAGCTTGCAGAGTTCATCACCTGGCTGTGATCTATCAGCAGTCTTAACTCAATAAACTTGTAAGAATAACAAAGACTTATTATGAATTGCAGCAGAGGCAGCAATGTTTAAAGAACCCTCAGGATGTAGGTACAGTATCTCAGTGAAAATATACCACACTGAAGTGCCAGGCTACACCTACCTATGCTGCCATTTAGGCTGATAGTCTTCATCCCAGTATAAAAAAGGTATAAGTACACAGGTACGGTGATATTTTATGGTTTTCACTACATAGGTTTTATAGTTTTGAGTACGTTGGTTTACATAAGTTAATAATCTTTCCCTGTTTGATAATTTTACAGCTACAAAGACTGAGTGGTAACAAGGTCTGTATTTCACAACTACATGAGCTTTTCTACTACATCTCTTCTAACCAACCATTCATGACAAGCCTATTGTAAATAAAGGATACAGTTAATCTAAGATAGAAGTGTTGTTAGATAGAAAAATATTTAATATGTAAAATAAACCTAGTTGCAGTTGGGTGAAATTGAGTTGTTCTGGGAAAAGATTCTGTTTACTTCTAGTTTGAAATGAAATTAACCCTTGTTTGTTCTTAAAGATGTGACATGAAAGGTGATGTCTGTGACCAAATACACTTGATCCCAAATGCATGGTATCTAAAGGAAATGAAGCAGCCCCGCTTAGATTCAGTCTCTCCAGTGATCCTCTATAAATCTGAATACTTTAAGTCTGATAGTGTATCTTATTTTTCTGGAAGATTATTAGTCACAATTATTTCTGAGACAAATCAGTTAGTTTCTGAATGGCAGCTACTTAAAGATGCTTGTCCTGCAACATTGCCTCAGGTTCTAACTAGCAAGTTTTAGAGCAAAATGCAACTGAGATTGTCAAGGGTACCTGTTCAAGGCAGTTCTTCATGCAGATGGGGCTGCTATGAATACAGCACACGAGCGTATTTAAAAATAAAAAAAGTTACCCAACAATTTGTAATATGTCAGACTTTGCAGGTGCATTCAAAGATGAAGGTTTTGGAACATTAGTGAAGATTTTTTTATCATGGGTGCTGATGTGCTGTAGCAATTGCCAAGTACATGTTGTGACCTTCATGCAACAGCTGCAATTTCAACAGCTGTAGTGATGTTCCGATTTATGTCACTTGGGGATGTTTTGTTTTAACTTAGGCTAAAGTTTTGTCCCACAACATAAGAGAATTTAGGGAAGAATTACTAAGTGGTGATTCTTAATTACTGCTCCTGAAGTTATAATTATAATGAATTTAGGACATCTGAGCTGTGACTAGCAAAGATACCTTGCATCTCTCTTACGAGGAAAGGCTGAGAGAGCTGGGACTCTTTAGCCTGGAGAAGAGAAGGCTGAGGGGAGACCTTATTAATGCCTACAAGTATCTAAAGAGTGGGTGCAAGGAAGATGGAGCCAGACTCTTTTCAGTAGTTCACAGTGACAGGACAAGGGGCAATGGGCACAAGCTGGAACAGAGGAAGTTCCATTAAATATGAGAAAAAGCTTCTTTACTATGAGGGTGACAGAGCACTGGAATAGACTGCCCAGGGAAGTTGTGGAGTCCCCTTCTCTGGAGATATTCAAGACCCACCTGGATGCAGTCCTGTGTGATGTGCTCTAGGGGATCCTGCTTTAGCAGGGGAGTTGGACTAGATGATCTCTAGACGTCCCTTCCAATTCTGACAATTCTGTGATTAATTTCTAATAAATAATGAAACTGCCTGTGGATGCTTTTTATGTGGAAATGTGTCCATGAGATTTTCTGAAATTATGCTGTCACCAAGCAGGCATCAGAACCTAAAATATATAAGCCCATGACTGGCAAAGCATGGTGGTTGCCTCTGATTTTCAGCTTCTTTCGTGGTTGCCTCCTGATGGCACTACTGTGCTTTGGAAGGTTTTATCACACCCAGAGGCCTCCAGCTTGAAATGTACTGAGATAATTCATGCGTATGGTGCCAGGTCATAGCATTACGTACAAAAACATTTCCAGTTATTCAGTAGAAATAACATTTCCACTATCCAATGGGGGATAATAAATTTACTCTCTTGCCAGTTGCACATGTTACTCATTGCAAATATTGTGCCCAGTGGTATGTGGAAGCAATTAATTTGATTCTAGTTCTGTCTGGAATATTATTAAGAATCACTGAAAAGTTTGCTCAAAACTTTTTTGTAGTTATGAGTCTGCCATTAAGAGGTTTTCCTTTAATTCAGAAATCTAGATGATTTTGTCTCATGGGAGCCATTTTTTCAAGTCACTTTTTAAAAAGGCAGTTAAATTGTGTAATATTATTTCTAAACTTCCCTGTGATGTCTGCATTTTCATGGCGTCATCTCAGTCACTGAGCATGTTTATTAATTTCATAGTAAAACAGGGAATCGAAAATTAAGTGATTTCTCAGTCTCTTCTAATTTCATTGCAAGACACCAAAGCAACTGGTTTATGTCTGCCTAAACTGTTCTGAAAAATTCCAGTGGAGGAGGTTCAATGCCACTCAGTGCCATTTATTCTTATACTTCACTACTCTTAGTAGTAGAGTAACGTCATAATACTTCAGTTTCTGCTCCTGCAACCAGGTTAATTGCTTCTCACTCTGTCTCCTATAGACACAGAGGACAGTTTATTCCCTTCTCTGCTGCAGTCTTTTCTCCTTTGAAGAAAATGTCACTTATAGATTTTGCTTCTCTGGATTAAATAAACCAAGTATTTTTGGTGTTTTCTCCTTGTCATGTTCTACACAATTGATCATTATTCTTGTCTTCTCATCAAGAAGGATGATGCTCAAAACAAGACACAACTGAGTGCCTGTTCCCTAAACTTATAAACTGTGTTCTGCTGCATGTATCAGTATGTGTACCTTTTTTTTTACTTGATACTGTTGACCTAAATCCAACTTGTGGTCTGCTCTGTCTTGTGGATCTGCTCTAAGACATCACTCATCTACATCTGTGTGTTTGGTTATTCCTTCTTGTCTCTATTAGCTTATTCATTTCTGATAACTCTGGTTTGCTAAGCATGCTCCGAATTCTGTTTGGATACTTGGTATACTTGCAGTCCTTCCCAGCTTCAGTTAGCATTAGAGTATCCTACCAGAGAGATGCAGCCTCTAAATCTGAATGAGTCATCTAGTTTGCTGTTGCTGTGGAACAAGACACAGGAATTGAGCATAGTGTTCATGCTTGACTTGTAGGCCTACATCTCATTTTACTATTAAGTACATAACACTCTATGAAAAAAGTTCTTGCATTTTCACTTCAAGTTCCAATTCCTTCACTTGCCAAAAGGTAACATAACCCAAATTCTCCTCATATTGCCCATTTGTATGATTGCATGGGATGCGATGGATTTGGAAGGAGTATGCCAGACCAAATTTTAACTTAGATTTGCTCTTTAATGAATATGCATTGTTTCAAGTATTTCACTTTTTTTATTTTGGCCTGAGATACAAGCTTGATGAACACAGGTTTGATTCTCTTCCCATAGATAAACTCTGTTCTCATTTTCCCCAAAGCAAGAGCTCTGGTTAAGTGTCAGAAGTGAGCCAAAGGCTTGGTGACCAAATAGTCACACTGCTTTTTATTAGTTCAGGTTTCAACATGCCCAAACAAAACCCTCCCACACATACAATTCCTCATGGAAGTGGTGTAACATATGTAACCAATAGGTGACTATATATCATGTTTCACCATAACTTTGTTTATTTAAAGCATATTTTATTTTTAAGTGTTTTGAGTCACATTAGAAAGCTTCAGCTATACTAGGTAAAATGGTCTGTTCAGGATGCATCACTTCCTTTTAAGTGTTGACAGGTTAAACTGGCTTCTTGTGCCCTGGACACATCAGATACTGCTCTATCCTCATTGCTTACTGTTTTTCTCCTGTGAAAATACTCAAGATACATAAGGACTTGAGCTCATGGTAGTTATGCTGTTAAGGCTTCTGAAAGTATGATCTCTTCTCTTTGGCTGATGCCCACTTCTCAGCTGTTTCTAAATGCTTGTTGGACTCCACTCCTTTTTGTTGCCTGCCACATCTGAAATCAAGGAATGATATGCTTAAGTAAGAGAGGATTTAAGATATCAGCATTTGCTGCATTTATGTTAGTACACACCAGATATCTAATACCTTCCAAAATGTCCTCGCTCTACTATTTCTCTTGTCGTTCTGCAGTGGTGTTTGTGAAGCTCTGTGCACAGTTCTCTAGCCTGTTTCTCTTCATCCTCAGCAGCACTGCAACCTGGGTTGTCCTCTGTTTAGTCTCTGAAAGAAGGGAAAGAAAATGTTTTCTGTGGATTCTGTTGCAGGAATAAAGTTTTGCAAAACAGTGCTCTCATCTTCTGCCTTTCTTTTTTCCAGCCTCTGATAACTAGCCAGCCCAATGATACTGTAGTTGTGAGGCCAAAGGTATGCACAGAACATTGAAAGAGCATACTATAGTAGCTGAAGCAGAGATCTATGTATACTGTATTTAAATATTTCATTTTTGTTGGGGCAGTTAATCTAACATTAATTGAAGAACCAATTGAGATTGCACACTCAAGCACCGATCAGTCAGGTCCTAATGACCCCAGGCTTGGAGCTAGGAGTGCACTACCTAAAACAGCACCTAAATTTTCTCTGCTCTCAAGAGCAGTAGTCAGAATGATGGGAATAAGTTGTAATTTACATTTTGTTGACTTCATTTATAGAAAAAGCCCACAGAAGCAGATGACAAATGTGCTATTTGTTACAATGATAAAAATATGGAAACACCCTGAAGATATTTATTTTCTCCACCTGTTAGAAATCTCTTTAATACTTTGATAAATGTTTAAACAAAAGAAATACTGAAGTGAGAGAGTTATAGCATCCCAAAAGACTTACTTAAAACATAGTATATTTTTGTCCAGAACACCTATTAGTTACCTTGTGCCCCAAGTCCTCTCTGCCAACATTCGTCAGGCTGTCCTGTTAGTTACTATCTAGGAAAACATTGATACAGTGTTTTCCTTCTTTCTCTGCTTGTACTGTCCCCAGTCTCACAGGAGATCTCCAACTCATTCTCTAGAAACAATGCAGTTTTAACTCCCTGCAGAAACTTTAATCAGCAGTCCAGGAACAGCATGTTTTTGCAAATAACTTCACCACACACAGTGGTAACATCTACTAATAAATTTTTGTTTGCATAACCCAACCATAAATTGTATTCCAGTATTGTCAGTCATTATTTTATGTTTAATTAGTGCTTGCTCTCCCTGTATGTATGGGACTGGGCTGTCAGTATGTTACTCATAGTACACGCACATGTTTGTCAACTCTCCCTCCTCCTGACAGATCATAGCCAGGCAGATCTGTGAGAGAAAGGAAGTCCTGTCCCACCCATTTTATAGAAGGGAAATTGAAGTACAAAGACATGACTTAACAATAACAGAACTGAAAATAGTTCAGATGTTACATGATTCAGTCTTGAGTCTAAAGGACAAGACTTCATTCTTATTCTTATCATTCCATCACCAATGTGCAAGGTTCACGTACCCAGACTGTGATAAGCTACAAGATGTTGTGTGTCTCAAATACCAGTGTGCTTTTTGGAAAAATAATTTAGTTTATGATTTTTTGAAAGGCTTGTTATAGTTTAATTTGTATCTGAGCAACACTGAATTCACAGTTGCCTTGCTATGAAGACATCAATCAGTCTAACAATGAATTGACTTTATCTAGTTCATCTCAATCTGTTTGTTTTTTTTTAAAGAAGTAAGTTTTTCTCTCCTTGGAGGCTTTTTTATGCTCTTTATGTACAATATGACAAAAAAGTTACCAAAATGTTATTATGAGTACTTTTTGCAAAGAGCAAATTCTGCTAATTTGTAGTCATAGCACTGCTTGTAGGTTGCAACAAAATTCTTCAAGACTCTTCCAAAATGTTTGTGAAATTGGTAGTCATTCATCATTAAGCAGCTAGAGACTGAGACCAAAAGATTGGTGTGAGAGCTCCATAAGGAATGATTGCACATAAATATTTGCAATTTTTTCCTGCATTCTTAAATGAACTATGAGAAAGTAAACATTAATATGGTCTAATCTACAAAAATCAGTTAAATTTCCCTAGCTGTCCTATAATTTGACCCTGAATTCTGCATTTATGGAAGGAGATTAATAACTTAGAAAACATTTGGTTACTAACTTCTTAAAATTAGGCCAAAAATGGTAAGCCAAATTGCTACCCTGAGATTTTTTGATCAGTAACTACTGGAGCCTTGCTGCTTCACTGTGTTACTAGGTTTGGATGGACAGGACTGCTATCTTCATAAATCAGCCTGCTTATGCATTCCATGATGGCCATTTTGGTGTAGGAAGTAACTTTTCAGTGCTACATGCTTGGCAGGATGCTGCTATGATATGTGCAAGGCTTTTACTGTCGCAAACATCACAGAGGTATGTGGCACTTTGATACTATGGTATCAGCTCTCTGGTAAAATTGCTATGAACAGTGTTTATAGTATTATCTTCAGTCTGTTTGCATCATATAGCTTCCTTAAAGAAAATCAAAGCAGATGGCACGTGCTCTTTAGGATGTTGAAGTGATGCTAGGCTCTCAATGTTTTCTTAACCACCCAAAGAGAAGACCTTGAGAATATTTTCTGCCTTTGTCTGCCCAAACAACAGAACCTGTCTTCAGCAAGGACTTACTTTGTGTTCAATTGTGACATTTTGTCCAGAATTAGAATTTCTTTAAGAATTTCTTTGTTCTTAGCACTATGTCCTATGAATTGTTCTATCTAAATTTTTCTTGAAGAAAATAAACTGAAATATCAATTAATCTTGCTGTTCAGATATAATTTCTACTACCTAGTATCTTTCTTAGCAGTACTTGAGGTCAACTTTGGACACTTAGAATATTCATGCCCACAACAAAGTACTGAGGAAAGCTGAAACTATCACTCTTGTTTCAGCACTTTTATGGTACTGCTGCATTGCATTCTCCCACAGGCAGTAGCATTTTAGTTAAGGGGTGAACTTGTGAAACCAATCTCTTCATCCTCTGCCCTAAATGATTTGGATCTTATTGCAGAGCAGTTCTGGAGCATGAGAACTGTACTCCCTTACAGTGAAGCTTAAATAGGATGTTTTGCTTTACAAGTTCACCTAATACTCTGCAATCACTTGAGAATATCTAGTCCACAGGGATAGATGGGAGTCCTAAAGCACACACAGCAAGGATATTGGATCCTCAGCACTGTTGTTCATCCTATGCTCTCTTTCTCTTGCTACTGCACACATAGTTTTCTAGAGTTCTCCCCAACAGAAGAAGACATTAGTTTCTCATATGAAAGGCTGTAGTAAACAGGAAGCTCAAACATTTGTTTTCCTAAGGGACCTTAAATTTCAGAATAGAACTTTATAATGGCAGTTCTCTTTCAAATCATACCCTTTCCTTTCCAAGAGAGGAGGAATAGACACAAAAGAATAACAAAGCTTTTTAATGTTATTTTAACATCCATCACACAAACAATAAGTTAGATGCAGTAAAAATAAATAAAGCTTGAGGTTCCAGCCCTCATACAAATAATTCAAATTTAGAAAACAAAGTTTAAAAATAAAACCAGCGCAAGTTGTGGGGAAAAAAGTCGTTTCCATATAATATCAGTTAAATGAATGGAAATTAAGTTCTGACTTGACATCAGCAGTATTCAGTGAGTGTTGACTTCTTAAACCCTTTACTGGGTGCATATCTATGTGTAGAAAGGTTGCATAATCAGACTTCTAAGGGGACCCACACACCTTCAGCTGTGTGACCTTGAAGTCCAGTCAGTTTTCCAATTTGCCTTCTTGCAGTACAGTTCTTAAGTGGAATACATGGAGTTTGCAATGCTGACACAGCTACAGATGCCATCCTTAAGATTTTAGTATACATTTAGTCTACAGAAATTAACCCTGTACATCAGGCTTTTTCTTGGTCTAAGTAGTCTTTGGTCCTTCTTCGTGTGTTAGTGATAATTAATGGTGATACAGCTTCTCTCTCTTTGTAATGCAAACAAAGCCTGATCACTGTCTCAGTTCCGGTCTTAACAGGTTAGGTTCCAGGACTTGAGTCTTAGTGTTGTTCAGTGTGATGAGGAAAGATTTAGACTCAGGCCATGTATAAAATGGATACTTGATTTAAATAAGTTAAAACTTCACAAATACTTCAAGACCAAATGCTGGCTCATAAATTAAGTGGACAGATAACTTGATATGCATAGTATAGTGCATGGGAATACTCATTTAAATGTTAAATGTTTTAGCTTCCCATGGAGTGCTTTTCAGGTAATTCATAGTAGTAAGATAAATACATCAACTGTCTCTCTGCCTCAGGAACACTGATGGAAGTGGCAGACCGCAAGAGCTTTTAAAAGGAAAGCCTTATGACATTCAGGACTTCAGTGTCCTGGCACCAGTATAGGCTTAATTTTGTTCACTTGAGTCCAGATGTACAAAAAAGGTCACTTTGGTTCAGGGAGAAAGCGACTTTTGGCCATTACTGCATTCATATTGGAGTCAATCCATTTAAGGTATTGAGTAACTCTGGTGTAAACACCAGGCTTGTTTTCCTTTGCACAGCCATCTCCCCAGCTGACAATCCCATAAAGCATCATCCTGCCATTGTGCTCACAGACCATTGGGCCACCGGAATCTCCCTGACAATGGAAAGATAACATATTAAGTCATTTTCTGCAGATGGAGCCTTTATAACAGGGAGCTTTTGAGTGTTGCTTTCTAGAGTAAAACAAGTATAACTATGAACTAAAGTTTTTATTGTTGGGAACGCTGCGTAGATTAATCAGAAGGCTCAGCATCTGTTGTGACTTGAATACAGTCTATAAGGTAAGGAGTCCTCTAGTTCCCTTCTAGCAGGGCACAGAGAGAATAGTTACCTTGCACACAACATTCCATCTTAAGTTATCAAAGGTCAAAGCCAACATCCCCTATTTTTATCACAGAACCCATTGAATAGACTGTAAAATAAGGCTTTGAGGAGTAACAGTGTCTAAGACACTGCACTTCTTGCTCTTCCAGCAAAGCGTCTGGATAGGGGGGTCTACATAAAGAGAGACTCTTTTGACTAGTAGAATTAAAGATGCCACCAGTTCATCCATATAGTGCACCTACATTTAAAATGCTTTAGAAGATAAATCAGTTTTACCTTGCATGCATCAGTCATCCATGTGGTATCTCCAGCACAGACCATGTTGTCAGTAACTCTGATATTGTCATAGTATTCATATTTGCATTTCGTCTGTGATATTAAATTTACAGTGGCTGACATCAATCTTTGAGCATAGTAAATGTCATCTGCAAACAAAAGATTATTTAACAATTTTCACCATTCAAGACAAATAAAAGCCCATAACACACACTTTCAGTACTGTCCTGGTTTGAGCCAGGGTGAAGTGAACTTTCTCTTTGCTGATTTTTTTTTTTTTCTTTCAGTGAACTTTTTAGCAGCGCCAGTGGGCTGATAATAACCAAGGTCACTTCTGACTGTCTGCAGCCTCCCCCCCTACTGGAGAGCAGATTAGACCAAAGGCAGGATCAGCAAATCAGAATCTTCCCTTCTCATAATATTTTCTCTATTTGGCTTTCAGTGTAGGTTAAGACATCATGGAAGTCAAGCCTTTTGTCTCCTTTTTCTCTCCCTTTTCTGCTTAATGTCACTTCTATCACCCTCTCTTTGCCTCTCTCTCTTTTTTCCCATTTTTCTTCCCAGTGACACCCGAGGGCCCCGTCCGTGTGCCCGGACACTCCCCCCTTCAGCTGGGAGTCACCAGGGAGAAGAGTTGCTGTGAGAGTCGCTGGGGGAGGAGGGAGGGGATGGGGTGTTGCACATCCCTTTACAAATATAGATATATTCCCTTATCACTAATACTTAAAATCAATCTGTTTCACTTTTCAACCCAGAAAGCCCCTCTTTCTCATTTTTTCTCCCTCTTTCCCTGCCTTGGGGGAGGGAGGTGGGATGGAGAGCATTATGGTTATTGGTTTGACTGCCAACCCAGAGCCAAACCATGACAAGCACTTAAGAAATGAGTGTAATTATTCCAGTTCTGATTTTGAGGCTCTTATTTCCAGCTTATGCAGTATTTGTTTACTTTTACTGTTAATGAACAAGTTTTAAAGAGAAATACAAGTGTTTCAAATGCAAACTATAGATCTTGGTTTTTAGAGAGAAATATTTTGCTAGTTTTTGAAGGAAGTTCTGCACAAATGCAATCCTTGGTTAATCCTCCAACACAGATTAGTTTTTTCTACTTCTCACCATATTAGGAATGAAAAAACTTCTGTGTTTTACATCGTTGCTTACTTTGTATGATTGGCAAGTGTGAGAAGCAGCAGAGAGTGCCATGGACAACTACAGAAGGTGATAAAAGATCATCTTTGAGATGTGCACACGTAGTACATAAAATAATAGAAAGCAATCTTGCTTTAATCCTTTGCAGATCATGGTATTAAAAACATCCAGTTTCCACACTGTGCAACTACAACTTCGGAAAGAGAAATCATTCACTTACAAAAATCCTGTTTTCCATAGCCAGCTATTTCACACCGGGTATTGTCTTGTAAGTAAAGGTCCTTCTCCGGCAAGCAGACTGTTCTGACGTATTTGGATTCTACGGCACACTGTCCAGAAGTTGTTCTTATCCTTATCAAAGCTAAGAAGCAAGTCAGAAGATAGTTAGATTTGTAATCCAAGTTTTTTGCCTCAAGTTCTCAGAGAATAGAGTATCAGGTACAGTTAATGGGAATAGTTGCAATTATATTTAGTACTGGTTACATATGGTTCCTCTCATTGCTCTTCAAATGACACTGCATCATTGTTTAGTAACAACAAAATTAATTTCCTAGCACTAAAACTGTCAAGTGTTCCAGCTTGAACTTTCTTCCTGGAGAGGGTAATAGTTCAGGGAAGATTGTTATAGAAGTGTACCTTCAGGTGTTTTAAAACCTTAACTTTGTGACTGGCTGTAGAGGGTGGCACCTGCTGTCCTGCTGAAGAGGGGGCAGTTTATACTGCATTTCTCCCCAGAAGGGCTTCTGAAGTTTTTCTTTGAGTCTTTTCCCTTTGCAGCAGGAATTTGGGATGGGTGGTAGAGTTTAAGTGTTAAGTGCAAGAGCAGGAGATCTGTTCTGTGCAAGTTTCAAAAACCCATCTTTGACTTTGTTAGTTTAGGGATAGGCTTGTGAAAGCTAGAGAGAGTTGTGGAAGTCTGGATTAATTCAGGATAACCTTCAGCCAATGCGGTACCTGATACAGCATTCCCCCACTATATGAGGAAACCTACTATGCATGCATTTTTTCATCATATACTATACATACAATGTAATTTCTGTAGACATAGAATAATGTAATCTCTATCCCACAGAGTTCTGAGCCTATTATGCTCAAGCCAGAGCAACCATACTGCACGTGTATAGGACATTCTACCCCATTCTGAATGGCTAGACCAGGTGTGCATGCAGTTCGACTGACAAGCAGCCCCCTCCTGTTGAGAAGATGGTAGAAATAGGATGTTGCTACCATTGTTTATGGAAAAGCCATGACTTGCACAGGTCCAGAGATAAGATAGGCTTGTAGTTGACTATGTGCCACAAACCAAATTCATAGAAGTGGAAAGATTTTGCTCAGCACAGGCCTAGTTCCCAGAGGCACCTGGTTCCTGTTCCCCTTCTCATTTCTGGTTCCACTTCTTTTATAAGGTGTATGCTATAATTACATAGCCTTCATCTATCCTCAGTGTTTAGAAGGCTCTTATTAAGGTGACACTTACCAATATCATTCTCATTGCCACCTGTATCGTCTGTGAAGTCAGGGTGAGATATGATGTCATCAACCATGAATACTTGTTCCTTATCATCAGTAACATTCAGTATGGACTTTCCAAGAAAGACTTTGTAGAGAGATTTGTTTTGTGGTTTTTTTGTCCTGAGTGAGAAAAGAGAGACTTATGAAGACCATTGGTTTCTGAGAGTGAGGTCAACAAATAAGCTTTCCCCAGGAAAAACAAGGAAAAAACCTATACATGTATTGCTCAACAGCTCATTGCCTTTCAGTACCACTTTTAAGTTTGGGGAACAGCTAAGGTAAAATGAAATGCTGGCTCCAATTTAGGCTAAAATTGTTTAAATTGCATAATTCAACAAAATGTTCACATCTTGCTAGCTTGTTCTGTTAGACTTGAACTCCCAGAGGATTAATGTTTGTGGCTGCTGCTGCTCTTGTTTTGCTCAATCAAAAAAGCATTCTTCCTGTGGTACATTTTTAGGGGTTGTTCAGTGAGCATCACACAAAGAAATCAGTTGAAGAAAGCTGCAAAAAGGAAGGATGCAGAACTGTAAACTTACGGAGTATGAAAACAGTGTGCTGCTGTAAGCACCCAGCAAGGGTCAATGAGGCTGCCACCACACAGAAAATGGTCGATGCCCCTTATATTTTGGAAGATACCAGCTATCCAAGGCTGAGACTCTACTTCTGCCTGGCTTCCACCAACAATCTTGAAATACTTGTTGATGCTCCTTTGACCGCATGCAAAGCCTATCAAAAAAGAAATGTTGTTCAGATGTTCTTATAACTAAGCACCAACCTTGTGCTATGAAAAAAAACACCACAGTTGTCCTGAAAGTGTTACTTACCACACTTCTCTATATTGCAGGGTGTTTCTTGAAGGGTGAATCCCTTTTTAGTGTAACACCAAGGCCTGTCCCTTCCATTCGGGTTCCTAGAAGATAAAGGAAGTGTTCTTTTCATAAAATAACTTAAAAAATACAGCATCTTAGAATTCTAACTGTTCTGAAATAGCCAAAAGTGTTCTGTTGCAAGATATGCCAGAGAAAATAATTAACTGACCATTACGATTGCATGCTGGGAGTTTTCCAGTACAATCAGCTTTGGTGGTGAGAACTCAACACTTTGAAGAGTCACATTCCAAATATTTGTAGTCAAAATTAATCTCTGTAGCATTCTGAGTTTTTTTAAGTCATATACCATCACTTGAGGCACTTCTGGGCTTTCCTTACCTGCAGTAGCTGTGCTTGCCCAGTCCAAGCTGCACTGCATTCTTTGAGTAAACGTTGTAATGACCCCTCCTGATTACTGAGGGAAGGTCCCATGGCAGACATTCAGGTTCTGTTGCCATTCCTCTGTAGTCCTCCCCATTCTCAGTATAGCATATGCTGTTAGTGTCTGAGAAAATAATGTTGTTAGTAGCATGTTCTCGTTAATAATTGTTCTGAGACAAAAATGCTCTGTATGGATCCTTCTAATGAGAAAAGTTAATGCATTTACCTTAAAAACAGATAACGCAAAATCTGGACTGATTATATATTCTTGTTAAATTTTTTCTATATGAATTTTGAGCATCAAGTATCTCATCCTTTAAAACATGCATATTGCTTCTTTAATAGTTTCAGTGTACATCACAACATAATCAGTTCTGCTTCAGAACTCTCCCAAATAACTTCACTTTTTTCACCCTACACAAAAATATTTGTAAGGAGGTAGGTAACACTAGTTAAGAGGCAGAAACAAAAAAAAAAAAATTAGAGATCCTGATTTTGTACTAATATTTAGCAGTTTCTCCTCAGTCTATTAGTATAAAGTGCTAAGGGATATCCAGTCATCTGTTTACTGTTAATACTTCCACTTAGCATTTCATATTCAGGATTTGCCTTTTTAGATCTTTTAAATCAATTTTGTTAGTATTTAGGGAGATACTCCACCTAGTTCACAGTGAATCCCTGTGTATCCTTCTGGGCACACACAGCGACTAATTCTGCTGAAGAGGTAATAAGTAATGCAGGTTCCTCCATTCAAACAATGGCATTCTGCAAGTAAAAGACATCACTAATTAGAGGCAAACACATTTGTCAAGACACTTGAATGATGAAGTAAAGAGAAATGTAGTTGCAAACTAAGTTTTACGTGTTTAAGTATCATTAAAAGCTTTTCTTCTTGTATGAATATATAATTGCAGGTTAACAAATTCTTTTTAGGTTTGTGTAGAACAGGCAGATATTTACCCTTCCGTTCTGATGTGTATTTATATGACAGCTTGTAGTGCTTCCTGCTGTAAACCTAAGGGAAAAGAAAAAAAAAGGATTTTAAGGAAACAGTTTCATTTATGTGGTTTGATTATCTTCAGGGGCACAAGCTCTGTTTCCTACTGCATACTTTCAACAGTTTAGTTTTTTGCATGTAGTTACCAGCTGACCCTGCTCTGTGGAATCTGAGTCTGAATGAGCAAAGCAGGATGGGGAAGAAGACACCACTCACAAAACCCTCAGGAAAACCCCACCAATGTGGTCCACTGCATCAGGTCAACATTGCAGTTATTTCTGTGATAAGGACCTAAGCAGCTCTCAAGGGTCAGTGTCCCTAAAACGGGGAAGGAAACCCTTCCCTCTCCACCTCTCAGCCACCAAGCAGTGCAGCAAAGAAGCACTATTTGCCAGCTGCCTCTGTCATTTTGGTGACCTTTGGTGACATGACATTTGTGTCATGGAATAAAAGCCAGTACATTTATACAACAGTAGATTCTTGCCCTGTATGTCAGGTCCTGCCTCTACTTGGCAGGTGGGATATATCTTTCTCCATGAAGATAAATAAGATCAGGCATTTAGTATAATTTTCCCAGAGGTCAAGTGGGCTTGCCTGAGCTAAAATAAGTATTGGTAACAATATAATTCCATAATATTTGTGAATGGCTTAGCTAATCATACAAGTTTGTCATTCAAGTTGATAGTCAAAAATACTAAAATTCGTATCTGTTGCTCCTTTTTTAGCATCATACTCTCAAACAGGGGAGATGGGAATTTAGTTAAGTTCTGATATCCACCTCCATGAAAGACCAGTGAGCTCTTGGTACTGAATGTCCAGGTCTAAATTGCATTAAGAGGAAAGTAGGAAAGCTACATTTCTTGGTTATTCCATGATGTTTTCACTATTTGAATGCTAGCAGACATCTTAAGGTAGAGCAGAATCAGAAGTTAAAGCAAAGGGTTCAAAAACATCTTTCTTAGAGGTGTATGTGCAGCAGATGTATATGTATGTGCAAAGGCAGCAAAAAGGAGAATTCAAGTGAAAAGCCTTACTACCCTGTCCAAAGCAGAAGTGATCAAAACCAGAAGTGGTTCCAAGTGAACCACCCCAACTATTTATTTCAAAACTTACAGAATCTAGTCCCGTGACAAGTGTGCCCAGGGTTACTGTGAGGAAGATGAGTAACTTCATGTTGTTAGTTAACTTCTCACTGTGTTCCTCTTCTATCTGTATTATATTGATTCTGAAAATAAAAGAAGAACATAGTGTGATGTGCCTTGCAATGTCAGCTTTCTTGCTTCTGTTGTCCTCAGTTTCAGAATAAGTCATAACACAACTGACAGAACTAAATGTAGACTTGCTGTAGCATATCTGCTTATTATTTCCATATATTAAATTAGAGGCTATTGCTTGAAGCTTTTTTATACATTTAGCATTACAACCAGATTTTTTTAGAGTTTAAATGAAGTGGAGAAAGGCAAATATGGAAAATCCATACTCAGTTTCTGCAGTGTGGACTAACACAGTTAAGAATTGGCAGACATATTTAGTTGCTGTCCAGCTTTTTCTTCTTATTTAACTGATTATTACTAACTTGCAACAAAAGCACTGAAGGTGCACATTTATTGTATGAAAAGGAAAGCTCCTTTTTTCATTACCTCTATAATTGCTGACTGCATCTTCTTGATACTAAGCACTTATATAAGCCTGGCCACCTCACTGAGTGTCTCTGACCACTGCAAACTCTTGAAAGTCTAATCTTGATGTTACTTCACTGACTTAGAGTATTAGAAATGGTTAGGACATGTTCTGTCTTTATTTCGTATCTCCAGCCAGCACCTGTAGCCAAGCATTTAAAGCAGTCTTCCCAAGAGTGACTGTTAAAAAACTAGCTGGTAAAAACAATGGCAGAAGAGCACTATAAAGTACTAGTACATGTTTGTTGTTTGTTTGTTTTTTTAATTGCAATGCAAGTTATGGGATTTATATAAGTGTCTTCGGTTCTATAAAACTGGATAATTGATTTTTAAAGATTCCATGGGAATCTTGGTTATATCTACATTGGCAAGTAGTGCAATGCAGTAGGAGAAGGTATGCAGAACTGAGCTGGTGCTGAAGACCTGCTCTGCACTGTAACTGCTGCAGGGGTTTTTACATTGGACTAATTCTAGTTTGGTCCTGCAGATTGAATGCCTGCTGATATTTGCAGAGCATCTTCCAGTTTGGTTTTATTCAGAAGAAATACAGTGCAAGTACTCTAAAGCCTTTCAGTGGTGTGAACCAAAAGATCAGTGAATTTAATTGGAAAAAACCTGACATGGAATCATAAAATGGTTAGGGTTGGAAGGGACCTTACAGATCACCCAGTTCCAACCCCTCCTGCATGTTCCAAACCAAAATGCTAATGTAGATACACCCTTTACTTATAGGCAGGTTTCACAATGCAGGGAAGCAAATAATGTCTCAGGTACTTGGATATGCACACTTTTCAGATTCAGCTGAGATTTAAGCAGATACATTTTCTCCTGAAACCTTATTCATATTAAGATGGTTATTTTTAGCATATTTGGCAGCTATGCAAGTCAATTTTTGTTACGGCCCAACCTTAGCAGCATCACCAATAGCAGTACTGCTGGTTTCTTGCTAAAATTAAGATGTACTGTAGCATGTAGAACAGATCGTCCCCACTGCTGAAATACTGCATTATAGGAGATTTTTATTTATTTATTTATTTTAATTTAAAGAGCAATCCCTCGATTCTGTTTGATTTATACCCAGCATTTTTGCCCTTAAATCCTAATTGACTTACCCGCGCGGGAGTCCCGAGCTGGCGCAGCGCGGAGACTCTCAGTGCCTGGCGGTGCAGGCCGGGCCGGGCCGGGCCGGGCAGTATAAAGGCCGAGCCGGGGCGGGGCCACAGCCTCTGCCGCCCCGAGGCGGAGCCGGGGCCTCCCGCCCCCTTACCGGGACCTGCGAGCGCCTGGGCGCTTACCTCGCTGCAAACAGAAGCTGCTGGAGTGACTCAAGGGGGAAATTTTAAATGCCGCTTTTTAGTTTCGGGGGGTGGGGGGAGTACGATCAGGGCGAACAAACAACTGCATTCGGAGCTCGACTTATGTTAGATGCTCCTTGGCAGTCAGTAAATTTTTAAAGGCATTTCCAAAAAAAAAAAACAAAACAAAACAAAAAAAACCAAGAAAAGATAAATGAGTGACAGTAATGAGAAGAATGACTTGTGTTGAAACATGCCTAGAGATTTGAACAAGCATGTATTTTACTCAAATGGTGCTACCTGTAATGAGAGAAGCAGAAATTATTTATTAATTGAGGATTCCACTGATTCTGGTGTGGGTTAAACACAGTCCACTGGGAGGGGGTAGTGGGCCAGAACGTATGCTTGAGGCAGTGAATGTGTTTTCAGAGAGCTGGCTCCAGCTGAAACGCAGGACGTTTAGGGCAGGCAGCATGTGTTCTTCATGCCAGCTGGAATCTTCTAGGACATGAGGCTCACAGCAGAGGCTAAACTCATCTTCTCCAAAACCTACTTACAGCTCCCTCTCCTCTAAGTAATCTTCTGCTCCCAATAAATTGGTTATGGTTTCCACATAATTTTTGTCCTCCAAAGAAATATTCAACGTGGGGTCATTTCATAAGATGGGGATTGAGATGTGAACTGGCAGATGTTTATCTAAGGATGCAGGCCCAGCAAAATATTTTTTTTTTCTAGCCCAGTTAAATGGGATTTTTCACATTATGCTGTGATGTTGTAGCAATGTAGTGAATAACAGCAAACCAACACATGGTATTTGTGGATTTATTCATAGGGTTTAGCTTCAGGTAGAGCAGATTACTAAGCTGAGGCAGGTCTCCATTGGCTGTGTAGCTGATGGAAAGGCAGTTTCTTCAGAAGATAGGTCAGGGCAGGAGTTGACCTGAATTCCCCTCAAGAGGAGTGTTTTCATAGCTGGACAATTCAGAGCCTAAGTAGACCACTCTTCTATGTTTGGTATCTAACTTCACTGGTAGGAGTATGGCTTAGCTTTCTTCTTCCTTCCTCACTTTCTATTTGTGTCAAGTCTGTGCTATAACTATACCTTTATTTGAATACTGGCTACTTACATTCTGTATTCCTTTCTGTTCAGATCTTCAAGCTCAGGTCAGAATAGACCTCATATGGGCTGAAAGCACAGAGAGTTCACTTCAGTGAATAGCAGAAACTGAGGCAAGAGAAACCGCTCAAACTTCAAGTCCAAAAATGAACATAGGTAAGGAACACATCTTTCTAAATTTCAGAAGAGTAATTTTTCTCTCTCTGTGGTGTCTGAACATATCAACATCACAAGCAACTAAATTCTCTAAGAAATAGGGCCGAAAATCTCAAGGTAGAGTGCCCATTTTCACTTTAGAGGAGTGGCTGTGGAGGAAATTTATCCTAGGGGTTAAATTCCAGGTGGAAAAATGATCCATATTTAAAAAACAGTCTGGAACATTTACTCACTTAATGGGTTTTAATACACCAACCTTACACATAATTAATAAAGAAATGGCTCATCGTTTGATTCAGCAGGAAGAGCAGAGAAGGGACAAGGTGCTGGGAAGAGGTGGGTTCCTTGGGGCTGGACAGCTTCTCTCCTTCCTCTTCGATGCTCTCAAGGAAGAGGTACTAGGCCTTGCTGGCTTCCTCAAACTCTCTTTCTGGAAAAACAGTCAGCCTTAGAGCATCTGGGTTTCCTGTTTCACCTTTGTTCCCTGAGAAGTACTGTAGAAGTGTGAGCAATGATCTTCTCCTTGAACATTTGAGCAAACTGTGTAGGTGTTCACTGTTCCTCATTTCTCCCCTAAAACCTGAGCGTTCATACTTGTTTCCCAGGTCCAAGAACCAAAAACTTTTGTTGTCTTCACTCTGGCACAGATACAAAACTCCCATTTTCTAACATTTGTGATATATTTAGGTTTTACTGAAAAACTGTATTACTATATTCTCAAGGATAAAATATATCTAAAAGGCCACCAGGAGAAGTGACCTCAGCTGTGGTGTTGCTTTGTTTCAATTGGACCGGTAAGAGTTACTGATCAGAAACTGTGTCCTGTTTGCAGTACCTCTTTAGTGCCATCAAATCCCCTTTGTCTGAATATTTGCACCCAGATAGGTGAATGAATTATAGTTGAATGACTGAACTGAAACTGTGTTTTAGCAGACAGATATCCAAGCTAGCTGCAAATGAGTTTGCTTTGGTACTGCAAGGAATCTCACAGCAAACAAGGCTGCATGATCTCTATGAGCATTAAGTGACTCTTAGGGAAGCAGAAATAGATGAGATAATTTCCAGTGTCTGAGTTCACTGTGCTGGCTGATGGTTGGCACAAGATCTGAAGTGAGGATGCAGCTGAAGGAAACCCTTAGACCCTTTTTGTATGTCTGGCCTTAAGGCAAAGACCCTGGAAAATCTGACAAGACCTGCACTTGACCTCAAAATTGAACCCACTTACATAGCAAGGAAATGCACAGACCCAGGGAGTGGGAGGGGTGAAACAGGACCAGTTCTGCTACCAAGGGACTTTTGGTAGCTTCAGGATCAGGATTTGTCCATTACTGCATGTATTGAGAGTTCACAAGGGCCCTATTACAAGCCATGTTATCTCTCCAAAGTAAGATGGTGATAGGAGAGAGGAAAATAAGACCTTTATTACTGAAAATAAAAATTGTTTGAGAAGAACAGTGAACAAAATGAAATGTCTACTAAAAGACTCAGCAGAACTTGTGTGCTCAATAGACACTGATTAATGACAAGCCATGGGGCTTAAGAGAGAAGCTTGTACAGACCCATGAACAAGTTTTGTATTTTAAGAGACACTTTCTGCTTTCCTCAGTTAAATTCTTTTACCTTACACATGCATGTGGTTTCATCACTTTGGTCTCATTTAAATTTGGCAGAGGTGAGGGCAGGATGGAAGAGGGAGAGACTTCTGAAGAAAAGGGTGTGAGGGACCTTGTAGAACACACTTTACCGTTTAGCAGGAGTACAGCATCTAAACAAGAAAATGCAGTTTGCAAAATTTAGTCTTTCTCTCATTTACATAGTCAGGGCTGTTAACAGTAGGGCTTCATATATTTCTCCTGTCTGTACCTGGATTATAACACAGAGTAAAGAAAAAATATATACCTACCATGAGCTGCTTATGTGATCCAAGTCTATTAAACTCATATAGTACTTCTCTCAGAAGTTGGATGCAGTGGATCCAGCCCTGAAGAGCTAGTAGGATCAGACCCCATTTAGGCAGTTCTTGGTTTACTGTGATTTAGTTTTCAGTCACTGATAAAAATCTTGCTGATTAATTTATTGTTGAAATAACTTGAATGTTTCAGACTAATCAGCTAGCCTGACTTAGCAAATTTAGAAAAGATAACATTCCATTCCAACCAGATGAGGACACTGACCCTTTTAAAGAAATACAAGGTTTTTATCTCATGGTAGTGTGCTGAAAGAGATTGTGAAGTTCACAATGTTTTGCAGAAGTTGCTGGGGTGGAAGTATTATTAGTTCCAGTGTTCATTTTCACAGCTACTGATAAAATATTAAAACTAAAGAGAAATATCATCCACTACACATTCTTTTAGTTCATCGGTAAACCCCCAAAGGGTAGAATTCATGGAGAGTTAAGTAACCCTGTAAATATTAGTAAACTGCCACAGAAGTGCTGTTCTATCTGGAAAAATTTCCTTACTGTGGTACCCTGACACTCCACACTGGTTTTCTAAGTCAGGGACACTCACTAGCCTAAGGGGAATCTCCACAAACTTAAAATTACAACTGTGCTTAGAAATCTGCCCTAACCCTGAAATCCTGGCTCTCTGAGCAGACGCTTCTGCAAGACCTTGGTGAAGGTAATGGAGCTCAGTTTAGTGGAGAGCAGTCCTGTCTGCTCAAGGGACTTTTAGATTCAGGGCTCAGTTACACCTGAGGCTTTATGTTGCTGTAAGTCTGGTGGTCGTGTGGAGCACATCCTGGTTGGTATCACATATCAATTATATCAGAATTATGTCTGGTTTTCCAACATGGCTTCCCATGAAGTAGAAAAATCATTTGCAACTCCTCACTACTCATGGTGTATTAAGAACAGGGAGGTCTAAATTTCCATATGAGCAGTTGTGTACCTGAACCTCTGTCATCTCACATAAAAGAGCATAGGGTTAAGCTTCACATTCAGTATTTACTTAGCGATTAAGAATACAAAAGCTAGGAAAACACTTAGGGCCTTTTGATATGACTTGTCATCTCTGTAATGATAATAGTTTGTTGTTGTTTTTTTCTAAAAGAAAATAGCTTGTCACTGAATTAAGTAGCCCCAGTTAAAGGTATAGAATATAAAGAATATAGCTTTGTGTACTGGAGAAGAGCTTTACAATAAGTTTTGGATTATGGCAGAAGGGATTTCTGGGCAAGTTTAAGGCAGATTTTCCAGGATAAAGTTGTTTTACAACATCCTAACTTCAACTTCAAAAACGCAAGCGCCTCTCCGGTAACACATTTTGTGTTCTCCTTTTGATATTAGCTAAGTTATTTTTAATCAGTTAACTTCTAGCTCTTGAGATAGTAACAGGTATGACTGAATAAACTGATAGATTTTAAAAATGTAAACCAAGAGATTTTAAATGTTACATTATCACCATTCATAAAGTTAACAATATATAGCTTGCTCTTCAATCTTATTCTCTCAAATTACGGCTTGTATGTGTCCCAGGAATTTCCAGAATAGCTCATTTAAAGTTGAATGTGATTCATAAAAATTCTTTCACTTTAGTGACTCTTGATTACTTGTCAGTTGTTTGTGGTTGAAATTTGAAACAAGTGGTGATCTCATTTCCTTTAGGTAGAGTTCAGCTACTCCAGTTTCTTTGTTTATGTAAAATTTCGTTCCTTTTCCTTGCATCCTATTGTTTCTCTCTTATCTGTGTTATATGTATGAGTGGAAGTAGCAAAGTGTTATATCAGTTGAGGGTCACTGGACTCTCTCCAGATGCTTCTTGACACTACTTTTTGCTTTGCAAGAAGCAGGAGCAGCCAGCCTTTATCTCTGAACTAAGCTAATGTAATAAAAAACTTACAAACTTGCTTCAGTCACAAGAAGAAACCAACTGCTGTAGGCTCACCTATTTCATTACACTAGGAGAGAACGTGGTTGAAGTTTTAAAACAATATAATGCCTGGCAAGCACAGTTTTGTTGGATACTCCAGCTGCATTCTTCAAAGTGACTGTGCTAGAAGTTGACTCTAGGTACAGGCTGAGCACGTTGAGCACCTGTGAAATCACTGGGCACATTTCATTCGTGTGCAGAAAGCAGCTACTCAACGAATGTTCTTTTTCTGTATACAATATTCTGTTGTTTCAGTGAGCTGTCTGGATGCTGATTTTTTTTGAACAGCAATGATCACATCTGAGGATTTCTTCATCAGCTTGAAGTGCACCTGCTTTTAAACTGTTTTGTATCTCATTTAGCATTTATGAAAATCCACTGATTATGAAAATCACCAGTGACATTTGTTGAAATTGCTCAGTTGAGAGAGCTAGCAGCTAAAGCAAAGATTAGTCTGAGCTACAGATGTTGCATCCAGATCTTCAATAACTTAAAATTATGTTTGCATTTATTTCTTGACCTATTTTTAGTTCCTAGTTGCTGGTAGCACTGGGGGAAACCCATAAGAGACTTGTGAGTCTGAAGCTAGGAGGCAGAAAGCAAATGCAAATTTTTTTAGGGTTTAAGCTGTGCATCTTTTGGTAAATTCTGAAGTAGGATATTTTTCAAGGGAATCCTGTGTTTGCCTGCCATTTAGTTATTTGTAATATCACATTGAAATGTTGTTGGAAATTCACAGGAACAGCTGGCTTGGACTAATATTTCTGCAGTGCTTCAGTCAATCAAATTCACATTCCACAGGAAAACCAACAAACTGAGAGTGTGCCAGTTGGCAGACTGATGGAGAAACAAGATTTGCTAAAAACTGGCAATAAAGCAAATGTTGGGGTATGAGTTCTGCATGCTATATCCCAGTGATGGTGTAGCCAGGGAAGCAGCATGTCCTAACCCCCTGTGTAATACTGCCCAGGTGAGAATATTGGCACTGCTCATCTCCATGTGGCACTGCCTGGGAAGATCCTTCCTTCTCTGTCTTTGGCTTTCCTACCCAAGAAGGAAGATAAATGTCTAAACTAACATAGGCAGTTCATACCTACAGGGAAGGAATTGGTGACTTTAGAGGCTGCCCTGCCAAGCAGCATTAATACCATAACAGATGTCTTAGTGGAGCAACGCTTAATTGTTCCTGCTCTCAGTAGGGTGTGACACTGCCTTCTCTGATCAGCTTGGCCTCCAGGGAGAAAACAGCATGTTGTGTGGGTCTTGCATCTCTCAGGTAGAATCCAGGGGTGCAGGATCAGCATCAGGGAGAACTGTCTGCCCAGAGGGAAGCAGCTGGGCTGAGTGTATTCCTTGCTGCTCACCAGAGACACAGAGCACTTGCAGCCATAGCATGGAACTGTGCTACAATCCTTAAATGCAGGATTGTTTTGACTGTAAAAATATCCAGGTACTATAATGGTGGGCAGCAGCATACATTTCTAAAGCATTAATTATCTAAATAAATATAAGCTACAGAAAAATAACTACATTATCATAACATTATTGACATTAGTGATGGACTGTTCTATGAAGTATTTAAGAAGTTCTGAAGAAAAAAACCACCCCTTTAAATTTACAGCTGAAGGAAAAAGAATACCAAATGCAAAAAGATAGGAGTGTAGAGAGCCCGTAGAACAGTACTGCCCAGGGTGTCAGGCATAGTTTCAGTACACTTGCAAGTGAATAGCTGTTGAACAATTCAGAGTAAAAATTGTTTTAAGGAGAAGAAGTAAGTTGCTTCCTGGGTGCTGTTGAACTACAGAATTCTTCTTGCATAAGCTCATAAAGAAACTGTGCTAAGAAGAAAGGGGAAACAGAATTAACTTGAGTACTCTAATAATAGCATGTATGTTGGGTGCACTAATAATAGTACTTATCTCTTCTCCCCCTCCCACTCCTTCGGATGTTTTGGCTGCAGTCTTTTTTTTTCTAGTTAGCTTCCTGTAACTTATTTCTAGTACAGCCACTGTACTACTTTCCCTAGTCTTTGTTTGCTGATTGTTGTTAAAGTTTATAGAGTTTAAACAAATACATCTCCAAAGAAAGTTGTGGTTGCTCTCCTGCAGGAACATAAACATCTCTCCTGTCTGTGGAAGTTGCAGCTTTTATTGATGGACCAAGAGGACAAAAAAAGAGAGAGATTACAGAGCCTTCTCATATATGACAAGCACAACAGAAAGAAACTTCTAAAGATACTTTTTTGTTTGCAAAATAGGCCTTTTAAAAATCCTTTTGCAAAGTCTTCCAGAGGGGGATGTTCTGGCATTTAGTGACCTATCATCAGTACCACCAAGGGTATTCCTGCCAGGAAGCAGAAATACTTACTTTCTGTCTCCATCCACTGTCTCCATGGCTTTTTCTTGGCAATACTAACCACTTCTGCCATTCTTTGATTTTAGTTAGAACTGTTGGAAAGGACAATGTTTTATTCCTTCTGAAATGTATGTGGTTTTTGAGCAAAGTATCTCTAACTGAGATACAAGAAAGCCTCCCTCATTGGAAGTTTTTGAAACAGCTTTGGAATGCATCTTCCCTTTGTTCCACAAGAGGTGTCAGGAGTATGCTCACTTGTCTCTGTGGATCAAGCAGGGAGTCAGGCAGGCATTTACAGGGGAGATGGAGAAGGCAAGGTGTAGAATGGAGTCCATGCTAATAAATCTGTAAGGCTCAGTATCTTGGGTTGCATGCTGGTACTGTTGTAGTCATGATCAGAAAGGCAGGGAGGAAGGTGGTGTGGGGAAGTGGCAGTGTTTAGTGTCGTTTCCCTTTAGAAACTGCTGTGATTTAGCCAGGAGGAAGGTAAGAAAGAAGTGCTATTAAGTAAGTACTTGTTTACAAATGGAAGGAGAACACATTAGATAATTAAGGTTGTGCTAGAAAAGGTTGAAAACCACTTATCTATGGACTTAATAAAATATAAGTTAGTAAGTGGACAATGGAGGTTGTCCACAGAGGTTATTCAGGAGGAGTCAGCATCCAAAAGATTAATATGAGAGGAGAGGCCTGGAAGGCATAGGTCATGAGGTGCTCTGAGAGTGAAAGTAAATTATTTATGGTTTACTCAGTGAAGAACAGATGGATTATACAGGATGACGTGATAAAAGAGAATTCCATAGGAGAAGCCTTTGCAGGAACTTCTCTGACTGCAGATAAAAGAAGTGGAATTGCATTTGTCAAGGCTTCTGGTAGACAGAAAAGTTGCACTGCTTTCAATGATAAGGAAAGAAGGTGGAGGACAGTGGTTTTGAACCCAGAAGGACCAGGAATGATGGAGCTCTTTTATAGTCACATTGAGTTTGATCTTATGAAATGTGTTACAAAAGGTGATAAATGCATGTGGATTTACTCTCTGAGAGTGAGGGAGGTTTACAGTAGAGGGTGTAACATCACCCGCATAGGGATGGCAAATTAGTTCGTGTTTCCAAGTGAGATATAGCATAAAGAAAAAAAGGGGGCAAAAGAGAGCCATTTCCAGGCAAGGAGTGTTGAGTTAGAAGATTATGAAGAGAGGCAGTGAAGGACAGAGCTGTGTAACGTGGCCAGTGATATTAAGTTTGCCACGGTTAAGTTTGTATTGGGTGAGCTCTGAAGTGTTGAATGTGTGAAGAAGTTGCAATTAGTGTAAAGAGTGGGATATTGTTAAGGTAAGACAGACTATAGGAAAGAACTGGATTTTCCCTCCCGGCACCTGGTGATGAACATTCATGTTGCAGTCCAATAGGAAAGCTTTTGCAAGCCTATGTGAATTCCCCTGAGACAAATGGAAATTTCTAATACAATCTGTGTAACACAGTTATATGGAACTGCTTCTATGAATAAGCATTACTCAGTGGGAGTAAGGAACGTCAGGACAAATCCTAGGCCACTGTATTATGCTGTACTGAATATTATTTAAAACTATCTTGTGCTGCACTAAATATTATTTAAAATAAAGCTAGGTTAGGGAGATCCTTTCATTTCAATGGAATAGGTCTGGGTACCAAAATAACCTATGCAATCAGAATCAAACCCTCTTCTAAAATACATATCTACAAGCTCAGTTACTCCCTAACATGTTTATCCTGGTGTAACAGGGATCAGCATTTGGTCTGTAATAGTTCATCACTATTTTACTGTATTCACAAAATTAAATGAGAAGCCTGCTGTAGAACATATGTTCTAATGGAACAGATTTTCCTGGAAAGCTACCTATTTACTCATAGTCTCTTGGGCCTCATAGATCTCCCATTTCTCACTCCACAGGGCCTCATTCTTCTCAGGAAAAGATGGAGAATGACTCCTGCCATGAGCCACTCTCTTTGCTATAAAAGCTAGAAATTCATGCCTTAGACTGACAAGAACTTGGAATCACAATCTTTCCTCTAAGGGTAACTGCAAAAAAGTGGGTGCTGCTACTGCTGGCTCTTCTCTAAGCTCCTGTTCTTAGAAAACTTGATATGAGTTTTAAGGGAGATAAAGGGTGTTCTAAGTGCCAGCGCTGAACGTCATTTGTGCAATGATTCTACAAAATCATGAACTCATATACCATAGGACATGTTACATCTTTTTAGGGGTGCTCTCATGGGACATAAGGAAATCAAATACCTACCTTAGGCATTTTGAACCAGACCAAGCACTTTTACAAATGTTTCCATGCCTAAATTTGATATGTGTGGAAATTAAGCTCATAAGAGTGATGATTTTCAAGTGAAATTCCAATAAAGGCAATGTAGGCTACTAGGTCACTTGCTTGCTTTGGGTAGTTTTAGGTGATTAACGCTACGCCTCTGTCTTTCTTTCTTCCCACTGTGATTCATATTGAAAAAGGAATTTATCTTTGACAGTCTGGTGATTTATTAGTGGGTGATTCCAGAATAGTATTCAGTGCCAGGCAAAGGTGTTTGCTTTGATCCTCAAAGCATGTCACTACATTAACATGAGATAATACCTGAAAGTGAGGTTCATTAAAAAGACAGTGCTGCATGGTTATGGTTTCACAGCTCTTGGTTCTGGAGCTAGATAATTTGGCACATTTGGACCTCTGTGTTTTTCCACATTGTCTTCTATAGGCATGTTTGACATTTTTTCCCTAGTTGTGACAAGTACTGAAAGGACTGATTCCTCAAAAATATTAATGAGAAAATGCAGAAAAAGAGGAAAGGTGACATCACTTAAAGGAACATAAGGAAACCACAGTCTGAGCATGTGACATTCAAGTCTGTGTGAGCATATATATCAAGTATTCTAACTTGAAAAATTTTGTGTAAATAACTTGAGACTAGATACAAAGGCAAACTTGGCCTTAAGTATCTTAAAGTGACTATCAAAAGTACAAATAATCTCTGATGAATACATATCTACAAACACTTCAGAAGGTAAAAGAAATATTATAAACTATGTTTTGGCAATTAGTAAGTGAACTGGAATTTTTCCAGCAATTTAATATAAAGTGAAAATAAGAATAGATATCCAAATACCTGGTGTGACTTTTATGTTATCAGAGGATTTTGTGAGGTGTTAAATGGACCAATGCTATTAGAGCCAGTAGAGTCCCAAGAGCTGCGACTCATCAGATTTGAGGCACTTTTGATGTGACAGGTAGTTCTCTGAACCCTGACATGGGTTTTACCTTTTGAAGCAATAGTAACAGTTCTTTTAAGGAAATATTTCTAGGAAGACAAGGAGCCAGAAAAGTCAGTGGCTAGAAATCAACACTATTTTTTTTTTTTTTTTTACTTCTTGACAAAAGTATTTGTTGCTTATAAGCAGGTCATTAACAATAGGAGTATGTCCTTATCCGATACTCTATCCCGAAGCCTTGGAATGGCAGATCTTATGCAACGTCCAGGAAACAGTGAACTCAGGAGTTTTTGTATAGTATTATTACCATCTAACCTCTGCTGAAACCTGTATTCCACAGCAGGGCAATCTTCTGTGGCATTGTGTTGGCTTCTTAAGATTCCTGTACAGCAGCATTGCAGCTTTGGGGAAATCCACAATAATGTACTTAGAAGCTGAAGTTTTGCATGTATAGGAAAATTCTAAATGCTGTGGCTCTATTGGGGCTGCCTGTATAAGCTGAAAATGATATATCCACTGCAAAATACTTCATTCAGATCTTAGTGCCTGGCACATACACAGCCCCACTGCATATGTAATCTGAGAAATTCTGATTTGAATGTTCAAGTTTTGTTGTGGTTCTTGTCTTGATCATTCAGGCATAAGATGAGGTGTCAGTGCTGTTACTCTATTAGCAAAATAGTGTCCCAGTTCCTTGTGCACGAACCTTAAGAAGGAAATTTGAATGTGTTAGCAGTTGAAGCTGGGCTTATATTGTTGTTTTCTTACATTACTGCTCTCCTTTTGGATAGTTTTCTTCAGAAACCTGGTTAATTGAGTCTCCAGACTAGTTAAATATTTGGTCCCTCTCAGAATGAAAAGTGACTTACAGCTTACTACCAATGAAAGCAGGTACTTGATGTGAACTATTGGCTTGTTTGGCAGGCGTGTAAGGAGTCAAATGTATTTTGAAAAAGTTCTCAGATGAGAATAGTTACAGCTGGGTAACAATGAGAAATCTAAACAGAAGCATCCATTGCTTCTCATTACAGCTTTACTTCATGCATGTTCCTAGTACTTGACAAATATTTTTCTAAGAACAACTTACCAAAACTTTTGCTAATGGAAATCATAGCACGAGAGTCACAAAACTGTAGGAGAGTGTCTAGGCTTGGCTGGGTTGCAGAAGCAGCTCTGCTGTCCCATGTACAGTGCTGGCTGGCATGCAAGAATGACCTCATGATAAACTCACTGATCCTCACTAGGAATTAACCACTTGGCTACTTGCAGCCAAGAGTCTATCATCAAGAGGAAGAGATCCCTGTCTGTCTTTTGCATACCATAAGGACAAGTATATTTACCATCATTATTGACCAGAGACTTAGCAATGAATTTAAGCTGAGATGGTCACGTGCAATATGAGCACATGAAATTATATGTGTCATTTCTGTAATAGCACCATGTAAAATTCCCCCACTAGTGCTTTATTTGTTTTTAAAATGTGTAATATTACAGTGACCTAAGAGTTGCTTCTTTTTTTTTTGTCTGTTTCTAAAAAGTGTTGTACAGCCTAGGATGTGGAAATCCAACTCTCTTAGAAAGTTTTAGCTATCATAATTTTCTGACAAGGAAAAATCATCCTATTAAAGAAGATGTCCATTCTCTTGTAATGAAGCACTTTGCAGAACCATTGAAGAAGGACACAATGCAAGATAAGCATGAAGATAGACATGCTTTCTCTTTTTTCATTTGGAAAAACTTAGTTTATCTTCCTAAGAAAAATTAATATCATGTAAATGCTACTGCATTTGAATAACCTCATTCAAAGTCTGCAGGATGGAGTAGTGTGTTTTGTTTAAATGATACACAAACTAAGTATGTTCTGCAACTTGATGTCTTAAGTTGTGAGGTTGATTCTGGCTCACCAGCCAAGCACTTCTCTGAAATACAACAGGCAGAAACAGTCCTGCAGGAAGTGGTATTTGTGATTCAGTAAACGGCACCTTGCCCACTGAGTCAGTGTTGATCCAGTGTCCGAATGTGTTTCTAGAGTGTGGAATATAAAACTAAAGTCCTGACTGTTCGTGGCCACTTGGAAATTCATTGAGCTGTTGATGAGAACACGGATATTAACCACGACATCCCAGATTCCAGACAGGGATAATTACAATTTTCCCCCACTTAATCCATTGGGAGAATTATTCTTCTCCTTTTCTCTAACCTTGTACTTTTTTCCTGCACTTAACTGGTCACCATCTTCTAGGAATTTTGGAAGTATGAGTGCCACAACTCAGTTGTGCAGTCTGTCCTTTTTGTGGACACTGCTGGAAGTGCCAGGCTTGCCACCTGCACAGTCCTGTGACTTTATCCCACTTGGAGACTGTCTATCAGAGAGACACATTCACTGTGACCTGTCTGAGCTTTTTCAGCTCATTCAGTTTTGGAACTGAAGGGATGCACTGAGGCATTGGCAGTACATTTCCTCTTGGCATTTGTGACCCAGTAGATGTACACAGTGATTCAGAACAACCTTTTCTAAACAAAGTCTCAATTTATGGATAGGAATTGAAAAAACCTCAGCAAGGTTTAACTTGAAGTTGCTCCACACGTGGGATCTTTCCTACTGGCTTTCACATGTCCAGTACAGAGTTGTTCTCTACTCCTAGGTTTTCTGGTTTTGTTGTTTTGTTGTTTGGCTTTTTTTTTTTTAAATCCCCTTGTTATATAGAAAGAAAAATAATCCCAATTTACAATTTAAGAAAAATAAATCCTCAGAACAGATTACTTTCATCCACACACTAATTTATGTGAAGGTTTGTGGCAGCAAGTTTTGTACAAAGTAATGCCAGAAACTGTTGTGAAAAATCAGCTTCAAATCTGAAGCTGTGCAACAGGATGTGTAGGTGCTGTGATCCTGCATGTTGTTGATGACATAATGCTTAGAATTGTAAATCTTTTTCATGTTTAATTGTTCACAGAAATATTGTTATATTTTTCCTTATTTTCATTTTTTTTGTAATTATGGAATAATATCTACTTACATTTGACTTAATTTTAGATAAATTTTAGTAGGACTCTTGTTAACTCTTGGTTTGGACCTGCTAGCACTATTGTTAAAATTGTGACTAGCTACATGCAAATATTTGCATTTTGTAGCAGGAAGATGCATTTTGGACTATTTAGTTAACTGCTGTAACCTGTATGTAACAGTTAACTGATTCTGGAGTAATGGAACATACTAGATGTTAGTTAGCTCACTTAGCAGGTGGAGTTTGTCAACATGTGACTACCTCCATTAATGTTGAGAATGTGTTTAAACATTAGATTTATCATTTTTAGCAAGAAGATGCAGTTCGTCAAGGGTGATGCAGTAACTTCCACAGCAGAGGAAGGGACATAAGCATGCAAAATTCAGTTGCCTGGGCACAGTAGTACCAGTTCTGAGCATGTGCTGGAACTGGGCTTGCAGATCCAAGCCCCTTTGTTCTTAAAGGAGTAAATAATTCCATCAGAGTGAGGAACAGAATAGTACTCGATGTGAGAAACAGTGGCAAGATTTCACTTTGAAACAAGAAGTTATCTTGGTGTCAATGCACTGATCATGCACAGCATATCAATTAATATTGGTCTCTCCCCTTCCCTTTCCCCTTCTTTTATTTTTCCTCCACTCTCCAAAACGAAATTTTCCACTTGATCATGAAGGAAGTGAGGGAGCCTGGATGCTACCCCAGGAGAGAAAGCTAGAGGAAGGGCTGGGTCGCTTAGTCAAACAAAGGGGAGGAGAAAGAAATGGTCAGTGAAAAATATGGTTCTAAATACAGGCCTTTGTACCAGAAATATGTTGAAACACTGCTAAAGAAAATAGGAAAGGGGGTAATATAGGAAAAGCAGTTTAATCATATGCAATTAGTAATACGAGCTTTCAGAGTCTGTGGTGTGGTGTGTGAGACCAGTCGCTGGTGTCCCTTTGCCCTGCCATCTACCCACATAGCAGCCTGCCTGTGCTGGAGCTCATTAGCTGACCATAACTCCATTTTGATCTGAATCCTTACTGATGCCTTTGTCTGTCATATCCTGCCTGTTCCAGCAACTTTCTTTGTGACTTCTTTCTCCCTCTCAGATATGGTATAGGCTGTCTGCATTCTGACAGTCAAAAAACCATACAACAACAGAATCAATTGTTCATGTCATATCCAGTTACCATATTGGTGTACATTGCATGTGTATATTAGTGTCTGTTTATTTAAAAAAGCAAGTAATTGTTGGTCTTTATTCTTTGCAAACACACTAATGTATTTCATGTTAGCCCATTCTAAGGTAAGTAGCTTTTAATCCAATTTTTCAAATGTTCCTTATTTTCAGTGTTGCTTTTAAGGTATTTCTTCAACTAGCACATTTTCTGCCTGTAGTTCTGTGGACAACTATAGAAACAAATCAACCTGATTTTGAGCATGGTGGGGTTTTGTAGGTGTAGTGCTCTCAATTTGCAATGCTGAAAAGACTTACACAATGCAGACAATAAATAAAAAATAAATAAAAGCTCATCAATCAGAAATGCTGGTATTTTATACCTGTATGGCCAGAGCATGGAAGCTCACTGAGTGCAAATAATGAGTTGGGCTAGTTGCAAGAGCTGTGGGATCACAGACAGTGGGGTCCCTCTGCAAGCACCCTGGCTTCCCAACAAATTCTGATGTTAGAGACTGGCAGAAGAGAACTGAAAAAAAATAGTAACATTGTTATTTTGAGATTTTATTACTTGACTACATCTTTCCTAGCCTTTGGAGAACTGTGAAGATACGGACATCATGCTGAAGAAGTTTCTCATTTCAAGTTGTGGGGAAAAGTTAGTAGTTGAAGACTTACTGGAAAGGTCTTACATTGCCAAGTAACTAGGCAGCTCAAACCCTTTCTAACTTTAGCTTTAGGGAGATTTTTTACAGAGTATCAGTGAAAAATATTTGAGCAAACAAAGGGCATTGTCCTTTCCTGTACTAAACCTGGTTAATGAATAGGATTTGTTGCCACTTCCTGCACTCTGCTATTTCTGAGCCTCATGGGATCATAAACAGGCAAAATTGTTGTGTATCTGATTAGGGGTTGAAAGGGCAGGCTTATTTCATCCGCTCCTTGGAACTGAGGGTTGAAGATAAAATACCTAGAGTTAGGGCTTCTTTACCACTTGAGAATTCAAGCATGTCAGTGCCCATGGTTTGTGAGCATTCACTGAGTTTTGCAAGGAGATGAGTAGCTGGCACCACTCCTTGCTGTCTGTTTACATTACTCTTACAGAAATCATTTGCATACAGTGGACCTCTTTGCTTGATGCAGGCAAAAAGTAGATGCTATCTCACCAAACTGTAAGAGTTTTAGCCAGGGTACACACAGCTCTGAGATGAAGATTAAGAGAGACTGAAAGTCAGATATTTAGGAGAAGCATGTCTTTTACCAAAAGGTCATTTTAGGTATATTGGGCAACTTGCCCATTTCCTTCAGATAGATAAACAAGAACACCATCTTTAGTGGCAGCAGGAAGTTTCTGTTTCATACACTTCTTGGGAAAGCAGTTGTCTTTCTTCTTTCTTTCCTGTAGCAAAGATCTGCTAGCAGATTCTTCCCCTGTGGGTTCACGCTGGTGAGAAACAATTGTCAGCTCATTCTATGAAAGCAGCTACATGAGAGTGTTTGCAGGTCCAGGATAACATCATTACATTTTCACAGCTCCCATTCTAGCAATGAGATAGCTTTCTGAAGTGTGTGGCAGTAGGCATAGTCACCAGATGTAGACTTCTGTCACCCATATTGCTTGTTATTTAGCTGAAGGTGCTCATATAGGAGCATCTTACCTGACTCTGCCTTACTCATTTATTTACTTTAACTTTTTATATATAAGTGCAGGTGGAAAATAAAGTTTTCAAGGTCATAAGCAGTCAGGGTGAAGAGTAGGATAGAGATCTGCCTTTTACATTTGAGTTTTAAGCCAGAGGTTTCCTAAACTGTTGCCTGAAGAGGGCTGTGCTGTTATTTAGAACAGGTCCTCATGCTGTTATTTCCAACTGCCTCAAAAAAGACCTCAAAATTTTTGACACCTAACAATGTGAAAACATACAGAGCAGACAAAACAATGGAAGCAAAGCTCAACCATCTCCTCTCCACCTATTCTTCAGACTTCAGGGGAGAACAAAAGTAATTTTCAGGCCCAATGGGTACGTATACCCATCAGCAATTATCAGGAGTACCACAGATAGCAAAGACAGGTAACTAATTTTCTTATATCTGATGGAAACAACCATATCTTTAGCATTACAGACATTTATTCATATCACTTACTATGCTTTCCCACTACTTTTTTGAGTTCCTCTGAGTTGCTAGGGAGGTCATGAATGCAAATGAGCTAGGTGTATGATGGCAGCTATGAAAGAAAGTAAGTTTAGGAAAAGCTCCTGAGTGAGATGTGATTCACTTAATCAGGATATTCCTGGAGAGTTCAAAACCCTTTGATTGTCAGTGTTTCATGGATAAAAAGTCAAATAATTTAGAGTGGATGATACTAGAAATTAAGACAAGTTCACTGTCTCTAGTGGAACTTTATACAAATTTAGTTCCTTTTCAGTGTCCTTTTCCTTGTTGTGGGGGACAGACTAGTACTCCCCCCACACAACGGAATGCCTTTCAAGCCAGCCACACTTGTTTTAAAATAAAATGGCAGAAGTGATACTCTTTTTCTCTATTTTCTCTAACTTGGCAAAATTGAGTTCTGTTTCCAGGTTCCAATTTTAAATGCTTACAACATCCAGTTTCAGAACAAGTGATAAAAGAGTTGATAGTTTTGACCTTACAAGAACTGGAAGGTGCCAGACATCCTGAAACCTGTTCAGTTATGGAGGTGAGCGGGCAGGAATGAGTTTCACATTGTGAAATAGTAGTCTGTTTCAATTATTTCTACTATTAAAGTGAATGATTTTGCCTGCACAATAAATAGATCCAGTTGCTTTCATGAAAAACATATGATTCCTTTCATTAAAATAATTTAAGGAGGGCTTTCTAAGAAAAACAGTTTTTTTTATGCAGCTGTTTGCCTCGAAAAGTAGCAGAATATCCCTAAAGTATTATTCCACAAAAAAACCAAAAGCATCTGCCACACCTGGGAAAGATGCAAAGAAACAATTTCACAGAGGAAGGTTGGGGCTTTTCTCTCCACTGGACTGAACGTAGGATAGGAACTAAACCTATTGCCAGGGGGATTTGTTTGGGATGGAAGTGTCTTTTCTTGGAGTTTCAGGCAGATCAATAAAACAGCTCTCACCTAAAAGTATGGTGCAGCTGGATATTGCCACACAAGCAACAATAAGTTAAAGAAGTTTATCTTTCTCATACTGATTCTAGAAGATATCTGACATGGGTCATGGGTTGAATTGACATAATATTGTCACAGGGAAGAAATCTTGACTTGTTCCAGAGACGTATGGAGAGAGAAGTTTCTGTAATGTGTTTGAAAATAATCTACGTTAATAGAATAAAAGAATTTCCCAACTCTAAATCAAGGGACCTGGTGACTCTAAATCAAACTTGGTGTTGCAGTGAAAAGCAAGGTGCACAACATATTCTATCCTATTAAGGAAACTCTTTGTTTTCATCCTTATAAATGAGTCAAAATTTGCAAAGGGATATGTTTTGGGGAATTCTAGCGGAATGAATTTCTCAATAAAATGCCCTGTGTGTTCTCACTGCTAGTCTGCAACATCTCAGAACTGACCAGAGCATCCTGCTGCCTGACATTGCATGGACATCTGGTCACATAAAATTTGAACCCATCCTGTGTAAACAAGAGGGGGCTGTTTTGTTTAGTTTAGTTTTTAAAGATTTTTAAATTGTGATAAGAATCCTCCAGTGAGTTGGAATAAATTCCCTGTGGAGTTTAAAGTAATTGTTGGCTTATCTTGTAATCTAGAGCTGATACTGACAAGAAGTATGACGGCAAACACAGCTGAAATTAATTAAACTATCTTTTTGGTTAAAAAGGAAATAATAAGTTTTGTATTTTTATAAGTTTTTATATTTTTTTAAATAAAACGGTAGAAAACAAAACCTTTATTAAAATTCTTTCCTGAGTAGCAGAATAACCAAAGTATAGGAAGACTGAGGCAGTAACCTCTTAATTATTGTAAAAAATATTAAAATAAGCAGGCTTTGGAAGAAAGATATGTAGCTGTCATGCACAATGCTCCATCCTTGCTAGATGTGACACATGTTAAGAAGCATGGCTATTTCGTGGCAGAATCTGAAAAGAGCTAACACTAAATCTTAGTTTCAAGGGATGTTAGTGATTTGTATGTCTTAATGTAAACTCCCTGAACACTGTATCTGAAATTTTCTGCCTGTGGTAATCAAAATGGCAAGCACTGTTGGTGTAGGTATTCCTAAGGTAGCTTCATGCTTGCTAACTTAGTTACATCTAGTACAGCAGCAGGGGTGTGTAGTTTTTGGTTTTTAGGCCTGGAGTCCCTTTTGGGCATGTGGAGCAGAAGCTACCATAGCTATACTGGTAGCACTGAAGATTCATGCTTAAAGCTTCTTGGGATATGTCAGCACAAGTTGCAGTGCTGCGAGATTGACCTGTAGACAGATCCAAAATTGTGAACCTCATTCAAACCTGTGTTGCGCAGGCATCCATGTTTTATAGTGCAGGAAGCTCTTCATTACATCAGTCACCTATGAGAGGAAAAGCAAGGTAGTATGAACAAAGTAGCTGAGTGGTAGAGGACTATGAGTTAGTAATATTTACTGTATAATGTCATATTTACAGTAGGATGTGTTCCTAAGATAGGTGTCTGTGGGTGCTGTTCTTTATGAAATTTATGTGAAAGGTCTTGATGATTTGTCTTGATGATTTGTCCATTTTCCTCTTAACTCCTGTCCTATGGTCAGTCTTAACATGTTCGATTGTTTTCCCCAGCTTTCTCATTGTGGCAATCTTCCTGGACAGCCTAGAATATTCTCCCACAAAGATACCCTTGTACTAACAGAGCCATGCCCAGCAAAAACTGTTAACCCAACTCCCCTTTCATCTTCTCCCCCCATCTCTCATGGTTTTTGCTTCCTCCCCACTCTGCAGACTGTTTGCTACTTGTGGCAATCATCTGATTCCTTATGTAGATTGCTTTTCTGGTCAGCCTGCTGTGTGGAGCTGTGAATATCACGTCATGTCACTCCACAAGGATGGGGCAAAAAGTAAGGGTATACTTTAATTCTTTCCTGGCTCTATGTTAAATGCTGTTGATTTGGGTATGTATGTGAGCCACCAGTTCATTCGTAGTAGACATTGACTACAAGAGTGAGGAAATTACAACTTGCAAGCCTAGCAGACACCTTTCAGCCTGTTTATGTAAGGCTAAGTTATCAAGTTATGAAAGAATTGCAGGTTTGTTTGGTTTTTTTAAATAGCATGAAAATTTGGAACAGTTAAGTTTTCATATATGTCTTGGTTTCCATCTATGCCTGAGAATTTCTATCTGATGAGAATTCTGCAGACAATAACCAGTGCAGTTCTGTAAAATAGCTATGTTTTTAATAGATGCTCTTTTATTACTGCTTAAGTAGAAGTAGAACTCAAAAATGACAAAAGGCTCACCTTACCAGATGGGCTGAAAATTCTGAAACATCAAAGTTTTTGCCATAGTACCCAGTCTTCAGATAGCATTTCAATGAGAAACCAGTATTCACAGATGGACTAAAGGAACTCTTGCATTGTCCACAGTCTTAAATTATTTCATAGACTCAACTAAAAATTCTGATTAAAAGTATAAGCAGCTTACCGTTTTAACTTTCAGGTGTTTCCAAAACAACTCAACCAGTTACGCTTGCAAATTCTTGCTTATTGTTTCCCATGGGCAAAGACATAGCCCAGGGCTGTGCAATCTTGACAGTTGAGAGTGATGGTGAAAACATACTGTGGCATTACCAGATACTGTGCTTGTCACACTTGGTTTTAAAAGTAAACTATTCAGGGCACTATAGGAAGAGAGCAGCATTGCATTTTTGTTACTAATGTATGATTACTTAAATAATGTGAAAAATTTCTAGAAAAATGGTAAACATATTCCAGTGTGATGAAGTAGCTCAGTATCGGACTCGTCATTAGACTGATCATTTACAAATAATGAGTCAAAATTTATCCTTAGCTACACCCTCACAGTTCCACTGACGTCACAGTTTGTGACCTTCGAACAGTTGTATTCATGGCTGTCAATAATGCAATTAGGAAACGTAAAGATGGTATTGTATGTTACCTCTTATGGAACCATCAGCTGTCATAGAGCTCTGATTATAAGAATACAATTAGCAGGAGGGAAGTAGCACTAACAGTCACAACCGCCAAATAGTTTTCTGTGATGCTTTTGGCCAATAGGGGCTGCATTTATTTATTTTTTCTGTAGGGAACATGGACAACTATTTTCAGGCCCTTGAGATTTACTGGGAAGAAGGTCATCCAAGTTTCAGTCTGTTTTCTGGTCAATCCATTAAAAATTTCTACCACTAAAAATACAACTAAAACTAGCATTCTACTTGCCTTTTTTGTTAAGCAAAAATTAAAGAATTTAAATGCTTCTTAGCTAGTAAGTCAGCTCTTATTTTGCCCTTTTCAAGAACAAGAGACAATGAAACCCACATCCATAAAACTGGCGTACACTGTTTAAACTGGGGGAGAGACCACCTTGTTGCTTCTGCTGCTCACAAGCTGCTCAATGATACAGGCTGGGGGGAAGAGTGGCTGGAGAGCAGCCTGGCAGAGAGGGACCTGGGAGTGCTGGTGGACAGCCAGTTGAACATGAACCAGCAGTGTGCCCAGGTGGCCCAGAAGGCCAATGGCATCCTGGCTTGTATCAGGAATAGTGTGGCCAGCAGGAGTAGGGATGTGATTCTCCCCCTGTACTCAGCACTGGTGAGGCCTAACCTCAAGTACTGTGTGCAGTTCTGGGCCCCTCACTTCAAGAAGGACGTTGAGGTGCTGGAGTGGGTCCAGAGGAGAGCAACAAGGCTGGTGAAAGGACTAGAGGGGAAGTCTTACAGGGGGAGGCTGAGGGAGCTGGGGTTGTTTAGCCTGGAGAAGAGGAGACTCAGGGGGGACCTCATCACTCTCTTCGGCTACCTGAAGGGAGGCTGTAGTCAGGTGGGGGCTGGGCCGTTTTTCCAGGCAACCAGTGACAGGACAAGAGGGCACAGCCTGAAGCTGCTCCAAGGGAGGTTTAGGTTGGATATTAGTAAGCACTTCCTCACGGAGAGGGTGGTTAGACATTGGAATGTACTTCCCAGGGAAGTGGTGGAGGCACCATCCCCGGATGTGTTCAAGGAAAGGCTGGATGTGGCACTTAGTGCCATAGTCTAGATGGTGTGGTGGTGTTAGGTCATAGGCTGGACTTGATGGTCTAAAAAGTCTTTTCCAGCCTTGGTGATTCTGTGATTCTGTATGTGAGGGATGGAAGGAAAGCCAATGGCAGAGACTGGTATGGCTAATATGATGTATTGCCCTCACTCCCAGCTGGAGCTGTCATCTCCCACACCCTGATCTTTCCTCTAGAGGCAACTACAAGAGCAAATCTGATTGCCTGCAGCTCTGGTCATTACTCATGTCACTGGAAATTAGTCATGTGCCCTGGCAGTCACCTGCTCTAGGCAACTGCTGGCACTTTGTCTGTATAAAAACTGACCCACTCAAGGATGTAAGAAAAAATCTCCATTCAAAGTCTTAAAGTTCTCCTGAATAGTCTTAAAGTTGAATTTCTGTGACACATGGTCTAGACTAAAAACAGTGATAAACACAATACATACATGTGGGATACCAGCTGTAAATTCCATCTGGTTTTCTGGATAAATGATATTATGAATGCATGGTGTAGCTGCAGCAGAAGGCACCAAAAGTTTAATTTGTGTTGCTTATAGGTCAGTGGGAAAACAGGGTGTAAATGTAAGTCTTGTGAATTCCATTTCACAGCTCTACTTAGAGATATCTTCAATGAAATCACATGAGCATTGAAGTGCCCTGAGGGCAGCGTGTGTTACTGTGCATGATGTGTTTGGTTTCATTATTTCCATTTTTAATGGCTCCATAGTGATAAATCCCCTTGACCATTATTTACCTCTTTCAGAGAATATTAAGAAAAGTAGTTGCTTGTTCTAGAGACTACGAAGTAGTTTTGGAAAAATTGATAAAGAAGCCCCTTGAAATTAGAACAACAAGGCCCTTTGAAATTAAGACCTTTTCAGATGCCCATGTTTCTGACTTCCATGTCAGCATTTTCTTGGAAACTGTGGACTTATAATTTAAAGTAAATTATAAATATTTCTATTTTCATATTGTTTCATACTTGTTTTGGTTTGAGCAATACTCCACATTCTTTCACGGCATTTAATGAGTTCCAGTTTGTAAATACAAGCTATTACAGGAAGCCTTAATATGTACTAATTGGAACAGATTTGTTTTTTCATGATGTTTGACATAAAGTAGCCTGTCAGCCCAAAGTATACAGTTCTCCCACAGCACTTGGGATGTGGCATTTCCTTGCATGCCTGCTTTCTCTAATGGAGTTGAAGGAGTTCTGGGTCATTCATGGTAGATTAATTTAGTTTGGGTGTGGAGTAATTGTTAAGATTACATAAGGGACCTCAATATATCTGCTCTATATTTAGAATAAAAAAAAAAACTAGCAAAACTCATGTGCCATGCCAATAGGTGATTCAAGCCCATAAAGTGTATGGAATTACCTTGAATACATTACAAGTGCTGAATTATTTTAAAATGCTGGTGCTTTGTTTCACCTCTTTTAAAGATTCGTGCAATGGCCCTTAAGTTTGATGAAAAGTTGACTTAAGTATCTTAAGCTGACCACCCAAAACCATATATCTTTTTTTCAGGTAATTTTTGAAAGCTGTTTCAATCTATACATATTCTGATTTTAGTACATCAAAAGCCTACAATATAATAGGATTTTGTTGTTTTAAGCATTTTATAAATGCATAGGAAGTCATGCTTTAAAAAAAAAATCACAGTTCAATTAATACACCATTATTTGGTAGGACAGCAAATGAGAAACTGAGGTATAGAAAGTTCAGCTGGCTACATCGAGGTTGTAAAAATGAAATCCAGAAAAATAAATCAATGGCAGTACCAGAAAGATTTCCCACATAATTTTCATCAGCTGCAAAGTCAGTTCCTACGTCTCTGTTCTCTTAAAATGAACATTGCTTATAGATATCTGCCAACCTAATAGATTTCAGGAGATGTGTATTGGAATACTGACAAATTGAGTTCTCCGAGCTTAAAGATGACATGTCTATCAGGATGGTGTGATGTGGTGTTAATTTCTGTGGAGATTGGGGAATTGCATTTGATTGTCCAGTACGTTACTTAGTTCCTCCAATTGAGACATTAAAAGTAAATCAGGAACCGTTTACTTTCCAGTGATACATGGTATTGGTATTCTAGCTGGCATGTTTACTGGCTGGCAATATATTTATATGCTAGTTGTTTGGAGAGCACAACACTTGAGAAATGAAACTTCAGGCTTTTTTAAAAAATGTGTACTTAACAGCAGCAGTCCCATCTGCTGCTTCCCAGCTTCGGCAGTATTATCTGCCATTATCTGTCAATTCCTGTAATTATTATCTCCACCAGACAAAAAGCTGGAATATTGTTCTTTGAACTAGGATTAGTCACTACTGATAATTTTGTATTTTTCCCTGTCAGTTATTTTACAGATCCTACATCCTCCAAGCAAAATATTTTTCCATTTAAGTTGAAGTGTCCTAAAAAAATGCCCTGCTAGGGAAAACAGCTTCCTATGGGGCAGGCCTTCAGCAGCTAGTAATGGTGACAATGTATTTGATCACTGTGGAATGACAAATCCATAATTTTAACTTTTTGGAATAAGGACTGCCACAGAATACAGATGTTAAAATAACCAAGGCCTATGTTTTAAGAAAATTACTTGTCTTCATTTTCTGGTTTATATGGTAGATGTTGTGACTTGGCAGCAAAAAAAAAACAACCAAAAAAGCCCTCTTGTAGAGTTCCTGCCCCTGAGCTGGAAAGAACAATAAAGAACTTTCTGTACAGAAATCCCTATTATTACACCCTTAAACTTTTACAACGTTCATTTACCAAACATGTCTCATGTGCCAAGTATCCAAAGGAACGGAAAGATTTCAACAACTCTTCCATCATCAGTCAGCCATTTTTGTTTTGATATGTCTTGCAAGGGAAGGAAAAAAGGCTAAGGACCTGCTAGCCTTTCTCCTGCCCTCAAAGTGTAGATGACTGAAGAATGCATTTTTCCAGGCCTTAAGGGCATAGCTAGTTTGAGTACTAATAGAGAATATTAAATCAACTCCAAGATGCTTTGCTTGGAGAAGCAAAGATCCTTCTCCAGGCAACTAACAAGGGAAATAAAAGGATAATTAGGAGATACAAATTGAGCAGTTTTCCTCTGCTTTACATGCACAAAGACTCTTCAAAGTTAATAGGGAGTAAGAGAGGACTGTCGAAAGAAAGCAAATATCATGTCCTCGCAGGACAAGAGAAGGTACAATGGAGATGCTTGTGCTATGTAGGAAGAGTAGAAGGTATGTTTGGGGCCCATTGAGAGGAAGAATGGTAGTTAAATTTTGATAAAACCAGCATCATTCTTAAGTCAGGATAAAGATTCAGACCTTTTGGACTTTCAGAATCTTTATGCTTTGATCAGAATGAAGCCAAACAAAATGTGAAACCTATTGGCATTCTTCAATGGTCAAAATAGTGTTTACTGCCCTCCCACAATGAACTGCTTGCTTCTGGTACCACTCATTAAAGCCCATTTACCTTTCCTTTCAGTGTTCTGCTATCCATTATTCTATCTATGTATTTAATATAAAAAAACTAATGTAGTTAAAATAAAATGGGAGTGCTGTTTAAATTCCCATCTGGTCCTGTATTTTCTGTAGTAACTGCTACTTAGTGGGAGAGGAGCAATGACATGAATATATATACGGTGCACTGACACACATCCCATGTATTGTTCTGCAGTGAAGTACTGTGCTCACTTAAGTGGAGAACTGCATTCATGTCCAGGAGGATGGAAAGTAGATACTTTTTATATCACTGTTTCCATTACCTGACTTTTTTAGTCATTAAAAATCTGTACAAATTCTGAATTGTACAAATCTGTACAAATTCCACTTCTCTGGAGATGTTAATTTTAATGAGGAAGAGAAAATAATAGGATATGCTGTTTGCTGCTTGTCTGACAAAGATACCCCTTCTTCCAATGCTGATAAGGATTTCCTTCCTATGATTAATATCTCTACCAGATGAAAAGCTAGACCACTGTTCTTTGAACCAGGATGGGTCAATGCTCATAATTTTGTATTTCTCCCTGTCCATTACTTCACAGGTCCTATGTAGTTCATGTAAAAAGGTTGTTCAGCATGTATGTGAATTATACTAGTAAACCTGAAGTTTAAGAAGATAAAATTGTCACACTTCTTGCATTAATCCTTTATGCTTACTTCAAGCGAGCTTCTGAATGAGCTGGAGTTCAGTAAGAATTATTATACCGTTTTCTCATGTTCTTCAGAAAATACCTGCATCTGGCCTAGTTTATTTTATTTGGAATAGTTTGCAGATTGAGCACATAGTAATTTTGCAAGCAAAATAAAATAAAATATATTAGTATCCTTAACCTTCTTCCACTCTAGCACAGTAGTGCCTGCAAAAGATTTCTACTAGTATAGAAATATCAGTAGAAATTCCTACTCACTTGTCATTGATAACACTTCTAAACCAACCTGAACATTTAACCTGAAACTTTGCAAAGTAAAAATCTGTAAATCTTACAGATGTATTCCTAGTTTGCACATAATACTGATCTTCTTGCAGCTGTCAGGGAGGAGTAATGAACAAGTGCTCTTAAATTAGTGTATTTCATTAGCTTTTCTTCACCAAGCGCAACACGGGATTTATGTATGTTAAAACTGCTTTCTGAGAATCATACATGCTAATTAAACTTACAACACTTATTTTACACCCCAGGTAGGGTCTTTCTGACAGAGCTAAGCATCATTAATTCCTGTATTGCTTGGACCTCTGTAGTCTGCCTATGCCACAGACCTGTCTCTCCTCTTTAGAATACTGAAAGCCTATGAGCTTTTATGTGCTTGTCAGAAGCTAATCTGTAGGATTATTTTGTGGTTGCTGACATGCACAAATAGATTCTGACACTTGCAGTCATGGAGCTGTGTGAGGTTTACCTACCCAAGAACTTTCAAGGGGCACATTTTTGTTCTTAAATGCATACATTAAAATCTACATTTGAATTCATTATATACAAACGATGCAGAATTAGGTTCTGAAGTTCAGTAATATGAATTGAGGGAAGAAGAAGAAATGTATTTAGATTATGTCCTTGCATGAATTTCTTTTGATGTTTCATAGATGTATAGTAAGGGTCTGCTGTGCAGTATATTTTAGTACCTGTTTAACTATTGATGTCTAGAGATATGTAAGTCAGTGCAGCTATTTTACCAGTCAATAGATTTAATGACATGCCAGGTCTGGACAAGAAATAGGACATAATACTGAGCAAGTACAGCTTAGCAAGCAACCTTCCCCATGTTTGTGGGCAGTGATAATCAAAACCATCAAGATGTATAGAGATGTGCCTCTCTTAATAGTATGGGTGCCAGAGCAAGGACTTACTACAGTTTTCCATCCAGTTATCAAAGACTTCAAAATCCAAGTCTTACATGAGTGAAATATTAATTGCCTTAGTTGTATCAAACTCAGGATTTCAAGAATAAGGGTTCCCTTCATAGTATTTCTTGACATTTTAAATATTTAGGAAATAGTGCAACTCTCCTGAAGCGTGTTAGTGTATGTCCTTAGAATGACATACCACTGCCTCATCTCAGGTGTCACCTTATCTGAACTTGAATCCCCAGAACAGTATAGTCCAGCTTCTTAAAACTCTATTAGTTGAATATTTACTCATATAACTTGTTCCTCAGATCCAACATAGAACTAAGCTTTGTTTGCATATTCAGTATTTTTGATAGCAAAGAACAACTTTTAGACGTATCTGTCCCTATGCAAGTTTGCTGATTGCCACAGCAGTGAAATGATTGCAGTAGCATGAGCAAGAGGACAGTCTAACATCACTCAGATTTTCAACATATTTTTCACGCTGCTTCCTTTATTTACGCTATTGTAAAAAATGTTATGCAATCTTGACTTGATGCTAAGTCTGTCTTGCTTTACATAACTGTGGGCTGCATTTCCAAACAAAGTAAGATGTAACTTTAGACGCATTTAAGATTGAATATGACTGTCAACCTTTTAGGGTCATCTTTATTCATTTCCTCTGCATAGATACTGCATATCATACATTGTAGTCTCTCTTCTTCTCTTATTTGCAGTTTATTAATGACTATTAACCACTGGCCAAATTACATTTTTTCTTTCCTACACCTGAGATTTTGACTGATGTAGCCACACTCCTTTATGAAATTTGTAGGTTTTGTTTCAGATTTTTCCCATCTGGACTGCCTTTTTTAGTAGTCCACTTCTCTGGCATTGAAACCTGATTTATTTGACGTCTGTGCTGTTTCAAAGCGCCATTAGTATGACAGGGTGGTATTTGATCCTCTATCCATGGCTGCACAATTTCAGCTAATTTAAATTATTTTAAAATGAATTGGAGCAAAAGACGAAAGTGTCAAAAAACACTTGCCCCGTTCATTCCAAAGAATGATTTTGGCTACATGGTGAGGTTTGAAAATGCACTAAAGCCACACAGAAATCTTTGACAAATGAAATCAGTAAACTGGAATATAAATTATGAGAGGCATTAAGAGGGGAGATATCACTACAAATAATTCAGAAAATGGTTGATTTTGTAAAACCAAAGAGAAGTGTCGTGCCACCTTAAGTTTATTTGAAAAGGCAAGCCCATGACTGATATTGTTAGCCTCGTGGATCACAAGGTGTTAGGAAATACACCTAGGGTATTTAGGCAATTGCTGTGGTTGCAAACAAACTTTGTTATCTTCACTATTCATTTTGCAGAGAGACCTGACTTGTGCTTCCTTTCTCCTCGTAAAATATATGAAAAATGAGCTATCAAAAAGAAGGGTGCCTCATCAAACCTGTAGTTCAGAAATAAGTAGCTCTGTTAGGAGCTAAGCCATGTCTGAAACTTCTGAATGAACTTTAATATGAAGTATAGAAATGTTAAAAATAATGTTGCTTCTCAATTAAAATTGCTGCTGCTGAAGAAGTTTGGAATTAATAAGTATTGCTCTTGTCTTGAAAAATATTACAAGATTAACTCATTATTGTATACCAAAAAACTTACCTTTATTCCCAACAGTTTTTTGAAGATGTAGCTAAGACAGAGGGAACACTGGAAGAGAACATTCTCAGAGGATGAAAGAATACAGGTTTTACAAGGGTAAATCTTGCTTCTCTTATTTGAGAATTCTTCTAATATGTCAGTAGAATGAGGAACGAATGTGAAGCAGATAATTTAGTTTGATGTGTTAAAATTCTGATTTTAGTATCCTAAAAAAGTTAAAAAATCATGTGGAAAGAACAAAAAAATATTTGGAATGGAAAAAATAAATGGCTTTGTGGACCCTCCATCTTTTTTCCCCCACACTGGCATGGTTACAGATATTGATGTGGCACTAAACTGTTATTATTGGTTTGTTCTGTCATGGAAATAGTCTTCCTCTCAGATTTGGCTTCAGATGTTGGTTTTTCTGTTATATTTTTATGCAATTCATGGCAAAGCTTCATATTTTAGGGACACATTCAGAAACTTAGCCTAACTTAGGAAAGAAAATAATTCTCCTATAAATTATGACTATATGGAGCAGGCTGTCAAGTTGTTTTCTTTAGTAGTTTTAAAAGCTGGAAATTGATTATACAAGTCTTTTCTGTATTAAATGTAGTGTGATATTTTGAAGTATCTTGAGTGGAATTCTGGCATTGCTTAACAGAAATTTATTATTAGAACAGTATGAATGCTGGAGAAAAATGTTTTGAAGAGGACAAATGGTGTTTGCTGGACCAACACTGCAAATACTGTGACACATAGAAGCACAATCATTTGTGAGATTTCATTCAAATAGTTTTCAGGTATTTGTGAAAATGTGATGTTATGTTCATGTGACCCCATGACTACATCTGAAGACATCAGAACTGACTCATGAAATACTTGCAAACTGAAAAAGCCTTCAGTGTAAACATTACAACCAAACCCATTTACCGTGCAGTTCCTCTTTCACTGGGCTATAATAGACTTCTTGCTGTGGGCAAAAGTATGGGACTTTCGTGGTAGCCAGTTGGAGTTAATATTATAAACCACCTAGTAATGTCCTTTGTTCTCAGATACTGGCAATATACTGAAAAAAAAAGATGTTTTGGGCAAAGACTTGGGTTAAAGTGAACCTCAAGAGGCACAAATGGCCTACTGGTCTGAAGCTGCCATGCTTACAAGTTACCTGCCTTCAGCTTATTTCTGCCAGTTTAGCCAATGGAGTCCTGTATTTCCTAAACTCTGGTCAGTTTTTTCCTGAGTTCACCCAGGAGTCATTTTAAGGAGTTTCATAAAAGAAGATAAAAATCTCCCAATTCTGGCTTTTTTCCAGGATATAATGCAGATGTGCAGTAGTTTACTTGGGAATTTAAACAGTTGTCTATGAGTCAACGTCCCCAGTATTGTTCTTGGCACTATTTTCAGAACTGAGGTTGCTGGGTCTTTCCTCTGTGGCCATCCCTGGTTTTCTGTGTTTTATTACTTTGTTTAGAAAATCATCCCTGTTCAGCAATTTGTCTATTAACATCCTTACATTTAAGAACATAGTGTACGTTTGAAATTTCTTGTATGTTAACAAACTTTGATTGATCTGAAGAGGCAAATAGGAAAGTTAATTCAGAGTGGTTATTTCAGATGCAGAAAGGCATGCAAAATTTGTTAAATTACCACACTTGTATTTAGTGTCTTACAGCTGTCTTCAGCAAATTGAATGAAGGGTAACTGTCTTTTCAGACAGATTTTTCTAAGCAGTAGGGAGCTCTGTCCATGCTGGTGGTCTCTCTTGTCTAGCCAACCACCCTGGCTGCAGGATTGCAGTCCATGATCCAAGCTCTTCTCATTGAAGTGCTTGCACTTTGTAAAGCTGGTTGCTTAGCAGATGGGGGGAATGCCTCTGCTTCCTTCTCCCCTGGAGGCTGCTCTTTGCAGGTTTATATTCAGTAAATGAGGTTCAGCCCCTTGATCCCAGTATTTTTTCTCCTATTTCGAATCCTCAGTCAGCATAGAAATGCTCCCATATGGATCTTCATTATAGTAATACTTCCAGCTGTGAAAATGGATCTTTAATTTCATATGTTCTCATGTGGAAAATGTGTTTATTGAATCTAAATATCTCTTAACTTCTGCAAGTCATTGAAGTTATTTTTGCAATTATACCAGCCATTTTTACTAAATGAAAGAAAGTGAGGAGTGGTGCTTTTCCTGGTTTTCAGATCCTTTTGAGATTTTATGACTGCTGGAGGCATCTCCCAAATAAAACTGAAATAAAATGCTGCTGTAGTATTGTTAATTTAAAAAGCAGTGTGTAATAGGAGTAGCTGATATATTCCAGCCAAAAATTACCTACATTCCCTATCTTTTGATGCATTGGCAAGGAAAAGACTGTTTTAAGTATATTGTGATGTGTCTGTTTAGTGACTTTCTTTGACAGTCATGGTTTTAAGCTTGCAGTATTCCCAGGAAATAGGGACTGAGGCATAGGGAAATTAGATAAACCTGCAGTCATAGCAAATTAAAAAGATTAACTCATTCCTAGGTATCTGAAGGCAGTGTGTCTCACAGAGGCTTTGGGCTGTGTAATGGATTACAGTGTTAGACAAGGAATTAATTTCTGGAAGGAGTAATGTTTGTTAGAAAGATTTCTAGTTAGTGTGTCAAATACTTCTCCATTTCCATAATAGGCATAAAACAAAAAATTATGGTTTCAGTTGGACAGAAGGAACTCGTGTCAAAGATTAAAGAGGAAGAGGATTATTTGCTTGAGGTTCTTTTTTCCCATGTTAGTATTTTTGTTTCTGCATAACACAACAGGAATTGATAACATTCACATCCGCATGGTCTTGTGAGAAGGAAGTCATCCAAGAGGCAGAGGGTTGTACATCACTTTTTTTATATTTGTGTTCTTTTATATTATTAAGCTCAGGAATGAGACATCTACAGTACAATGTCCTGTGTTACTCTTTCTTTCATTAAATTATTTAAAAAATCATATTTTAAGGAACCATATGTTCATCCCTCTGTCCAAAAGCAGGGTCACTTGACATTTTTTCACCTGCTTTAAAAAAAACTGTGATAAGAGATAGTGTATGCTCCTCATCAATCTAGTGAAACTTGGAATACAGTCACTGCAGCTGAAATACATTCGTTCTTGTCCTATTATAGGCATTTAAGCATTTTATTTCTACACTCTCATTTACTTTAAGACTGCTGTGACATCACCTCTCCTGCCTTCTTCTGTGACCGACGCGGTGTGTCTGATCTCTGCTCACAGGCAATATTTCCTGAACCTCTGAATGCCTTAGTTGGTCTCCTCCTGTCTTTTACTGGCCCATGTCCTTCTTGGGCACCTAGAACTGCACCCCATGTTTCAGCTGAGGCTATGATTGCCTAAATAGATAGAGAAGCAGGATTATTTAATGTGCTATACAGGCCATACTCCAACGTAGACACTTCATTACAATGCCTGCAATTTTCACAGCAGCATTATGTTATTGACTCATCTTCAGCCTGTGAATGATTAGAACCCTGAGATCTATTCCTGCAGAACTGCTGCTGGGACAGTAGTATCCCAGCTAGTGTCATCTTGTTGAAGCTCATTTTCATGTATTTACCAGAAGAGATTTGTATGTTTTTTTTTTTTTTAGTTGCTTTTCTAGTTATTTAAAATTGCCATAAGTTCTAAATTGATCTTCACCAATATTTGAAACCTGCATGTTCAACACAGATATCTCTATTTCAGCCTTCTTGTTATTTTGAAAATACTGAACAGTCCTGGGTCAAGGACAAACTAGTTTTTAAAACCCCACCCAATGAAACCCCAACCCATATCGACTCTATGGCACCTAAAACAAAAAACAGGTTCCTCTGGTTTGCTCTGAAGAATTTTTAGTGTGCCAGGATAAGAAATCTGCTGCTTGTCTATTGTACAGGCCAGCCTGCAAAGGCTGTGCTACCCATGACTGAGAAAAGGAATGCAAAAAGCTGCCTCCATGCCCAAAGTGGAATTCAGTTATGGCTCTAGGTTGTCACTGCTGTGGTGGCTGCTATTTTCACAGTGGACAAACTGAGTTACAACTGTTGACAGAGAAGACTTAGTGTTTAGTGTTGTGTACACAGTGGGGAGAAGGGGTACTGCTTACAGCAGAGAATTTAAAGTCTCATGATCTGTGTTCTCTTTAGACTCTAGTCTGTCTCAGCTTAGGGAAGTCATCATACTTCTGTGCTTGTATTTTTCTTTATGATTTAAATTATTCTAGAAATGTGAAAAATGAAAGGGAACTTTCAAAGGTCATGTAACCTCCTTACTAAGGCAGTATTAGTTATAAACAGATATAAACAGTTATAAATTCCTGAGACACATTTGTGTTCAAATCTCTGGTGAACGGGACTTAAACCTCCCCAACTAATTTCTTCAAGGGCTTTTTCCATAGTATTGCAGTGTTTGTACTAACCCTCAGCTTGTGCATATTATACTACTTGTGTTCCTGTCACTAAAGATGGAGAACAGTTCATCACTATTATTTTATAAAATCCTTTCATATATTAGAAACCTTTACCTTTGTGTTTCCTCATGGTCCTTCACAGTTGTCTCTTTTCCAGACTCTATCACCCCAATTTACTCAAATTTTCACTGTAGGGCATGTTTTCTAGTTGTTTTATCATTCACACTTTGTCCAGTGTGCCTACATCTTTATTTTGTTTGTCTCTAAAGCAATAACATTTTCCTCTTCACCAGCTCTAAGAAAGATTGGATTTTCACCTCCATTCTCTAATCCACAACAAAACTGCTAATTTAGAAAAAAGCTGATTTCTCTTGTTTGTAACCATCACATTATTTATCCTTATTCAGTATGTGACTTTTTGCACAAATGCTTCACTGCTCTTTTGCTTATTATTCTTAATTTTGAATTTGTGTGCTTTCATTTTTCCTTCTCAAGGGTGTTAGTTTGCACTTCCCTTTCTTTAATTCCATCTTACTGCATTCAAACTTTCTCTTAGCCTTATCATAATAACTTTGAAATTTTGTCCTGCTCTGCAGAGTGCTTGCAATTCCCCCCCAGTTATGCACCATGACAGATACTGTAACTAATCTTCAATATGTCATTCAAGTTGTTAATGGAAACACTGGCTAGTACCAGGCCTGTGGGACCTGACGTAAATGGGTTCTCCAGTTGCCAGCAAAACACAGAAGACTACTGGATGTATGCTTTTTCCTATAGTAGGACCACCCCATAGCCATGTCCATCTGTGTATTTCACTAGTTTCCTTATGAGAATATCATACGGGCTTGCGCTGAAAATAGATATTGCCTCTCCTTTGAGAACAACAGTCGGTCTCCTGCACCAAGATGGAAACGTAGCTTGACATGATTTATTCTTGACAAAGCTATGTTGGCTCTTGTTATCAGGCTTTATGCTTATTTGGGAGCAGAATGGATTTCTGGAATGAACCAAAACGAGATATACTTAAGAGCAGATGCTACTCCAGTAGCACAGTGTGTTAGCTGAAGCCACTTGTGCAGTTTATAATTACATGACTAGGGAGGTACTGCTAAATAATTAGCAGCCACAGAGGATGAAACTGAAAATGTACAGAGGCTGATAGAGTATTAGGAGGAAACTGTCCTATTTGCTTAGCCTGTTCCCAGTCCTGTGCAGATGTAGATTCTATAATCCCTATTGGAGAGAATAATGGGGGGTATAAATAGCCTGACATTCTTTGGTTCTTATAGTCAGGGAACTCTCTTGCATCCTCCCTTCTCTGGTAGCATAATCTCAGTCTAGAGCTCTAGGGAGCTGCAGTGTGGCACAAAGAGTTGGATTAGCCAGCTCTGTGGACTTGAGGGATCAGGAAGAGAAGCAGTTTTGTGGGGCTATGGACAAGACTGGGGAAGATCCCCTGTGTATTATAATGCAGGGACTGCAGGGGCAGGAGGGCTGGGGAGCAGCATAACAACGCTAATGCTAATAATTTCTTGTTTTTCATCTCTGCTCTTCCAAAATTAAATATCGTCTTAAATTTGAGGTTATGTTATAATCAAGCCAGTATGGTATGAATCCACTGTGTAATTAAAATGCATATTGTCTGGGTTCAAGAAATCATGGCTTTTCAGGCCTGCCTGTAAGTCACATGTATTGAAACTGAAAAATCTGTTTAAATGCATTTCTGAACCAAGGTTTATGCATTTATAGGATTTTAATTTGAAAAAAAAAAAATGGACAGTATTTATACTTCATCATATACTGTGTAACCCTGGCAGCTATAGGAATTCTTGTTTATCAGCTATTGATCATAGTAGAGTAGAAACAATTTGACTATTTTTAGCAGCTTGCCTACACAGCCACACAAATCTAGAGGATAAAGTTGTCAAAACTGAACATAAATACCATGGAGTCAAGCTGCTAATTCTGCAACAGATGGAGATGGGCCAGCACTGTCACTGACAGTAGGGCAGCCAGACAGGGTAATTTATTGTAGAGTGGCTACAATGCACTGAGCAACATACATAGTGCAGAGGGTTTGTTTGGGGGGAAATTTAGTTGTTTACTTCTATATTTCCTCTCACAGCCATGACAGCTAAGCAGAAACAGGAGGTGAGAATAAAACAGCTCACTGAAGGATGCATAATATTTTTTTGTCTTATGTTCTCGTCCATTTCAAGTTTTTTATTCATAGCTCCTGTTCAAAAACCCACTTGTTACTTTCCAGCCATCCTTTATTTTGAGGTTATCAATGACTTATTTCCACATACTGCCCCAACATCCTTTCACAGTGGACATTCTCCATTTCTTTTTATTACCATTGTGTGATCTCCTTAGTCAGACTATCCCTTCTTTTCACAGAAATGGGGAGGAAGAGGTCAAATCACTATGCATTTGAACTCCCTCCCCATCCCCTGAGAACATTTTTTTACAAAGAACTGGCAGCATTACAGAGTTTTTAGACTTCTTTCTTTCCATATGGTTTGAATTAGACCTTGGCCAAGATAACCCAGCCAGTAAAAACAAGCTCTTGTAATAGAAATGCAGCTGTCAGATGTAACATTAGGCCATGAGTGGTATTGTAGGTGGTGCTTGTAATTGCTTTATTATTTCACTGTTAGTACAGAGCTTTGGACTAAGGCTTAGGTAACAGGCCCTTTAAGGGGCAATGTCTCCTCCCATGTACAAGTCTGTTACACTTACCAAGCAGGTGTGCCAAATTTGCTTGACTGAAGTTTTCTCATCCAGACCATTATCCAGGCACTATTGCTCATCAGTAGTTCTGACATCAGTGTGTTAAAAGAATCCACGTTATGCAGATATTGCAACAGACCTGTTGTATAGATGCAGTTGATGATGCAGTAGCCCCCTTAGTAAGTGTAGTAGCAGAGGACACGCTAATGAAGAACCTGTTACTGGCTCATGCAGGCAAGCTCAGTGTAGCTCCAAAGAAGCATTGATATCTATGTTGCATTTTAATGGTTTGGAGGGCTTTTTTTTTTTTTTTCTTTCCTGAAGTGAATGTTAAAATGATGGACATATCTTAGTGCCAGTTATTTGCAGTGGGAAGGAGACAGACATAGTCAAAACAGAGAAGAACCAGCATGGCTGAGCACTAGATTGAAGAGCTCTGAGGTCTAAGAGGAAGTGTTCCTTCCTACAGGCTGCCAAAGCTGGCACTCCAAGCAAATCACATGTCTCTTCCAGAGACAATGTCCTGTTGTTAATAAGTGGAAATGGTCTGCAAGGGAAGTGATGTGTCTGTCACAAGTTTGAAAGCCCAAGGATTTGACTAGCAGAGTTTGAGAACAGCAGTCAGGACTGCAGCTGGCAGACCAGGACTATTCTGCAAGGTTTGGTTTCAATTCACTGTGTTGCTTAGGTTGCCTTTTTTTGTTCTACACCTTCTAAACATGTCACAGTTCTTACTTGCATAAGAAAGTCAGAGATTCTGCTCCCAAACCCAGTTAGAAGGCACTATACTCCCGGGAAATGAGTAAATTAATCAATTAAATCCATCATAATCAAGTCAGGCAAGCCACTCCTTTCTCCTGAGGCTGAATCCATGGAATTTGAAGAATTCCCAAAATCAGCTGCCCAGCCATGTTGTAACCCCACCTCCACTGCAGCAGCACAGACACATGGGAACAGGAGAAGGGAGAAAAACAGATTTTAATTTCAGATATTATGAAACTTACAATAAAGAAAGAAAAAAACTCAATAATTTTGAGTTCATGCTGGCTCCAAGGCTCTAATCATATTTAGTAAAACCATGGAAACATTTGAGTTGTTACATAGACAACATGTTACAAAGGGGGCCCAAAGGAGCCTGTGTAGTGACTTGGTCTCCCAGCCTGGCTGAATGCTCCTATGAGCTAACTATGAGTGAGCAGCAAGCCACCTTCCAGTTTGTCAGTATTGCCAAATTTCACAATTTCGTGGCATGTCTTTCTGCTGTTGCTATATTACTTCAAGGTTCCTTGGTGTGTTGGAGCAGTGGAGAATCTCAGTTGTGTTTTTTTTACCTTCCTGATTATTGGAAAAAGTCTTGAAGCATGGATTCAAATAGGAAATTATAGGACCCACAAAATAGTGTATTTTGAAAATGTCATTAATTTAAGCAAATTCTTTTTTTAAAGCATTTGAGGTGAGAATTTTGTTCCCTGTGGTCATTATCAGACTCCTGATTGATACAGCATATGGTACACAGCAGGGTAGTGCCATATCCTGTTAAAGTAATGATGCAAACCCTTGCCAACTTAAGATTGCAAGGTTGAGCTGGTAACCTGTCTTCCTCTCTTGGACATTGGTCAGTAGAGACAGAGTATGAGTTGACAGGGATTAATCTGCTTTTCCATGGCCATGTCCCTCATTTTGGTGTAGTGAAGCTGATAGTCAGAGTGTACACTCTGTGCCAGAGGAAAATATGCCCCCGTTTTTACAATCCCGTGCACTACAACTAGGTCAGTGAATCATACTGGTGACTCACTGTGGTGTTGGTTGATTATAAGCACTTTGGTGCATGCCTGTTCTTCAAAAACATTGCTGCAGAGGCTAGGACATCAGAAAACATGTTTATAGGAATATTGTTGGCTTTGAAATTGAAACAGGATTTAGAAAAATTAACTGAAATCCAAGAATACCCCTGTCTATAGGCCTCTTTCCCCCTGACCCATCCCTTTCTCGTGTAAATATTTCTAAAATTACGGGCAAGCATTTTGTCTGTTGCAGACGTATGTCTGGAGTCAGTAGAAGTTTGATGTAAACTAGGAGGTTGATATGAAGTGTTGGTTATGTTCTGTTTACTTATATCTACACACACATGCCACTAGGAACGGGATGAACTGTGTTTCACAAATATTGTGGAAAAAGCACAGCATTCCAAACATCACTCCATGAAAATGTGCAATGAAAAAGAGCAATGAGAAAACGTATAATGAAAATGTATGCATTAAACAGGCAATGCACCAGAAACTGCACACCACTTTGGTATGAAAGAGACCATGAAAAGAGATGAGGCTGCCCAGTAGAAGGAGGAGGCTCACAGAAGAGAAATGGAAAAGAAGGAGCTTAGCTACAAAAACAGTCGAAGAGTGAATGCTATGGTGTGGTGCCCATTCATACACCAGCTGTTCAGAGCTTGGCCACCAAATTGCTAGACAGTGAAGGCAGTGAATCACACAAATTGGAGCAACCAGATGTCAAATGTATTAATTCCAACTGTACAGTAATTGAAAACAGCATAAAGCCAGCAATGTCTTGTTGACACCATTAATATGACATCATCTTTAGATGGAAAAGCCTCAGGTTCTGTAGTCCTGGGTAATACAAAATGATTAGTACTTCTAGAGAGATAATAAAATTCTAGCTTCTGAGACAGGTTTTGTTGAAACAAGACTGTAGTCTTTGCATATTTCAGAATGGACTAGCTCAGCATCCATAATTCTAAAACCCCTTTGAAAGCATGTGTCGATGCATAAGGCAGGGATTCTTCACAAGCATATATCCATTATGAAGTAATAATTTAAAATCCTCTTTAATAAAACATTTAGAAATGTTATAAAGGAATTCCAAGAACTTTGGCATGGGAATGCTCTGCTTCTTTTACATCAGCTCTAACTTTACTGCTTAATGTAATTATCCTTGAGGTAAACGATTCTTCAGCTGCTTTTTTCTTATTTAAAGGGGATATTTTTATATGTATGTTGGAGATTCAAATGCCCAAATTGCATTTAAATGCCTTAGGGCAGAGCACACAGTTCCTGTAAAAACTGTTGCCTCTATTAGTATCTCCTATGTTCATAAGATCCAAAATGTAGCTACTTCTCTGTATATTCCTTTCTATTTCTAATTTTATTTGGATGTAGCTTCTCACCTGTATATTCCTATTCTATTTCTCATTTATTTGGAGGATGTTAAAAATGAGGATGACAAAGTTTGTACTTGTTGTGCATAACAGTGTATGAAGTGGTGCATCTTCCATTTTTTTGGATAAGAGCCATTCCATAAAGTAATAAGACAATAATTTTTATCAGCAGTTTTAATTGAGTAGTGAATTATGGTTCCTCAGGATTCCACAGGAATTTAAGTAAGAGGAGCTACTTTGTTTACTCAATGCAAGTGAGAGCAGAATTTACCTGCAGTTGAGAGACAATTGAGAGATTTTCTTCATCACAAGAATACTTTAACTTCTAAGATTTTTGTGTAGTTAATTGTAGATAGGTTAAGAAAATGTTCGTTGAACACTTAACATGTAATTGTTGTAATTCCATTATCTTATCCCATCTAGCAGTTTAAATGGACATGTCATAACTTTGGTATACAGCTCACAAGTTTGCCACAAGAAAGTGGGGAAATGAAATAGAGAATTAATTAAGGAACTAGCTTTAATGGGGTCGGGGAGGGGGGGGCTGTTAATTGTTGGGGTTTTTTCAGGACAATTAATACTTGATACCATGCAAAAAAAACAGACCAACCAAACAAAAAAACCCCAACCAAACAAAAAAACCAAACAACCCTCTACCGCTTAAGATCTTTCCTGTAATAACAAGCACATCTTCTGGAGTTCAGCACTTGTAAGCAACCCTAGAACAGCAAACCTGTGCAAACAACTTGGATCTTCTGAGAAACTTTGAAGTAAAAAGTTATTTTGTGCAAAACTCAGCACTTTGTGACCATTCAGACAATGGCAAACAAATGTTCTCAGCTCAGCACTTGCCTGCTCTTCTGCAATAATAAGCCAGTGTTAATGTATGACAAAAGAAAACCGCTTAGACAAAGATTTAATTTCCCAGTTTACTCACTCCAAGGAGTGTGTAAAGACAGATTCTGTCATTTACAAATACATTTACTAATATACAGAATAAAGTGCAAAAGGTTATACCTGGGCTTTTGGTATGCTGCAATACTTGTAGTTAGTAGGGGAAAATGTGATAATTTTTTTTTTATTATTTCCTTGCCAGAATCCTGAGGCCATATTGAGCAACGAAGGGTGAGGCAGGCTGGGATAACTGTCAAGCAGTGAGTAAGGATCTGCTCTTTTTCACAACTTGTAGGGCCTAATTCTACTGTTCACTCATGCGCTTTCAGGGTACCTTTCTGACTTTAGCTGTATGCTGCAGGAATTATTTCAACTTGCGCTGCTTGTGTAGCAGTGTGACAGGGACAGCTGGACTAACTGCTCAGGTCTACAGAGGTGTGTTCTGTCCCCATCCTTTCATGGCCTGAAACATGACTCTTCTTTTCCCATATTCTCTCTCCCTGTTTCTGACTCATTCCCCGTTTCCTTTTATATACAGAAAGGAATAAGAGAGGTGAGGGCTGCTTCTGCAACTTTGTGCTGCTCTTACAAAGGCAGTATCTAGATACCTCTCATTTATATAGTGCTATACAGACTTGCAGGACTAAAGTATCTGGCCCACAGCAGATTATTTTCCTACAATATTCAGCTCCTCTGTTTGTCTCATCTCCTCCTGGTGGCACTGGAGGAGGGGAGGCTGTGCCTGAAGGGAGAACAGAGCAGCTGGATTGGCATCTGTCATGTGGCAACAAAAATAGAAAATAACTGTTATGATTTCAGCCACAAAATTATTATATAACCCTGAGTTATACAAGATTTGAGGGTTTTTCCTCATGCTCATGAAAGGGACCTTTAACGACTGTTTTCTGGTTAAATAAGCACCAAACTTTTGGAAAAGGAAAGTCCAATTACGTACTGAATGTTCTGAGCTCTGACACACAGCCAAGAATCTTTCTAACTGGATTAATGATGAACCATCATAGTCAGAACCTGTTTTATAAACTGAAAACTGAAGTTAACCTAGGCTGGACTTGATGATCTTAAAGATCTTTTCCAGCCTTGGTAATTCTGTGATTCTGTAATATTTGTCAGGGTTTTAACTAGAAGAAGGCTGGAAATTCATATGGATAACAAGCAGCCTTTGTTCAGCACGCTGCTGACGTGTTCCTTCAGGCAAATTTTTCCTTTGGCTGATTTAGATAGCCAAATAATTCTGCAGAGAGTTTTCTCCTGGGTTTGCAAATCTGAATTAAATTTATTTCCTTTACAGGTGCACTTTATATATAAGTATGTCAAGGCAAGGTCAAAGTCTCAGTCTTTGGGACTGAGTAAAGCTGAGGTCCTTTGAAATAGAGAGGAACTCTGGTTCTGAGTTATCAGCAGGACTACTGACGGTCATCACCAGGTGGTTAAGACCTGATACCACTTCTGATACCAATGAAGTCCTGTTCTTTTTGTTCCCTTTAGACAAGGAAATAAAACTGATATGAGGGACTCAGAGTATTATAATTCCAGACTCCTGATGGAGGATGCTAGCAATCTAGAGGGCACTTGGCTGTACTGAGTAACTCATTAATACACATCAGTTGTCCTATAACTATAAGATTATGGCCTGTTGAAAATATGAGCTTGGAGAGCTTTGTAATAGTAGAGCTGCCTACCTTTGTCTGAAATATCTTAATGTATTGTTAGCTCAATCTTAGACATCATCTTTGTCCAAAGGTGTCCAGTAAAGCTTTCATTGAAGTAGGTCTTAAAGTGTAGTTTGCAAATATTTGCCAAATGGTTACTATGGGTTTTCCTTTCTTGGCTAAAAATCCATATTCTCCTTTAACCTAAGTTGCTGTGTTACGTTTTCAGTGATTACCACTCTATAATAGAGACTTTTTCAGTCATGTAACAGATGTATACTCTTTTTTCTGAAAGGGTCCTGCATACTTTATTTTTTGCACAGTGTTTCACAGACTCATAATTCAATCCCACCTCTTTTGCCATTAGGAAATGTATATATTTCCCATGCTACAGGTGCAGACATTGGTGGGAGGGGCGGCACTTCTCAAGGTTGTGGAAGAAATCAGTAGCAGAGCCTGACTGAATCTTTAGTTCTCTAGATGTCTGATCTTGTATTTCAGTTGACAATCCAGGACATCAGAACACAAGGGGCACCTCGAGGACAGCATCTCAGAACACAAGGTGCAAAGAGCCACCTTCCCAGCAGCTGCTGTCACAAGTGCATGCTTCTCCACTGAACTCCTCTGGAGTCTGAAGGACAATTAAGTGCCTGAGTGTCTCAGATGCCTTTGAGAATTGCAACACAGAAGCCCATTCTTCACCATTAGCCTGTTTGCTGGCAGCTGGCTAAAACCAGCACAAAATTACAGAAATTAATCCATTGTCTGTTGGTAGGAGAAACAATAGATATTTGATGGGCTGAGTTTTGTAGCTAATCTGTGGTTTTCTAGATTCATTCTGATTTTTGCCAGAGAGAGTGAGGCATAGTAAGTTACAGATTGTACATGCATTTTTCTACTTAAAAAAAAAAAAGTACAAAAGTGAGCTTGGAAAGGTTTGTTGTTGTTACACTGTGTTATTGACATAATGAGGCAGCAAATAGCAGCAAGAACAAAGAGAGAAACAGAAATGTGCCCTAACCTAAGCAGGTTGCATAGGGATGAGCTAGGGATTAATCTGGGACATCCTCACTGCACACCATGCAGGTGATTCTGTGACTATGGCAGACCTGCCTGGACCGTGGCAACACCCAGTTGCTCTTCACAGGCCTGAGTGATGCTCTGACTTGCCTGGGCCTATGCCTCATTCTGCAACATGTAAGTTGTGTGTGTATTGTGCAGCTCATCCCTCTAGCTTACTTCCCCTGAATTCCCTTCCCCATTGCATTTGGTTGCTCAGAGTGGCAGAGCTGAAGTCAGTGAGACTGTTTAAGGAAGGAACTGGTCATGTCTGCCTTTCCTGTTGAGCTTTTTCCCTTTTACAGTTATAGTAGAACTATTAACACATTAGAGAAAGCTGGGGAGTTGTTTGCTCTTACTGAGCACTTGCGCAGACTGTAATTGAGATGTTTCCCAACACCCCCGCCAGGCAGGCAGAATGATTGTGAAAACATGCCTGGGTCTTACGAGGGGATTTTTGCCTTTTTGAGCATCACAAGTCAACGTCCCCATTAAGGTAGACAGGGAAAAGAAATGCCAAATCTTTCAGTAACCATTTTGAAAGTTATGAGAGAAACAGGAAAGCAGAAAATAAAATAAGGAGCACGTACTAATGCAGACATGGCCCACATCCAGATGAGAGGAGTTAGCAATTAAATAGGGGGTGTGAACTTTGAGGAAGGCTCTTTGAGGGGGTTGAAGGGGTTTGTGAATCTGCAGACATGCCCAGGGTATGAGCAAAGGAGAATGCAGATCATTGACTCCAGTTGGTACTGGAGGGACTGAGAGCTCTGGAACCAAAGTGGGCTATGATGAAAGCCGAGCTTGGTGATGCATATATGAAACAGGACAGCAATTTGCAGAAAGCTGCTCATGCTGGCTTTTGCAGAGCTCAGTTTGGATATAGATACACCAGCCAGCTCCCTTAGTACATGGAGAGAGAGGGGTAGCAAGTTGGATTGATCCATCAGGGAGGGAAATGGTCTTATTGTCTCCACTGCATTTCTCCACTCTACTGTACCCAATGTGCCCTGCCTTTCATGAACCCCCACCTTCTTCTCAGTGGCATGAAAGGATCATGCAAACAGGCAAGGTATGGATGAAAGGAAAATGACAAATGAGCCGGGATCATAGAATCACAGAATGGTAGAGGTTGGAAGGGACCTCTGGAGATCATCGAGTCCAACCCCCCACGAGAGCAGGACCACCTAGGGCAGGTCACACAGAAACTCATCCAGATGGGTTTTGAAAGTCTCCAGAGAAGGAGACTCCACAACCTCTCTGGGCAGCCTGTTCCAGTGATCTGTAAACTTTACAGTAAAGAAGTTTTTCCTCATGTTGAGGTGGAACTTCCTTTGTTTCAGTTTGCATTTATTGCCCCTTGTCCTATCACAGGGCATGACTGAAAAGAGATTGGCCCCTCATTCTTGACACCCACCCTCCAGATATTTGTATAAATTAATAAGATTGCCTCTCAGTCTTCTCTTCTCTAGACTAAACAGCCCCAGGTCTCTCAGCCTTTCCGCTCCTCTGGATCCACATCCAGACAAGAGGAAGACCACCTTTCTGTATTTCTGTTCTATCTTGCTGTTTTACATCTGCTCTTCATGGTTTTGTTTCCTACTGAATGTTAGGTCTTCCCCAGCTGCAGCTGCCTTTTAGTAGATCTCTCATTGATGCCCACATTGCTCAGTCTTTTTGTCCAAGCTGATCATTGATCCTGGCAACATACAAACTCCAGTGTCATGGAAGCCAGCCCTTCCAAGATAAGCTACTCACTATCTTTACCTGTATCTCTGTAAAGAGAACTGAGATTACAGGGTTGTGGGAAGAGAAGACAATGGTAACATAATGGAAAATAGACAGAAATCCCACCTTCTCTCCTGATACATCTTGGCAATTCATTTGGATTGTAGCTCTTCTTTCAGCTCTGGCTGTCTGTGGAAGGCACCCTAGCAATGAGAAGTTAATTCTGACTTTTAAACTGTCCGTCCTATGTCCTGAGATCTAGCTGAAGAAAAGGCCTTATCATCCAAATTCTCTTTTCAGTGTATAGTATTGCAGCTCTGTGCGGGAATATCTGTTCTTTTCCTTTGGTTATTGGAGGCTTATTGGCTATTTGGTTGAAAAAAGCACAAACAAGGAGATGTGTTAAGGTAGGTATGGTTGTCTCATCTAATATGCAGGCTTTTCTGATTGGAAAAGACTACTGAGGACAAACCTGCTTTTTATCGTGCGAGACAGTAGAAGCTGCCCAGCTTGACTCATGGGTTTGACAGAGGAGTTAGTAAGTTTACCTGAGGACATTCTGAAACATCATGAGACTTGCAGTAGCTAAATATAAGGCAAGTCAGTTGGTGCCATCCTGGGAAACAGAACTAATTGGTGATGTGGTATAGAGATAACAGAACCTGCTGAGAAGATTCCAACAGACTGTCCCACTGACTTCGTGCGAGGGGTCAAGGCATCTAATATGCATTATGTGTAGGATGTCAGGGAGGCAAGGAGGAATGGTAAGAAGATACAAGAATTAGTAGGACAAGGGATACAGATAGTTGAAAGCAGAGAGTTTCAAGGGATTCCAGAGTACTTAGGGTTTCCTGTCTTAAACCTGGGATGATTCTTACTTGAACTCAACACACATCAAAAATAGCCAGGAAATAGACTTCTGGTGGTCTCCTTTAGGACTGTACATTTATTTGGCTAGCTAGCCCATAGCAAAAATGCTATAATACACTTAGGCCCAGATGTTTTCTAGTAATAAAACTCTTGCTTGCTAAAGCCTAAGAAGGAAAGATGCTGGATCTGCTCCAAGAAAAGGATGGTTGTGTCCTGCAAGGGTTGTGGCTTAATGCAGCTGGAGAGAATTAGCCAGCCAGAGTATTTGCCATACAGAAAAACACAGTCTCAGCACCAGATAGCTACCTCCAAAGCCAGTTATCGTATTAACCTTCTACCATAGGTGCAAGAAATGTGTTCTGATTTCAACCTGCCTCAGATCTGGCCTCCAAAGATGGAGGTAGAGGAACTGTGTTTTGGAACTAGACAGTACGCACAGGTAACTCTCTCTCACTGAATAGTTCAAGAATTTAACTAGTCTCGCTACCTCTGACAGTCTTGTGCGCATGTACCTCTTGAAACTGACTTTTAATGTATCTTCAAATTGATTCTCATCTATCAGCTTGGGCTAACAGTGCTTCCTTTGGCCCACTGCTTTCTTTACTTTTTCTTTCTTATTTGGAACCTGAACTCTTTGGGGTTTACATCTTCTTGGCTAGGGCACAGCACTTCTGAAGTTTAAGGAAAGAAACAGAAATGTGCAGCAACACAAGCAAGTGCATGGATATGATACCCAGTCATCAGTGAAGGCTCACATAGCAAGGCTTGCTCTTCCAGTGATCCCACAAAAGGCATGACCATCACAGCTTGCTGGTGGGACTGTTGCCAAAAGAGAGTAAGAATTAATTTTTGCCTAGTATTTCTAGTGCCTGAGCACTGAGCTGCATAAACAAGTCACACAGAAAGCAGCTTCTATAGTGGAAGATAAAGCATGCTAATTTCATAAATCTGAGAAGACTTGGGTTTTATTATCTTTTGGTCCAGACTTAACTAGGGGAGATATCTTGAAGTAAAAACTCAACTAAATATCTGAGTATCATGTGTCATCTGTTTTCAGAAAGCTACCAGAGGGTGGGGAGGCTGCCATGTTAGCAATCGCATGAAAATTACATTATTTGGTGGCAGCACCCAAGAATGTCCATCTCCCTGTAGAAACTGGTTTTGCTGCTACAAGCACATTCATGTTGAGATCATTATCTACTCAACAGTTCTTAATTCCTTGTACTTAAGAGGATACACCATATGTGTTTTGAAGGTGGATGGCAGAGAATTTTAAGACTGACTTAAATATAAGAAATTTAAAATAATATAGCACATTTATTTTAAAATGGAACACCGATAGATTTTATATGCACCATCTTAACACCAAAGTCACGCTATCCACCCCTTCTGGAGTTAGAAGCAATATTACAGACACAGAAGATAAATTCTTCTGTATGACAAACATCTCTATTTTAGAGCAGCTGTTACTCAGGACCAGCCATGTCTATGGCCTCTTCTTTCAAACTTCTCCAGATCTAGTTAGTTGAATGATGGTCCCCTGGTCTTTTCTTCTTTCTGGGTACAACCATGTTTCAAAGTTTTTTTCAGCCTATACTTCCAGCTTCACTCTGCCTGACCACTTCCAAACAACTTAATTGGAAGGCAGCTGTGACTTTTTTGACGGTACAAGGACGCAGAAAAACTTTTTGTTACTGATGCATCTAGCAGACAGGAGTCACGGAAGGACAAAACAATAAAAGGCCAGCATGCAAATTATGCTATTAAGTGCTTAGCATCTTCCTTTGCACTGAAGCAGGACCTACTTATCCAAGTGCCACTACTCACCAGGAAGCAAAATTTCAGATCTTGCCCCTCCTATTCTGGACAGATCTTCAAAAATCCTATAAACAACTGCATATCCTGTGGCACTGTTCCAGTGGAGATGTGCAAGGTGTCCTAGGTTGAGCTAGGTTTAAGCTAATTTTCCTTTTACTGTTTTTTTTTCCTGCAGTAAGCTTTCTTTTAACTAGCAGCAAGTGTTCCAGCTAGTGGGCTGATAACACTGGAATGTTTGTGTTTCTGCTGAGACTCCAAGGTTGCTTCTTAGCTCTGCTGCTACAGAGGCTACTGGTGGCAGGAGAATTGTATCTGTGACCCCCCTGTAGGGGAGCTGGACTAGACAGACAGCAGAACTGACCAAAGGGATTCCATTCCATAGATCTACGTAAGCTCCGAGGAAGGTCAGAGATCACGGAAGACAACTTCCTTCCTGCTGCTTCTTCTTCTTCCCTTCTCTTCTGTCCATGGCTGGCGTCCAGGGAGGACTCCATCTATCACTGTCGACCCCAGGCTCAGCCCAGACCCTCATAACTCTCCCCACAGCCCTGTCTGCTCTGCTGTTATCTCAGACTGCGGACTGAAAGTTTTTGGGACTGCTCACAGCTCAGGAGAGTGCCGCAGAGTTGCTGGAGGTGGGGGGGAGGCAAAAGGCTTTTGCACATTCCTGAAAATACTTGTATATAATTGTACATATAATTAAAGCTGTCTAATTTAGTTTTCAAGCCAGCTAAGGCTCTCTCCTAATTCTCTCTCTCCTTCCCTACCTGGGTGGGAGGGGGAGGGGATCGAGAGCTTGTTGTCTCTGGTTTAATTGCCGATCCTGAGCCAACCTTTGACAGAGGCTTGATCAGAGGCCTCTGACACCTGTTTTGCTATCAGTTATCTGAAATATTTTACTTTTTTAATGTGGATATATAAAACTACCACCAAGAGCTACTGCAAGCAATGCAGTGTAGCCATCAACAGACAACAGAGTCAGATAATGATCACTGGTAGCACCCAGGTGCTTCACAGGGAAGCTGCAACAAAGTTTATTACCATCTCTTGTGTTACCTTTAAGGTTTTGCCTGAAGGCCAGTGCTGAAATCAGGCTTCCAACCTACCAGGAAAGTTACAACTACTTGATAAGTCATCTTCCCTACACTAAAGACTTTCTACTCTAAAAAGACATTCTTTTAATTTTATAGACAGAAAAGTGATGTATAAGCCTAATCCAGATGTAGATTTTGCAGTAGGTTGACACAGACTTGCCTGATGTCTTGCAGGGCATCCATGAGAGAATCATAAATGTTTCCTGGGAATGCCATGAGTTCCAGCCCTATGCATTTCTTACCCAACCTCCTTAATAGACCAGAAAGACATGGAGTAGGGAGTGAGAGAAGTTTTTAAGTCATCCCAGTCAGTGGGGGTGCTTATGGTTACAAAAATCACTCAAAATTGCAGATACAATGGATATGCAAAATCCCTCCAAAAACTGTGTTAGAAGATGGTGTCTCGTTTCAGTTCGCATAAGAATGAATATTCTACCAAACAGCATGTTCTCAATGGAGATTAGATTGGGCTTTGCTTTGTGTTTTCTTTTTTCTTTTTTTTCTTTTTTAATCTTCTGTTGAAGAGAAAAACTCTTATGGAAAATCATAGAGTTTATTTCATCTGTGTGAGAAATGGCAGGATGTTTTGCTGGTTAATTCATCATGTGTGAAAAATAACATGTTGCCAAAACCTACACTGAACATACTTCCTTAAGAAAAGCAGGTTAAATTACATTAAGCCTCAAGGGGTTTTAGTCACTGTAGAAAAGTCAGTCTATAGTTTCTACTATACCAGCAGGCTGGAATGCCCATACTTGCCCAGAATATCACTTTTCTATTATATTGCCTTGCAAGTTTAATTTAATATGCTAGTCTCTGATTACAAAATGTTTTCTTTTCTTTATTCTTTTTTTCTATATTAGAAAATTCATCTAAAAACTTTTTAGACAATATTTTATCTTTCTGTCTACATATATGAAAACTGGAATACCTTTAATCTTCTGAAATACCTGTACATTAAGGGAGCAGATAGTGAGGAACTGGAAAACTGCAGAGAATTTATAACATCTCAAGTTATTCTCATATCTTTATGTTATTGGAACATCAAACATGAAATTTCGCTTATAGCACTGAGTCAGGCATTTGAAAGTGACCTGTGCTTGTCACTCAAGTTGTTTAAAATTTTTATCTGCTCTCTTGATGCCTGCTTTACAGATGCAACCCCCCATCTTGCATAATGCATATGGTGCACTCAGTCAGTGTACTTACTGCTTAGAATAGAATGGTGCTTGCCTCTGCAGACATTCTTGTAAGTCATCCACATGAATTCAGTGCAGATTTTCATGAAGCACCTGCATGGTAAAAAGTTGGTAGAATCAGTCTTTAGTTCCTGAATGTATTTTAAAATTTCTTTATGATTTTCCAGTGTGAAAAAGGCTCTAAAAAGACAGAAATGCAAATAAGTCATCAGCTGTGAAGTGTGCTACTTGCAAGTTTTATTATTTGAGTGCTGACAGATCATTTCCCCTTTGCCTCTTGCATAGAGTGAAATATCATCACCAGTCAGCACCAACCATTTGGCTTGTCAGCAGAAGGGCAGGGAAATCACACACCAGGCAGGAAAAGCTTCTTTGTTTCTTTCCCAGGGAAATCCATGGCAGGAAACAAAGGAAGAAATTAGAAATGATGATCAAAAAGATAGAATCATCCACTCAGGAATTCAGTTCTCTTTTCACTGGGAAATGAGAACAAAAGGCTTAATGTTTAGCTGCTCTGATCTCCAGAGAGCCAAGCCAGTTCTCTAACTGAGCACCAGGGCTTTAATGGTGACTAAAAGCAAATGCAGAGAATGGTTATGATCCAAGGGGAGAGCAAGTGGAGCAGGCTGGGGGTGGAGTACACCTCCAGCAGCTATGAAGCACTATTAAAGAATCCATCTTTGCAGGTAAACGTTTGGCTAGAAATTAGGCTTTTTTTCTCAGTGTGTGTCAGTCTGACCTATGAAACAAGGTGCAGCACTTCAAATGCACAAATATGTCACTAGACCTCAACAAAGCCCTTAATTGTACAGTGGTTAGGGAATTACTGCATTGCTAGGAGCATGAAGTGCTCAGTAATAACCCACAGCTGTCTGAAGAAACCTTTTTTCTGCTGCCAGATAGTTTGTGGGGACATTAAAACAAGCAGTCAATTCTCAAAAAAAAAAATTAATAATTAAAAAAAATTAGGCTGAGCTCCTTTCTTTATAAAGACTGGCAAAGTTTCTATGCTCCAAATCTAGGCAGTCCTGCTGAGACACCCATGCCAGTAAGAGAAAAGGGCTCTTAAATCTTTTCTCTGTTCCAGCTTTCAAGGGGATGCAGATACCCCTTTGATCCCTGCTTATAGTGGTGTGTCCTGACCGTTTATGGTGTGTCTTGGCCATTTATCTTGTGTGTCTTTCAGATACTGTTAGTGTGCTTCAGTCCTTATGTAGACAGACATCAACAGCTGGAGCGTGGACTCAAGGGAAGGGATAAGATTATCAGATGCAAGGGGCATATCCTCATTGGATGCCATCTTAGAATTTTGTTCAAAGCATGAGACTAGTGGAGACAAACTTGTGACATGCAGACCATTTTTTTTGAAACATAACAGTTTGATTTTCTTTTAAAGGCCAGAAGCCTATGATTTCCAGCCTGGCAAGCGTAGAATGGGAAGATCCCACATGTTTGGAACTAAGGGATTTGTTTTTGGAGACAGAGTTGAAGAGTTCTGCTAGTTAACTTTAAAGAGTAACATCAAGCAAAGCAGGAAAATGTTATCATCTATATCTGAATTCTCTGTTACTGTCTTGTTTTGTTGCTTTAGTTAAGCCAGAGTTTTTCAGTCACTGACCATAGATATCCACTTAGTGGACTATGAAACTTACTTACCACCTAGATGTGCTGTGTAGCTTGACTAATGACTATGTGAAGAGCATGCTGCTGTTCAAGATAGGTGTTTTAGATGTGCAAAGCCAAAGGTGTTTTTAACAGAGGAGAGTCTGAACATCCACACTGCTAAGCCTTGGTTTTGTTCCCTTTGTAAATCTGTTTTACAAACACATGTGTGGATCTTCAGAGTCAGCCATTCCCTGAAATAATTAAGAACTAAATTTTGCAACTAAGGGGCCAAAATTTGTGATGAAATATGACAGTTGTGTCAACAGCACTGGGTCCCAAGCATCAGCCTTGGGAAGGCCAAATGGTGTTTCCTCAGGGTTTCTGCTGCACATGATTAAAAAAAAAATAAAAAAGAGCTCTGCAGGGCAGAACTGTTTTAGCAAAATAGCCTTTGATTATATGCCTCTATATGCGATTTTGGCCCTGTACTGTCTTTTTCAGGCTTGCCACTCCTTGCTGACACATTACCAGGTCACCTCCACTTCCGTGCTTTTGCTCTGTCTTTCCCAGGCAAGCTGCTTGCCAGGCCTTTTTGGACAAGTGGCATTCACAGTCTAAGGAGGTCTTCTCTGCAAACTGGAACTATTCTTCACACCAGACAGAAATCTACTAAAAGTGCTAGAAATATTTTACTGCTTTTAAGGGCCATCAGTGCAAGTACTACACATATTCATATCCTTTTGTGGAGTAATCCATATGGCTACTTGTGAGTCAGATTAATTTCCTTGGCAACGAACAACATTCAGGAGGTGTATTTGCCAAAGCCTAAGAGTTATTCAGCATCCTTCCATCTCTGGGGCATTTTAACCTCTGCAACCATGAGGCTCTTGAATAAAGTATTTAGGTCAGGCAGCATTCTTATTAAACAGGAAGATGGCCTTCCTACTGCCAGTTTTCAGTGGATTTCCCTTTCAATTCTCTGGCACCACTCACAGAAATAATGGGTAAAGGGGCCATACCTTGCTTCTATAGATTTCTACTGTCCATGGCATGAGTACAACTGAGAAAATAGCAGCAAAATGCAGGTGCATCTTTGGAAACTCCCAAATTATCAAACACCTTTGCCTTCAGTTTGGTTTCTGCCAAGTTTTTACATGAGTTCTATAGAAAACAGTAGGAGCTGATCTCACCTTATAGTATGACTGATAATGTGACTCTGAGCAGCTGCAGCTAAATAATTGCCCTGGGAATGAATAGCATGGTGAGGGTGTGGTTTTAGGAGGAAATGGTTCCGGGTTTCCTTTCACAGTGCTTTCCGACAGGATGATCTTACTTTCCTTCATTGTATTTATTGCTGATTAAAGGCTTCCTTTATAGGATGGCTTATCTTCTTCCTCCCTTATGTAGTGTTTAATCTTCAAGGATCTAGTTTGTTGAAGATGTGAAGACGCAGGTGTATTGCAAGTAGATACTTCTGTTTGGGGCTTCATGAATATATAGTAGCAGTATATAATGATATGCTGAATACCTGGTAATGTGCCAGCTATATTTGAAGCTCCCAAACCAGAAGACCAGGTCTACTCCCACCTTCTACTCTGCTGGGAAGAAAGTTGGTGGTGCAGATAATTTGATCCAAATGTATTTCTGAAAACGTTAATGGAATTCTAAGGAAATGGGACTCAGCCACATCAACACTCTTTGTGCTTTAGTGTGTCTGAAATGAAAATTTGGCCTTGAATGTTATAGGGGAAGGGTATCTAAGAGAAAAGCAATTAATTATTCCTTTTCTGTGAAAACTGAGAAACTCTGGCTGCAAGCTAGCATCTTTGTACGCAACTGTCAGTGTAAAGGTGAATGTATTTGACAGTGCTGTTTCACATGCTATGAGATATTGCATTCCAGTTTCATTACTGACTGTGTCTTGAGTAAGTGACTCTAGAGAAACCAGAACTTCTATGCTCAACTGATCAGCTACTTACAATTTTATTTATTTTACTAATTTATCCTTATGCCTGTTCTCAGGCCTTGTATTTGTTCGTGGTGAGGGTCAGGATGTTCCTAAATAACTAAAGGTTATAGGCTGCTGAAACAAGGGTTGCATTCAGAAGCAACTGTAGTGTGATTAAGCAAATTTTCATACCGTATCAGCCTTTGAGAAGGAATGCCTACCTTATTTGACCAACCATCTGTGGATTATACTCTTAAAACAAGTGAGTCACTGAAATTGTTTAATGCGTAATTAATTGTGAGGGTATTTTTCAGTTCTTTTTTCTTTTCCTAAGGCAGAAAGTGCCTTTAGGACATGGGTATGCAAAGAGCATATTCATTGTGTTCAATCATTATACATTTATGGTGCTGTATTGCAGAATATTTGTACTGGAGAAGGTCAGTAAGCAGAGAGGTACGGTTAGTTTAGCTGAATCCTGAACCTGTTTAATGAAGCTGCTGGAGCTTCAAGTGTAAACAGATTCAGTCACATTAAATCTGGTTTATGTAAGGTTAGCTTATATCTAGAATTGACAATGTAACTTCAGACAAGACGGAGGGACATGTATCCTATTCATATACACACAGTGGACATTAAAATTTACCCTTCTCAGCTTCATGCTTGAATCTACTCCTAGGTTACTTGGTGCCTGATAATTGGAAAAGCAGGCCAAATGCATGCTCTTCAAGTAGTGATGGAGGAAGAACCTTGAAAACAAAAAGCTACAAGGACAGGTATTCTCATTTCTTTCCCAATTCATTAAGCAATGCTGTGATTTCTGTTGTGCCTGTTTTCCTGCTCTCTCATATGTCAATGTGGGGTTTTCCTTTTCTTCAGGCTAAGACAAAAATGAGGGAATGCTGTGGAGCTAATAAAAAAAAAAATTGTTTCGATCAACTGGGAAATTCACAGATACCTAGTTATAAATGATGCACCTACTCAAGTTCCCTGGATAACAAGAGGTCTGGTCCGCTACAGAATCTGTTAAGACACATATATTTCAAATGCTTACAGGAGTATCATCATAGATTAAAGTATTTGATCTATCCAGTTTGGCATCCTGCCTTTTGTCCCAGCTGGTAACTAAGATTTAGGTGATCAGCACGCTTTCCCATCTCTTCCCTCAATCTGAAAACACACAGAAGCTGATTTACTGTAGAAGCCAGTTTTGTGCCTTGGAGGGACCTTTGATTCATGAGTTGCAAAGTGAAGTTTTGCTACCAGCTCTGTCACTGACTCATATGTTGGCTGTAAGCACCTTCATAACTGTCAGGTTATTTTAAATGTCCAGCCCACTAATTAAGGTTTGTCCTTATGATTCTTGCAATGTTTTGTAGAGACATTGTGTATTTTCAGTGCCAACCAAATCTACTCAAATTAATTCCGTGAATCGTCATCTTAAAACATAAACTTTTAATGTAGATAACTGCAAATTCTGCTAATAGTCAGAAATGTTAGCAATGACTTCTCTGTCTGTCAGGGTCAACAAGTGTCAGTCTGTTGAGTGGAAGATCTCTTCCCCAGCTGTTCATGTGCCATGTAATCTGCAGAATCTCCTCTGTGAGAGGAGGATGAAGGCCTAGCATACAGCTAAAGGCTGGGAAGAGGCTTCTTTCTTCCCTTTGCCCCTAGCTGGTGAATCTGCTAACACTGTATGCCTTGCTCATTCAGGCAAACAGCTGAAATATACAGAGACAAGACAAGAGGATCCAAAGAAACTGAAAAGCACTAAACAAGGGGATGTAGGTGAGCTTGTAAGGTGCTGGGCACCAAATGAGTAGAGTGTATGCTACTGTTTGAAGAGATTTGAAGAATTATTTAGGTCACAAAGATGACCAGGTGGAAAAGATCTATGTGCTCCATTGGGATTTATATGGCAGAAGCTATTTATGCCATAAATGTCACTTAGGGGAACCCCTGGAACAGACTGTACAGACGGTGTCCACTGATTGTGAGCATGTTTGGGCTGCAAATTGAAATGAATTTTCCTATAATTACAGCTATTGCTCTGGACCACCTTCCTAAATGATGAGGCAAAAATCCTGTCACTGTTTCACAGAGAAAAAATTGATCATTTAAAGAAACAGGATATTCCAAAGTGGCTTTCTTCAAGAGCTAGGGAAAAAATCTGAGGCTCAGCATGACCCCTTAACCTGATGTTCTTAATAGTTCTTCTCCAGCAAATTAAGGCATTATTTTCTAGGGATCCTTATACTGAAGTTCTTGTGTGTTTGCTTTTGAGCATCTGTATTTGGATAATTTTATCTTTGTTCTCATCTCTGTCACTGGACTTCTTCAAGGAATCCAAAATATTTTGTCCTAAGAAAAACAGTGCTATTAGGGAGAGGCTGAAGCCATAATGGAAATACCCCATGCAGTGTAATCCATTTTTAATCAGCCACATCATTCAACTATGACTAGTTAGAGACAACACTGGAAACAAAATGTTTGGCCTCAGAAATGCCAAAATGTATTATAAAAGTATAAATATTGAAAATCAGTAAATCAGAGTAAAACTAATAATATGGAAAATCTCAGCAACCAATCATCATGCTGTGGCTGAGATTATTTCAGTGTATTACAGGTATGCATAAAATAACATCTTTTTTGCTTTAGGTTACATTAATATTGTAAAGATTTGATTCTTTACTACTGCATTTACCCAAAAGGGTTTTTTTAAAGTTAAACTACTTGGAAAAACAAAGCTCATTCTAGATTCCATCATTCTCCCTTTAGGTTAATATGGTAAGTCATGTCTGGTTTTTGGATTTTTTTTAAACAGAACAATTATTCTAAAACGTTCTTTTTTCATTCACATAATGTAGGGTGTAGGCACAGCACAAAACTATCCTACCCTCGTGCCTTTATCTTTCTTTCAAAGTTATCATCCCTGTCCTATCCAGTTCTTAGGCTGCTTTGTGGCAACCAGTGAGGTTATCTGCCAGTTGCACTGGGCAGTTTTTTGATATCTCTTGAACGCCTCAGCTATCGAATAGCCATAGGAACATCGGTTATGGGTCCAAGCTCCACTGTGCTACTTATTGTACAAACACAAGGGAAACAGAGGATCCAATCTTCCCTCAAAAAGTACGAGCCAAGTGAAGTAATATGTCTATGTCTATATCTAAATGGTTAGCTGGTAGTAGATTTGTTTTGAATCTTACTGCTGTCAGCATAGTGACAGTGAGTATTATTACTCACTCCTTATTCAGACAGGGAAGAAGATTTTCTGCCTGTCTTTTCTTCTTCAGATAGTATATAATGCATTGCCTACAACACTGGGTCACAACTTTGCTTTCTGTCCTGAGCGTGCTTACCTGGGGTTGAATGACACAACGTGAATGTGAGTTGGTGTTCATTAGAAAAGGATGGCCAGTATGGCCCAGATGCCAGGACAGTGTGTTTATTGCCCTGAGCCCTACCAGTGTCATGGGAAAGGCAGGTTTGTTTCAGACTGACTTGGGACTGTCTTGGTGAGCCAGGGGCTGTACAGACTGCACCACTACGGAGCTCCGCAGCACACCAGCTCGCTGTGTGCAGTCAGGAGCTGGTGGTGTGTGCGTGTGCTGAAGGCACTCGGCAGACTCCATTTTAGATTACAGGAAGTTTAATTGTGTATTTCCCATATATAGTTAGTTCATTTGTTAGGATCAGCTAGGCAGCTCCCTTGCAAGAGCAGAGTTTTTGGGAAAACCTTCCATGTAATCACAAATATATTTTTTTATTGATTCACAATAAAGTTTAAGCTGGGTCATCATAGGCATAGAAGTGTAAAGGGGCTTCTGCTCACCCAAAACAGTCAAATATATTAGTATGTTCAAGATGAAAAATTATCAGGAAACCCTTTTCTTGCATCTCTGACCCCTTTGTGAGAAGGGAATGGGGCTGTTCCAAAGCCTGGAATGCCAGGGAGCAGCAGGAGCAGGTGCTCCCCTGGGGGGGAGAGCTGGCAGCAGGAAGTCACCCCAGGGCAGGCAGGGATGTTCCCACACCGGCCAGTCTGCAGCCAGCCAGCACGGCGAGCAGGGCAGGTGCTGTGAGGGTAACCAGCCTCAGTCAAGCACCCAGCTGCCAGGTGAGCCTGTAGGGGTATAGCTGAGGTCAGCCCAGGAGGTCAGTGGGGCAGGGAGGGAGGAGACCAGGCTCGTGCCTACTCTCAACAGAGCTTGAGCAACGACCAGGGCTGAGGGTTGCAGCTCCAGCACTGCTTCTGAGCAAAAGCATGGCAGGGCCTGGTTTCCCAGTCTGATGCCAGGTAACAGCCAAGCCCTGTCAGCCCAGACATGGAGTGCAGGCAGCTAAACCAGGGGCAAGGGAGGTGCATGCAGGGCCCTGGCAGGTAGCACTTGCAAACAGTGCTGTGTTGCACTGGCATCTGGGAGCGGGTGGCAAAGCTGGCAGGCATGGACTTGTCTCTGTTCAGACCTGCATGTAGTTGTTTATGCAAAGAAATCCCAAGTGCCTGTTTATTCACAGACAATGTTGATATCAGTAAGGCAATGGCTTTGACTATAATTTCACCAAGGTATGTAATTGCAAATTTTTGTGGTTTTTTGATACATTTGTCACCATTTTTTGATACATTTGTCTTTTGGAAACATCTGTAAAATCAAAACCGTTGAAAAGCCGCAATCTTTAGAAATAGTGAAATTAATGATTTGCCTATTCCTGATGTGTGAGAAGAACAGCAATTAATCCTATCTAGTATTTACATAGTATTATTCAGCCAAATTAGAAGGAGAGATACCATTATTTACATAATCTAGAGGAGGAAAACCGGTCTCAGAGAGGTCAAATGAAAGGTGAGCCAGCATGTGTGAGATCAGTCTTCTAAGAAGTAATATTTGGCTCAGGAAAGCAGACTGATTTATTTTTTTATTTTTTTTCCCCAGAGATACTGAACATCCACACCTTGCTTTGAAATTACTGGGAACTCAAGCATTTCTGAAAATCAGTCTGTATTTGTGACCCACTTGTATGTCTAAATAGACATGTAACTTCTGGTGCCACAGTTTGAGCTAAGCAACTTGAGTACAAAGAAGTCACACCCCGTTCTTGTTGGTATCCATGTTTGAAAATCCTGTCTACATCCAGCTTCACTGTAGAGCATCCAGTTATTTGGGAGTGGCAGGATGAGAACAGTAGCTTTGCTCCATTTCTCTATTTGAATCTGCCAGTTTCCGCTAGTTGCCTTGCTGATGATTTTTTTTTTTTCTGATTTTAGTGCTAGGTTTGCTCACAGCTGTAAGAAAACAAAAGCTGGCTGTGGGGTCTGTGCTGTACAGCTTTGCTGAGGCAAAGCTTCCTAACCCTCTGCAATGTCATTCTCATTTGGCTCATCTCTTGCTAGTGAGAAATGCACTCCACATTTGGGGCTGAGGCTCCATACAAGCCCGGGGAAGAAACCTACGCACTTGGATTCCAAGGCGCTGGATGAAGTAAATTGCACCATTTCCTATCTCTCAAGAGCCCCTAGCTGTAATCAGCATATCCAACCCACTTCTAGGTGAGTCAAAATCCCAGAATACCAATTGCCCAGCAGAAGGAAGCAATGAATTTCCTTCCTGCTTCACCAGCTGGGACCAGGGTATGAAATCTTTTGGGAACAGCCTCTGGATGAACTTTAGCCTGGATCTGGAGTGCTTCCAAAGACCTGAGGAACCCCTCTGAGCCCTCAGCCAAGGTGCATTGCTAACACAAGTACTAAGCCACTAGTTCCCAAGACAGTTCTTAATCAGACCAAATGACTTTTGCCAAATCTGATGTTCAGTGTTGCTTTTACTCACAATAAGGGTTAACGTAGTAGTTCCATAGCTCTGTAGCTATAGCTAGCTGCTTTTACACTATGATCTTATAAGAAAGGACATAGACCTCTGTTGATACGCCTCTGTAATAAACAGCTAATCGGGCTCACTTCTTCGGCTGGGTAGGACACGCCTAAGATTCTTCCTTTCCTTCCCTAGTCCCCAGGCTACTGGCAAAATTTTGCATAGAAGCCTGCATGGCACAGTGTGAACTACGTCTGCTGTAGAACACAGCTTATTAGTGCAGCTCGCCTCTTCCAAATATCACAGTTGTCTTCACATTTTTAAAAGCAGTGAAAATCAACAGCGCGTAACACATTAGAGTTGTAGTAAACATTTCCCTTGGCCATGGTGAACAGTCCTGGAAACTCTAAACTGCAAACAACAGCCCCTCCTTCTGTTTGCAACGGGGATGCACACAGCAAAAGTAATTTTCTCCCGATTTTTTGTTTGTCCTTTGCAAGCCACCTGGGGAGCCACAAAACCTCCAGTATGGAATTTAGAAAAATTAAGTCCCCTGAGCAAACTGGGGCTTATTATTCTAGAATTTATGAAAAGCATAAACTCTACTACAAACAAGTATTAATCATGGATTGCTGAGAGGGATGCACACCCTGCATAGTATTCATTTCTCACTGGCTGCAGGTTTGTCTGGTTAAACCTACACACTGATTGATATTCATTAGCTAAATGAATACACCCACGCAAGAACAGAGTGAATTTGTGGGGGTTGTTCGTTGGCATAACTTCAGTGACTGTTAACAAGTCTTCATTCTTTGTATACCAGTTGTCAGTCATAGCTCTGTGTGTGACTTATAGGAGAGATAAGTGCTATCAGCATCTTGCAAATAAAGAGATAGCAGCAAGACATGCAGGGCTCATCCAGCACCACTGTGGAGCCAGAAGCTGAAAATATGACAGCTCCAGGCTCTTATTTTTGAATGTAAATGGTCTGATGGCATTGGTATTGTCATACGGGGCACAACTTTTGCAAGGTGCCTTAGTTCCCAAACAGATCCTTTATTTGAAAGTAACTTTCAAGAACTATGAGCTCCAACAGCCTGTTAACATATAAACTGGATGTTGTTGCAGAAATGTGCCATGTCTCATGTTGTATTATTTCAATGAATTTCTTTATGCTTTGATCAATTCCTCCACCTTGTTGAGTCTGCAATTAAGTGTCTTGTGGGAGACTCCCAATTTTTATTGGATTTGTTGATCACTTGCTGGGGTACTGTGCAGAACGGTGACTTGTCTGAGGGAGGCATGCACCACACCCAGACGTTCCCTCTTACACCTCAGGGCAATGCCAAGCCTTTTGGTGTGGGTAGCTGCTGAATTCTCATCGTCTGCACCACGGTCTGTGCTTGGGGCTGAACTGAGGCAGAGCTTGAATTTTAGATTTACAGGAACCTTGAGCTGCAGAAAACCCCAACCACTGTAATTTGTACAGCCTGCATAAACCCAGTGATCATATTTTAAATGTTTTCTGTCAAAGTAAATTTTGAACGAGTTTCAACAGGTTGTGTCCTTAAAATTTTTGAGTAAAATTTCACAGACTGATAAGGACACCAAGTACAACTCAAAAAGAAGTCTCTGCCCTGTCAGATTTTGAATACCGTGCCCACAAAACCAACGCCCTTGGTGCGCCCTCCCCCGAGCAGCAGATCGGCAGCAGCCTGCGGCCTAGGCCGCGCCGGGCCAGCCCTGGGAGGGGCGGGAAAGCGGCATTGGGCGGGGTCGCCCCCTGGCGGCCTCCCGGCCCAGCTTTTCACCCCCACGAGCTGTCTGGTACCGAGTGGGTTTTGCACTCGCGTCGGAGTGTTTCCATCGCTTTTCCAGGTGTATGGAAGATACTTGCTTTCGGGCTTCTCAGACTGCTCTCATCTTTATGTCTGGCATCCCTCTGGATAACTCCCCTCTACCGTTCCAACAGTGCTGCTTGCACTGTTACTGATCAGTGGAATTATGAAAGCACTAAGGCCTGCAAAAGAGCCAGCAAAGAGTCTTGTGGGGCCAGAGTTCAACATTTTAAGCTTGTTAGGAAATGCCAATGGGAATTGTGTTACTGTAGATATGTACTCTGCAGAGAATAAGGTTGGAAAAGCCTTCAGAGCTCTTTCAGGCTTCAGAAGAGAATAATTTATCAATAAATATGAACCAAGTGAGAAGATCATGCAAAAAATTGCTCTGAAGGTGGAAGCCAGTTAGATATCTTTGGATGGGTTCCCTGGATTCTCCCAAAGGCTGCATACTTATGCTGAGGGTTGTGATCAGCCTGAGCAGGCCCAGCTGATGGCCAGAGGAAGCATTCAGAGCCTGCACAGGATCAGGAGCTCTTACCAAACTCCTTCGGGAAGCACCAGCTCAGTTCTCCTCAGTCCCTACCAACTTCACAGTCCAAGGCTCAGGCTGTGGGACAGGAATGGTGGTGAGTGCTGCTTATGAGTCGGTGGAGGCTGGGGAAGACCACCTGGGGAGAAGTGTGTTTCTGTAGGTAAGATTGGCCCTGGCGTACTCTTTGGGAGCCCAAGGTGGCAGCAGGGTTGTGAGGAACTCTAGAGGACCATGTCACTCAGTCGTTCCAAGAGCTATTAGCCTGATACTCACCTAGCAAGTCTAAAGCTACCTGGGTCAGTGAATTCCAGGGGACAATAACCAGGACTAGCTTTGTAATGGAAAGTATATCTTTATGACATTTATCACAGTAACTTTCTCTTCTTTCTTCCTCTGAATCCCCTTGCTATTTTATATGCAAGTTACACATCACTTTTCATTTTTTTCCTTTCTAATCTGAAAAGTACCAGTTTACTTAATCTTCTCTGTTAGAGCACCATTCCATATATTTGGCTATTCTTACTTTTGAATAATAATAATGTTCAGCTCACAGTCCATCACTTCATACATGAAGCTGGGATTTATTCTTGCCACAAGCATCCCCTGACATCTATTCACAATAAATGTTAGTGCAGGCAAACGTGAAGCAATGGCAAAAAGCAACAAGAGTGGAAAAGTACGGGATGCTGCCTTCTGGGGGCAGTGTGTGCTTGTGTAATTACGGTAACCATGATCAGCTTTATTTCTCAAGTGCAAGCTGCGTGTGTGTTTTTCAAGAATTTCTCTTATGCTGGAATACCTCCCTATAGGATCTGGTCTGGTTCTTTGCACTTCCTGTACTCATTAACTGTGAGGCCATTACTTGAGATAATTAAGTAAATGCTTTCATTTTTCTCTTTTTATTGTTGATCTCTTTGGAGTCTTTTTTTTTTTTTCCATGCTATATATGCATGTTGAATTTCCCCTTATTAACCTCTTCTAGTAGAGAGCTATTTGAAGGGACCCTACAGAGATACTCTTTGAGGTTGAGCTTTCAGCAAAGGTTGTCTAGGCAAACTGCTAAAACCAGTAGTTAGAGATTCTGCTGCCTGTACTGTGACATATGACAGAAGCAAGTAGCACCTTCAACCTAGAAAACCATAATTCACAGCAGATTTCTCCTGGGTGCTGTAAGATATGCTTTTGGGTCTTTGATTTCTCCTCTGTCACAGTTTATGTACAAACACGGTATGGCATAATTATTTTCTGAAAAAGAGAAGAAACCAATAATTAAGATAGGTTGGTTTGTTTAGAAACATGTTTAGAAATGTTTTGTAGCAGGAGCTTTCTGAGATGGACACAAAAGGAATTAGTACTTCATAGCTAGCCCAGCCTGATGCTGAACCTGCAGTAATTTTCAGGAAAAATTACTTAAGTGAATTATGATGGGATTGTGGGGTATGCTTCCACATTTTCACTGTTTTCCCTCCTCCTTTTTATATATAGTATTAAAAGACTGTTTTAATTAGATTCTTAAAAATTAAATTTGAAAATATGAACTTTGTCCTGTATAAATCTGGTATTTTTCTCAAATATATTAATGGATATGTCAATTCTCCTTTAAATAGTTAAAAAAATAGTGAGTGATAGAGAAAATTTCAAAAGTGCCAAAAATCTCTTTAAAACTAAGAAACTGAATCTAAATGATGGTTTCAGATTTCTCCATTGAGATAACACAGAAAAGAGAGAGAGAAATTTATTTCCAATTCTTTCTCTAAATAGTTTTTTGCTTTGATTAGGAGTTCTGCCTATGTAATGATGTCCAGACATTACTTATTATTGCAACTCTCTTATAATATCATTCTGTTGTTGTACATCTCTAAGTAAATACTTGCTGACCTGTGCAAATAAGTAACCCATCTCCAAAGAGCTCTACTTACCTCCAAGAAAGCACAATAACTGTTCAGTAGAGGAAATGATTTATGATGTGAAGGCAGGGTCACCTGCCTTCAATGTCCTATTGTAAGATTGTTTTTAACAAGGGAACACTAGCAAATGAGTGCAAAGAGGGCTTTACAGGTGCAGGCTACAACAAAAGCAGAAGTTGTAATGTCAAGAGTAAGACACACAGCTGAAGCTCATGGAAAGGAACATAGTGTTTCAATGTGGGTAATTCATAACCCCTTAAACTGGAAGTGTTTTCTTAGCCAATTAAACCTCAGGATTAAGTAGTCTAAAGTGATCATGTGGATGTGGTTTTAATGCTCAGGCAGTCAAGAGAACTTGACAGCTGGGGTCTTTGCACCTGGGAGAGATTAATGTGTTCAGTTACCCAGTTGTAGCCAGGGTTGCAGGTAAGTTAGTTACCCTCACAGCGAGTGCTCACTGCCACGCTCACAGTCAGACTTGGCCACAGAGCTGCTGCTGCTGCTGTTGGGTGTCTCTTGGCGATGCTTCCCTGAGGATGTCTGAGCATCCCAAACACCTGACTGGTGATAAAAACTCTTCCAGTGCAGCACGCAGTTCAGCCAAGGTTCCTCTGTTTTCTGCTAACATTCTTTGACTGTTAAAGAAGAAACTTGAAGCCATTTAGTTCGGACCATCTTTCATCGTTTTGTGTACTGTAACGTCCTGATGATGTTCCCTTTTTACTGCCATCTGTAGAATCTGAGACATTGCCATACCAATGCTTGTTTTATAAATGCTGAATTGCATTGGCAATGGATTTCTGTCTCTCTCACAGGGGATTCTTTTTGAGTCAGTAGCAGCAGGACTGTTGCTGTAGTCACTTAAACTTTTTCTCTTCCTCACCTTCCATTTATATGTGCCATGTCTGTTTTAACTGTGTATAGCTTGTTTATTTTTTTCTTGCTGCTTCTTAAATCTTTACTGCTACAAAACTTCTTGTGTACGCTATGGGCTATCCTTCATGGACTAAGTATTGAGCAGTGCTTCTTTTCCCTCTCACTTGTGCTGAAAGGACTCACAGGGGAATGGGTTCCCACAGGTATTCCAAAATGTCATGTTCACATCCAAGGCAGTGATGAAAGCTGCAGGCAAGTCCCAAATGTTGCTTCTCCTCTGCTCCTCTCCCTAAAATGGTTGCAGAAGCAACTGACATGGATAGGGTTGCACACAAGCCCAGTGTGTGCAGGACGTTGTTGATGGTTGGCCCGTGCTGGCATTCACAGAAGTTATGCTGGAAAGTTGAATTTGGAATGTTGTTTTTTCTGGGCCTCGCATTTGTACTGGCCTAAGGCTAGAAGCACCATATGTGTTTGAGTAAAACATTATGCTAAAACAGCGGGGTAGTAGACTTGTGGCTACCAGAAACCATTGAGAATAAAAGTATCCTTTTCACTTAATACAACACTTGCTATTGTACTGGCTAGGAACTTTGTAACTAGCAAAGTTTTAGCCAGGAAAAGGCATTGCAAACACAAGAGGCCAATCTACTCTATGGCAATTAGATAAATTTCTGTCTGTTAGCAGGTCAAAACAGACAAGCAAGTACATATAACTTTAATGTAGAAGTTGTGCACGGTGTCTATAAGAAGGCTGCATCTCTAAATCAGCTGTGCAAGAATCATAGCTCAAAACTGAGAAAAAACCAAACATTACTCATAGTAAAAAAAAAAAACAGGTCTGTTGTCAGTGGTACTGGACAGTCACATGTGCTGCAAAAACTGGTGATCTCTACAGCCACTTTTGTGATCTCAGTCTTGGTAAATATGCTTTAGAAAATGCTGAAGAAACTGTTTCACTTACCAAGAAGTGCAAACCATCCCAAGACAACAAGATGATTACATGCTTTAGACAAAAGGATGAAAATATAGATCGAAATAAATAGGAAATCTTAGAGTGTCTAAGTTGATTACAAAAAAAAAATGGGAATAAATTAAGCTATCCTCAATGCAACCTATTGTAACAAGAGAAATGGTATCATATGGGAGCTCCAAATTTTTTTGGTGTGCCTGTAAAACTTGAGTTTCATTCTGTAATGGTATTTCCAGTGACATGCAATACAAATAAGTTTTAACTCCTCTTTTCCCCCTGCTGAAGGGAAGTGTGAGCTAGGAATAGAATTTTCAAGTCCTCAGCTGGCATAATTCATTTGTCAAATGAATTACTCCAGCTCTTGGACCCAATACCATCCCAGCCCTGGCTTCAGCCCTGGCTTGGAGGCCATCCAGTAGAGTCAGAACAGTGTGGACTGTGCTTTCACCTACCTCCAAGCCTGCCTAGGAGCTGAGACAGATGCCAAAGCTAAGACAGATGTTAGTTCTGCCAATTTTATTTAGAGCCAGCAGGTGTGATTTCCACGGGGAGATTGTTCTTCCCTTGAGAATGACAGCCCAGTGCTATAGCTGCATGGGATTACAGTTACACATCCTCTGCCAAACACGAGCCAAAAGCTAAATGAAGTTAGGCCCATAATTGAAATGACAGCATTTATTTTCTCATGTAATCGAAAAATGCTTTGTCACACTTTCTCTGACCCACCTATTAGCCTATCCTTTCTTGTTGTAGGGAGCTCACTTTGTTAGTTGTCTCCAGATCCTTGGCCCTTACATATTCTGACTTCTTTCTGTCTTGACATAAATATGTAAAAATGTCTTTCATCTATTCTTGCACAGTTTATGGTATCTAACTGCTTTTGTTCCCATTTATGGGACTGTAGTACATAGATACACATAGGCTACACACCATCCAGTTGCATGTGCAATGCACACCTCAGCATGAGTCACCTTATCCACATCTTTGTGACCAGAAACACAGTTGTGCTTCATGCATTCGCACGCACTTCTCTGATTTGCAAGTATTCAAGAGACAAACAGCCATGAGCTAGCATTGTATTCTGCTGCTGTGTTATATTTTTTGTTAGTACTTTTAAAATGTAACATAAGGACATTAAACGTGGAAATAATACCTTCCTCTGCAGTATAGAAATTCCTTTAGATATTTTGAGGGCTTCTGAATGTGCAAATATTTGTATTTCCACATAGTCAGGTGTATTTGCCTCCTGCCCTTCAAAGGCAGGAAGTCTGTGTCACTGCAGACTCAGTGTGGTGGATTCTTAATGGGGATCCCAACCCAAACTGACAGATCTTGGGTGTAATTTTTTTAACCTGTCAAGAACGATCTTTTTTTTTTTTTCTTTTGCATTTTATTTTTATTAACAAGATGCAAGGAACAAAATGCATTCAGAAGAAGGCATGGAAAGAAGTAACATTCACAGCCGCTCCACAGAAAAGTGTTGCAGAAGCATAACAAAGTTTTAGGGAGTTTTTAATTGTGAATAGCACCCTGTGCTGAAAGCACAGTTTTGGGGAGAGATCTGGTGAAAGTGGCACCGCTGCATTACCTTCACCCAAAATCAAGATCTATAGGAAAGCATCTATTTATATTCATGTTGAAGGAGCAACCTGATTTCTGCCTTTCTGCTACAGTTGCACTTCTGTGAGGTCATGAGAGAGTCACTGTCCTGCTCTCTGCCTCATTTATCTCATTGTGAAACATCATTTACTTCACTTATTCCTGCAGGTTTTGTGGCTGTTACTGGGGAGTGTAAATCACTGTTTTACTGTTGCTCTGAGTGGGGAATCAGGCCCATCTTTCTCACTGCATGTTCTCTGTTCATCACACACAGGGAGAAATGAACCCTGCAGAAACTGGAGGGTCCAGCTACTGGGTGGAGGCTTCACTGTGGTTCTCAAATACCCTCTTGCTGCGCTTGTTGGCTCAGGCTGTGTTTGTAAACACTCACAGGCCTTCTCCTTTGGATTGTTCTTTGGAGCCAGATTTTCTTTTGATGTTAAACAGGATGTATGTGTTAATTTCTTTTACTCAGGGTAGGAAATTGCTGCCAGTGTTCTTTCAAGAGTCCTGTGAGCCATCTCTGCCCTCACATAAACATTCAGGCAATTTTGGTTAAAGTGTTTATTTTTTTTAAACTATGCAATCATGTTAATCTGGCTGTTTTACAGTGGAGAGGTTTTACAGGCTCCCTTAAAAATGTCAAGGTCATGTTTAAACAGTTACTGTTTAAACAGAGGAGATGAAGCACTGGACCAAGAGGACTGAGAGATGAAAAAATGAAAACCAGTATTTTCTGCTAACAGGTGTTATTAGGGAGTTCAGTGCTGGTGAAAGTGATGGTGGAATACTTTGGAAACTAATGACTTCTGCATCTACTCCTTTGTACTTGTACCATGGACATCGTTAGTGAAAATACACCCTTCCTGCCTTAGTCCTAAATTGAAAGGACTTCTGCCTGGTGATGACAGGAAAGCACAGGCTCTGTAAACTTTGACTTCCTGAGACTGCCAGGAGGGGCCAGTTCATGCCAATTATGGCAGTGACATTTGTGATGTGACGGTACACTACTTCATGGTTTATAATGGTCCAGGAGGCTGTGGTGATTAAATGTTGCTTATGAGGTCTCCCAGATTCAGAGTAATCTCTTGGGAGAAAAAGGACTGAGAATCTCAGTGCTGGATGATTCTGTCATTTTGCATATAATAATACTGCACTCCCACTTGTGTAAGGAATACAGGCTGCTTCTTTTCAAAACCCAAAACTTTCAAACCGCAAGTTTGACAAAAATAATCAAGCTTTATTGAATGCTATTAAGTTATATGTAAGTTGGAAGAAAGCAAAACCTTGTACTTTTTAAAAAATAACTTTCTCTTTTTGTGATACACACACAGAATCACACACAGAATCACAAAGAATGTCAGGGGTTGGAAGGGACCTCTGAAGATCATCGAGTCCAACCCCCCTGCCAGAGCAGAACCAAAAACTAGGGCAGATCACTCCAAAAGGCATGCAGACAGGTCTTGAAAGTTTCCAGAGAAGGAGACATTATATAACATTATATAACTCTGGTCTTGTTTTGATGTTTAATTGGTAGGGTGTTATGATTTGAGAGCTGATCCAGTTCAAACTGATAGGTCTATAACATGCTACAAGACGTGCACATTATATTACCAAACAAGACCAGACAGATGCCTTGTTCTGAAGAGACTACAGTTTGAGACTGATCTTTCAAGATACAGTATGACAGCAGATTCCCCAAGGGAATTATTTGGTCTCTTTGTTATCCCAAGTGTCTCAAGTGTCATGCAGTATAGGTTTGGTGTCTAGCACTCTTATTCTAGGACAATAATCCATAGCCATTTAAATCAAGACCTGAGAACTTAATGGAAAAAGTTTAGTATCTCCCCAAGGATGTTGCCATGAATTCAACTGAGATGACAAGAGGTAGGAAGATGGATATTATGAGATACATGAAGTTTATCTTTAATTTGAGTTGAATTGAAACAAAGCTAGTAGTGGCCAAATGTTATGACGACTTTGGTGGTGAAAGTAAAATTGGAACTTTTCCCAGTGTTCTATGCTCCATTTTAAAAAGCAGAGAAACAGAATTTATTGTAGCTGGCACTAAATGGAAGTCTTTTTTTAACAGTAGCAATAGATGGCAGTGACTGATCATTTCTCATTCCTTTAGGTTATGGGTGACCCACAGCACTGAAGGAGTTGCTTGTGCATATTCTTCTCAACACTGTGAATAACAGTATTCAGTTCATGAGGACTGTCCATCAACCATCATTTTTTTTTGCAGAATTAGCTCTCCCCTGGACAGAGACCTTATTTAAAAATGAGTAAGACCCCACCCCAGGATGTGGCATTAGTTTTCAGTATTCATTCATTAATCAGTGACGTATAATACCATGCAATATTTTAAGTTGTTGGAGATATCCGGGATATACGGAGAAATCTGTGTTCATCCTTTACATAACAGTTATTGAGTCACGCAATCTTGTTTAAACAAACAGTGTGAATCTTAAAATAGCCCCTGGACATTCCACTTCGATGGCCACATTCAACTAAATGTTCAAGATGTTCCCCCCCCTATCCACTATCTTATGCCCACACAGTAACCCTTCAGTGGCAGCAGAGCTGTCCAGAAGCAGTATTAAGCTGCACTTGGCACTAGGCACACAGATCTGTTCACTTGCTCTGATGAAGCAGGAAAATCTGCTTCTCTGTCGTCCACCCACCAAGGGAGGCAACAGACATGAAACATATTGAGGCTAATCTCATCTGAGGGTGATTTTAACATTCTAGTTATTGTTACTGGATAATTATTAGAGGAATTCATGGAACATGACCTTGTTGCCATATGAATGGTGAGAAACCCTGCTCTTCGGTAGATTAACAATTGGCATTGGCCAGTTACAAGGAGATAGGAATGAAAACTCAAGAAAACTCAAAATTATTTAAGTTACTAATATCACTACAGATACAGAACTAGAGGAAATTGTTCTTACTGCTCAGAACATTTGTCTGATTTCTGTAATCCTTGCTGGTGTTTTCTATAGAGTCCTACTGACACATTTCAAAGGATAGTTTAGATATTATGAAAGCAAAAATATTTTGTGGAACTGATGAGTTAAGAAACCAGCCAGTAGACATTGCAGCTCAGCATTCAAAAATTGTTTAGTGGCAAAGAAAGATTCAAAGAGGAGACTAAAAAGGCTACTCTTCTAGAGCTAACTCAGTTTCTAACCTAGAGCTCAGGCTAGTATTAGCGGGACTTGGATTTTCATGAGAGATGAAACATAAAATCAGGCTGCTGCAGCCCCTTCTGGATGGGTCTGCAGGTGAAGTACTCAGGTCTTCAGGACTGTCCATGTGTTATCTTACACCAGGCTTTGCCTATATCACATACAGGAATCCAGATCAGGCTGTGAAATCAGTCAATTAACCTGGTATTGATCCCTTGGTAGAGGCAGGATAAGGCTCCAGAGAAGAGACTGGGTGGAGTGAGCTTATGTCAGCTAAATTAGCTCAAAGTGTACAGAATCCTTCCCTTTTCTAGTTGGGGACCTAACCTGGGCTTCTGAAACCCAAAGTCCCAAGCACTTCAAGCTGAGAGGAAAATACCTCATGTCTAGGTGGATTGCAAAAGTCCCAGTGAAGGGCACATGTCCCCTTGAGTCACTGGGTGAGCTAGGGAACCAGACAGGCTGCCAGCAGGTACACAGGACCTGCCCGGGGGCACCCGGGCACTGAGACCCGGCCAGACTGCAGGCACCCCCTCCCTTGTCTGGACTCCCCTGGGGGCAGTGACCCACTGCACTGAAAAGCAAAGATGTATAGAACAGGGCTGGCCATTTGGACATACCCTACTGACCCTCTCTAATAACAGGAGAGAGCACTCAGTGACATTAAAATAGAACAAATTTGCAATGATATCAGATTATACGTTTTATGAGCCATATAATTAACATGCGACACTCAGTGCCATGGCATATTATTGACTTAAATAGCTTAGTAAGTATCAAAAAGGATTAGGCATTGACATGAAACAGAATAGCATATGCACTACACAAGCTAGGATCAAAATTACAAGGGCTACCAATACTTGTGCTTCAGGGTGTATTTTGATCATCAGCTTGGGGTCAGGAGGAAAGCCACTCTAATTGAGTAGTGTGCAATATACACGAGTTATAGTTACAAGGATCTCTTTATTGGCCTGTTTTAATTTCTTTCCCTTCTCTTTCCTCTTTTCAATCCTTCCTGTTCCCCCTTCCTCACATTTATCACCTGGAATAGGTCACTACTGAGGACAAGACACTGAACTAGATGGATGGCTACATAGCCCATACTAATAGGGTAATGTAATGTTTTCTTCTTTCCAGAATGCTAATTTTTATTTCAAATATAAATCTTATATTCACATGTTAAAAAGTTCTTCTCTTTCCAAACTTCCTTCTATGCATGCTACTTTTTATTTTTATCAGCTACACCTACAAATCTACTTTGGGTTCATTTGAATCAAGATTTTTCAGAGGTAACAAATGAACATCAGTTTGGGAGAAGGAAGAGAAAACAATCAGGCACACTAAAGGAACCTGATTTTTCTGGTTGATACTCAATGATTGCTGAAGTAAAAAATTGTTGAGATATCTTGTATTGTACAGCCAACATGAATAATCACCTATAAAAATGAAGGGTTTTTTTTCTGTGTACATGACAGTGAGTCTGTGGACAGTCATGAGAAAATGATGCATCTTTGGACTTTCCTCTGTAGAGTCTGAGGCAAAATAATTGTTAAGAATTTTAACACATTTTCTCACTTTCATAATCCAAAAAATTCGTTTTAAGATTATGCAGTATTTCACACAATTCTAGAGGTTTGGGTGTTTTGTTTTGTATTTTCTTTTATTACTATACTGAAGGAGTGCCAGGAACCCCACATAGGAGCAGGGCAGGTTGAATTTTATGTCCTGTAAATGCCTTGTGCGTGGTAAGACCTACCTGGAGCTATTCACGCTAAATAGACAGACCGGACAGCACAGGCATAGAGAAGAAAATTACTTGGTTCTTTGTGAGACCCCAAGTTAACAGCAGAAAACCAGATATTGTCTATTTAAAAATATGCCTACTCATTTCGTTTGTTGCTTTTTTTTTTTTTTTTTTTTGCTTCTTGCCTTCACTCTCCCAGATTGATTTCTAACTCCACCCATTCTTACCCTCCCCAGGTCTTTTATTTTTGCTAATGCCCTCTCCATACCTGGCACTAGCCAGCGCTGCTCTGCTCAGCACACTGATACATGCTGCTCTTTGGGTTATTCAACCTTGCTGGAAATAGACTATCGTGCAGCTTCTCCAGCATCCTTCCCATTTTCCACAGTGGGTTGAATTCCAGTTAGTTTCTGTGAACTCATTTGGTAGTCCTTTATTCTGCTTCCCTAAAGATGAACACTTTTGTGTTAGTGCCTTCCCACAGACATTCTTCAACATGCCAAAGCTGACCTTAGGCTCCATGGACAGATGGGGCCTGATCCAAAGTCCATTAACATCAGAGGAAATGTCCATTTACGCCCATGGACTTTGCATTAAATCCTTTGCATTTACTTTCTTTAGTGCCTCTTACTCAGCTCCAGTTATTAAAATCAGATTAATCCCTGACAGATCCCTGACAGTTCAGTGTACTATATAAGCCAACCTGTGCTACTTCAAAAGATAGAGACCAAAACTGCTACACTGCTCATGTGAAATCTGCAGCTGGCCAATACTAGAAGTAAGGCATTATTTCCAGATTTCATTCCTACGTAACTGATGTCGGAATCTCAATTACTGTTTCTTAGCTGAATCTTCCATTACTAGTGCACAGCCTCTCTTAAAACCATTTCTTACTGTTCAGATATTTTCTGGTCCTGACAACATTATTTTGACCAGGTACTGTTAAAGATTCACCTCTGTTTGCAGTTTTACTCTCAGTACAAGTAGATTGCTATGTCAGCCAGAACATCAATATTTCTTTCTGTTGACACAATACTCTCTTATCCATATTGCTACCCCTCCTCCTTCTTCATTTTGTCTTCATTCCTTCAGAAACTCTACTCCCATAATTTAGTCTCCCACTTGGTACTTGGTTTAATCAAGTCTGTCACTCAATTTATATCCCACTTCTCGTTTAACACAAGTTTCTCAGTTAGCAATCTGTTTTTGTAGCACTTGCTATGCATAACACATGGTTAGCTTTTCTTTCCACACTTGTTTTTTTGTTCCCTTTCTCATTTGAAGACCTCATTTTTCCTTGTAACACTTGAGGATGAGAAACTTCCTCTTCTGTCTCCCTCTTTTTATGTTCCTCAAGTATTTTTGTGCGACCACTGTGATCAGGGCTGCTTAAATATCATGCAGGTGCTTTGTGTAGGGCACAGAACAGTCCGTGAGTTCAGTTAAAGAAGTTTTCAACTGCAGACTCTCAGTTTAATCCACTGCTTTAGGTAAACCTCCCCTTCCTTTGTCATGGCTTGTACCCATTTCCGTCTTTACCATCTCACCTCAGTTTGCAGGAACAAAGGACAAACGCAAAGAAGTTAGATTATCTCCCTCTCACTGCTCATTCAGCACAGTGTGCTAAAATCTGGTCTTAAACACCCACCCTTGGATTTTGTGTTGAGGAACAAACTGGAATACGGTCCTGTTCCACTTGCTGTGTACATTTTAACGCAAGGGACTGGGTTAAACATATCTTGACTACATTGCCTAGCGCAGCCACAGCACAAACTTAACTGCTCACCTTTGCTGCATAAAGAACATCTACTGTCATTTTGGATAGTGGAAGTGCACTGTATGTTGTGTATCAGCAACATTGCCCACCACTGCATCTAGAATCTCCCTCTTGAGTTTCATGTTATGAGCCAGTTGCCCTGGTAAGGACCATGGGTTGCCAGACTGCTTGCCTCCTTGGCTGCAGCTCTCCTAGCTGTTAAAGAAACTGATGGACCACTGAATGAGGCTGTTGGAGCAGTTTTAGCTCGGCAGGAGGCAGATTTGCTGACTGGCACCTGTTGGATAGATTATTTGTTGGTTTTCTGAATTATTCTGCTGGATCAGCAGGTCTCCAGGTTTAAATGCTGGCATAGTGTAAGATGCAGAATGCTGTTGTTTCGTAATCACTTTCTAGAAGTATTGCTTTGTTGTACTGCTACAGTTATGTTGTCCTACTTTTGCTATCTACTTTCTGCATAGGCTTGATCCATTTTTGCCCACTGCATCACTTTAGTGTAGACTTTGCAACAGTGGGCTGGCTGCATTTAACCTGGAGATGGAAAGTGGGGAGGATATGCTGGTGGCTGTTGTCACTGCTTTTCCCTTGATCGAGTAACATAATGATTTCATAGTCCAGTCACAGAGCAGTAATGCATGGTACTCATACAGTACTTTTCATTTTCCAATCAGTTTAATACTGTTCCTGGCTCATGGTACACTCATCTGTCTCTCTGTATGTTCTTAACACAGCTCGTGCTCCCAGAGAGGCCGCAGCAATCCTTCCCTCTCTGACTGGATCAGTGACTGCCCTATATAAATCTGCATATTAAGCAGATTTGGCAATTGTTCAGACAGAGACAGACTCACTTAAGTTAAGAAGTGAAAATAAACTTGCTTGTAAAGGCACTGCAGACAGCACTCTCAGATGGCATGCTGTTAGAGACAGAACAGAGGCTGGTTTGTTTTCTTTTACAGTTGGAGACTGATGATTTCTGTTTGTCTTCTGCATCCAAATCCCATCACCATAAACCATACGTGTGTACGAATGCCGGCACTCAATTCTTTAGCATTTTCAAGACGTTTCACGCGTTACTGCTCTACCTCTCTGCACCAGATGGTTCGTTTCCTTGGGGACTCCCCCACGCAACACCCCCCCCCCCCCCCCCCCCCCCCCCCAATGGTCGGGCAGCCTGAAAGCGCTGCCCGCTCGGGAGCGCCCCGGGCCCAATTTTGAGGTGGGTCGGGAGGAGGACTCAGGGCTCCGCTTCCCCCTCTCGCGGGGGGCAAAGCAGCGCGCCGGGTGCCCTGCGCCGGGTAATGGCTTCAGACTGCGGCCAGGGCGGACGGCAGCGGCCGGGAGCTGCCTCTTCTTCCTCTCCGCGCAGCCAGCTCCTCCTCCGCCGCCGGCCAGGAGAGAACGGGAAGGCTGCTGCCTGCTGGACGACAGCTCGCGGGCCAGGACCGGCAGGGGCCGGCTCGCCCAGCACTAGCCCCGCTGACGCGCGACCGGGGGAACTGGCAGCCACCCCTTCCCTCCCGCTGCACGCAGGAAGTTTATCCGGCCGCGGCTCTCCCTGCCCCGAGCGCTGCAGCCCCGGCCCGGCGTCCAACCTCGAGGGAGTTAAGATAAATACCCCCGGTGTGCCCGGCCCAGGGTCTCTCCTCAGCCTTGTGGCCTCCCAGCCGCCTGCAGAGCGGAGCAGGTGGGGACGGGGGGGGGAGCCCGCCGCAGTCTGCCCGCCCTCCACGCGCGGGGGGCGGGGGTGCTGACTGCAGTGCTTGCTCCGGCGGCTGCAGGCGGGGGTGAGCGGCCGCGCCCCGGCTGCAGCCCCGGGCGCCCATGAGAGCGACGGCGCTGCGGGCACCCCGGGAGCGCCCCCGGCGGCCACACCCCGCGGCGGGTCGGGGCTGGCGGAGGGGCGGAGGGAGGGGGCCGGCGCGGGGTGTCTCCGAGCCAGTTCTCGCGGTGCTGGCCAGGCTCAGCCTCCTTCCCCTCCCCGGCGAGCGGTGACTGTGCACGGCGGAGCGGGGAGCGCCGAGCCGGGCGCGGGGGGAGCCCGCGCCGCCCCGCCGAGCCAGAAGGGAGGCCGCCGAGCAGCGCGCCCGCCCGGCCCATCCCGTCCCAGCTTGTCCCGGCCGCCCTGCCCAATGCCCCAGCGGCGCTGAGCTTCCCGCAGCCCGAACATGGCCACCACGGCAACGTGTACCCGCTTCACCGACGAGTACCAGCTCTACGAGGAGCTTGGCAAGTACGGAGCCCGCTGCGCGCCCCGCCGCCCGCCCCGGCCCCGGGACCCGCCGGCGCTGCCGGGAGCCCTGTGCCGACGCCCCGGCTTTCCAGAGAGCCGGAGAAGGATTAGCTGTCGCGCTGTAATCCTGCTTTCCAGCCCCCCCTCCACTCCAGTGGCATCGCCGCTTGGAGGGAAAAGTGTTTCTGCGCCCCTGGGTCGTCCACGCCGCTGGATGGGGTGTCCTCGCAGCCCGCCGCGGGCTGCGCGCTCTTGTTGCACCCCGGGACTTCCTCTCTTCCCCCTTTGCCCTCCTCATGACCAGGCTGCCGCGTTCTCTTCCCCGCACCGTTTCCCTGCTACACATTGCCGTTCCCTTCAATTCTTTCTGCGCTGGGACGCGGCACTGTTACTGCTACTCTGCGATGCTTCAGTCCTCACTTCCTTGTCCCTGTCAAAGGACCAGGTGCTGCTGCACCACGCTTCTCCCTCCCTTCATCCATCCCTCCCTTCCGCACTGTCTCTGTATTGGCAGACCTGCTGCTGCACCCTAGGACAAGGCTTTGGAGGGGACCTTGTAGGACAGGAAAGCAGCATAGCAACGGCCAGGGCAGGATTAGGGAGACAGTACTTTCCTGGGTGCTGTTGCTCTCCCTCTCTTCCTGCACCAAGTGCTGGGCTCTGCTGCATCTCTTCGCTCCAGCCCAGTGTCCCCGTCCCTCCCCACACTGCTGCAGCTGTGTGTCACCAAGCCCGGGCCTCAGTGCTGGTGCTCACCTTGCTGCCTATTGGTTTGTATGTAGAGGTTGAGGAAGGGGAGAAAAGGCAGGACTCTGCAGTATCAAGAGTATTCAAGCTATTTTAGGCTCTCCATAGGGCTGTCTTGTGGACCCCTTGTGTAGTAGCCTCTGTTCCCCTTGCTTATACTTAAAATATGTACATTTGCCCATAGACGTGGGTTCGCATTCCTGGTCTGAAGGACTTTAAATTTTTTGCCAGTTTTCTCTTATTTGTCCTTTTCCCCTTTTCAGAGCTTTCCTCCAAAGCCAGTTGTTATTCCTTTCCCACCCCGTTTTTTTTTTTGTTTTTGTTTTAAAAAATGACTGCTTTCAAGCACTCATTTGTGTAGTCTTGTAGGTTTTAAGTCCTTATCTTTTCACTTTGGTCATTGTTTTCTTACCTCTTTTTTTCCTCACAGAAATCCTTCTTCCCCCTTTCTCAGACCTCTTCTCCAAGTGGCTCTTTGCAATAGTTGTAATAATATCAATAGTTCCAGCTTGAGAAAATATACAGAGCCTCATAGCTTTCTACTCCATAAATAGGTAAATGCTTATCCCCATTTTGCAGGTGGATAGAGAGGTGTAAGAGAACTAGTAACTTCTGCAAAGTGTTGCAGCAATTTTGTAACCGAGCTGGCACTTGAATGTGGGAGAAGTGAGTCCTGGTTGCCTGATGTAACTGCTGGGGATACTGTCTTTGGGAGATGGATTTACTGGCTTGTGTTTGCAGAATTGTTCTGGGCTGCTTGTCTCCTGTTCATCAATCCCTTCATGTCCTGTTTCTGTGCCCATATGGTGTCTCTCTCCATGCACAATGTGCTGTTCTTGGTGCGCTGTCTGTGAGGGGGCTTGAGGGGCCTTAAGAAGGATTGAGTACCATATAGGCTAGGTTTTATTTGCTGATCAGACAGCATGCACTGTTCATCAGATACTTGTGTTATTTCCCTCTTCTGTATGTCTTCTGCCCTGTCCTTAATCTGGTCCACTCTCGGGATAGAAGTTGCTGCTATTGTATTCTCATTTTCAGTTTTGTAGCTCCTACCCTCTTTATTTTTCTTCTAGGGGAGCCTTCTCTGTGGTCCGCAGATGTGTAAAGAAAAGCTCATCACAGGAATATGCTGCAAAAATAATCAACACCAAAAAACTGTCAGCCAGAGGTTAGTGCCCCAATCTACCCTTCTTCCTTTTATCAATAAAAAAATACTTTGCTGGAGGTGAAGCTGTAATAAGTTTAAGGAACCTGAAGTTGCTTGTATCAGTCATTATTTCAGTGTTAAAAAATAATTGAGTTGTGTGGCAAAAGAGGAGATTGAAAAGTAGTGTAGGATGATAGAAAAAAATCATGTATCTGGAAATGGTTACTCTCTGAAGGGATGTTGTGTTTTTTTCTTTTTGAGATCTTTCTTCTGCAAACTGAGCTGGAGGTGTGTTTATAGAAGATTTATCTACATTTGTGCGTACCTATCGCTCATACTAAAGAGAAGTGTTGCAGACTGATTTTGCTGAATATCTTTTCTACCAAGGAGATCTGTCTTACCAGAACAGATACGATTATTTTATTTTTGATGGATAGATGCTATATGCCTTGCTCCTTTCATGCTGTAGTTAAACATGGTGTGTTTGGTAATGAGCAAGTTTGCCTTCAAAGGCATAAGTAGGTTGGATGGAGAAATCTTGCAAATTTGACTTCTCAACAAATGAGAAAAAGGTGGGTTTTTTTTGCTTTCGTTAGTCCTGGATTCTTCAAAAACTTGGAACCAGACTGTAATCTTATGAAAAGAGAAAAGATCTTAACTCTTCCCCCAAGCTTTTCTGTTTTCTAGGGATGTATGTATGCACAAAGGGTACTGTACCTTGTAGTATGAAGGAATGTGTACCTTCTAATGTGTAGGTAATCCCTTGCAAGGATTAGAGTTGCTTCCAATGTGGGGTGTTTGAGGGGGAGCATGAAAGAAACTGAACTGCAGTAAAAGATGCTGAAAGCAGAGTGCAACAAGTTGAGCTGCCGGAGGCAAATGTTTCTAGAAGACGTGAACAAGACAAGATCTAAGTCCTTAGAGGCCTTTCAGATTTTACAAAATTAATGGATTAGGCCCTTGACTGTCTTGCTAGTTGAATAGGTGGCTTAGTATGGGGGTTGACTGAGAAATGGAGAAAAATAAAAGTCAGGAGGAGGAGGCAAATGATCTTGATAAATGATTTAGAAGTGAAGAATGTTTTGCCTAATCCCTATAAAAAGAGAAAAACAGATGTATTATTTTTGTTGGAATACGAAATATTATTATAAAAGTAGAAGATTGCTTGAAGAATGTTGAAAAAAATTCCATTTACTGTAGTTTGCATGGAGAAGTAGTGTCAGAAGTAGAGAGTGCCATGCAGGGTTTTTTCGGGTTTTTGTTTGGTTGGTTTCTTGACTTGTAGAAGTAAGCATATGTGGTACTGTGTTGTATCAGAATCTAGCCTGAGTGAGGTTGTGTTGGTGACCAACCAGTGGAGCCCTAGATTGTTTAGGAGGTCGCTGCAGATCCTGTGAGAACTGGTGTCCCCTCCATGGTGAGGTGGCAGTGCCCACTGATGTAGGTAGAATATCCAATCTTTTGAGTTCAAAATTAGTCCAACTTAGTATAGGAGAGGTTTGAAGGGTGGCTTTGCTGGCAGCCGTTAATGCCGTGTTCACTCCTTAGAGTTCCCCATCCATCCTATAGCAAGGACTAAAGCTCAGGAGAGCCATCTCCTCAGATACTAGTGGACATGGGCCTGCTTAGAGAAGGGAGAGAGCAGCTTGATGACCTGATTGCAAATGAGAAACTGTTTGCTGACAAAGGAGGCAGTATTGAAATTAACTCTGGAGATGAGAAAAATGGGGAAACCTGCAAGATGAGTAGAGTTGAAACAAAACTCAGAAACATATTAGCAGAAGTCCAAAAGTAGCAGAAGAAATTACTCAGTTTTTAAGTGTTTGGGCACCTAATGAGTTAGAGAGGGAGCAATATATAGATTCAAATTATTTTTCATAATGAGGTGATACTCATATTGACAGTTCTATGACCCAGCAAGTAGGAAAAGTATTATGGGTGAGCACAAGCCATGTTTTTATTTCCTGCTTACTTTCTAGATTTCATACCTTCCTATAAATAAAATACATTGAGGGTACTAGCCTGGTCCTCAGCAATGTAACTCGAGGCAGCTGGTGAAGATTTACTTAAAAAGGTATTGGGTAGGTAGAGGTCAAGTGTGAGGAGAGCCAAGAAAGGAACTGGATGTATATGCTAGTACAGAACAATATCAGAAACAAGGGACCAATCAGGTTTTTTTGAAGTCTTATCTGAGGACTAAAGAATCTGCATTTACAGTGAAAAGTGGATGGTGATTTCGGATGAATATATAGGTTCCTCTGTTATTTCAGCTGTGTTTGCTGGTAGCTGAAGTGGTTAGTACAGAAAGGGACTTAATATTTTGATAGGAACTAGTGAGTTCACCTTGAAATAGGTGTTTAAAGCACTGAAGGAAAAATGTGTGCTATTTAGACATTGCAACTGTAAATCAGTGATTAGGGAGATTCGATTCAGCAACCTGAAAATAGAAGTCTTGGGGAAAGGCATTTTAGAGAGCTGTCTCCCACAGGAGGAGAATTATGATGATAATTCTGCAGTATCCTGCGTATACATTGCTTGATGCTTCCTTTCCCTGAGCTAGCACTTCTCCCTGGGGAGGCCGTGCCTCTGCCCAGCCATACACACGCATGGGGTGCTCCTGAACCCCCAGCTGCGTGCCTGCCTGTTCCACAGGTTAACCCACCCTCCTGACCTGCCTCCCCTGTTGTTGGTTTTCTTCTAGGCTGCGTCACAGGGCCAGCATATTCCCTCATGGGGGACACCCTGCTCCTCTCCAAGTTAAAATAGCTATATTTAACATTTTGTACATTTTCTAGCAGAATTTGAACATGTATAGATACCTGATATAGTACCTATTACTTCAGGAGCCCGTGTCTTGCTGCTGCTGGGAAGTAAGTACAGGCCACTGTTGCTTCACAGAAGTTTTGCCTGCTGTAATGCTTCTTTTGCTTATGTCCAGGGAAATGGTAACAAAGCCTTACTCTCCTTCCACAGTTCTTCTTGTTACCTTCATTTTTCGACTCTTGATGAAGAAATACTAGATAGCTGACTGAGAAGGGTTTGCTGTAGATAGCTGAAAAAGGAGGAAGAGGAACACTTCAGGGTGAATTGTGTGCATTTAAAGGGTTCTGTGTTACTTGACATGTTTATCAAATTGTTTCCTTAAAGTAGTAAAGAGTTGAAGAGGCATGGTGCTGTTACAGGGTTTCCCTGAAAGCAAGGAGGATGACTGTGGTGCTGGTCATTGTGAAAGGTGGTCCTAAGAACTTCTTTCTAGTAAGGTTTCACCCTTTGTAAAATATGCAGTCAGATGTTGAGAGGGGAGTCTCTATTTCTTTATTGTCTACAATTTTTGGATGCCTGTTCTCTCTCTTTTTTTAGTAAATCATGTTAATAAGAGCTCGTCTAGATTAAAATTAGTATTTCAACTTTAATGAAGTATATGATATTATTCACATTGTGTTGATGCTTAAGACTGCCCAGTGAAGGTATGCCAAGAACTTTAATGTTAAATAGGAGCCAAATGCTTGTGGAACGGGAGGAGAAACAGCCTTCACCTTAGTCAGCATTCATCTGACATACAAGAGCAGTGGTTATTACACATGGGGGAAATACAATGCTTCAGTCTGAAATTCCTATGGGATTGAATGCACAGGCTTTTTCCAGAGCTACAGGCAGAGGGAAGTAATAACTGATTTTTTGAAAGTTGTCTTGTGGGTGTCACCAGAATACTTTTTGAACATGAAATTTCATAGCAAGTAGTGCTTCAGTTCCTGGGCAGCAGTGAAGTTCAAATAAAGTAAAATTGCTTGCAGTGATCAAAATTATCAAGAGAGAAGCAGTAGCTTTACCAGCAGTAGGGAAATATCCAGGATTTGACTCTCCAGTGTATACTTTAAGAGATACTCGTGCACTGGAAAGAGGTAGGAAGAGCTCTGTCCTGTGATAGTTTTTCACATGTTGTTTATGCCAAATAGTATCTAGTGATCCTACCACCATGTGTAGGATTTTTTGCCCTTGTTTTTTAGGTGTGGGGAGGAGAAACTTCTGTGCATTACATTTATTGTTACATTTTGTTTGCTGCTGAAAATCTGTATCTTTCAACTCTTGTAAGTGACATCTCTTGATGAAAAAATGAAAAGCAGCTGTCTTGGAAGTTAGACCACTTCACTGTTTTCTCCTTACTGTGGCTTTGCTCTTGCCTGTGGCTTAAAGAGGTGGATTCTTTCCCTGCTCTCCATCATTCCAAATTTGTAAAACAGATAAAAATTTGCAATCTACCCAGTTGTTTTGTTGTTATTCCTGTAGAAGATTATGTGGATTGTGGGAGGAGCAGGGAATTACTTCTATGTATCAAACCCAGTGTGGAAAAAAGCTCTCTCTTTACACTTCCAGCTCAGATTTTTTTCATACACGTCTCCTGCCCTGGCTTTCAGTTCTGTAGTGTTTGCTGATTTGGGCTTTACGGTATGTTTTTTGGAGGTGTCAGTTTCCCTGGATATTGAAAGGTTGATCTTGAATGCTGCAGAGGAAGTTTAGGAGGATCAGTCCCTAACCTCTTTCTTAATCTGCTCTTTAAATATTCTTAGCTGGCGTTTGAGTTAGGACTCTCTTGGACTGCTCTTGTGGCTGCCAGGTTTGAAGTCCCCTGTAGGCTACAGCACACACGCTTGAGTTAGATGCACGCAGCGATGGTGCACTGCAGCCTGGCAAAGCAGCTCTGCGTGGAAGCAAGGAAAGCCCAGCACACAGGTCGCAGATGGCTGAAGCACAAATCCGAACTCGGGTAGAAATGTCTTGTAATAGGTGTCCTCTATGTGTGCCTGTGTTTGTAGGTTGGGGACAAATGTTCTTTCTTGCAGAGGATGGCAAATCAAACTGTGCCTGCTCAGCTGTACTTGCTGAGCAACCAAATCAGGTCTGGTCATTCGGTGTGGGAGAAGGAGTTGACTTTCCTGCAGGGTGGGCCTTAGGCTGAGTGTGAAGAGCTTCCCTGTGCCCCAACTCCTCCTCCCCCCTGCCTCCTGCGAGAAGTCTGAGTGATGCTGTGATTAGGGAGCATATATGTGAGATCAACTGCAGCAATGGCTGGGGATTTTTTGGAGATCTTCGCGCAGGTGGAGGGATGTCGGGAGCGCTGCGCCCTTCGGAGTAGTGTGTGCAGGGGGGGGCGCTGCCTGGCGGGGTGTCCGTCAGGGACTAGGCAGTGCGGGAAGGGGCTGCAGGGGAGGAATCGGGGGGTGGGGGTGCGTGGAGAGCGAGTGGCTGAACTCTCGGCTCTGCACCGCAGCACACATGCGTGCGGCGGGGGAGGCGGGGGGGCTGCTCTGCTGATGTCAGAACTGCAGCCCGCTACCTCCCGCCAGCAGCCTCTCCTGCAGCTCCTCGCTTGAAGGAATAGAGGTTCAAGCAGTACATGCCACTAGGGGAAATATCACTCGAGGAGGTGTTTGGAGAAGGGGTGAGGGGGTAAAAGGAGAGACCCTGACATTGGAGGAGAGACTGAGAGCTTGATGGGGGGCCACCGAGGGTCAGCCTGGCTCTTTGCTCACCCCAACACATTGATGCGGGCAGGACAGTGCCCGGGCGTGATAACCGACAGAGACTGGGGGGTGGCGAGCGGTGCAAGGCTTGCTTTTGCTGTGCCTCGTTATAGCCAGAAGCTGGCTTCTTCCTGCTGTGGGTGTTTGTGATGGTTGGGGTTACCCCAGGTTGCCTCTCAGTTTACGCTGTATATTTTATAAAGGAGCTGGAACAGAGCAGACAGGATTTCAGCTCGTGTCTGTCTTCTCAGTGGTCACATTCTGTATTAAATTTCCGGCATTAACAATGAGGAGGGGGGGCAGCAGGCACACAGATTGGGCAGGAGTTCCCACTGCCTCCATGTGAGGTTGGAGAAAGGGGCTTGGCGAGAGAGTCAGGTTTCTTGTTTTCCCAATATAAACTGGATTTGTATACAGCAGAGATGTGATTAGACTAATTCCTGCATGTGTCCCAAAGCCCTTGGCTCTAGAGCATTTACTCTGATCAGTGAACCACAAGTGAAATATTTCCAGGTGTACCTCCAGTGAAGAGTGGGATGTGGAGCACACTGTAGATCTTTGGGGCAGGGAGAGCTACTTGAATTTCTTGTAAGAAGGATCCAGTGCAAAAGCTGTGGGGTTTTCTTGCTGGTTTTGGGGTGCAGCATGGAAATTTCACTCCCTCTAAATTTCATCCTTCTTGGGACAGTACCAAAACCATCACTGCCAGAGGAGGACTCTTGCAGAGTGCTTGCCCCCTCACTCCACCCTCCGCTCCCCCCCCCCCCCATAAACAAACAAAACCAAAGAAAAACCCACAAAACCCCAATGTGTTAGCACCACTGTTCTAAGAGAGGAGTATGACAATCTTTTAGTTCCCTTCCATGCCCTGAAAGTATTGTAGCTTTTCTGGCCCTGCAAATTGGATGAAGGCAAAAGGGAAGCATGCTAATATAAAAATCTCTCTCCACTGGGCCACCTATGAGCACCATCTATCTACTTCACAACCTTGACTATCAGGGCATCACCTCTCTTTTAATGAATTCTGGCCTGTCACCTGTATTGGTGTTTCAGGTGTTTCTTTTTCTTTGCTCGGTTTTTGAAACCTCCCAATTTTCACCAAGATAATAGACTTTAAACAACAACAAAAAAAAGTTAGGGCAAAGAGAACAATATCAGCTGGCAGCAGGATCACTAGCACAGGAAAGAAGCCTTGCATGTTGTGAAAAGAAATGTGGAGGATCTCACTTTATTGTGTGTTTGCCTGCAAGAGAAGTGATATCAGTGCTCAGAGCAGTCATCTTGAGGAAAGCCGGGGTGCCTTGTTTTCTGGTGGACAAATATGTACTTAAAATTTTGAGGTGCTCACTAGACTTTTTTTTTTTAGTGTATGGAGGAAATGTCAAGCTGTAGCTTAAACAACTGTAGTTCCTGATGGTCCTTATGACCATAAGCTTAATGCATCAAAATGTGGAGTTCTATGAGTTAGGCTGACCTCAGGTTCTTTCTTGTACCTTCTTAAATTTACTGTCTATTTAAATATAATTATATACTTAGTTTATGGCTTCCCAAGCATTCTGGTATTGCTGCCTGCATGATTTTCTGAGGACAGTTGCAGAGTATTTCTCAAGAAATGGGCTGATAGTATCTCAGAAATAAGCATTTTGAACACTGGGGTAGCTGAAGATCAGTGGGGCATGGATTTAGCTTTCTGGGGAAGCTGAGTTTGTAGTTGTTAGATTTTGATTCCTCATAGCTTTTTCCACCTGCTACTCTCCAGCTCCCTTTCTTTCTAATTTAGAATTTGTTTTGAATGTTCATTTGTGTCTCGCCGATCAGTTACTTTAACTAGTCATTGCATTAATCTATTATGATTTGATTTAAACTATCCCTTTAGTAATGCTGCTTTACCCTCTTCTCTTCCTTCCAAAGGATATTGCAGAATTCCTATTGCTCCTACCTGTTACATGAGCAGACTGGGGAGGATGGTGGTTGGTGCAAGCAGCTAATTACTGATGACTGAGGATAATTCCAAAATGTAAGGCCAGCTGGTTAATGTTCTGTCTTGCTTTTTTATGACGAGGTCAGGAGAGGAGATAACTGTGACCGTACTCCTGGTGTTGGGACCTGTCTTGCTCTGCTCCTGACAGAGTCAGAAGAATTCCCCGTCTCTGAGTTGTGAGTTGAGTAAATGAGATGACCTTTCAGAGACTCTGTGCCCATGCGTGTATAGATGTGATGCTGTACTCTCTGCACTTTTGTGTTACATTCCTGAGAGCAGAAGTTACATATCTCTTTGAAGTGGTGACCTGCTGTCCTGCTGCTTCAATCCAAAGTTCCCATCTTGAGTTAGCCGCTATCCAAGCACCTGCAGCCCTGGGCTGTCTTGTCTTGCCTGTGGCTGGAGTATGCTTAGCAATGGCACTGGGACAAGTCCAGGTTAGTGTCCTGCTTCTGAAAGGGCTGCTAGCTGATCTTTTATCTTTGATAGAATGCACAGGTGATTTGGCTGTTAAGCATGAGACCCTTTTTCTCTGGGGCAGCAAAGGTACCATCTCCCTTTGCAGTGCTATTGTTAGTGCGATTCTGTCAGAGTCCCAAAAACTCATCTGGGAGCTGTCTCAGAGAAAAGAGTAGGCATTGTGGGAATGAAGACACAGTTAATTTAAAAGAAAAACAAAACCCATGCAAATACACCTCTAAGGAAGGAAGGTGCCCATGAAGATGAGCCTGGGAGCGGGCATAACTCTTTGTAGGCCTATCAAGCCAAAGGCTGATGGCAGACGAGGCAGGCAGTAGCAGCCTGTCTGCCGTGACAGAGCTGCCGGCTTATCTCTGGGGGCTGTTGCCATGATGACAGTGGCAAACAGGGACTGAAAAATTTACCAGATGCATGTGAGCCAAAGGATTAAACTTTCTCATAGGAGGGAAGGGAGGGGAGGAGGAAGAGGGTGGGTGGTGATGTATTAACGAAGGGCAGCATCTTAGTGAGAAATACCAGGCTCACTCTCCTATAGCCACTGGGATGGCGATGGGGAATGCAGACTGGTATTCCTTCTCCAGTCTAAACTCTGGGCAACACTGCTCTGACAGATTCCCTCTTTGAAGAGGAGAGGACTGCACCCTTGCTTTCACTGAGTAAATCATCAGAACTTGCATTGTTTTGGCAGATTAAATGTAACAAATTGGAAATGATGGAGTCTCTTTTCAGCCTTTTTTTCTATTCCCTATAGCTACAAATAACTCTAGTTTTCTACCTCCTGCTTAGAGTTTTTCTGCATCAGAGTTGGTGCAAATAATCAAGTTTCAGTTCTGCCTGTAGGTTTCAGACTGTCAAACATAAAGCTGAACAGGCTGCACTTAGTGTTATCGATAACACAAAGCTGTTATTGAAAATGTCTGATGCAAAAACATGTCAGCACTGTAAGGGTAATACTGGACTTGACCCTGCATATTGGTTTTGTCCCTGCTGGTTTCCTTTTCCAAAGCTGGAGTACTGTCTCTGTATATCAAAGCTGACAACGTGGTGGGGAAGGCCCTGGGTGGTGGGAGGTAGTGTGCAGGACAGCCTAGGCTTGGGGAGTTTTCCCTCTGCTGGAGTCTGTGGTAAGTCCTGTTACTACACTGTGTTGCAGCCTCCTGGGTGGAGGTTTACCATTTTAAGGACTGGTCTGAGAAGAATTAGTGATTTGCAGTTGGCTGGGGAGTGAGGAGCTGGTGAGGGCTGCTCGGTGCCAAAAGTCTTGGTGCCCCATAGCTCAAAAGGTGGTACCACTTGGTTGTTTGCAGGACTACATGTTATCATGGCACTTCTTCGCAGGCTGCTTGAGGAAAGACTTATGTGGTCATGCCCAGCAAACATCTGAGCAGCAATACACATACTAGCATAAAATGTTTGTTTGCAGACTTAATAAGACAGAATTCTGGTAATTAAAACTAGTTGATTTCTAGAAGGGCTTCTTCAACTTAAAGCTTTTATTTATGAAATGAGACATTAATATCTATGGAAATTAATGGTATAGGTCTTTCCCACTAGCTCAAATCCCAGTGGACTTTTTAAGCCTCCGTAAATACAGGCTGTGAGTGAGAACAAGGATGTTAAGGCTCCAAAGCCAGTTCCTGAAAGCTTGTGGGAATGATTCTTTCTTTTTCCTTCCCTCATTTCTCTTCTAGGCACCTGAGTGAGGCTGTAGATGTAGGCTGCAGCTTGTCTAGTGGAGTAACACTATTTGGATGTGCTTTATCTTCTGCTGTTACTGTGTTATCTCCAGTAAGTCAGTTGGTGTAGACTGTGGTAAGTGATAGTCATGAAGAGAGAGATATAATTTCTTGATGTTGAAGACAGTTCTCCTTTGAAGGAGGAGGTTTTCTCAGTCCCAGGAGAGCAGTGAGAAAAGGAGAAGTGGTCTGACACAGCCTGAAGTCTGAGATGAAAAAAGGAGGGAGAAGAACTAGATAGAAATCTTTAAACTTAAGTGCATTGGATTTTTTTCCTTCCTCTGAGCCCTCTTCTTTTAGAGGTGGGACTGAGCATAAGGTAGCTCAAGAAGGTGGGTTTTACTGTGACTTCTTTGTTGAAGATTATGTTCTGAACCTGTTGCTTTGTTCCAAATCTGCTGTATGTTCCAGAGGGGTCTGCAGGTGGTGGTCTTGCTTCTGAGTGAGGGGTCTCCTTGTCTGTGCAGCAGTGTGTAAAGTTCCCTGCCGCTCTGGAGATGTGTGAGGTATGGGTGTTGATCCTGCTGCTGTGCTTGCTGTTAAGAGACCTGGTGTCATACACCTGACTTGGAATGTGACTTCAGAGGGAATAGTCCAGTGCTTGCTCTGGGTTGTACTTACTAGATGCACATTTCAAATAGCCCTGGAAGCTTTTGCAGGGAAAACAGCTTGTTAAACCTCTTCCTGTATTGTTCTCCAGTGCCTGCCAAATACACTGAGCATTTCTACTGTAGTGGAGCTGCTGTCATTCTAAAAATGTCTATGTGTATCTTGGTGTTTGTTTGTTTGTTTTTTCCTCCTACAACCTTGTGTCAAAGTGTGTTAACATTTCATGAGTGATGGCCTAAGAAATCACCCAGGGTGGCTGGAGTTAAAAGTAGATGTGGAAGAAGGAAGTTGTTTTTACTGGCCCCTGTAAGCCACAGGGACTTGCTGGAAGGTTCTTCTTGGAGGTTAATAGTATAGCCTGGTGATGCCATGCAGAAGTTCTTTCTGTTGTTTGCCCAAACAGCTGGTATGATGTTAAGTTTCATTTTGCCTGCTTTGTGGCCTTTCCATGTAAGCTTTGGGTATCAAATGTCCTCTGATGAGATTGTCTCTGGGAGATTAGGAGAGTTGAAGTTGCACAGCTTTATTTTACAACTGGTGCCAGTGCAGAGACAAAGCTCAATTGTGATGAATGTGCTTCTTCTGTGCAAATTAAAAGTACTGACTCGTAGCTCTTGTGTTACTTGAAATACTCCTGATTTTTGTACTGCAGGATTGAAATGTGACTTCCAGTTCTGTTTTTGTTTGACTTGTATGTCACCTCGCCTAGAATCTGCCAGCTCTGCAGATGAGGATACTGTGTTGCATCTACTGCTTATTATGAAGTTGCTCGGATTAAAAATTTCTGTGTTACCTGATCAGTGCAGAGCAATGATCCACAGCCTCCTCTGTCTGTCTGAATTGCTCTTGCACTTAATAAGGATGATGTAGAGGAGTGAAGTCTTGGTCAGCTCGTCCTTTGTGTGGAAGCACTTCTGCAGCAGCAGACTGGGAGTCAAGCCCTCAACACTTCTCCAGACAGCCATCTCAGCGTCAGAGATATGAAAAAAGAGGAGTAAGGTAGTTTGGTTTTTTTGATAATCATTATAAAATATTGTTGGCAAGTCCAGGTGACTCTGGCTGCTGCTACCAATTTATGTTGCTGCAGAGCTGGTTATCCAGCTTTAAGAAAGCGCATTATGCCTTGTTAACTCTTTGTGGCTGTGTACAGTTAGTTTTCTTCAGTAGTCCTGAAGCTGAGCTTAAAAAGCTTTCCCTCCCACCACCTTGCAAAGGGTCAAGAAGTTTCTTGGCTTTCTAGGCTTTTCAGCCTGCTCATCTCCTGATGAAACAGGAAATGTTAGCTGCTGAAGTTTTTTCCCATTTGAAAAACACAGCTAACATTTCCTCTCCATCTTGGAAACAACACTCAAGTCTCACTGATGCAGTTAGCTCTTCTGAAAGGGTGGTGTGGACTGTATTGGGATCAAGGAAACATGCAGCTGGACTGAGCCAGAAGAATTTGTATTCTTCCTTCTGCATCTCTGAATTCCTGGATCCTGCATTGCAGTGACTTGGCACTGCTAAGACCTGCCTCCCTGCCACACTGTTACCTTGTCTGCTAACCAGCTGCAGTCTGGTATTTAGCAGGTTCATCCAAACCCACAGGCACCTGATGTGATCAGCTGATGGGGAAAAGAAAGGAGCTTGTGTCCAGAGATGACCTCATTTGGTGGGATTTCTCTTCGTTAAGCTGTGCGCTTCAGGACCCTCTGTATGTAGCGGGATTGAGACAGAGTCACTGGAGTTCCTGCACAGGTCACAGTTGTGTGTGCAGCAGAGGTTGCTGGTATGTCTGTGTCACCTTCGGAGCAGCTCTGTGCCCTCCTGTCTCGTTTACTGCGTGTCCACTTTAAGAGGGTTCATCTGCAATGCAGCTGTTAGTGGGGAAGTTCTGTAAATCAAGAGGGAGCAAATGCAAGTGAGCTGGGTGTCTGCAGTTGTGGCTGAGTCCTCCCCACAGCACAGGGAAACTTGTTCAGAAAGACTTTTTGCAGGAGGAGGAGAAGAGGGACAGCAGCACAGTACTGATGCTAGGAGCCCCTCCTTCTGTGCCTGTGTCTCTGCCCCAGCTGTTCAGGAGCTGCAAAACGTGTAGAAAAGCACAATGGGCAGCGGCCCTGGAACTGGAAAATCCTGTCATGCTTTTCCCTCCTCACTCCTCCCAACACAGTCTAACCAGGTGTTTGCTTAGGGCTGATCCTGTCAAGATGTCTTTATTGCACACTCCCTCCTCACACAGGATGTCCTGTTGCAATTCAGAACTTCTGAGTTTCTGCACGAAGTGCAGTTTCTGCAGAAGTGCACAGAGGCCTCATGAGTTGCAAGTTTCTTACTGTGCCCTCTGCCATTGCATGGGCTGTCAGAGTGAACTCTTGCTGGTGCAAGGGGGTGATACTAGTGACCTGCGGGGATGCTGTGATGCTGGGAAGGAAGCCCACAGATAGAGTCAGCTGGAGTGCCACAGCTGTTCTGGTGTTGTACCTGGCAGGCTGGGGACTGCTGCTGAGTGACTTGGTTCAAGAAGGAGACGGGCCATGTGCTGTGGTAGCCCTGCTGCAGGTGGGGCAGATGCACTGCGTGAGGAGCTCTGTAAGAGTTGCAGCCCCTTAAGTGCATGTAAGTGAGGCTGGCTGGGGAGCATGTGGCTTTGAGCACGTGGCTGAGGAGTGGCTGGCTTGCTGTCCTGCTCTTCCCCTGCCCCTCGGCTCCTCCAGTGTGCAGAAGCCCTTTGAATGACTGCTTGGATATCAGCCATGCCTGGGAACACTTGTAGGATTGCTTGCTGGTTCTCCAACAACAAGTTTCTGAGGATATTCTGGTGAGAAAGTCCTCTGTAGCTGAGGAGCCTGGTGCCTTTCCAGAAGGGTCCACAGGGATACCTGGAGCTCCCATAAGTCAGAGCTGGAGAGGGCCCCACAAGACCTTACTTAAAGGTGGCTGCTGCTGGGCAGAGTGCACTCTCCTTTTCACTGTGGTGCTTAGCAGGCAAGGCTCCCTCCTTCAGTGCATTTAATAGTATTCTGGGCAGACTTGGTTCTGACCTTCTACTTCAGTTTATTTTCACTTGGGAAAGCATCTCCTATTGACAGTCATTGGTGATGCAGGAGAGGAACCGGTGTAAGATTCACCACCTGCTTTTCCTCCTCTGTTTCCTCTTTGCTGTTTCCCTGGGCATTCGTTGTCCTTCTTGTAATAAGTGAATTGTGCTAACCATGTATAATCAACGTTCCCTCCCCTTTTGCTGGGGGACTGGCTGACTTGTTGTAAGAAGTTATTTTTAGGGTTTGCTTCCTGGGATATTCTACCCGTGGCCAGTTATGGTGATGAAAATGTCACTGAGATGCAGAAAGGACTCCCAGCTCATTGCTAGCATGCCTGATCTTTCTGTTGTAAGGGTGTTCATGGGGGACATGAGTCCCTCGCTACTACATCACTGTGGTTATGGAGACGGCCACAATGACTGTGCAGCATGTCTCCCTATGAAAAGCATACTGAGCTTCCAGGGTGATATATTAGGTTGTAACTGAATTGGCTAGGGGGAAAAAAATTAAAAAGAAAACCAAAGCACCTTTCTTTGGTTTCGCTGAAATTCGTTTCTGCCCTTTTTATTTTTTGTATGTAGAGATGTCAGTCCTGCAGATCTGTGTGTCAGTGTACAGGACTGTCCCTAACAGGCAATTTGCTCCTTGTACTGGATGTATTAGGTTGCACTGGGTTGCTGCCAATTGCTTGGTCTAGACTAGAGGAGAAGGTGTGTGCTTATTCTTTTTAAGCACCTCTCTCACCACAGATCTGCAGCTTGCAACACCTGAAAAAGTTGATCATTATGGCAGTTACAGCTGGCAAAGCATGAACGTAATATGGGCAAATTACAGAGCCCAGCTGAGCGAGGCCATGGGTTGACAATACACAGTCTCTGGTGCCAGAGTTGGCTTAAGGAGCACCTACCTCTTTCTCTGGAGACATGTGTTCCCATCTATATCTTGCAGCAGGTCTCTCTCCCTTTCTGTCTCATCCCTTGGATTGGGAAACCAAACTTGGCAGAACCCTTCAGTAAGGAATTATTGAAATGGTAGAGATGGAAAGGCATTTGGTTTCCAGATAGGTTTCTCAGAGCAATCATGAAAGTAGTTGCTTGAGTGTAGCTCCAGCAACCAAGTTCTCCTGCAGCTGGGATTTTAGAAAGTTTGGTATATGTTTTCGTTTTTAAGTAATCCTTACACTTGAAGTTGCTTTAGTGAGTGTTAACTTTGCCTCTTAAAACGTCTTCTCACTGTCTTGTTTCTGTGCAGTACCTGAGTATCTGAAGTATCTGAGCACTGGGCATACACAGGATGAAGTTTTTGGACTCTTGAGGAGCTGGAGGCAGCCATGCTGTCTTTTTCCAACCCCCCCCCCAGCCCCCACCTCATGTTCCTAACTGCTGCATGGTCATGGTGCATTTTGCCCTTTTGTACAGGTGTGTTTTGGTGGCTTTGCTATAGGTGGGATCTTGTGTGCATTTTAAGTCTTCTCTCACTGAAATTTCTTGGTAGCCTGGTCTGTATTTACAGCTTGCTCTGTTTAATTTAAAGTTACCCTAGTATTGCATGGGGAACTTAGTCTTAAAATAGATGGTTTGACCTTTTTTTTCTTTTTATATTAATCCTTTGAGACTTGATGTTTCTTCTAGTTAGAAGGGTGCATTTTGACAGACAGAGGTATTACCTCTTTTGGAGAAGAGTCATTCAGCACTTGGGTGCAGAACCATTCATCTGTGCCCTCAAGAAGATTTTCCATTTAGTTTACTACTCTGGTTCATATCCCTCAAATACCAAATCAAGGCAGCATTTCCAGCATCCTTCCCTCTCTAAAATGTTGGAATAGCTAAAAAATAAGTGATGAATATAGGCTTGCTGTTGCGTGAACACAGGTCACCACAACGTATCTCATGTAGTGAAGAATGGCGTTCTGCTGAGTACCAGTATTAGAAGCATGCAGAAATTCTGTGGTTTTGTTTCCCTCCTGAGCTTCATTTGGGTTCAAACTTAGATCTCCTTGGTTCATTCAAAAGAAATCCAACAGTTTGATGATCAGTGGCTGCATTATTGTATAGTGTTTTATTCAAGGTCCACATTGTACAGATGTGTTGTTGGAAAATAGTGGTGGCTGAATTGAGGTGTGTTGGGGTTGTATGAGGAGCCTGCCTAGCTCCTCCTGCACAGGACAGCCTTATGGTTTGCTAGTATGTTGGTAAAGGTGGAGTCAATACCAGGTACTTCCTCTTCCAAGTAGGGTTTTTCCCAAAGTTTTCTTAGGGATTTGCTCCCTTCTGTGGAAGGGGGTGGATGTTTAGCCTTGCTCTACAGAAGTTTGATTTCTCCTCCCCTTGCCCTCCCAAAATTTGTTGCCCCTACCTGAAAGAAGGTCATTCCACTGCACTGTGCTCCTCTGCTCCACCAGGAAGGTGTTTCTGCAGCTTTGGTTTAGCCATGTACCCTCAGTCTTCCCCACATCAACTAGATAATGCATCAATGGCTTTCATTAAGCATCCTTTATCCTCTGAGTACCACTACTGGGTAGAGAAGTATTAGTCCTGTTTTACACTTGGAAATACTGAGAGATGCAAATTTTAAAGTTCTTTCCAAAACATTTGGCAATAAGCCATGACAAGTTAGGAAAAGAGTCCAAGCCATATTCTTTGCTATGACAGTGATAAGGAGAGTGTGGGTAGAAAAAAGATTGTGGGCATTTGGCAGGAAAAGAACGTGGCCTAAAGCACGTAGTATTAAGTGGAGTTGTAGTCTAGCTTGTTTATAGGAATAAGATTTTGGCATCTTCCCTGTACTGCTTTTCCATCTGATTTGCTTATTGTTTATAGAATACAACTCTGAAATACATTATGTCAGACATGCAGTGTTAGCATCTTCCTTTGGACACTATCTGTTATTTTTCTGGGTGATAAAAGATGATTTGAAAACTAGAGGTAATTGCTCTTGATACAGAAGCTTGTTATACAGATGACAATGAACATCATGTGATTTTGTGTGTGTTTGTGAAGACTAATCAGAATAAAGAGATCACTTAGATATATTTTTTTCCTCTTGTATCAGTCATAACTACAGGAACGTGGACAGTGACATTTGCAATGGGTTCCTTTCTGAAGTGGGTAAGATGGCAAAAATGCAAACGTAGATCTCTAGGACCAGCAACTGTACCTAAAGAGTGAAAATAAGAGCAATCTTATGACAAGACTTTGGGTAAATTTTAAAATTGGCTGCATTTCAGAATCTGAGTAAGTAATTGAGTCAGTTGTGGAAATTTACATTATGGGATGCTGTCAGGAAACTGTTCCTGCTCCCCACTCGCTGTGTCTTTTTGGCTAACTAATAAGTCTGTTTGTGCAAAGGTTTCCTACATCCTGGTGAATTTGTAAACATTCACATTAATGTATGGCTAAGGCATTTGAAGTCTTTCCAAAGGAAATAGCTGTAGATGCACAAGGTATACTGCTGCTAGCCCTCTTGATCGTATGATAATGTCAAACTAATATGAAGTCTTCAATAGTAGAACTTCCTTTGCCACCCAGGGAGGCATAAAACCTTGGATGCATTTAAGAAGATTACTGTTAGCTCGTCAGAAGGAATAATGAGAAATTATGGGACAGAGGTGAAGACCTGTTATTAATTGAAAGCTGGTTCAGGGGAGGGAATAAAAAATGGGAGGGAATGACCAGAAAGGTATTCTACACTTGGTAGTGTGTATGCTGGGAATACTGCTCTCATTTCAAATAGTGTGATTTGGGTTTTGTTTAGAAGGCAGTTAAAAAACATGCTGTGGAAGTGCTGGAAGGAGTATCTGTGTGAGGAGAGGAGTGGAGGGAAAAGGAAAATACTAGGGAGAGGTGGAATGTAATTAAGGTTAATTAAAGTGTGCTATGAAAACTAGTTAGATGTTCTTGTGTGCACTTTCTGTAATAAGAGACAAATGTGGTTATGCAACAAATTGAAAATTTATCTTTTCAATAATTCATTTCAAACTTGCTGCCTTGAGACAAATATCATAGATTGGAAAAAAAGGATGAGAAACTTGTGTGTAATTAAAGTCTGCATATTTGGAGAGGAATTATTTTTAAAAAGTAAAGGGCATACAGACTTATTTCTCCAGGTTGTTTGTGTTTGGCACTGGGAGATTATTCTTTTCTCCCCTTTGTACAGGATGAATGGGACAGTCCTGAAACATAGATCTGTGAGGGTTTTCAGGGTTTTTTGAACAGGTGTTTTCTCCATAACTTCAAAGAAAAAAAAAGTTTTCCTTTGGAGATACACCATTTCTTAGCACCGCAGCAGGAAGGTGGAAGATGAAGGAAGGGTGGAGGTTTGACTTCAGCATTGGTAGTGATCCATCCTATAGCCTGATATTTAAAAAAAAAAACAAACCAACAAAAGGCATCCAGCCACTATCCTTTTTCTTTCTGTGACCTGGCTGTCCAAATATTCCAACATGTTGTAAGTTGAATTCTTGCTATTCTACCTGAATTAGGGGGTTTCAGCCACCATTGGTTACAGGATGCCAGACAAAATGAATGAGTGGTCTGGCAATGAGTGTATATTACATTTAGGAGCCCACAGTACTGCCCATTGTGGCTTGTCTTTCTCTGCTTTTAGAAATTGCGTTTGTCTTTGTTTGCACTTGAGCTTAGTTTTCTCAGTCTTTATAGCAGGTTAGAATAATGTGTAATTCTGCTGAGAACTAATGCTGGAGTGTGGACTTATCCTAGCACTATTGCATGTAACTTTTCAGCCTCCAGGAGGTTGTAAAGAATTTTTCTACTAGTTTGTTGGGGTTTATTTTGGTGAAGAGCAGGGGAAGAGACAGCAAAGGGAAAGCCTCAGGAACTAGAACTAGCATTCCATTATGCTGTTTTTAGAAGTTCTGTGTGGTGCAGTTCTACATAAAAGACACTTAGGAAGCAATTATTTTCTTGCCAGTTTTTTACCCCCTATGAAAAGGGATGTTAATACTGTGAAGGAAGATGTGAAGGACAGTCCTTGTAGGTTCAGTCCTGTGAACTGCCTGGATGTGGTCCATGGTTGGAAATAACTTTTCACACTGGAACTACAAATGTTCTTCTTCTCTTTGTGGGATGATATGCTGGTCTCCTCCAAACAAATGTGGTATTTGTTGATGACTAGAAATTCAGGTTGATTTAGGCAATATTTGAACCTAAAGCCTGAAGAGTATCATGTCAAGCCTTCTCCATGGAAAAGGGTACTGTAAGTTATTAGCTGATTCAATAAACAAGTCATAGGGATATCAACTTTATTGCTAACTGAAAGCACTGGTGATTCTGCAGGTTTTGTGGAACACTGAAACACCACACTAAATTGGATAGGTACTTCTCTGACTCTTGAGAGTAGTGGGTTTTAACTATTGCTGGAGCTGACATTTCCAACTAGAAGCGTGCCAGCTTCTCCTGTGCTCAGCAACTCTGTAGCTTCATAAAAGTGAAATTCTTGTACAGCCTTCTCTTTTAGGCTTCCAAGTACACACATCGTTTCAGGCTTTCACTATCCAGAATATGGCTGTTTGAGGGGGAAAATATGTATATATATAATTGTTCCTTTAAGTTGCTTATGTGCCTGAAATTTAACAGTGTGGTCACATATCTTTATAAATCCATGATGTGATCACTAACCCAAAAAACTCTGAAAATTTTTCTTAAGTAAAAAAGAGGAGATGTGGGGTTTTTCCAACTGCTGTGTTTTAAAATGAAATGGTTTTTTAAGTCATGAGTTATACCTTAATTGCAAACTGGAGATCTTGAAGGCTGTCCTCTTAACTGTCAATTCATTTATAAAAACTGTGAACCCAAATGGAGGGCAAATAGTACTTTGTTTCGAATTATTGTTGTTTATGGAAAGGCAGACTGTTTCCTTCCCTCCTGCCCTTGCCACAATAAGGGCATTGCTTTTGTGCAATGTAAACTGCATTTAGTAATGGTCTTGTGCTTAAGAGCTTCTAGTTAATGAGACCTGTTAACAATAATGAAAAATGGCATCCTTAAAGTGCAGACCTAGTCAGAAAAATGATTCTCCAAGAATGACTGGATGGCTGCGTACTCTTTCTTGGCTTATTTAATTTAGGGAGTGGAGGAGGAGCACAGTCTTGGCTCTGAAACTAATTATTCTCTTACAAATGTGCCCATGATCTGCAGTTCCCTCTGGGGGTTTGCAGGGCTGGGGCTTCTAGTGCTAAAGAGCTTCCCAGACTGAGCCTAGCTGAGGCTGGCGTAGGCTTGAATTTGCTTTCCCAAGCCTCAGTGGGAGGAGTAGCAGTAGTAAAACCCAGCTTTTTGTCTGCTGGAATGAACTGATCTGAGTCAGCAAGACAGAGCAGTTGCATGGAGTAGGAAAGTGATGTTTTTACATAATTATTCATCTGGCTGTGTTTGTGTTTTAGTGTGTTGCCACCTTGGCATCATGTGCTGTTTTAGTTGGGAACGTTATGCATTGCTTTTCAATATGTGAATAATTCTGCTTAAGGATCTGGAAGGATTTGCAACGAATATTTTGGATTTTAATTCAAAAAACACCAATCCCACATTGCTGCTAGGAGCTGACACAAGAAGACTGCATGGATGAAATACAAATAAATACTAGGGCATTACAGGGAATGTCTAGAGAAGGGCAGCGAAGCTGATGAAGGGTCTAGAGGACAAGTCTTGTGAGGAGTGGCTGAGGCAACTGGGGTTGTTTACTTTGGAGACAAGGAAGCTCAGGGGAGATCTTAGTGCTCTTTGCAGCTACATGAAAGGAGGTTATAGTGAGGTGGGTGTTGGTCTTGTCTCTCAAGTAACAAGCAATAGAAAGACGAAATGGCCTCAAGTTGTGGCAGTGTAGATTTAGATTGGATATTAGGAAAAGTTTCTTCATTGAAGGGGTTTTCATGCACTGGAACAGGCTGCCCAGGGAAGTGGTTGAGTTGCCACCCTGGAGATTTTTAAATGACATGTAGATGTGGTGCTTAGGGTCATGATTTAGTGGTGGACTTGGCAGTGCTAGGTTAATGGTTGGACTTCATGATCTTAAAGGTCTTTTTCAACCAAAATAATTCTATGATTCTAAGTGGAATATCTCTACCTTAGTGTTCTCCCACTTGGTACTGTACCTACATGTCCATTTTAATAATTCCCTTTTGAGACAGGACAGCCTATCATGCCACTCTGCAGGCTTGGAATAGCTTCTCCTAATATGGGACAAGCTTGTCCATCCTCATTGAAAAGGATTTTGCTGACTGTTCTCTTACTCCTCTGTTTGTGCTAAGTTGTTCTTAAGAATTATGACTTTCTGTGGTTATAGTTGTTCTGTATGTTAGGATAACTTCCATGCTGTGGGATAAAGTGGGTAAGTTTTAGGGCAGAGGGGAGATTATCACATAAATGGGATGTTTCTTCCATTTTTGGAGCAGCTTTGATTGCTGGAGACAGACTTGATTTCTTGGTTCTATACCCTGGCTGCCAACTCGAGTTAATGGTACCGGGCTCTTTAGGGTTTTAATTGGACTTCATCTCCTATTAACTACTGTCTGTGGCAGGATCATGTGCTTGAAGCTTGGGTGTTCCTAGATGGATAGCTAACGGCTAGCTCAGTGGTGATTCCTCTGTCTCTTCTTCTGGTGCTAAGCAGAAGGGTGCCAGTGTCTGCTCTCAAAGGAGCCATTTCTGTTCTATAATGATAGCATTTTGAACCACCTTGCCCTTGTCTCTACCAGCTGCATATTCTGTGTGGAGACAGGGGCTTTGAAGGGGAGGGTTCATGTAATTTTCCAGGATGTGTTATGTACTCATGCATCTGCCCTTTGTGGAAGAGGGGGGTTGGAGTGTTTGCCACTGAGCACTCAAACCCTATCGTAGGGACTGTTGAGCCATCTGTGGGAGAGGCTGATCTGCTTGAAAAGAAAACAGGCTTGTGGCTGAAGGTGTTTACATATGGAAATTGGAAATGGGTGGGTGCCTGGGGCACACGCAGGAGTATTGGCAGCTTCAGCTAAAATGTAGCTGAGAAAGATGCTGCATGGTGAGCTGCTGCTGCATCCCTGTTTGAGCCGCAAGCCAGCTGAACAGGAAGTGGGCTGGTGCGTGGAGGAGGAAGCGGCTGGCAGTGCGACGGGGAGCAGACCACTAATGGGGCTGTCCAGAGCGTGGCTGTGCAGGGGAGAGGAGAATTAGCACTTGGTGTAAAACATTTTGTGGCCTGACAGCCAAAAATACTCCACGGTGCCAGGTTTGCATGCATGCGGTTTGGCCAGATTTTCTTTTCCAGGTCTTGCTCTCCTGCTGTAAGTTGCCACAAGGCCAAGATTTGAGAGTTTGACCCAAAATTACATGGATATGCCTGTGCTCTGTTTTCTTAGACTCTTGTGTTTGAAAAGATTGGGATTTCTTTAAAGAAAAAACAAAACTGAGAAGATTCCTCCAGGCTTGAATATGTTCTAATATGGTGTTAACAAAGGGAGGGAAAAAAGCAGTTCCAAAGCTGTACACTATAATGTGAGCTCATGCTAAAACTTGGAGCTTATAATTGCCACTTACTTTCCTTAGCTTGTCTGTCTTAGAGGTGGAAACACCGAGCACCCATGGTTCTGCTGGGCATAATTTGTCTTGGCATACCCAATATTGCTGAAAATCAAATTTTTTAGTATTCCTTGAAGCCAGACATTTAATCATGTGTTCTGTGATGTGGTGTCACTACCAGTTTGCACAGATAGTATTAATTCTGCTATTTCTTAAACATTCGGGTATTTTGTAAAACTTTTTTTTTTTAACGGAAGTATTACCTTTTTTTTCTTTAAAATGTTTTATGTCTACTGGGCCCAGATAAATATTTTTCCTCTACCTCTTCATTGGCTTGGTCGTTCAGTGCTCCAGCCCAGAGTTTTATTGCTCATGCCACTGCATTAACTGTGTTGGCTGGTAGAGAAGAAAAGCTTGTATATTTGTGAATCATGAAGAGATAATGTGTTTTGCAGTAGCTGCCACTTCATCTCCTTCTCTTTTCTTATGGCTTTTGAAGAGTGTACAGAAGAGCATGGGGAAGACAAGACACAGTTTGTCATAACCTGTCATCTCTTTTAAGATGTCTGGAATGTCTTTTGACTAGAGTGGGTCAGTATAAATGGCTGGGTGACACTTCAAGATACATTTCAAGTTTGGATATCAGAGCTTAGTTTATAAGTAGCTGGTATTGAAGAAGAGGTGCCATTTATAGGACAAATAAGTGACCTTTATTAGAAGTGCCTTATAGCAAATGGGTATCTCAGGCAATATTGTTCTTTTCCTTAAAAAGAGGGTAAATGACAGTGAGCTGTCTGTTGTCTGACCTTGCCTTATTCATAGTTTGTGCGGTGATAAGCAAGTAATTGCATTCAGGTGTTCAGTTTTGATACTAAATTGAGACAGAAATCCCTATACCCCCTCTTCCCTCCACCCCCATTTTTTTTTCCCCTTTTGTCTGTCTCCTTTCTTTCAGGAATAGCTGAAGGCTAATCAAAGCAAATCTGATTGCTGGGCAGGCAGCATCTATGGAAAACCAGAGTAATATTTGGCCTCAACCTTTTAAAACAGACTATTTTGAGTTTCAGATTGTGTTTCTACAAAATTATGTAATCTCCTTTTATTGCTGGTGCTATTAAGCTAAATTAATTTCTGTTTAAAGCACCTCATAAGGTGTCACAGGAAATGCTGGCTGTTCTTTTCGCAGCCAGTGTGAACAATCTAAATCTGTATTTTATTTGAAGGGCTTTTGAAGTTGTTCTTGATGCTTAGTCATGACCTGTCTGTATGTTAACATGTATTTTCTGTGTGATAAATGGAGACTTCCACAATTTATGTGCTGAGAGGAAAGATCTTTCCTATAATGTACATTTGAAATATTTGCTTAATAACCTTTCATGTTTTGAGTCACTCCAGTCTCTACCAAGGTGGATGATTAGAGGTGGTCTAGTGATGCCCTCAGACCTTTACTAAGCAGAATCTTATGAAAAACCAGGAGCAAGTGTTCTATCTTTGTACTAAGATTTCATATGCTGAAAGATCTCCAAGTGTATCCCAAGTTGACTGTGCTAACAGGACCACTGAGTTGCTGTCATGGGCTGGGGAATCACAGAACAAGGCTGTGTCTCAAATTGGAGCTGTACCCAAATGATCCTATTAAGTAACTCAGACATGATTAAGACAGTTAACATGCTGGAAATATGATGCTTTAGCATAAAATGACAATAAATAATAAAGCTTTATTTTGGGGTGGTTATTGCTTTTTTTAAAAGTGTGAGGAACAAAGAGAAGCAGCCAAGTTTGACTTGTATTGATGAACACAGGAAGAAGCAACACTAGTATCTGTGAACTCTGCTGTATTTCTGCCCAAATATGACTCATTTTTTCTCTTGTCCGAGTTATATTCCTGGGAGCATCTGATCACCACAGAGCTACAAACTTATTTTGCCCAGTGGTTAAGATTCAAGGATGCATCTTGGTATCATGAAGACATCGAGAAGTCCCTAAGGACAACCTCTTGTCAAAATAGCTGCCTCGGACAGGGCAAAATATGTTTAAACTTGGCAGAAGGCAGAGAAGACTGAAAAGCACCTTAGAGCTGCAGTCATTTGGTTTTCTGAGATACACTCCCTTCTTACTCTGACTTCTGAGAATGATCTGTCCCATGTCTTCTTACATGGGGAACCTGCTTGTTTGAAAAATGAAACAAACTCCTCAAAATCTCCTTTTTTTTCCTGGTAATCTGGGTGTTTTCCCTCTCTGTACTGAATGCTTATCTTGTCTTCTCTGTCCTGCTGATGAGTGAGGCCAAGCCGGGTTTATCTTAGCCCACAGTAGTACAGGCTGCCATCAGTGCAGGGCTGGTGCAGCACCTCCTGCTAGCCTGGCTCTTGGTGGTGTTGCCTGGCTCTTCCTTCTGAATCTCCTTCCTCCTGTACCTGCCAATTTAATAATTGCTTTTCCGAGACCTGTCTTCACTTTCTTTGCTCCTCTGCTGCCATCTTTGTGATTTTTCTCTTAAGAGTGTGGAGTTAGGTATGTGCTGTAATAATAAAAGTTTCTCCTGTAAGCAGTCAGTGATGTGCTTTCCTAGATAAATTGCTGTCTAAGTTATTTTCCCCTTAAAGCTTCCATTTCTTTTAGTCACTGAGTTAAGTGTGCTACTGTTCTAATACTGGAATAATTCTTGTTGTATGGTCTCCATTCTGTCCTCGTAGGGCAAACTGGGAGCTTTAATAGTCTCCAGTTTTAACTTCAGATCATATAAATGCTTCAGTGCTGACCTGCCAGTTCACTGACCACCTAGAGCTAGAGAGAGAATGGCTCTGTATGCTTATAGGCACAGGAGGAGATGCTGCTACTTGCAAGTTCTCCAGTATATTGAATGATGGGAGCTAAGTGTAGATTTGGGAGTTGGTACACTCTGGTTTTGGCTGTCACTGTAAAAGGTGTAGTAGACAACCTGATGGGTATCAGGTACTGTCTGTTTTCATTGTTGAGGTCCTTGGTTCTGACTGTAAGCAGCCAACTGCATAATTGCTTCTTGAGAAATCAGTGTGTTTCACTTGCTGCTGAACAGTCTGTCTCTAAAGCAGTGCTGTCTCAATAGCAATGTCATATTTGCCTTGCTATAATCCAGATCTCATGTGGTATCCTGGTATTACGTGACTGGGATATATCCTCTTTCTTTTAGTCGCAGAATCTAGAACTCCAGGAGTCCTGGCTGTACTGCTGGCTCCTTGTGATTTTCAAATACAAAATGCTTTATTCTCACTCTACTTTTTTAATCTGCAAAACTGAGTAATTTTCTTCAGTATGTGATGAAGAGATGGTAAAGATTGATCTTTCTGTTTTTATAAAAATGATGACCTCTTACATGAATGCCAGGAGTTAAGAAGGGAGAATACTGGGGGAGCTCTGATGAACAGCTTTCTCTTACAGTGGATCCAAAACTAGGGGTAGACTAATTCAGTCAGAAGAATAGAACATCATAAGGTCTGACATAAAGCACTTGGGGGCACCGATTCTTGGAGTATCATAGCAAAGGATAGTGCAATTGTACCCTGTAGTTTCATGAACAGTCGCATCCAGAATGAGCTGTATGCTGCTTCTGAAGGAGGGAGCCTTTCTTCTGTTCCCTCCTTGCACCAGCACAAAATCTTTATATAGTTACATGATGAACCAGGTTAATGCTGGATCAGTTCAGCTATCCAGTTCAGTGCGCCGCTGCACGAATGCTTGCACCAGCATCAGAAGCAAAGAGGATGCAGGGCCATTAGGAAACAGGCAGGGGAAGGATGGGACTGCAGTGTCTGCCATTGTTACAACAAAGGGACCTCCTGTACCTGCTGTTGGACAAATCTTTTTGGAGGAAGTGGGAGATTCTTCGGGCTACATGGTGTCTTGCTGTGGTGCTAGCTTTACTAATGTGCACTTGTCCTTGCTGAAGGAACTCTTCTAATGTCACATGCAGGAATTGCTGTGCCTGTGAATGTGTTTACTGGTAGACATAAATGAAGACCAGCAGTGGTTTGCATACTCTCTAGTGGGGAATTTTAATGTTCTGGAAGTATGGACTTTATATGATAGCATTATCTGTCTCCACAAGCCTTGGTTTCATTCTCTGAGATGCAGGTACTGAACCCAAAATTTGGGTCTGAGATCCGTCTGATGATCTATATATAAAGCCACTGCATGGTTGAAGAGACTGTAACACAGTCTTAAGATCGCTTGAACGAAGAGATTTCCATTCAGTGCCTCTCTTGTCTCTTGGGAAGTTGTTTCCTGTGATTTGAGAGCTAGGCTCTAGGAATCGGAATGGGTTTCCCTCTGATCCCTCACAGTGTCATTGCCCACTAAGTCACTGGTAACGCCCAAGTTCTTATTTTTAGTCCTGTTGCTGCCATCAGGCTGAAACCGTTGGCCGTTAAGAGACTTAACCGAGGAGATAAACACATTAATCTCCCTAGGCCTTTCCCCTCAGCTGCTGCCTCTGTGCATCTCAAGATGTACTTTTCCTGGACCATGAGGCAGAATGATGTCCCCTCCATACCCTGCTGGGATGTCATTCAAATCTTTTTGCTATCAAGCACTGTGGCTGGGAAGAATGCCCTCTGTACACATGGGTTTGCATGTGCAGGTGGGGCAGTGTGCTTTTTCTGCAATGAAGGCAAACTGGGCAGCCAGTTACTCTCTACCCTGGTACCTTTGGCATCAAGCATTTTCAGGGAACAGCCATTCTTTTCTTGGGTCCTATCACCATACTGCCTTTCCCTCTGTTACCTCAGGAAGAGTCCTGAAACAAACAGGATTATTCTGTGTAAGCTTTCTGTAGCAATTGAGCAAGTCTGTCCCCTTTAATGAGCTTTTGAAGTATCCTATTGAATTTTTGGGCAAGATGACTGGTCACTCCCAGTTACATTGTAGGACTCTAATTTTATGCATTACTTCTTATTCTTCCTTTTTTATTTGCTTTCCTGATATGGCAAGGTAGTGGATATGGGACTACTGGTGAGTGCTTCTTTGCCTGGTAGGGGGCTGGTAGTGGTACAGACTGAATAGGCTGTTTTCTTCTGCCCCTTCCTTCTCATGCCCTCTTTCCCACCTAACTCTGATCCTGCAAAATGAACTGGTTTGCAGATCCCAGGGTTCCAGCTCTTTTTCTGTGCTTTTTCTGTTAGCATGAGCATCTCCAAATTCAGGGAGTCTTTTGTAGTTTTACACCATGTGAATTTTAAGGGAAGAAAGGAGTATGTCCAGTTGATCTTTGCTTTTGCTATCAGGGTTATTTATATTTTGAATTACATATTTTGAGAGTTTTGCTTGTGAAGAGAAATGAAGGCTATCAACTGGTGGGGACTTGCTCTTCTTCCAGCAACAGTACATCTGAGTCCTTGTGGGCTTCGTTCTACAAGTCCAAAAATAGAGTGATAATGGCTGCTTGCTTCTCTGTTCTCTTGGCACAGTGGCCTCAGGTAGCCAGCCGTAGCTCATAATTTGAGTAAGACTCAGACTCCTGAGCTCCTGTGTGCTGGTGATACAAAAAGCACATGCTTAACTCAGGTGGAGTTCAGTCCCATTGATTGTGGCTTAGTTGGTGTCATTCTTCTGACCTTCCTGATCCAAAACCTCTTTCAGTTCTATGCCCTCATTGCTCTCATTTTTGTTCCCAAATGTGTGTCTTTGAGGGTGGCCCAGTCTTTGCAAAATTCAGAAACAGATTTTTTTAAAACCTCTTTTCTTTCTGATACCTGCCATTTGGAGGCAAAATGATGAATTCCTAGGCGTTTTTCTTGGCAGTCTCTGATGCAATTTGAAAGCACTTTGACCATCAAATCTGGGACAACATTTACTCAACCTAGGGAAAGGACGGATGAGTAGAGAGTTGAGGCATAAGCTGAACAAAGTAACTACCAGTATTGTCCCATCTGCTGGGCGATGTGATGTAAAAAGGCAGCTGAAGGGAGCGACCACAGTTTTGAATGTGGACATAGTACTGCCAGGATGCTGAGGTGGAGGATCACCCTTGTGGGAATAAGTTAGTCCTGTGTGTTCCTAAACTTACCTGGACCTTCTCTGGAGGCTCTAAAACTTATGCAAAACTGTCTCCTGTTTCTCTCCTCCCCTGCAGTGAAATGCAGAAGTTATTTTGAAATGCATAGCTAGTGGGGGAGAGCAGGACACCTGTGGATGCTGGTACCTTGTGCTCAGAGACCAATGTAATGGGAACTACTGTGTGCCTATTTGTAAATCTCTGCACCCACTGAGCTGGAGATTGGTACTTGACGCTGCTTGCTCATTGCACTGAAAAAGAAATTGGCTGTGGGCAGTAGAGTTGTGAGATACGAAATGTAATTACTTCACCCATATGTGCTGTGAGTTCCCAGAGCTGCTCTTCATGTGTCTCTCCCTTTTTGTATGTCTATATTATTATTACTACTACTACTACTGTGTAACTTTTCTCTGTGCTTAGTGTTTGTTTGGGAAAATGTGCAGGACTGGACAAACAAAGCATCATTAGAAATCTCTCACTTTGTATTTTTTCTTTCTCTACATTCCTCTTACGATTTCTAGTCTATACACAAGTACCAAGTATCTGAAGCTGATGAAGAGAGCCTGGTCTCTCTGCTGGCAGTGTAGCAGAAGGTGTGATTGCCACATGAAGGACATACTTCACTAATTTTATTCTCAGTACTGCAGAGATAATAGCATTGAAGTCAAAGTGATGTGGATTTCAGTGAGGGCTAGCAACTTTGGCACATATATAAGTCCCCAGCAGGCCTGTACAATTAGCTTTAAAGTCCATGAATCCTGCTATTACTACTCCTGCTATTGAGTATAGTGCTATATATATGTCTATTCATGCTGCAATTAAACCTTTAATTTCAGAGTAGACATCTCCATAAAGCTTTGAGGCTCTTTTGGAAGGACAGAAGGTGTTCAGCAGGAGCAATATCAGAAGCTGGGTGTCTGTCTCCCACTTGTGAGTGCCAGATCCTGAGGAAATTGTTATGCAGTTTGCTTATCACTTGAGTTTTATTCTAGCTGTCACTCCGCTGCTGCACTTTTAAAACAAAGGTCTTGGCTTCCCAGAGAACTGTTGCTTATGGTATCCCCATGCACAGGGTCTTGTTCACTAAAGCCCAGCCTCCTAGAACTTTTCCAGCCCCTAACCCTATGGAGAAAAACCTGTGACTGCTTGAGCCCTTATAGGCAACAGGTTGTCTGCAGTGCTAGATGTGTCGTTGTCAGATCCTAGGGGAAGGTAATTTCAGTCCCCTCTCCTTGTTGAGGTGAGGAGGAGACAGGTGGATGGAAGATGCTGGTGAGAGCTACCCATCTGTCCATTCAGGGAAGAGCAGCAAAGAGAGGGCAGTGGAGAGTCTCGATAGCCTAATTCTTTGCTAACTGTGGTGTCTTTAGGATGCTGGTGTTTTTAATGCCTGGGATGATCTTAAAGGTCTTTTCCAGCCTTGGTGATTCTGTGATTCTGTGACGTCAAGGAAGATACAGTGGTGTAGCTGTGGTGTATATGGGAAATTACTGTGACTTTCATGGCTTTTGAAATGTGAAAAAGGGATCAGAAAACTCAGAAGGTGACCAAAAAGCCCAGTAACCCATGTGTGCTGCAGCATGCTTTGCTTTCTTCCTCCATGCACCTTTCCTGCCAAAGGAATGGAAATGCAGCTGTGGCAGCTGTATTCCTAACCACAGTTACATACCTTGGAAAGCTCTGGGAGCTGTTAGCTATGTTGGTTTGTAAGTTCCAGCAGCTGAGTTGTGTCTTGTTCGAGGGTTTTTGTTTGAAGAGGCCTTGATTTTATTTATTTGTTTGTTTATTTATTTATTTTCCCAAAGCTCCAGAGGAAACTGTTCTTGGGAAGGTGACTCTGCTCTGCCCTGTGAATCTGTCAGCCCTGCAGCTCCCCAGGGCAGATGCCCGGAGTGCTGCAGAAGATAGAGGAAAACAATGGGGACAAGCAGAGCTGAGCCCAAGACCACCCTTGGTTTCATTCTTGGAATCAAAGTAACAAATACCTGCTGCTTCGCTGTGTGTTTTGGGAGACAGTGGATAGGTGTTAACAGCTGCATTTAGCTGCTGCTTGAGTCTTGACAGAAGGCTCACCAGCAGTGCTGGCTGTGATTGTTGGAGTAATGGCCTTGCAGAAGTTATCCCCTCATCCCTGCCAGAGACCTTTCCTTGCCACCTGTTTCTGTCTCTGCTATATGCTTACTCTGGTTTGCTGCACAAGTTTAAGAGTCTTTCCTCTTGCTCAACTGGAGCCTCACCAGCTATAGATCTTATCAAGCTGCTTTTCTGAATCATAAGGGTGTTTGTTCCCTTGCTGTGGACATCATGATGGATTTACACTAGGCTGCCCTTAGCGTCTCTTCTCGGGCTCTCAGAAGCTGAGTGTTGGACAGTGAAGGTGGTTTATCCTCACTGGATGGAATGCAACTTTTCTGTGTCCATAGTGTGGTCAAGTAATGGCTGTGAAAATCCTTGCTGACCTGTTCTGCAGGACTTGTGCAGCTTCTTTTTCTGGATTAGACAAACTTTCAGCCAGGAGTAGAAAACAGTTTATATGCAAACTGATGGCCCAGCAATCTTCTGTGGTTCTTTTGCAGAAGCAGTAGCCTCAGCTTCCTTAGACCTGCTGGTTCTGCTGGACTCTAGAGCGAAATCCTGTCCCTCATGGTGCAGTTTCCTCTGCCCATTAGTGTCCCCAGGCATAAATCCATGTTCACTCTACACTGTCCCTTCTGTGGATCGCTTCTCTGAACATTCAGTTTTCCAGTGTCCCTGCTGCCTCTGACTTGGGTACAACTCTGGGTATGCTGCCTGTGTTGTCCTCCTTTTCAGTTGTGATTTATAACTAGTGTGTTGTGCTCTGTAATTTGCTTCCTACTTGTGCAGGAAGGATGGTAGTTCCTGGTTTTGCTTCTGTGTAGCTGTGTAGCAGTAGATAAGAATTACCATCCAGCTTCTGAATGAGGCTGCAGCCAGATGGGAGTTAGCTTCTGACGTATGGATGATGGGACAGTGAATGCACAACATCACTGATGGCACATGGACATAGGTTAAGAAGGTCAGGATAGCAAAGCAACATCTGCATAATCCCTTTGCTATTTTGTGAAGATGAATGAGTGGCGGGGGGTGGTGGGATGGGGGAGAGGCAGCAAAATCACTGTTAGCAGGGCAGACATGAGCATGGTTACACGTTTGATTTTTTTTTTTTTTTTTTTAACAGGAATTAATAATTTGTAGAACACTAGCAGTAGAACATGCACTAAGCTGGCAACCCTCTTCTCAGGTGTTCAAGAACTTCCCAGAATTTCTCAGATGAACTGTAGGCAGATTCCTTGCAGTTCAGAAGCTCTTGAAGAGTTTATAACAACTCAGCATTTGAAGGGACAGAATATTTATTCTGTGACAAGTCTTGCATTCCCCAGTGTGCCTGACCCTCCAGCTCCCTAGCACATGAACCTCTCTATAGGTGCCAGCAGAAACACAGCCACTGCATTTCCTTGGTGCCCCCTCCATACCAAGGGGCAAGTCCTGCTTGCTGCAGTCTTTCCCAGTGGCCATAGCCAGCACACAGGGAGGAGGTGTGTGGGAAGATACAATTCCTGTTAGTCTGCTGGGTATGTGGTGTGCTCAGAGAGCTGGGGCATGCACAGAAGCTGTGCAGAAGTACATTGCAGTCCAGACATTTCAAACTGTGCTGGCTGGGGTCAGGTCTCTGTGTATTTTAGGCTTCCTGCAGCATGCTGTGACTTTAGGGAGGGAAGAAAGGAGTGGCTGTCTTTGCAATACCTCTGAATTGCTTGCATTGCACTCTTATCTTCCTTTGTGGATGAGCTTTCATGTGAGCAGTGACAGCTACTAGAGAAGCTGCAGCCTCAGTATTCTCCTGCATCTTCCTCCCACCAGAGCTGGTGGTGCTGTTTTGATGTGTGTTTAATAGACCAAGCCCTGAGAGGCAGTGTAGGCCAATACTAATTGGAAGGATCTATTTTCCACCTACATCTTCCTAGCTGCTGTCTGTCAGAGAGCAGAAGGCAGTGCCTGGGTGGAGAGATGTGGGGACCTCGTGCTGTCGTAAGTGCTTTCTGGAATGAGGTGTGCAGTGGCTGCACTTTTAGGCCTTGTCTTCTGTGGAAGCTGGGAAGACAGAGCCCTCCCTTGCTCCCTCTGGAACAAAAACAGTAGATGACTAATGCACTCTTTGTAAATACAACTTATCCTATCAGTGACTAATGAAGGCTGCTTTTTTTTTTTTTCCCCTTCCTCTCCTGTCTCACTAAAATAAAAGTGCTTGCTCAGAGCAAGGCTGTGATGGGATCTCTTTCCTCTTGTTGTATTTCACTTTTATCAGTGATGTAGTAAGGGATGCAGGGCTTTTACAAAAGGCAGCTTATTGCTCCTTTTCCTTATGTGAAACTTAAGTCCAGATGGTAATCAGTGTATTCATTTTTGTTAGGGTCACTGCACACTCATGAAGTCATCTTCTGTTCCATATGTTGATCTTGCTTCTCACACTGGAACCTGTGTCGTGTCCACAATGTAGGGGAATCAAACCTGGCTTTAACTTTTTTCATAAAACCTTTGACAGCATGCCATTAGTTCTCTACCTTTGGACCATGCTCAGATGTTTGTTCCTGATTGTGTATCTGGTCCTTGCAAAGGGGCATCCCATTTTTCTTTTGGCACCCTACCAACAGACAGCTTCCGACCTGCAGGTTAGGAAGCTTGTGGGCTTGCTAAAAGCTCTTAGAGAAAGCTTATTGTTCTAGTGCCATGCACACAGTATGCTAACAAGCTACCAAAAAGAACTAGAAACAATATTAATCAAGTTGTGAATTGTCAGTGTGTTTTACACCTGAAATATATTGCTATTTTAAAGGCAGCAAGGACACGAAAGGGTGTCTTACTACCATCAAATACTGTCCTTTCAGCTCTCCCTTGTGAACCTCCTGGAGGGAGCAAAGCTGAGCAGGACTCTGTGAGACTGTGTCCTTTTTGGAGGATAGCATCAAGTGCATCTTTCTCCTTTCCTCTTTCTGTAAACCAGCCTCTGTTGCATTAATCTGGCATTTCTATGGCTGCTAGAGCAGTAGTTCACATGCCATTGCAGTGATTTTCAAGAAATTTTCTCTTTTCAATTTTTTTTTTTTTCAGTCCTTTGGCAGGAGTGTGCCTAGTTTTCTCTTTTGTTCTGCAGCTCACATCCTGTGCTTCCCCCCACCCAGATCATGGACCTATTCTCTTTGGTTGCTCTCCCTGCCTGTCCTGGTATGACACTAGCTCTTCATTGCAGCCTTTCCCCACCCCCCTCTTTATCTCCAGCTTATAGCTGGCCTTAGTAGCCAGTCCTGTGGCAGGGTGGTTGCTTGCTTTTTGCCTCTACTTGCACTCACAGGTCTCCTGGGTACTTGCAGAAGTGGAGATAGTCAAGTGCCATGTGTCTGTCTGACTTGCACACGTCATCACCAGTGCCCCTCAGCTATCTTTTGGGTACCTTCTGAATTAAGATTTATATGAAATTTCTTGCTGACTTTACTATAAAGAGTGAAAGTGTGCATTTTCTTCTATAGACCTTTTCAGTTTCTTGTTTATGTTTCAAAATGAAAAATCATTTTATTTGAAAGCACAAATGTATTATTTAAAATATGAAGTAAGGAAGAAGTCCACAAGTATGGTGAAATGGCAGGAGTGTAAGAGGGAAACTTGGACTTCAAAAGCAAGAAATCTGTGCTGGATCAGACATTAAATCAAACTCTGGTCACTAAAAGGAGACATTATTTGCACTGTTTAAAACCTAGCATAATTGCTGGTAGCAGAACAGCATCAAGCTGTTCTCCTAAAAATGTTTCTTTCTCTGAAGAGTATAGACCCCTGCTCTGATCCACACAGGCTCAACACCTCTAGTGACTTCGCCATTCCAGAGACCTTGTACCTCTGAGTTCTTGGGTTCCCTGACAGTTTGATGAGGAATCTCTTGCCCCAGGTCCCATAGCTTGGCTAAAGAAATGCCACTTTCAAATACGACAAAGGGTGATCGATTGCATAAGCGGGACCTGAGCCAGCTGATACAAATCGGCTTCTAGCGCAGATGTATAAACACTGGGGCACGTGACGTATGTTCTGTGCTCAGGAGCCAGATGCTCAGGGAAGTTAAGCAGAGATTACACTGGAGTGGTATTGGATGGACCAAGTCAACTGATAGAAGGAAATAAAGAGGTCTTCTCAGGTCTCCAAGTCCACTGGTTGATTTGTCCATTGCTGTGTTTCTATGTGATATTTTAGAGCACAGTAGAATGGGAAGCTGCTTTCCTCTGGCTTCTCCATAGTTTCAGTTTAGCAGGTATTTGCTGTGTTTTAGGATGCCTTTGCCCTAGCTGGGTGGAAAACATGTCTGTTTAAGGTGGGGCATCTTTGCATTTTCAGGAGACTTCAGAGGCTTCATGAATCCATTGTGTTTTGGACTGGCCTGGTTTTTGACACATGGGCATTGCTAGCCAGACAGTTGCTTAGAAGCAGTAGCAGCATTGGGTGCTTCAGGACAATCAGTGGGCTGGAGTACCCAGCTGGAGACTGAACAGAATACTCTTGTGACTAGCATGGTCAGTTTGCTTTGCCTGTCTTAGGGTAGAGATGGCAGCACTTCAGGTCTTGACCACTGTTTCTTTCATTCTGTTGCCATGTTTCTCAGTGTGAGCTGTGTTGGTCTGAAGGCTGCAGAAATGATAAACTCTTTTCGCTTCATTTATTAGTATTGCAGTAAATTAGTTCAGATACACTTGTTTTGGCTGCAGTTTACTTACAGAAATCTAGTACCAAAGCATTCAAACAATCTTGCTTGTCTAGGGGGCTGTAGAAAGACTGCAGAAATAGTTTAAACTGACCTTTTCTCAGTATCTTGTTATGTCGGTAACCCTTTATGAAGCTATTGCATGTGCTTGGTGGGATTTGCTGTTACAGTACACTCAGTTGAGACAGGTGCCCTATGCAGCATCTTACTTTCTGCCTTGCAATCCTTTCTCTTCTGTGCATATTTCTTACTTTAGCCATGTGTGACAACCCTGTACTCCTTCCATGTCACGTCTTCAAAGTTATAGACAAGGAAACTTTGCAGGTGCATTTTAAATGATGGAGGTTTTTTTATAGGAGGGAGGGGAAAAACTGCTGTAAGGTACGTTGTCTTCGGGCCAGAGGAATAGATGTATTAAGCAAAGGAGAAGCTGTTCCTTTATTTCTTTGCATTCTCTGATCTACTTACGATAGTGGTTTGAAGAAGAAGCCAGTGCTATCTCAGGCACTTATAAGTCTGAGAACAATTATATTTTACCCAGCATCCTACGTGTTTTGTCATTTCACAACCAAGAGTCATTGGGGAAGTTTTCAGAGCTGTGTAACATAGAAAATGAAATCTACAGATTGCAAAATTTAACATAATTAGCCTGAAACTTAGAGTTTGTAGTTGGTAGCCCAAACCCAAGCCTTTCTTCTTGGTGTGCATATCAGCTAGTCAGCTTCTGTTACTGAAATCCTCAGCATCCAGTCAATATATGCAGAAAACTGAGACTCTATTCCTTCAAAGTTATTTTCCTCTTCTCTCCTCATCCCTTCTGTCGTGTTTGTACACTGGTGAAACTGAAGGGGAGAAATCTATCACATACTCCATGGGTGCGAATAGTTAAAACTTTAATAGCTATCCCATAGGGATTGCATTAGGCACTACAGGACATACTTAAAACCTTTCATTCTTAAAGCACTGAATGACTTTGCTGCAGGATTTGCAGCTGTGGTGCCTAGGTATCACAGCAATTGAGGCTTTCTTTTTGTGTTGTAGAGATCTAACTTGCTGAAGTGTCTGTTTTAAACCAGTTCCCTGTCCTTGGTGCATTTTTAGGGGAGACATTACACATGTGATTTAGACTTGACATGATTTGCTCTTAATTCCAATGCATTTTATGCTTTGGGTTGTTGTCAGGCTTACTGCTGCCTTCTTCCTGAACTTCAGCATTGAGGTAAGGCAGTCCTGATGGGATCCATCACAACTCTGCTACAAGTGAGCAGCCAGCACTGTAAACAAACTAATGCCAGCACAGGGATGAGAAGCAACTTCCTACACAATGAATTAATCACTATTTTTATTTTATTATCTACTTGCTTTCACTTTTTTCAGTTTTTTCTTTGTCTAAAAGGGGGAGCTTTGGTCTGCATCCTCACCTACATGAGATTCCGGCCCTTGAGGGGGGACTCTGAAAGCAGGAGCAAGGACAAGAAGAGAGATTAAAGTTTATCAGAGATGTACAGGGACCTCTGAGACCTGACAGCCGTTGTGACTACCTCTCCTGCTTGCACACTTGCACAGACATTGTGGTGTGCAGTGTGGGCTCTGTGCCCACCAGGAGATGAGCAGCAGGGACGCTGTGGGCTTAGGAGTTGGTTAGCGGCACCCATCATCCGCTGGCAGCAGCATTTAACTAGGCCAGCAGGGATGCAGGGAGCGAGTGACTCACTCAAGGATTCATGTGTGCTCTCCCCCTCTCCTCCCCCCATCACAGCTGTGGCTTGGTCATCAGCCATTTGGGAACTAGCAGCTTTATTTGGTTGCTGTTTACAGTGGGCAGTTTCTGTTAGGGTTGTTAATTTTATCAACTGCCTTGGAAGCTCAGTTGACTTTAGAGAAGACTTAAAATTGCCTTTTCTGCCTCTTTTCTTCCCTGCTCATGGGCCTGCCACCCAAACAGCTGATCTGGCACTGGACTCAGCTGAGGAGGTGAGAACAAGCAGATGGGCCAGAGACAGAAACTTCTAAAGTTGGTCAGCCAACAGTATGGTCAGTGTTTCGGATGGAAGCTGGTATCATTAAGATAAATGACCTCTTTGGGTGCCGCCTTGGCTGTGGTGAGTGAAGGGTCTGGTGGCTTTCCTCCAGCTAAAGAGAGAAACACATTTCATGGCATGATGGAAGAATGAATGTGGGGACAGTGTGTAGACCAGGAAACTCTGTAAATAATTGTAAAATGGAAAACTAATTACTTTGTGATAACAACAGTTGGTAAACTCATCAGAGGTTACCAGGCTTACTTTCTGTTGAACTGTGGGTGACGTGGTCAGTAATACTTCAGGCTGCTTCCGAGGGTTATGGCCTGTGAAGAACAGCCTGTCCTTTGCTCCTTTTCACCAAGGCCAACAAGGCTCATCTCTGAGCTGGGATTTCTCTTCTCACATGATCCCATTTTCCTTGTGCTGCTCTTTTTGGTGGGTGCTCTGACCTTCCTATGATCCATACTTTTTCTTGCAACTTCCCTCTCTCTCTTGTCTGTGTTCCTGCCTACAAGTGCCATTAATGTTTTTCTTCTAGAAGCACATTTTATGCTTGCATTTACTAGGGCCTGGAGGGTATGCTTTCTGGGTCTTCCTGCCCACTGGCTGCTGTCACCTCAGGTCCTGGCTGAGTTGGATGTAAGCAGCCTGGGAGACTCACTGTCCCTAAGCCCTGTCCCACCTGCCCTGCCACTGCCCTCCTCCCCTGCTGGATCGTGAGACCTGGGAACATGTTTGTTTTTTTTTTGCTACAGAGACCAATCCTACAACACAGATTACATTTCTTAATTTTATTTTTTTTCTTAGGTAAAAAGGTGCACTATTTCCATGTTCCTCAGCCTTCTGGTGGCTGTGTGAGCAATGTGTTTCTATGCTGGGACTGCAGCAATATCTTCACAAAATACTGTATTTAGATGTCTGTAGTTGTCCTCTGCCTGCTGTGCTGAAGGACTGCAGTATTTGAATACACTGCTTGGCAGAAGAGCTGAAGAAGAGAGACTGAAGAAGGGGCAGGGATCACTTTTGCTAGCATTCACCTTGAAATGGAGATAGCAGTTTTGGTGATAGAATGAGCGGGATCCCAAGTCTCATCTGGCTTGATCAGCTGTCCAGGTAGAGGTGGCAAAAAAGGAAGCATAATGAGACTTTTTTTTTTTTTTTTTACCATGCTGCCTGCTGGGAATGGTGGCTGTTGGGGAGCCTCTTTTAACAGGAGGTTCTGCAGTCTGGGTCCCACCTTTGTGCTCCACAGAGCTCATATGGGAGTGTGGAGGCTTCTCAGATGCTGGTCATAGGAGACCATGCTCCACTGTCTTTTTTTGGGTTTGAAATTCAACTTGTGTGGGTCAAAGTAATGTTTGTAGGGCTGAAGTGCTCCTTTTGGATCAGAGCTGGAGCTGTCTGGTTGGTACCATGGAATAAGCTTTCTCTGCCACTATTCCTCTTTTGTGTGTTCCTTAGAAAAGGGAGGGTTTGGTCTTAAAATATGTGCTCTTGACTTCACCACCATCTCCCCATTAAAACCAAGTATCAGTGCTTTAATAATGGTTTCACTGTATTTTTTTCTCCTTCTGACATACCTCCTTTTCCCCTATCTTTTTTTGCTTGGGATAGGCAGCAGTTTACAGACCTGCATGCTTTGAGATAACACAAGAGCTACACTTTCAACCCCTTGTCCTCAGTCTTTGTCAATCAGTATATGGTGTGGACTTAATCAGTGAGGATTGCTGTTCTGGGTGTGTTGTTCATTAATCAGCAAATCCAGCCATCTCTTGAGATTTGGTGTCTGTCATCTTGATATGGTGCTGTGGAATTCAGTGCCACAATGTACCACACAACTTAGATCCAAACAATAGCAAAGATGTGGGGTAAAAAAGGCAGTAGGTGGCCTTAAAATTAGTATAGCAGTAATGTAGCAGCATTAAATGCCCCCAGGCTAAAAGGATCTAAACCGATCTAGCCAGGAGCATTAAACATTCATCAAAACAAGAAAAACTTAGCCAGAGAATAAATCAAAACTGTAGCATAACAGCTGCTTTATTGGAGAAGATGTGAGTCAAGTGCCTCTTTCCCTGGAAATCTGAAAGCAGGCAGGGTGATGGAGCAGGTCGACTACTTTCAGGCTATTGTGCTCACCAGACAGGGCAGATCTGGAGCTGCCATGTGATGGAAGCTGTTTGCAGGCTGTGCTATTCTTGCCAAGCATGACACAGGCTGTTGGGGGGCAGCTCCACCTGAACAGGATAAATGCTGGGTTTAATTTTTTTTTTCACTTCTGAACACTGGACCATATAATAAAAATCCGTTAGGTCCTAGTATGGCATTGAGGTAGGATTTAATGCTTCCCAGAGTGAGATATGATGAGCTATCATAGCAGTCCTAGTGCTGCCCCTTATCAGTTTTTATTTTGAGAGACTACTCAAAATCTATTAAATTTGAACTTCCTTGTTTCTGTAGTCATTTCTCTGTCTGTAGAAGGATGAAGAACGTGGTACTGAGGCTGAAATTCCAAAGATCTGAGTTTGTTCACAAATTTGCCACTGGCATGGTCTCTGATTTTACTACCTCTGCTTTTCTCCTTCATTTCTGCCAGAATTCCTATTGTCTCAAAAAAGTCCGTTTCTCACACTCTGCTTGAGTGCAGGTCTAAGGACAACTAAAGAGAGCTCTGCAAAGGACACCTAAGATTAACATTATTGCACAGCTCTGTGTGAGCTAAGAGACAGCACTGTGCATATTGTCCTGCCCATATTGTTGCACAAAGTGTGTGGAACGCCTCTAAAATTTAGGCTGTATATTATTTGAAAAATCACTTGTCCCTTCTGTGAAAGCATGTTGGGATGTTGTTTATTTAAACACACATTATACAGCCAACCTCTTAGATCTGAAACACTCTCCCTCACAACTTTCTAACAAAAGTGTAGCTGTGTGTGTAAGTTAGCATTTTACCTGCAGCCTCTGGCCTGTTAATCCCCTGACCCACAACTTCTACCTTTCTGCGTGTGGGAGACCATAGCCTGCTGTCTGTAACACTGCCCCAGACCTCATGCTCAGAGATGCAGATGGACTCTTGAGTTGCCATGTCAGGACACCAGACATAATTTGTGCTGCAGCATTTCTTGGGGCTCTCATGCTTCCAGTGGGATAGTAGGAATTACCCCAGCATCTACAGAGGAGCACAATATGCTTCTCCCCTCTGCCCTACCTTTAATGCTCTATTTTTTAATTTTTCCAGCCACCAGTTTTCCACAACCTGATGGCATTTCATAGGAAACACAGCTCCTTGCATGTAAGACTTCAGACAATCAGCTGGAGTATGGGACTGGTGTCTCATCTCTTCTCCGACTTCAGGGTTGGCTATTGTCACATTAGATGCCAGACTCTTGTGCATTCCCTCCGCATCTGCACTGCAAGAGCATCTCAGGGAAGGAATTGATGGTGAAGGTGGAGTCTGTGGGGAGATTCTGCTCTTGCTCTCAGTCAAGTTGCCAGTAAGCTGGTCACATGAAACAAAAAATACATCAGCTCCCCTCCCCCATGCACTGGAGTGTTTCTTGGCTCTGCACCCAAAGGAGCAGCTGAGCACGTGATTTACTTGTAAAATGCAGTTTAAAAAAAATGGTGCCATTGCAGATGGGAAATCAGGGATGGGAGGGCTGGACTGGGGCTGCCCTCTGTGCAGCTGGGGGCTGCTAGGGAAGGGAAGGGGGGCATCTACCTGCGGAGTTGCAGGAAGCTGAGGGGACTTCGTGCTGGAGGACCTGGGCTGGAGGGAACTTGTGCTGCAGGATGTGGGGCCACAGAGGAAAGTGCAAGCTGCAGGAGGCAAAGTGGAGTGGAACATGCTGAACCGCAGCCCTACTGGGGGAAGGGGGTGGGGGATGCTGCATGTGGGGCAGAGGTGGGGTGCAGGTGGTATGGGGGGCTGTTTTGAGAGTTGGGCTAGACAAGTACTCCTAACTGAAGGTCTTACAGGATATGAGGTCTGTAGTGGCTGGGACAGAGGGTTGTACTAATTTTTGCTCTGTTTTGGTGCAAGAAAGGGGAAGTTGTTTGACCATTTAAGCTGTGGAACTCAGCACATTCTAGTTTGAAAGCTCAATTCCTTTTGCTACTTGTTCATATCCCCCAGTTCTTCCTTTCTATGAAACACAGACTTTATTAAGCTTTTGAAATTACACTAAGCAAATATGTCCAAGGAGAGTTTACTCTCCCTGTTACTCTCACCACAAACCTCATGGGGGCCTTTGAGCAAATGCCCCGCCAGGCTGGACAGCATGGCAGTTGCACCATTCTTAGGAGGAGTACAATTATACCACATTTCTTCCTGTGCCAGGACTGTGGTGGATGCAGTTAATGCCTTCTGGCCACAGCGGATAAAATGAGAGAAAAGAATTTCTGCCCTTTTTTTCCCTTATATCTACCTGTCAGTGTTTATGGTTGGTGATCTTCCATTGCTTCAGGTCAGGAGGAAGGTGGCTATCTGCTGTTGTCAACTGAGTAATGTATTGCTTCACAGTGGGAGCTACAATGTATTGGTGCAGGAATGGTTCCCAGTACCTCCCACTGCAGTGCCAGCTTTCCTTGTGTCTCATCGCAACCTGAGCAAGGAAGAAGTCTGTCTTGTAGAAAGAAGAAATGGCACTCTTTGCAGTAGCAAATGGAGCAGGTAGAGTTGGTGAATTGGTGGGTAGTTTTCATGGTCAATTGGTAGAATTCTTGATTATTGCAGCACACTGTGGGTACTGACTTCTGTGGCTGTAGGTGTTAACCTAGCACACAGTTTGGAAGGTAACCTCAGTGGTGAAATGTTTCCTTCCCACCTGTTCACTGCCAAACCTGGAACGCATGTTCCCTCTATGACTTGTCTCCATCAAAGTGGCATAAAATATACTGATGTCTTGAGGGAAAAAGAGGGGGAATGAAATTCAGATCAGAGGCTCTTGGAAATGCTTCATTGTTTTTCAGCAACTGAAGTAACAAATTGATGGGAAAAGCAAACAGAAAAAAAGCAGGGTTGGCACAGGCCTTGGATATCCCACTGGGAACATGAAAAGGATGACTGAGGAAATGAAGAGATGTATTTTGCCAGCAAGAGGAATTGGTATGCCCAAGAGATGTGGACCAGAAGCAGAGCTTCTAGATGAAGGATGGCATGTGTGTCATGTCAGAGCTTGTTGAAGACTTTGACTGGGGTCTGAATGGTGCTTTTGGCCTGTGTTAGTTTTTCTGGAGGCAGGTATCCTCATCCTCCTAATGCAATCTTGGTGCTCGTTCATTTTTCAATGACTGCAGTGACACCGCAGCTTCAGGCTGAATCCACTGGGATCTACTTGGACCACGGCTTTTGGCTTAATGACACTGGTAACAGCTTTCGAAACAGCCTGAAGAGCAGGAGCTCTGGGGGAATGGGACTTGTGGGGATTGGGCAGCAGATGCTGTGGAGAGATAGCTTATCAAGAGGTTTACAAAATCCTGCTCAGAGTTCTGTAACAAGCTCATAAATTTGTCCTTTGCCCAGATTCTGAGTTGATCTCAAATGTGAAGCTGAGGACTATGCCTACAGTGGATGCCTGGGTTACTTGCCCCTTCCCTTTCTACACACACTTGCATTCAGATTTCATGTTGCTTTGCAGTGCTGACTTGGTAAAACCATGGGATCTGCTGTAGGTAGGAACCTAAGCTGAATTGTGGTAGTTCTCTCTGAGAGAGAGAAAACACCAAACCTGGTTTTATCTGTGCCTTTGTAGGCAAGGAATGGCATGTCAGGCTTGAGCACACTTAACCCACTGTGTTCACATTGTTAATTGAGTCTCAGATATAGCTGTGAGCCTTCATTGATTCAGTAATTTGATTTCCTTTGATTCTTCAAGTTCCTGAAAAGTTACTGAAGTCTTTGAGAGCCTGATCTCCTCACTTCCTCTCAATGTGCCCATCAGGTTGCTTTTCTTTTGCTTTATAATGTGTACAATAGATAAAACTCAGGGTAAGCATTCCTGCTGAAAGCAAGAGGGCAGGAATTCCCCTTTCCTTACCAGTTCCACCTGCTGGATAACACAAAGAAAAATATTGGACAAGTTGTTTGCTGACAAATTGAAAAATATACATGGGAAAAGAAAAGGCAACTTCAAATGACGCCGAGTGTAGAAACTGCAATGGCAAAGGTGCACAATATAACTTTTTTAAAAGTTCTGTCTCCTTTAGGTGTTTTTAATACCTTCTTTCCTTTTGCCACTGTTGTACACATGTTCATGTCTGTGTTCAGTTACATTATTTTTGCAAATTAAGTACAAGGTAATGAAATACTGGAAGAGAGAATAAATTTTCCTGGCCCACTCTTCAGGGTGCTCATTGGAGATACAAATGTAATTACTTAAACCATCTTGGTTTCTGCTCTGTGGTGGTGTTAGTCTAATTTCTGCATTACTTGAACAAAAAATGGAAACTCAGTTCTAAGTTTGTATAATTAATCTTTTTGTTTGGTTTGTTTTTGTAGTACAGTAATACCAAGGGGCTCACAGCTAGTAGTGAGTGAAAACCCAGCTTGTTACGAACTGAGCTTTCTCTGCCTGTCTTTAAGATCCATGGTTATATGTACTTTTAGGGGTAGTATTACACTTTTATGTGTGGAGTGGTTTGTTTCTGGGAGGTTGGGAGAGTGTGGGAAAAGGCTGTTACGAGGTAATGATATTAGTGGTCTTGCTAGAGGAAAGGCTTTGTCAGAAGTATGTATGCCAGCATTTCTTGAAGTAAGTCTTCTATTTGTTTTTTTGTGTCCAGTTGGCCCTTGAACCTCCTGCTTTGTCAATAGCCAAAGGCACATGTGCTGGTTTGGTTTGGTGGGATTTTTTGGTAGTGGGGGAAGGGCCCCAGGGGTGGCTCCAGTAAGAAGCTGAGAAGCTCCCCCTGCTCCAAAACCAGCCAAGGAGCCATTAGAGAAACAATAGATGCGCCTCTGCGATTAACATACGAAAGAATTGATGTAAGAGCTGAGCAGAGCAAGCACTGTAGGAAGAGAAACAAGAGCTGAGCTGTAGAGGTGAAAGCACTGTGGGGGTGAAGATCCCGGTGGTTTATGAGGAAGAAGGGGAAGAAGGTGCCCAAGCAGAAGTTTCCCTGCAACCCATGGCGAGATGGCAGGCTGTCCCCCTGCATTCCTGTAGGAATGTGGTGGAACATTCCCTGAAGGCACCAGGAGGTGTGAACTTGGCCAGTTGACTTGGATTTTGCAGCCAGTGGACTCGGATTCTGCAGCTGTGGAAGGCCCGGCGGCAGGAGAGGTGACTGTTCCCGAAGCAGCCCGTGACTCTGTGGGAAGCCCACGCTGGAGCAACTTGCTCCGGACCTCGCGGGAAGGACTCATGAAGGAGAGGTTCGTGGAGGACTCTATCCCATGGGAGGGACCCCGTGGGGAAGCAGGGGAGAACTGTAAGGAATCCTTCTCCCTGAGGAGGAAGGAGTGGCAGGAACCACCAGACTGTGAACTGACTAAACCCCATCCCCTGTCCCCCTGTGCCGCTGGGGGGAAGGAGAGAGAGAAATCGGGAACAAAGTAATTTGGGCCCAGGAGGAAGGGAGGGCTGGGGTAAGGTATGTAAGCACTGCTCTTTGTGTTGTCTGTGTCCTGTGTGCATCTGATTAGTGTGAAATTAAATTACTTTTTTTCCCCAAGTTGAGTCTGTTTTGCCCGGGACCTTAGTCGGTGAAGAACCCTCCTTGTCCTTTGTCTCTACCTATGAGCTTCTAGTTGGCCTTTGTCCTCCTCATCCCACAGTGTGTTTGTGAGGGGAGTTGGGTGAACAGCCACGAGGCTGTTTCTTTGTTCTCGTGTTAGGCCCAAACCACGACAGCAAGTGGATGTCACCACTATCTTATTTCTCTGGCTTTCTTAGGGTGAGAAAAGTGGAGATTTGCTGTTTCATCTTCACTTGCTTACTCCACCCGTGTCTTCCCCTTGGTGACTTTATGGCTGTTGCACAGTTGCTGCAGCAGAGATGCTGCTGCTGGTTGTGTTAGAGGATGGGTGCCCCTCTTTCCTCAGACTTGAGACGTCCTGCTACTGGGGTCCTTCTGCACTTAGAGGCTCTGAAACAGACTTTGGCTTTCAGAAATGTAGCCTCCAGTGGGGGTAGTACGTTGTTACAGATTTGTTAATTTTGGCTGGTCTTTGAAATGGCAATGTTAGAAATACTGAAATGGAAACGTCAGAAATCCTGAGTTGTAAATAGCTGCAGGGAGCGAGAGAGAGCTTTTGGCAAATGTCATTATGTGCTTATTTTCTGTATATTTTTCTTTAGACATCTGCTGTTAGCTATTGTTAAAAAGGATATATGGAATCTCTTTGGGCCACTCTGATCTTTCTTAAGGTTTAGCGTGATTTTTTTGTTTGTTTGTTCGTTTATTTCAATTTACTTCTGCAGAAGAGGCAATGGTGGTGATCTGAGAGTTGCTGGTATTCATGTTTAAAGTGGTGGCATGGCACGGTATGCTGTCCTGTGCCACTCTATTGCAAATGCCAAGAGGTCTTTGCTGTTTAGTAGCACTATCTTGATGGGGGAAAAGTCTGTGGCTTGAACTGTGGGATGAGTGAGCTACTCTCTTTTGCTGGAAATGTCTCAGAGAGGAAGACTAGTCTGAAGACTCAGACTAGTCTTACGCTACAAAATGTACTTGATGCAAATTCGATTTCTGTCTTGAAGCAACTCAAATGATAACTTAGCAGCTGGCACCAATTGACTGTCTCCCGGAATTGGCATGATGACAGCAATCAAAGTGAATTTATTGCTTTGGGTTTGATTCCTCTTCCGGACTCTTCCCATTCTCAGAAATGTAATCTAGAATGTGTTCCCACAGGAATGATAGCTTCAAGCGTCAAGCAATGATAGGGCATGGTCCTAGTGCAGGATGAAGACAGGTGGACGGTGGTATTGAGCAGTCAGAGTGTATATTCCAGTTTAGAGGAGGAAGATTACACATTACTAAAGGGAGGAAAGGTCTTTTGTTTTTGTTTTTTTGTGGCAGTTTTTCATCAGACAGAGGTGACTCACAACAAAACCTCGTTTTTGTTGCTCCTTCTTTTTACTGCATCTGGGAAAGATTCTGCCTTCCCAATGGGGCAGGTAAACTTCTAGCCTGCTATAGAACCCCTTTTTTTTTTTTTTTTTTTTTTTTGAGGCAGATGTACTAAACAAAGAGCAAGCTTTAGCTGCAGGATCTCAGTATAGCTGCAGTTTGGTAACGTAAGCCAGTAACTGCTGCAGTGGGTGTGCTCCATTGCGTGTGGAACCATTTAAATAGTGCTGTGTTTCTAATGCTTGTTGAAGAAAGTATGTTAGAATTCACTTTATTGACCTCATTTTCTGGTAGGTGTGAAGTGAATCACTTTCTCTGATAAATCTTGGTTTGATGTACTTAAAAAACAATTTTGTCCACTCTTTCAATTAATTTTTAATGCTGTCTTCTGCTTGCCTGTAGAAGGAACTAGCTGAAATAGGTATGGTATTGCTGACATTTGTTCATAGAGCAATTAAATGTTGGTGCTCCTTGGGCAGGTGGAGGGCAAGTCTCTGTAAACTTCTCTTGTCACTGGTCCTTTGGGGAACTTGTGGTGAGACTTTGCCTGGAGAGTGTATTTGCGTGGCAGCTGCCTGCAGCTGAAACAAAACCCCTCTCTGCACCTCACAGGAGCTAGAGTCAGTCAGGGCATCCTAGCTATGTCCAAAGCCAGGAGGGGTTCATCCTGTGCTGTGTGTGCAGGGTGGCAGTGTTGGCATCTGACACCTAACCATCTTCCCCTGCTCCCTGTGTCAAGTTCAGCCCTCGCCCCACTTGCTTGGGACTTATCTCCCTTTTGGGTTTGTTGCAGGTGTCTTTCTTGAGTCTGCCATTTGCAAGCATATCATGGGTCTGCTTGTGCTTCCCTGGCAACCTCTTCTCCTCAGCACAGTTTCCTAACAGACCTTTTTCTTAAACTTTTGTTGTTGTTGTTACGTAAATGTTGTCACTTAACAGCTCTAGACCACTGCAATTTGTAGATATCCTCTACCCTATCTGTTTGCCTGAAAATGTTCTCCTGCAGGCCTCAGGTACCCTTGGAGGAGAAAGATCTATAGAGGAAAAGCCTGTGAAGCAGCTCTGTGTGTGGTGGCTAGAGTAGAAAACTGAGAACTGATTCCCTGGAAAAGCATGGAGCCCAGAAGTTGGTCTTGTATTATCCATCCATTTCTGCCACCACATCTTTTGGGTTACAGACAGAAGTGGTCAGATGATGAAAGCATTTCCTTACAGAAGAGCAGGAAATCCACATCAATATAAAACTAGTTATATTCCCCACACTGTTGGAAATTGCCAGTTTTTCATTAAGTAAAGCTGTCTGCATTTTGTTTTATATTTCTGTTGAGTACACCTTTCTGTTACATCATATTATCCTGTTTATCTCCTGAAGCTTTATACATTTAGAACATACAGGTCAAACTGTCATGGTTTTGGTTTGCTGTCTTCTGCACTCAGGCAGGTTTGGTTTTGTTTTAACCTGCTCTGTTACAGACTCTTATCGCTGTGATGTTATTAATTGTGCGCAGCCACTTCTGTCCATCTGTTGTGCACGAGGAGGCCTGTCCCAGTGAATGGCCTTGCATGTTTGTATGAAATAAAGCAGTTTCATTTTGCAGGTCCTTAACTCTCACAAATGATGTCAACCCAGAGAAACCTCAGTTCTCTGAGCAGCCAGTTTCTTACCAGGTGTGTTCTGGAGAAACCTGGTATTAGTGTTACTAGAATGATACTTAGAGCAGTATTTGCAGAGCATAATGCTAAACATACTTTGGTTAAATACAGTCTCACATGCTGAACCAAGATGCTTAAGTCTTATCTTTATAAAAGGCTAATAAAGAGAAACAAAACAGATATTCACAACTTAGGCTGTGTATCAAACATGATAAAGTTTTGCCCTGCTGTTTTTAAGCACCATCTCTGTAAGCATTTACATATTAAATTTTGCTACAGATAAGCTATATAGACTGTATTTCTCCATCTGCATAGACACTCATTGCTTCAGATTGTAGATTGTCCAAATAACAAGATTCTCTTTTTTGGCTGGAAAACAGTAAATTAATATTAGATGAGTGTTTGTAATATCCTGTACTTAAGTTTTAAGCATCAGCTATTGTTCTGGGCTAGACAGCTCTTTAACATAGGAGGAAAAGAGCTTAATGAAATCCAATATTTGGAAGCAGGAGGTAGATGAATTCAGACTTGGAACAGCAGTGCTAAATTTTAACAGGAAGGATAACTAAGATTTGTACTAATTTCTGTGGGTGTATGGCTTTCTTTATCGCTTGAAGTCTTGAACATGAACTCTTACATTTTCTTAAGGATTTACTGTGTCTTAGGCAAGTTATGGTTGAATTTTGTAATTTGTGAAAGGCGGGAAATAGTCCTAATGTCCCAGGCCTGTTACCTTGTAAGGTAGGTGAGGCTGTATTGCCATGTTTCTGTTAGGTACAAGGTGTACTTCTGCTGTGCTTTAAGAGTAAAGACCTTCACTTCTCAGATGGCTTGCAGAAATAGTTTGATCTTTTGGGCAGAGAAAGGAGAAAGTATTTGTGTTGTAGTATCTTTGTAAGGCAGGGATCTGAACCCATGTCTTTTTTTTAATCATTCTAATACAGTTAAGAATACTTTGGATTTTTAAGGTTTAATGAGCCTTTGTGTAAGAGACATCTTTAAAGCCCAGCATTTGACTGTTCTGCTGGACTCTCAGAACCTTCTTCCATCTCCTACTTGGGAATAACTTTTGTTAGAACAGAGAAGGGTAGAAAAATTGCAACTACATGTTTATTCCTTATGCGTTTAGGTACCTGTACTGTGCCAAAGGTTACTAGGGGATGAAGAAAGATGAAAAAGAGGATTTATTTGGGGGTGGGGGGGGGTTTCTGTGGTTGCAGGTTGCACTGTGTTCTAGTGCTGCTTGCAATGGGACAGGTGATCCTGCAGGAATGGGATCTGTGATCCTCCAGGACCCATGGCAGGAAACCTGCCCCGCCTGACCTTTTCCTGCTCTGGGCTGTCACGGCTGGCTGCTGTGGGCTGGTGCTCCCGGGGCTGCAATGTGCTTTCTCGCTGCGAGTTGTGCTTGAGTTTGCCTGTTTTGTTGCCCTGGAGACAGAAGAGTGTGGTATGCCTTTCCCCTGACCAGAAATAGTTTCCTGTACCTTGTGACCTGAGCGCTGTACTCCTCCTCTGGTCCCTAGCCAGGCTGTGTGGTGCTGGAGGGATGGGGTGTGGGGTGATGACCTCTTGTCACAAGTTCTGGTGTGGCCCTGCCTGCTCCCCTCCCTCTGCATGATGGTGTAGGATTTCAGGAGAGCAATTGCTCTTGATTTACATCTCCCATGGCATTTTGATGGTTATGTCATTTTGTTTGAGCCTTGCTCTTGTCAGCTGTCTGTCCTGGCTGTCAGGAGTCAGTGGCTGAGTAGCACGTGGTGAGCTCTTACCTCTCCTTCCCCCTTTGCTCAGCTGTTTTTGCTGTCTGCTTCCCTGTGTCCTTGTACTTGGGAACAGATTCTCAGCAAGTGTAACTGTGCACGAGGGCAATGTGATCCGGGTGGATGAAGGACCCCCTTCTGTAGGAGTTCCAAGCAGAGCTGGGAGGATAAGTGGGGAATTTGCAAGACCTAGGCGTGGAAGCAGACGATGGGTAGTTTATCTTAAACTGTTCTGCTGTGAGAAACTGGCCTGAGTGCAGAGTATGGAGTGCAGTCCGTTACCTTGCAAATGTGTTTTGCAAAACTTCATTTGTGAGAGATGCTGGTAAAAGGGAAGCCAGGACACCTCTAACCCTCTCCAGCAATGCAGAAAGCACTTGCGCTGCACCAAGGCCTAGGGAGCATGGAAGCTCTCCAGGCTTTCTTGCTGCCTGCTACTTTATTGGAGTGGTTCTGGCATAGAACTATAAAATATATGCAACAACAACAATAATTTCCAGGATGGAGAACAAAGGAGAGATGAAAGGAGTAATTTACCTTCCCCCATCCCTGAACAGTAGCAGATGAGGATGTAAGCACATCTCAGCCCTATAAAATATTAATTGGGACATTTTCTACAGTTCAGCAGTGGGAAAAAAGACAGAAATCCTGCAGTGCCCTGAGCTGAGCTGCTATTCCCAGCCTGGGAGAGAAAAATGTTCTGAACTGAGATTGGCTCAGTCTCCCTTTTCTGCTTATGGGGAATAGAACAGTTGCCCAAAGCCTTCCTTTACAAAGGGATAGAAAGACCATGCAGAGACCATGGAGCTGCACAGGCTATTCTCAGGCAGAGCAGTGTAGTGTGAAGTGGGTCTCTAGTGGAGTTCCTATAAATTGGAGGATGCTGCATTTGTACCAGTGATGGGCTGAGTAGCCCAACGATCCAAATGTCCCGCTTAACTCCTGTGGAAAAGACTTGTGTGCCTCAGGGCATGCAGAGAAAGGTGTGTTTTCAAGTCTGTGTGCTGAAGATCTGCGATGGAAGAAGTGTCAAGAGGGGTAGGGACTGCTGCTCCTCATGGTGTTGTTTTGGCAGCTGGGCTGGGGAGGAAGGGCAGTTCTTGTTTCTTACCTCTTTCTAGGCATCTGCATCCCCAAAGCTTTACAGTTGAGCAACTGCCAGGGCTGCCTAAAAGATTTCCCTCCCTCAGATCCTTTCAGTGAAGCTGTGCTTGCCTGATGTGATGGCTTCACTTGAGAGGATGGGAACTTTGTAGTGAAAGTTCAGGACTCAGTTGTTGCTGTAGTGAAAAATCTCTTGTCTAAGTCTCAGTGGCTAAAAAGCCCCTGCTTCTTGGCTGAGACAGGCAGAGTTGCTCTATCTCCTTTCCTTGCCCTCATGCATGTTACATTTTTAGGGAGGAGAAAACATTTTACTCTCCTTGATATTTTTTCTTTAATCCAGATGACAGTCATGCTCAAACTGATGTTGCCTTCGGGCTGGAATAAGCTTGCTTAGCATTTGGGCAGAACTCCTTGCTTGGAGATCTCAAAGTGCTTGATCAGCATTTCACCAGCACATCCATCCATGGGTGCTGAAGTATGGTTACCTTTACAGTTCACTGGAGCTGGCAGAGTCCCCTGCTATGTGTGAGGGCAGTGCACTAGCAGGAGCTCTGTATTTTCTCTCTCCTTTTCTGCATTTCTCCCTCAATGTTTCTCTGGGGTAGTAGCAGGTCCTCTTCCCATTTAATGCGAGCTGTTTCTTCAGAGATTTTTCTTCCTCCTCTCTGGCTTTGGAGAAGGGGGATGTCACTGGAAGTGGCTTTGCATATTTGTGTGTCTGACAGGAGACTGATGTCTTTCTCTGCTGCTACTCACTTTGAATCCAAAAAGGGAGTATCTGCTGGCTCTGTAGCAGAAGCAGAGGTCCTCTGCAGCCTCGGTTGTAGAGCCCTCACCTGAAATGGCTGTGAAGTTTTGGAAGACAGTTGTGTTCCAGCAGTTCCCAGCCCTCTGGTTGTCTGCTGGGTCATTGTGTTCCTCTCTGTTGAATATGAACAAGAGCTTAATTCATAGTTGTGGTGCTTAATGCCTTGTTTCTTATTTTCTTTCAGATCACCAGAAACTGGAACGTGAAGCTCGAATCTGCCGACTTCTAAAACATCCAAATATTGGTAATCCTCCCTGTGTTCAGAGGGGTGGGTGTGAGAGAGGAGTAATGTCTCTCATTTAGTGTGCAGTAAGAAAGCAGATGTAGTCTGAATGTTCACAACAACTCTTCAAATTTGCCTGTTAAAATCATCTCAGTTTCTCTCTCTGAAATTGTGCATATGATCCTGTCCCATTCCCATAGCATCTTGGCCCAGATGTTCTCCAAAGTGTGCTGTGTTTGCATCTGCTCACCCATGCAGAGCTGTCCCTGCTGCTTGGGTGACGCATGACTCTTGTCTGCTCATCTGACATCCTTCAATGGCAGTGAGCTGTTGTGTTCATTTTCCCCACACTTGTCTTTTGTTTTCTCTTCTTGGCACTTTTTGGCATATCTGTTAAAAGCTGTATTCAGTGACATGCCCAAAGTTAAACAAGGAGGGTAAATATGTCAGCTCTTCTCATTACAGTGGCTGCTTACTCTAAAAACAAAAGATGAAAACCAAATTACTGATTTTTGCAGCAGTCCAAAAACAAAAAAATATGATTGAGTGAAGAGAATAGTTTTGCCTAGAAATACAGGAAGAAGCAAAAGCTACATTATTTACTGAACTGTAGATAGAGGGCATGGACTTTTATTTAGTTCTAAAGCACCGTGCAAGTTTGTCTTAAGCTTTCTTTTAGAGAAATTTCAATTGCTTGAAGTTGCTTTGAGAAAAAAAAACTGGACCATTAATAATCCCCTTTTTAGGACCTTTACATAAATAAAGCCTAGCTAGGATCCTAAATAAGGTTTAATTTGACTTAATTTCTTAAAGGAAACATTAAGAAATACCTAACTGCCACTTTCCACCAAACCAGTCTCGGGGAAATCTGTAATGCATTACATTGTCTTCCTTTTGCATAACCCTATCTGTAAGTGTAGATAACTTTTTAAGAGCATGTCTGGTCCTTGACTTCCAGCTTTGTAATCATTTTCTCCTATCCTCTAAAGACCTGGGAGAGTAAAGGTGCCTTACAACATACCCTGTGGACTAACATCTGTAGCCTATTCCAAAAGTGATGAAGAAGCAATTTCCACAAGCTGAGGACTTCACAAAATGCAAAGAACCTTAGTAGCAGCTTTTCGGTAGAACCAGCTGCTTTGCATCAGAGTGTAGTTACGGAGGTACAGCATGAGAGGAGGAGTAGTGACCATCTTCTACAGTAACTTGCACTAATGAATGTATTGGCTCGTAAATTTATTGGCAATATTCAGAATAACTAAAGTCACACTAGCTAGTTATCGAGCTTCATTTGCTCTGTAAGACTTGTTGCTCTTAGTTTAGTAAGTGATGTCACTTTTTATTTTGGCCTTAACATCATCTTTCCTTTTTATCATTTCTTGTATCTTTTCTGGCCAGGCCTCTCACAGAGTAAATATTATACACAAGAAGAAAACCACTTTCATAAGTAAACTGCACTGAATACAGAAACCTATCACATTCCTGGTTCAATTCTACAGCTTCTTCCTCATCTGTAGTGAGTGGCAGTGCTTGTCTCCTGCTGTATTGTTGTTTGGAAAAGACAGTTTTGGGGAACATCAGTGGTTCTTGCATTCTGTGCACAGCATTTCTTGTCTTCCTAGAAAGAACAGTTTTTTCTTTTAAGGTAAAGAGACTAATCATTCTAAACTCAATGGATGATCACAAATAGCAATAAAGGAATTAAGCTTTATGCCCATAACACTGAATCAAAGTGTGTTGAGTAAGACCTTGGGAAGTCATAAGTCTGCTCAGCAGCCCTGTGAAAACCTTTTATACTTGGCTGGTTTCCAGGCATGTTTATTCTTAAAACCTTTAATGCTTCCACAGCCCCTAGTGGCAATCTTTCAAATGTTTAATTTTTCTGTCAGTTAGACTTTAGAAGAACCATACTTTACTGCTATCTTAGCTTTTTGTTTCTAGTTCTATCTGGAGTATATGTGGAAAGTAGTTTTTCTTTCTTGTAACAATCTTTTACATATTTGAAGACTGTTATCATGTCTCTTCTTAGTCTTCTTTTTCTTCAGACTAAACAAACCCAGTTCTTTCAATCTTTTCTCATATGTCATGTTTTCTAGACCTCCAGTCTATTTTTTAATTTTTTTTCCCCTTCCCTGGACTCTCTCCAGTTGATTCATATCTTTCTAGAAATGTGATTCCTAAAACTTGACATAAGATTCTAACTGAGGCTATGTCAGTGTTGACTAGAGGGGGAAGAATTGCTTCACCTATCCTACCAAAGATACTTGTTTTGTATATCAACCTATGAAACTTGCCATTTAAGTATATTGTTGTTGCACATTTTTCTAACACATTATTGCTCTGACGCATATTGCTGACTACTTTCTGCAGAACTTCTGGCAAGCAAAAATGTTTTCCATCTTGTATAGATGAGGATTCCTATTGAAATGCACATAACATTTGTCTTTATTTAAACAAATAGGAAGAAATGCACTCTGTGGGTTCCCCCCCAAATCAAGACCATTTTGATTTGTCTTCTGATAGCATAATAGGGTTGCAACTCCCCCCACAGTAACATGATCCTTAATAACAATGCCATATATTGCATTGTATAGGTAATTAATAACACTGAATATAGTTGGACTCTGGACAAACTCTTGAAGATACGACTTGATACATTGTGCCAGTATAACAGTGATGAATTCTGAGTATTTTTTTCAGTGAGTTGTAGACACCATTGTAAGCTGCTTCTGAATACACATTCTTTCAGAATTTGCCTATGGAAATAGCACATAACCCAGTTGCTACATGCATTGCTGCTTCCATATTCTTTGGACTTATGTTGTCATAGGAGGTAAACATGATTCTGACACAGTGGTAGGTTTTTTCCTTGAAATGTGTATTAGCAGTTAGTAATTGCCTAATTACTGCCGATCTATGTTGTAAACTCTTCTAGGTGAATACTGGGTGTGTTGCCTCAGTGTGAGCTATACTAGTAACACTGCCCCAATCCTGAAGAATTCTGCAGATTTTGCACTTGCTTTAATTTCCCCATTACATTTTGTTGTTACTGCTTTTGTTGCAAACTGCATTGCAGCACATCCTGCTCTTCTACAGTGACCTGAGCCTCTAGTGAGTCTGAGGCAGAAGGACGCCTCTGCAAGGTGGGCTGCTTTTCTCTCCTGCCTGCACACAGGGTATAAAGCAAACCTATTGCTGAATGGGTTCTTATCCATTTGCTGCAAGACCGTTGATTCTGCCATGGAGATTCTGGACCGAACACACTGACATAACACTGCTACTCCAATAAAACAAAGGTTACTCTGGGTACAAAATAATGATGATATTTCCATTTGTTGTTGCTCTTGGTGAAATGACAGCTTTCTGAATTATCCTAACATGCCTTCATCAAATCTCAGCCCTAATTATAGGCTATTGCTCTGTAATTGGGTGTTTCACTTGTGTTTAGATGCACATTATGGCCAAGGTAATCACAGTGGAGTAATCTTTCTAAGAGCTTAGTGTTGCAGTAAGGGTTTTTTGTCTGGACAGTAGAAAGGTGACTTAAGGCAATTTTCTGATTTATGTTGTGTACCTTGTTCTCATTGTGAACTACCCATTTGTATGTGCCATTATAGCTGGTCACTTCAGATTTTAGCTCAGAAGAGGAAGGACTTCTTTCCCTAACTTTAACATAATTTTTTTTTTCCTCCTAACAACTTTCTAGAAGGTTTTGGTCCAGCAAAACCATTTGCCAGCCATTCTCACCAAATACAGTAGAAGTGGATGGAGATTAATGAGTTACCTATTCACTCCATCCTGTTTTAAAAGCAAAAAAGGTGCACCCATTACTGAAAATATGAGAGTGTTAAAGAGAGGCAGAAGGCAACATCATTAAAACCCCACTGTCTGTAAGCAGATGAAATGCCTGTAGGAGCTGGCAAGAGTCACAGCTCTATGGGGAGTTCCACTTTTTGAACAACTTACTTGTTCCAGTAATTCACTTATCTATAAATCATGTGGGCATTTGACATGGATGTGTTTGGGAACATGTAGAAGAGAATGATATGGCTCTCTTTTCCCTTGGTCCCTGTGTTGCAGGAAAGAAGCAGACATTGGAACATGCTGCCCAGTGAGGTGGTTGAGTCACCATCTCTGGATGTGTTTAAATATCATCTAGATGTGGCACTTGGGAAAATGGTTTAGTGCTGGACTTGGTAGAGTAGGGTTGATGGTTGGACTCAATGATCTTGAAGGCCTTTTCCAACCTAAGTGATTTTGTGATTCTATAAACATGGTCATAGCATAGACCCTTCATTTGCAGATGTTTTTCTGGTTGTGCCACTGATGCTTGTGCAATGGCTAAGATAAAATAAGTGTCACGATTTTCTTTAGTTTGTTGTAGAGCTAAATTTACCGTGATGACCAGCTCTTACTAGAGCAGATCGTCTGGTCTTCTGCTTAGTTGTAAACCTAATTTCAATCAGTCTGTGTCATTAAGTCCTGTAATTCATTCACTACATTGGGATTCTCTTGTGGAGAATTCAGTTTTTTCCCATGCTTCCTGCTACCCATCAAATATTAGAGCAGGGACAGAGTTGGTAACCCCAGTATCTTTCTGCAGGCTTGTTCAGTGCAGATGTGAAGTTCAGCACTGTGCTGACCATGACCTTTCCTGTCCTAGGACAGTAAGAATGATGCAAAATTTGATAAAAAACTTCATTCACTGTTTTGAACCATTCTGTGTTCTCCTACAAGAATTAGGATTGTGGCTTGTTCAGTGCACCATGAAGTCTGCTCTGTCCCTAGATTTTGTCCACCATGTTGTTATGTGTTGCCCTTCTCCTCCTCCTAAATTTTCTTCATTATGCCAGTCTAAATATGTGCCTCCTCTTTGGATATGTCATTAGATGATCTGTACTCTTTCTTAGATGTTTCTAACCCAGCTGTACAAAAGTAGTTCTGGAATGGCTTTTGTTCATAGCTCAAACTGAGCTCTTCTGGTCAGTTATTGTGTCCCAGCTCATGGCAGTCTTCACTGTGAAGAACTGCATGCACTTAGGTCTAGAGTAATAAAAGTGCTTATTTTAAGAGAGGCTGGTAGTAGCCCAAGAGCCAGAGCCAAATTGTTTCTGATTTCTGCTTTCATATACTTTGCTTGAACTGTTTCAGACTTAATTTCTTTGAGGAAATTTATAGCAGTAGTGAAATGCTGTCCTCAGCATCTATCAGAATTATTGCTTTTTCAGGTTTTTCCTGAAAAAGTCAGGTTTCCTGACTTACTCTCCAAAATATACTTGATTTCTTTTTAACTTCGATCTGTTGGCTTCTTTTAGGATAAACGACAATTTTGGACACATCCTTATTGAAAATGGGAAGAAAATGGTATAGAACTCTCCTGTGAATTAGAAGAATTTATTTTGCCCCAGTTTAGTTTTATTTCCTTTGACAAGTGGTCTGTCCTCCTAGTACCTCTGTCTTGTGGGAGTGATTTTGATGGAATGTGTGAAAAAAGGCCTCTAGTTTTGTGTGTCCTTAAATGATGGTGATGATCAAGGTGTGAATTGCTGCAAGGACCACGAAGGATGTTGTGCTGCAGTGTGCAGCCCAGCCAGAGAATCCCACAACACTCATAACTAACCTGGGTAAAAAACAGGGTGCATTGATCTTATCTGCAGACCTACTACTGGATTTGTTGTTTTAGTGGTATCGGCCACAACTTGTTTGCTCATTCCTCATGTTGAGATACTACTCTTGATAAGCAGGCCCTCACTTTTTGCTCCCTTCCTGCCACTTGGAATGTTTTTTATCACCTTTTCCTTAACAAGAGATTTGAATTGCTTGCTTAGGAACAAGAAAAAAAACGTAGGCTGTGTTTTGCTGTAAACAGCAGATTTCCTTGTCTTCATTTGGCTGCAGACATCCAGACTGCCTTTGCAATTGAGACAGAAAGGATGCTATGTGCAAAGAATAGTTAAAATGCTGGGGATTCTCCAGTGGTTTGGCCACAGCTTGCTGCCCCATGGAAGCTCAGTGATTTCAAATATCCTGTGCCTGGCCTGCTCTTTAAAGCTGCTGCCCTGCAATTTCTGCTGCTGGGGAACTGCTTGTTTTCTCAGGTGAAAACTGGAGCAGAGATGGGATGGTGTGGGGATGGGGGGAGAAGAGACCTTCTAACAAGAGTTATGCTTTACGGCTTTCTCAGTTACTGAGCAGCTTTTCCTTGTAAGTGTCATGGGGCTGTTGCTGTGCTTCCTAAGAGGTCAAACAATGACGTTCTTGGCTTTATGCCTTCAACCTGCTCTCCTCTTTCTCTCCCCTGCACACCCCAACCCCGCCACCCCCCCAAAAAAAAAGGAAAAAAAACCAAACAACCCACACCACCAAACACTAACACACCACACCCCCAAACAGAACATCAGCTAGATTGCATTCCTTCTGGCAAGTTTCAGCCTTTGAGCTACAAGTTACCATTTATTATTTGCAGTCCTTGTGCTGTTAGGGATTTAGGCGAGTGCTGATGCATGTCCGGCTGAGAGGACGTTCCCCAAAACCCCAAACAGTCCAGCTTTTTATTTCTCACTCTGATTCTCCCAGTTACTTCTTTCACTATTGTTTGTTTACTTCTTCTTGTTTTCTCCTTTTTCTGTGTCCTCTTTCTATAGTTTTCCTGTCGTTTTAAGAAAAATGTTTCTGCATAGTCCCCTGTCATTTGGGATTGGAGCAACAATTGCATTTTCTTCCTTGCCAGGGGATAGATTTATTCTGTGTGTCTCTGTAGTCTGTGCTAGAGAGGTGTTTGAGTACTATTATTAATCTGTTTAGCTGTGAGATTTATCTGTATGCAAGCCATCTCTTAAAAAAAAAAAAAAGTGGGATGATGGGCAAACTCTGTGCATTCAACCTCAAAGGTACTGCAGAAGTCAGAGGAGAAGGATTCCCCTTTTTTATTTTCCCCCTCTCTAATTACAATATCATTGAGGAAACGGAAGGAGCCTCTTTTGGGGTTCCCTCTGCCTGAGCACTGAACAGAGTGGAGGGATGGCTGCACTCTGGTGAAATCATGCAAGAGACAACCTGCCTTTTGAACAGAGCTTGTCTCCATGGCAAGGTTTCATGACTGTCCTGGGTAATGCAAGAAAGAAGTTGTGAAAGTCGGGCTAATATGGCAAGGTTGGGAGTGTGTCAGGCAGAACACCTGCCTGCATGGGCAGGAGCTCTGCTTTGCAGCACTAAAGGCTGATTCATCCTGGGTGGCAGAAATCTGTGTAGCTAAGTTGCAGAGCCTGTATGGGCGACTTAAAATTTGTCATTACCTCTGCCTTTTTTTTTATTTAATAAAGTGGATGTTCTCTATGTGTTTGCTTTGAGATACCAATCAAGTTGGCTTGTTATTATTTTGGGGGGTTTTAGAAAAAAGCTTTTGTATAATGCTAGTGGTTATCTAAAGTACTTAGCTTATCTGGTATATGGATAATAGGAAATTATTAATAACAATTCTGGATGGTCTTGTTTGCTCTGTTATCAGGAGAGTAGAAAATATTCCTGCTAATGCACTCTTTTGGCTCATGTAATGTTTAAGTAGGGCATACTAAATGTTACGCACCGTGTGCTGAACTTCAGCCTTTCTATACAGACATTGCTAAATCAAAGGAAAAATAACAGCTGACACTGAAATGTTTTTTTTAAAATACTTTGTTTTCTTTTTATACTTTTGCATTTTACCTCTGCAGAAGGAACAGTTTCTTAACAGGCAAGTTATTGTTCTTCCTACAACTTCTTACTGGACTGTGAATTCCTCTGTACAAGGGAATTTCCTCTGACTTGGCACCATGTATGGCAGAGAAAAATACTGCTTTAACCTCGTTTTTTAGGACAGGAGTGTTAAAAAGGTTACAATGAGAACAGTGGTGAGGGGGAAAAAATAACCACCTCTGTGTGTGTGTGTGTGTGCCTTTTCCTACTCCCTTAGGACTGTTCCTTGTCTTTCTTTGTAGAACCTGCAGCAGCTTGGTTCTGCCTGAACCAGAGCAGTGTTTACAAGCCCTTCTTTTCTTCCATTTTCCAGAGCTTTAAAACTGCAATTGGTGTGAAATGCTGTCGACTTGGGGAGTTTACAGCAAGCTGGTATATATCCAGCGTACTGTAACCTCTCTGTGTCAAATTTGGAAGGAGGAGGAGGGAAAAGAGTCTACGTTCCTAAGGGACTGGTTAACAGCAGCATGCTATGTCCTGTTAGCTAACTGTCCTGCTGCTGCTAGTTACTGCTTTAACAAAGCTGGTCATTAGCTGCTGGAACAGATTATTTCTAGAGGATTATTTGCATTACACAATTTAATGCTTTTTAATAGCGAATTTTTAATTAAAAGGAGAGCCTTTTTGGAAGCAGCCTGAGCAGCTGCAGCTGAATTCTGCGTGTTTAATGTAATTAGAGAAACAGCTGGGGCGGGAGCCGAGCACCCAGCTTGCAGGCAGGTTGATGGTGGCTCCTTGTGGGACAGGCATCCTGAGCGATACGAAACACGCGGGAAGCGTCCTGGCACATAGCCAGGCTTGGAGGTGGTGGGACAAATCCCATCTTGGCTCCCCAGGCTGGTGAGCAGCTGGGGAAGTGGAGGGTGGGTGGTAGCCATCTGCGTCAGTTCACTTGTCACTTGTGCTGCCACGGACAATAGTGCTCAGTTTGCAGTCTGTCAGACTCTGTGTATTTGTATCTATAGTTTCAGCATCTCCTGGCACATTGGAGAATATCTTTGGAAGAGGGCATTAGACAGGTTTTAGCCTCCAATTTTACTACTTCTGGCATACACTGTCTCTTGAAATATGCCCCTTGTGGTATCTTTTGCCTTCTCTCTTCCTTCATGATACAGGCAAATGTCTGATGTCTGGTTGGAAACTGCTGAGAAGTGAAGCTGTGGCTGTTTCTAGTGAGTGGCTGACCTTTAAATAGCATTGTTCAGTCTAGAAGATCCCAGAGCACTTTTGAGTTTGCACTACTCAGGCTGTATGAAAGATTTACTGCGTTGCAATTACCATGACCCAGGAGACAACTAGAAATCTCTGTTGCCTGGTATCTGCTTTGCTGCAGGTACTGCATCACAGGCAACTTAATTTGAGGGGCCCAAATATGATATAATCGCAGCACATGATGTGTGTTGGTGCAGAGATAGTTGACTAATGGTGGCCTTTAAGTTCCCATAATATCCAAATACTTTGCATTTAGGAACACCAGTGAACCTAGATTTAGCAGACAAGATTACCCTACCCTGTAGCTTGAAGACTGCCCTTAAAGACAGACCAAGGTATGTAACAGCAAGCATATTTCAGCCCATGTTGCCTTTTCCTGAGCAGAGATTAGTATCTTCAAAGGGAAGATACTGGCCTTTTGCTGAAACTTCAGTAACTACTTTGCTTGCAGAGATATACTTGCAGCAGGTTTCCAGAACCATCCTGTGTTACAAGAGCCTGCCTGCCCCAACCACAGGCTGAGCCCCTGGGCAGCCCCATTCCACTGTTTGCTGTGGAAATGGGATACTGGGGAGTGTTCACCCCAGGACTTACATGGCAGGCATAAATGCTCCTGGCCTGTTATGCTTAACGTAAGAGGGGAAGAACAATAGTACTTGGCACACTGGGTAGAGTGGGAAGATGTGGGTTTCATCTAGGCTAGGCATAATCTGTGATCCCAGTATCAACTGGCCTTTTACATGTGACCCTTTAAAAATGACATGCTTGTGGCTTTTCAATGTCTTCTTATGTTCCTGTGGACTTTTATGAAAATTGAAAGCTCTCTTCTCATTATTTCATGATTCACTTCAACTTTTGCATTCGCAGAGTCCCGCTTTGCGTGACTCAGCAGCAATTTGCATACGTTGTCAGGCTGGTACAGTGGGTTATGAGGGAGATTTTCCTCCTATGTGTGTTTTTGTTTTGTTTTTTTTTAAATAGGATGGCTAGGGTTGGGAGGGACCTTAAAGATCATCTAGTTCCAACCCTCTGCATGGGCAGGGACACCTCAAAGAGACCAGGTTGCTCAAAGCCCCATCCAGGCTGTCCTTGAACACTTCCAGGGAGGGGGCATCCACACATCCACAAACTCCCTGGGCAACCTGTTCCAGTGTCTCACCACTCTTACACTGAAGAATTTCTTCCTAATGTCTAACCTAAAGCTATCCTCTTCCAGCTTAAAACCATTACCCCTTGTCCTATCACTACACCCTGGTGAAAAGTACCTCCCGGGCTTTCCTGTAGGCCCCCTTCAGGTACTGGAAGGGCCCCTATAAGGTCTCCTTGGAGCCTTCTCTTCTCCAGGCTGAACAGCCCCAAATCTCTCAGCCTGTCTTCCTATCAGAGGTTCTCCAGCCCTTTGACCATCTTTGAGGCCCTTCTCTGGACCCTCTTCAACAGCTCCATGTCTTTCCTATGTTGAAGGCTCCAGAGCGGTACACAGTACTCAAGGTGTGGTCTCACTAGAGCAGAGGAGCAGAATCACCTCCCTGGCCCTGCTGGCCAGACTTCTTTTGATGCAGCCCAGGATGCAGTTGGCCCTCTGGGCTGCGAGCACACACTGGCTTCTCATCTACTACCACCTCCAAGTCCTTTTCCTTGAGACTGCTCTGTAGCCATTCTTCCTCCAGCCTGTATTTGTGCCATCTGCTAGCTCCCTTAGGAACTGTGGATGGATCTTCTCAGGTCCCATGGACTTGTGCACTTTCAGGTTCTTTAGATCATCTCAAACCTGTTCTTCTCCTACAGTGGGGTGATCTTCTTTTTCCCAGACTCTGCCTTTGCATTCTGTGACTTGGACAGTGTGGCCAGAGCCCTTGTCAGTGAAGTCTGAGGCAAAAAAGTCGTTCAGTACCCCAGCCTTCTCTATATCCTGGGTGACGAGGTCTCCTGTTTTCCTTCTGGAGAGGGCCCACATTTTTCCTGTTCTGCCTCTTATCACTGATGTACCTGTAGAAACCCTTCTTATTACCCTTGATGTCCCTGGCCAGGTTTAACACTATCTGTATTAGCTTTCCTACCCTGATCCCTGGCTTCTTGAACAACTTTGTATTTCTCCCAGGCTACCTGTCCCTGCTTCCACCCTCTGAAGACTTTTTTTTCATCTAAGCGTCCAGGAGCGTTTTGTTCATCCATGCAGGTCTCCTGGCATTCTTGCCTGCCTTCCTCATTCTTGGGATGCATTGCTTCTGGGCTTGAAGGAGATAATCTTTGAATATTGACCAGCTTTCTTGGGCTCCTCTCCTATCCAGGATTTTATCCTATGATACCATACTAAGCAGATCCCTGAAGAGGTTGAAATCTGCTCTCCTGAAGTCCGGGTGGCGAGCTTGCTGCAGACTCTCCTTGTTGCCCTGCAGATCCTAAATTCCACCATTTCATGGTCACTGCAGCCAAGGCTGCCCCTAAGCTTCATGTTGTCCACCAGGCCATCCTTGTTGCTGAAAACAAGGTCCAGCACAGCACCCTTTCTTTTTGGCTCCTAGTTGCTTTGTATGACATTCAGGCATCAGAGAGCTGTGGCTTCCCTGTGCCAGGGTCACTTTATTCAGGCAGGGAATGCAAACTACATGGCATGACTGTTACTGTATTGTGGTTTGTCACTAAAATGCTTCATTTTCTGTAGTTAAAATTGTAGCTTATTAGTATTATTTTTTCTAAAATAAAAACTGTATGTATATGAAGGATTTTGAAACACTTTGAAGTATCATCTTGAAATTTTGTTCTTGAGGCAAGATTTCCAGTGTGACTCTGAAGACAGCAGGCAGAGAAAAGTACTATTCACAGCACCTGTTCTTAAAATTACTTAAACTCCTGGAACCCAGCTGCTTTTAGGTTCAGTATCTGCAGAATGTCCCCTTAAGCCACCCACTGTGGTATCAGGCTCTGTGCATATGCTCTGGATTGTGTTAGGGCCTCAGACCTGAAACACCCGTACAAGACAGAAAACCATTTGTGTAACTTGCATCAGGCAGTGTTGAAGACCTGAGTTTTTTGGGGAAAGGGATGATTTGGTCTTCCTTTTTTTCTGTTGTTAGTTATTTTTCCAAAAGGCCAGCTTTGTGGGAGATGTTTCTTGTACAGGTAAAACCAGTTTACATAGTGAGGCTGGAGAGGAGGCTGAGGGAAGAAAAGGAAGCTTAAACCAATTAGCTAGGTTGTGCGTTGTGTAGTCCTGCATCACAACTCTTTAACTGTGCAGAGTCACAGGTGTGCATTTAAAATTGGAGGGACAGTTTTTGGTAGTAGTCTTTCATTACCCTTGGTGGAGTACCACTACAGTACCAAATTCAGGACTGCATATGAAGAAAATTAGGCTTTTCATGAGTCCTGATGAAAACGTTGTTTCATCAAGATGCTGTACTGAAACCACTGCTAACCTCTTCTGGAATCTGTGTGCTTCTTGGAAATACATACCATCCAAGTGCTAATGCACACTTTCTACTGGCTGACCAGCTGGTATTGTTGCAGAAGATGTTTCTATGTAACAGGCTGTGACTGATTCTGCTCCTTAGGATAGCACTTGTTCTGGCATTGCTTTCTAGTGCTGTGGTTTTTTTATTATTTCTGAAGCTCTCTGTAAGACTTGACAGTCTTAAAAAATTAAATGTGTTGTGAACTCTATGAGCCCTCTGTTCTTTGTGTGGATGGGACGTTTTTCGGTGCTCTGACTTAAACATTAGGTCTTTTGCCATATCCTGTAACTGATTTAGTGCCTCAACGTCTGACTTGCTTCTGTTTTCTTCTTATTCCCCTGTCCTTGTCTGTTTTTGCTAACTGCTGTAGTAAGTGCTTTTTCATCCATCAGAGACCTTTGACATGGGAACAGTCATCAGGTGACCCTAAGTGTGTGTGATGTTAGCAGGGAACGGTTGCCTACGTCCCTGTGTTGAGAGTGTTTGGCTAAGAGAGAAGTATGGTTTGAATCACTGCTTCTGGGCAACAGAACCAGACAATAGAAATAATCTAGCTCATCTTCTGGTGAACAGAGTGAGATCAGGTTCCTTGCCAAGCACTGGACTCCTTTGTAGTTTGTTCATCTTTTGGAAGACCCTGTGTCACTGTTGTGCAACTTTCCTGTTGTTGTGACTTGAGATTCTTTTTGTGATGTATGTTTGTCTAGCCTGCTGCACTAGACAGAGATGTCATTGCTCCTCTGATGAAAGCAAAAAAAAGGGTTTTGTAGTATTTTTTAATAAAAGGTGAGTGAATGCTTTTGTTTTTCATTCTCCATTTTCTTACCATGGATAGTCAGTTTTTGGGAATTCTGTACCCTCCAGCATCTACATGTGATTATATTTTTGACCCTCTCGTGTCAACAGGTTATACAACTATGAGCAGCCTACATGGTTTCTGCTCAACTGCTTGTTTGAAGCTGACCTTGTGGTAGTACTGGAGATCTTAAATGGTGTGTTAAGAACAACAGCTGGTGGAACAAATGACACCTTCTTTTCATGAGAAAATGTCTGAAACAAAGAATTGCCCAATACTTGAGTTTCTGTTGCCTGCTCCTGGAACTGGCCCTTTGAGATCCTGTGTCCTGCCTTCAGGTGGAGGGCATTTGCATAGGACATCTTTAAAGCACAGAGGACTCTATACTGTCTGGAAGGTTGGAGGTATCAGATAGTAGCTGATGTTTGTGTATCTTTATGATGAATGCTAACACAACGTGGATCATATTTATGAACGAAAGTGGAGAGGGGGCCAAGAAAATTTTAAAGTGCTTTTATCCTTGACATGACCTGAAGGTGGTGGAGTTATTTCTGAAAATATGTCATTTCATAGGCTGGTTGAATGGTTTGGGAATAGGCAGATCATATTTGTATTGAAGGACAGAGCATTTTAACTTGAGTGTCAACAGAGTGAACTATGGCATCAGAGCTGCTGATTGCAGTGTCCTTTCTGGTCAGGAAGGCTCTTGTGGTTCTGCAGGAGGATACATAAGCAAAATGTTAGGATGAAAGGGCACTGGTTGCTCTTACTACTGAGTATTGTTTTGTTTCTTCCCGTCGGCCTTGGTATGCAGTAGTTGTGGTCTGAAATTGAAAGTCACAAGAGTTTTGGTATATTCAGGCTTTTCTTAATCCCTTTTTACCCCCTCATCGCTGCCCCCTCCACATTTTAAGCTTAATTCCTATTCAGGGTGGTGGTGCCCACCGTCATCTTTCCTAGTACCTTTTCTAGGTTTTGTCGTTCTACTGTTACCCCCTGAGCTTTGTTACCTCAGCAGGTTAAATACTGGGCAAATTTTGTGCCAGCATCTCTCTTGGCCATCACGAGGAGGCAGCTCCCTTGTTTAAGTTAATGACCTGTGTCCTGCCTCCAAGGCCCGTTTCGCTGTGCAGCCCTAGGATGATGTACAGCGTCAGTGTTTAGGAACTGTCTCTGTCCTCCTGTCATAGTTCCTCACCTAAGGACACAAATAGTGTTTTACTGTCCTTGAGGGCACTTTCTGTTGCCTCTGCCGGTCTCTGCCAGTTGAATTGCTACTTCCTTCCCTTTTCATAATGTATATGACAAAATTGCTTTCCTCAGGACAAATAAATACCACTGATCAGCTCATTTATTTTTTATTTTCTGATGTAATTTGCTGCCTGCATCTTTGCATCAAAGTTTATTGTTTACTATTTCTCACTTCTACCTGCAGACGTGTTTGTTGTTCCCTTTTCTTGGCCACTCCTCTCCACCTGCTGGTGGCTGTGCTTCTTCTCTGTCAGGATTTCATTTGTGCAGCTCTCCTCGCTTCTTGCTGTTTCTTGCAGTGCTTCAATGACCTTTCAGGTGCCAGAGGAAGGAGAATGCTTTTTCATGTACACCACACTGAGCACCACTAGACATGACTTTATTAGCACATTCAGCTTTCCTTGAAGTTTCTCCATCTGTTTTGAGATGGAGATGTTTTCTTCATAAGGTCCCTTCACAGACTTTTTGCCCATGTTCTGGGCCTCAGCTCTTGTTCATGTGCCTGTCTCCTGCATTCACCTCAAATAGTCTTGTACCAGTGGAGTGAAAACAGCCTTGAATCCAAGTGTCTGTTTCCTCCACTTTCTATCTTGTTTCCATTCTGGAATGGAAATATTTTCTCCTAGGAAATACCCTTCTTCTTTCTTGTGTTTTTATAATGCTGCCCCTGCAGGCTTCTACCAAGTACTCAGGAGACAAGGTTTCTTGTAAACGCCAAGTTGTATTGCATTGAAGTTATAACAAAGCCAACTGAATCAGCTACTTGGAAGAAAATCTTTTTGCAGTGCACGATTTGAGGAACATAGTTCTTAAAGGTGATATATTTCTGTTTTCATGCTGCAGGAACAGCAAGTTGTGCCTGAAACACCTGCAGTACTGGTGCTCTAACTGTTCTTGCTTGTTTGAAGCATTATGCTGTGTGGAGTGCTCCTCCCAAACCCCGATGGTTACATTCAGCAGAAACACTAAGGGAAGGAAATTGGTCAAAGGACAAGCCCAGAGAGCTTATAAATAAATGGAGGGAAAATAAAGGAAAGAACAGGCAGGAAGAATAAGGAAAGAATTAAGTATTTTTAGGAAATGTACTGGCAGTGGTCTCTGCACATCTGTGCTACCCTCAATTTTGAGTTTGTGTGTTTGCATGCATGTGGAAGGGTGCCTTAGCAAAGGAGAGTTGCAAGGAGGATTAGAGCACAGCATTGAGAAGATTTGCAAAAGCTATTCCATATGAGGTAGGAGCATGTGCCAAGTGCTAGTTTGAAGCATTTCCAAGATGGTGATGCTAGCTGACGTCATGCACCAGTAAGAGGTGCAAACTGACCTCTTGATAGTGGCAGAGAGAAAATCATTATGTTGGGAAAAGTCAAGACAGGTCACCTGTATTTTATGAGGAAGAGAATGGATGACAGGGAAGGAAGGCAAAGGTAACATTTATGTGGCAGAGCAGGATAACAAGCTTTGTCTTGTAGTGATGAGAACAGTTATGTTACTTTGGTCAATACTTGATTACAAGATGTTGCAGTGACTGAGATGCAGTCTAGTCTCAGCTAGTTGCTTTAGTGTGGTGAATCAGTAGGAAAGAAATGTAGATGGTCATGTGAAGAAAACTTGTCTAGTCAGGGTGTGCAGGTTTAGACCTTGAGTCAAGTAGGATTGCTAGTTTGTGACTCTGATTGGCAGGGAAAAGAGTGAAGTTTTTTAGCAGGGGAAAAAAGCAAAAAGTAGGAGGTAGGAAGCAATATGAAATTAAGCTTAGTTTCTCATCTTGGTTTAGAATTGGTGCCTAGGTATCCAACAAACATCAAAGAAATCGAGATTTTTATTTAGACAGGAGGAAGTGGCACTGTGCTGGCTCCATAGATCCAATAGTTCTTGCCCACATGTAACATGGGGAAAGGAGGACAGAGCCCCAGAGACTCCAGAATGCCAAGGGATAGTGGGCTGTCATGGAGCCAGCCCCAGTCCTGCAGGTTAGAGGGGACAAGGAATTGGAAAAGATTATGGTTAATTGAGGCAGTAGGGGTAGAACTAGGGGGTATAGGTAAAAAAGCTGAAGGAGGATGAAATTTTGAGAAGGAGAATGTGATCAGATATGTTAGTGGTAACAAACCTGTCTGGAAAAACAAGACGAGAAACTGTCTCTGAATTCTGGGTAAGGATTTGGGGTGTAAGTCAGAATGAAGTGAGGAAAAGGAAGTAGAGGGAGTGAACTTCATGGAGCTTTACAGATGGAGGGCAGAAGGGAGATAAATGGCACTGACATGCAAGTGGAGTCAGATGTCAGTTTTTGGGCTGGGGGCTTGTTTGGAGATTCTGAATAGGATTTGTTTTGGGAAATAAGAATGTGTGGGGAGAGATGGCAAAACGTGAGCATGGAGGAAAGAGGAGGCAGATGCAAAAGTATGGTACTAAAGCATTGGAGAACAAACAGGAGGTCAAAGATATTCAGAGTTTGTTTTGACACTGGGGAGGGGTGGGTGTATTTGAAGGACACCCATCTGTTGCTTTGAGATAACGGAAGGAAATGGGTCATTAAGTGAACATACAAAGCAAAGGGCATGGGTAATTAATAGACTGATCGGATTGAGGGAGACCTTAGCTGTGTGCATGGGTTCGATTTGTGAAGTGTCATATTTGCTACATAGTCTGTAAATCTCCATTTCTTTATTATGTGTTTGCAGTGCGGCTCCATGACAGTATTTCAGAAGAAGGTTTCCATTACCTCGTCTTTGATCTGTAAGTGTCTGTCTTATGCTTTGATGCTTCACTGGTGATACAGGCATGTGGATGGTTGACTAAGAGTGGAATACAAAGCACCTGCATTAATATAATTCTCCCTTTCTCTTTTGAGGCCTGTAGATACCTCTGGCCTATTTGCCAAAAATCCATTGACTGTGTGGTAGGGGATGGACCAGGAAGGTTCCTGGCAGCAGGTATAAGCATGGGATGGCCAAGCATGGCTATCCTGTATAGGGAGGCTGTTTGACTTTTGTCTCTGAGGCAGCCTGGAGGAGGAGGTGAAAGTTCTGCCCAAGCTTAGTGTCTACTAAGCTTTATCAAGTGGCATTCATGCCCAGTTTGTCAGCAGTGTCCTGTACACTTTTGGTGGAATGGCAATCCAAGGGGTCAGTCACATGGATGTACCAGTGCTGGTGCCATGGTGATGAGGCTCTGCCCTGGCTCCGCTGTGCTGCAGGTCACCACACAGGCTGTGGAAGAGGGCCCAGAGGGGTGACCACATATGTCCCATACAGCCTGGAGCTAGATGTGCACAGACCCTGTAACTTTCCTTGTTCTTTTGCACTCTAGGGTTACTGGTGGGGAGCTCTTTGAGGATATTGTTGCTAGAGAATACTACAGTGAAGCAGATGCCAGGTAAGACTGTTTCCAGAGCCTTTGGTGTATGTGCCATGTGTGCTGGCAAGTGGAATGAATTTCCTAAGTGCTGCTCTGTGCATGGCTTTGTTCTGACACTCTTGCTCCCTGTCTGGAAAAAACAACTCCTCTTTCTGCTATTAGCATAAACTGTTGTCACTAGTCAGCCTGTCTCACTGCAGCTCTAGCCCTTGCCACCTGCAGATGCTGCTGTCCCTGTGCTTGTTGCTGAGACACCCGTTGCTACCAGCTTTTTCTGCCTGACCTTTCTGGTGGGTGATGACAAGGTGTCCTCAGTGAGAAAACATAGGGGAGAGCTGTCCTGTGGCTGTGAGAGTGCTGCCAGCTTGGTCTCTGCCTTCTCCTAGCAAGAGTCCCAGTGATGTGCCATTGCTGTTGGGCAGACCCATTCAGCTGGCCTGTGGCTAGATAATGGTTTACAGGGCAGTGGGAGAGGGCTATGTTTTTATGGGACCCCTCTCTGACTGTGGGCTGGTTGGCACAGTGAGAAAAGGCACAATATGTAAAAGCAACAGTTATATTTTAATATTTAAAAGATACATAGTTATACCCTTCTTTTTCTGAGTGGGTCCCCACTTTCCCATGTCTGAGCTTCCTGAAATGGCCTGTGCTTGCCCCTTTGCAGTTTAGGCAGGGGGCTGTTGGTGCAGCAGTAGCTGAGGATGTTCTCTGACCCATCTGTCTGCTGGACCTACAGCATTTGAAATCACAGCTGAGTTTAGGCAGCTTCTGTTTTACTTTAGCAGGGTCTTGGAGTGGCCTGGAGGTGACATTTTATCCATGCTTATTTTGCATCCATGTTCTTATATCATCCTAACCCTTGGTGGATCAAGAACTAGGGAAGCCACAAGAGGAGAAGACTGAGAAGGGAGTAGTGGGTGCTGCTATAGGGTGAGCTTGGTAGTCAGTACTGTGAGGAAGCTCATACAGAGTGCAAGAAAGGGAAGAGTATGACCTGGTGTGTTAGCTTAGGTACTGTTGAGGAGTCTGTGGGTGCTTGTTTGCTTTCCCTGTAGTATGCATAGTGCCTCAGTCTTCTGGGCACTGCACCATGCTTTCAAATGAGGCATTGTACCGTGCACTCCACTGTGAGCTGTCTGCTGAGGGGGAAGGCCAGTGGGCTTGTCATCTCTGATGGAGCTCCTGGAAGAGATGTCTGAGACCCTTCTAGATGTTTTCAGTGGAGTGTACAGATGTTCTAGGCACAGCATCTCAGGCAGATACACAGTCTCTCAAGCTGTTCTGCCTTGAAGCCGGGAAGATTTGAGGTCATCAGTCATCATCCTTCCCCCTGTGCCTCTTGCCAGGGCCTGTTCCCTGGAATGATCAAGAGCTGGCAGTGACCGACATGGCTCAGGAAAATTATGGCAGGGTTAGGGGAAAAGGAGGCCTGTCTGTTGCTCTGTGAGGCATCATCAGGGTACTGAGCCCTGTAACTGTCAGCTGGCCAGGTCTTGCAGTGCCCACAAGATGACAGAGTGAAACTCCTCCCTTTCTCTCCCCATGCCGAGCTAAATTCCAGAGCAGGCTGGGAGAGCGAGGGAGTGAGGTCTGTGCCAATCCGCTGCACTTGGCTCGCCTGGGACACCTCACACTTTTGCCATTTTTGGCCAGAAAATCTCTCTCACTCAGGCTCAGCTCTGTTCTAATTATACATTTTTGTTTTGGGAGCGGGGAGATATTCATGGACTGCAACCCTGAGGATTGTACTGCCAGCTCTGGAAGGGTGGGGGTAACAAATATACAGTGTTCCACCTCCTTTTCCCTTTCTCCCCTCACTCTCTTCCCATCTTTTCCAGTATCCAATTTCCCTTCCCTCAAATACTTCACTCATTTCAAATTTGTTCTGCTGAGATTTGTAGAATTTCGTGAGGGGACTAACTGGTCCTGCAGTGAGGACACAGACCCATCTGAGTTGTCTATGGCTGGGTGCATACTGCCCAGCCATGGTTGTCAAAATCCCTACTCCATTCCACATTCACCTGTGGGAGCTGAGTAAATGTTTAGCAGAAAAGGTGTTTTCAACCAGAAATCTCACCCCTGGGTGTGTTGCACTGTCTTCATGCGACAGGTGTAAATAACATCTTGTTTTCCCCAGCAGTTATAGTAGTGAGAGTGGCAGAGACAGTTTCTTGTGAGTTTGGGGAGTGCAACACACTACACTTAACTGGGAATGAGTCTGCTTTTCAGATTACTAACCCCTTAAGTGGAATCTGAACTTAAAAGGCACCCAGCAAGCGGGTGTGTGTGCACATTGTGTATGTAAAGTGCTTGAGATGTTGCTCTGAAAACTTTGCAAACTGGCAGATGCCCAGGAGTTGTCATCCTGAATTTACTAGGGGAGTCTGCTGCTCTTAAAAAGTTTATTCTTTGCCCAGGACTAGCCCAACCGAATGTTTCCTGGAGCAATTGGGTCTTTCTCGCCCTGTCTTGGCAGCTGTTTGCAGATACTGGGGTACCTTGGTTCTCCTGTGTGGGGTGCGCACTGTTGGCTGAAGGAGTAAGTGAGATGCTTGGTGGGATGAGGAGGAAAGGAAGGAGGTGATAAGAGGTAGGAGAGGAGAGGCTTTGTGGTCCTGCTAGATAGGATGTTTAACATCCTGTTGCTGAGGGCCCTGCGGGTATCCAACTGTGACAGTACTGAGCTGTGGCATCCAGTGGGCATAATGAAGGGATTCAGCCTGGGGTCTTTAACTATCTTTGGTACAAATACAAAAATTAGGGAACTAGCTCTGGTCTGAGATGAGATGCCAAGTGTATGCGTGTGTGTGCGTAACTGTGTGTCTCTCCCTTTATCTTGCAGCCACTGTATTCATCAGATACTGGAGAGTGTGAATCACATTCACCAGCATGATATCGTGCACAGGGACTTGAAGGTAATAATATTTCCTCCATGCCACAGAGGCTAAGGAGAGCAGCCAGGGGATCACTGGAAGAGGCAAGACAGGAATACTGTGTTGCCAGCTGGCAGGGTTTTTTTCACTTGAACTGGACTCAGGGGTTCCTGAAGCACAAATTTGCTCCTTTAGAGTTTTCTAGAGGGTGTACTGAACTTGTGAGGAAGTTTTCAGTCTTCATGAACCTTGCCAGCTCTCAGCCTCTCTGAGGCAGCTCCAGGATAGAGTAGTTGTGAACCTTGGAGTGCAGTAGGCTTTCAGAGAAACTTGGGTAAGATTCATTATAATGAAGGACACTTTCTAGTCAGCCATTGAAGAGCTCTCTAGAGACCTGGGGCAGTCTCTGTTCAATCTGCCAGTATGAGTTTGTCTGCACAGAGCATGTATATTTTTATTCTGTGCTGTTGCCAAACACATGCCATTCGGCTAGGGCAGGGTGCATAACAAGAATTTTTTGTGTAATTTCTTTCTTCTCTCATCAGTAGAAGCATTATTCATCTAAAACCAAAACTGCTGGCCAGTTAAACACTAGGTGAATCACCTTTTGCCACATTGTAACACGTTTATAGACCCAGAGTCCCCCCACAGTATAATTACTGCAATCCATTCCCACACATTGCCAGGGGTAATGGGAGCTGAGCAGACCGCAAAATGGAGAGATTTGTGCAGGAAGGTCTGCTTGCCCTGCAGCCCTCTCTGTCTAAAGTGGGAATGGTGGTGGCCACCAGTGGTTCAGTTAAATTAATGCAGGATGACACTTGCTGCTAGTGTTGGTTTTGGTTTGTCCTACAATGTGTAAGGGAGACAGTATAGAAATATTTTGCAGAGAGCAAGATAAAAGCATGTTGCAAGCTCAGTGGCAGTGTTCCCCAGGTGTTTTGATCTAGTGGACAGCTGTTAACCTTTAGCATTTCTGGCAAACTCCCATACAACACTTTTGGCCTTCTGATTCAGAGTTCTGTGAAAAGATGCAAATGATCTACTGCAGAATGGCTGCTCTGGATTACAGCTGACACCTGCTCTTGAGAAAGCAGCCTCTAAGAGGCACTACTGCCCAAAATTAAGGCCTCTGTGAAAATCAGTAGTGTTTTTCAGTACAATATGGTTTAAGTTCAGATATAATCTGTTTTGTTTCCTAAGTTTTATTTGTGTGAAAGTTGTGAAATCATTTAGGACTTATCAGCTACTAGACACTCCCCTCTGTACGCTGCAGTTAATGTGTTTCTTCTGTTTCTTGCTCTGATTCACTGAAACTGTCCAGGCCTGAGGAGTAGCCATTCCTTTTAGCAATAAAAGATGCTGTGCTCTTTATTTAATATTTAGCTCCTTGCCAAGAGCTTGGCCTTGAGGATCAGTGTGTAATAGCTGCAGAGCTTGCTTCAAATGAAATTTTCTTTTGCACTTCCCTGTCATAAGCCTGTGTTTGGGCTGACATGCTCTTAAAGAACTTCAAATGTTGAGCTACCTATAGGGACCATAGAAGTTAGAGAATGCGTTCAGATCTGGACAAAAAAAGTGTGTGAAACATGAGACAACCCATATGTTCACAAACATGTACATGGATAAGCACCATTATCCTTAAGGTGTTTTTAGCAGTGTTTTATAAGCAAATAGTGCTTAGCTTAGCACAAGTCTGGCCTAAATGTCATAGTTCCTTAGTCACACCAAGCCTACTTATGATCTGAAGTTGGTAGGGATTTTCAGAAGACTTCGCTGGTCGTCTGCCTTAGGGACTTGTTTAGACTGGTGAATTTTCATCAATGTAGCTTGATTAACACAATCTTTTCCTCTTCCCATATGGTGAAAAGAGGGTGGCATCCAAATGTATTAAGTACCAGTTCCCCTTCCTTCCATGCTGCTTATAGGAAGGACTGTGATGGGCAAGGCTGTTCTCCCTTTGTTCAAAGCAGAAGCAAGGCACATGCCCAGTACTTTAAGGCAGGTGAATGAGAAAAGCATCTTCTGCCTGACAGGAACAAGAGGGATAGAGGGTTGCTGTGGAATGAAGCTGGTGAGGAGGCTGCAAAAAAGATCTTTATCAGATTTCTGAAGCTGAGACAAGCTCCTGTTTCTCGATTTACAGGCTTCCACCTTGCTTCGTTAAAAACTAAAGTTGATATGAGTTGCACAAATTATCAGAAGGGGGTAGGATGAAAAAACGCATTTCTCCTGCTTGTCTAGAAGTTTGGTTTCCTGCAGAGCTGTAATAGCAACCACATTAAAGGCTTTGAAGTTTCAAAGGGTCCCATGTAACTAGCTGCTCTGGTGCTTCAGAGGAAGCTGCTGACTCTCAGTACAGTTTTTGGAGTTGTGTTAATCTTCTGAAGTCCTCTGCTGGAACACAACAGAATTATTATTTAAGTGAGATTCATGTGAGACAGAAATATGAGGGGTCAAAGTCTATCTCCTTTTCCTTGCACATGGGGGAAGTGACATGGCTGCTTGTTGTATAGGTGACAGCAGCAGTAGCAAGACATATTTTATGCTGCTGTAAATATGCATAATGAAAAATCAGCTTACAAGAATACTCACTGCTGTGCTACTTATACCAGTTTGAGGCTGAGGCTTTTTCTGTAAGGGATGAAAACTACTGCCTATCCAGATGATGCCTTCCCACATTACAGTGCTGTATTTGGCAGCCCTTATTAGCATTATTTTTACTTTTCCAGTGCCTTGGGAACTGTATAATGTCCATGGGGAGAAATATCACTGCAGATTGTATATACTGCATCTTCCCCCTCTTCTCTCCCCACCTCAAATTATTTTCTGCAGGGCTGACAGAAACAAATTTTGGGTTCTGTGCTGCAGGAACTGTACTGCCAGTGCCCTCTGGTGTCAGCACGTAACATATAGCCTGGGTTGGGAGATGCTCTGGCTCCCACAGAGGATTTTTTTTTTTTAGACTTGAGGATTTTCTGCCACTCTTGGCCAATGCCATTTGTTGCTGTTGTGCTGCCTTCACCTGAACAGATTTAGTAAATGCCTGCTAAATTCAGTCAGCAGGCTCAATTTAATTGTGTGAATACTGAGCCAGGAAGCTTTAACGAGGATGTTGGTCTTTCATTCTCATCCCCTTTTTTCTTTCTTTTCCCCAGCCTGAGAATTTACTACTGGCAAGTAAATGTAAGGGTGCTGCTGTCAAACTGGCTGACTTCGGACTGGCTATAGAAGTCCAGGGGGAGCAACAGGCCTGGTTTGGTAAGAGTGTTTGAGCTTTCCCACTTTTGCTCCCCCCTTTCCTGATGACTGGTGGAGTTGCACCCTCCCAGAGTACTACTTTCTCTTAGCTCTTCAGCATGCTTGTATCTATTTGGCATTGCTGCTTCCTTTCCAAACATCTTTGGCTCAAGCCTAGCTGGAAAAGAGGAAAGAATATGATAGATAAAGACAGAAAAAATGGCTGTGTAATCTCTGTTTTTCTTCTTGGTTTACATTAGATGCTGGTGTCAGGATGAATGCAGCTTCTAAGTTTAGGCCCTGATCTGAACTTTCCTACTGCTTGGGGGTATAGATACCTGGAATTTTGTTTGGTCATTTTACAGAAATGCATTTGACCTGGCCTTCCTCAGGCACATTTGGATCTGGCCTTATCTTTGTTTAGCTAAAACATAACGAGAAACAAGACCTTCTTAGGCTGAGAATCAGCTCTGAGACTCTGCAGTGCTGCAGAGGTTCTGGAGAGATGGCTGCTTCTCCTGGTCTGCCCACACCTTTTAGTAATCAGATGTGTCCCATTCATGTGTTGTGTTTTCAAACTCCCAAGCCATTATATGTAAAAATTATAAAGGCCTGGCATATGAGTTCATGCCTAGCTGGTTGCTCTTTCTTTTCTGTTTTTCCTGCAAAACATGGACACTAGATCCCATCTGATTTTCTTTCTCCCCCCGCCCACCCCCCCTTTCTTTTGGTTTACCAAGAGGTGTAGTGCTAGCAAATATGAGATGAAGGGTGGGAAATGTGTTTTGGGATTTGTTGGTTTGGCAAGATCTCTTCTGCTTAAGTGGTATAAGTACTTCATGTCATCCATTTCCTGACAGGTTTTGCTGGCACTCCAGGCTACCTCTCCCCTGAAGTCTTAAGAAAAGATCCTTATGGAAAACCAGTGGATATATGGGCATGTGGTAAGATTCTGTAAAAACATTTTGCACTTAAACAACACCATTTCATGTAGAAGAATAATTACTTTTAACTTGTTGCTGGGTGGGTGCGGAATAATGCTCCTTCTTACTGGGTGGAGAGATAAAGGCACACTTGAGGATAAGCACCTTGTGTAGATGGAGTTAATATTAGAGCTTGAACTAGTTTGATTCTGGCTTCTAATCCTTTCCTCAGGCCATCTATCAGATGTTTGAGACTCAAGAGATAGGACCTTTCTATGTTTTGCTGAGTTAGTTGTTTAGATAACTGTAGCAATTTCTTATTACATTAACTGTGTAGAAGATTAAATACTGAAGAAACCTGATTTTTGAAACGGAAAAAATTAAGTGTTCAAGTATCTGGGACCAATAAGTTCAAACATATGTGATATCAATGTTGCCTGATGTGGACTTTAAATGGTTCTCTGCAGGCTAGGAGTGTTAGCTTTGCCAGTGGCATTTTTGTCCCAAGACCATGCACAGTCAACATCTGAAAACCTAGTCCTTCCTAAAAAGTCCCTTGCTGCCCAACAGCCCCAGGGGATGTGGCTTCATTTTATTCTGAGAGCAGCTGGGAGGTGTGGCTCACTAGCCAGAGGAGGGTAGAACATCATGCACCATGTTCTAGCTCCTGGCAGCTGGCGTTAAGAGCTGAACATCAAGTGCCAGGGTGAGCTTCAGCAGAGGAGAGGTTTGTACTGTCTTTTTTACCTCGGAGGGTTAAATATGATGGCTAATTAAGATATAGAGCAATCATTGCCTTGGGGACTGTCAAGAGGGAAGGAAGAGGGGCTAAAGGAGTAATTGGCATATAGCCTAACCATAGTATATCTGTGTCTCTCCCTCCCAGGAGTGATTCTGTACATATTACTAGTGGGGTACCCTCCCTTTTGGGATGAAGATCAGCACAAACTCTATCAGCAGATCAAAGCCGGAGCCTATGACGTAAGGGCACTTTCTTGCTGAGTACCTGCATGGGTGTAGAAGCCATCCAAAACGTGGCGCTATCTTACTTGGTGTCCAGCAGCAGGCCCCAAGCTACTGTTCAAAGTGATGTTTGGCATGTTCATACAGCTTGTCTTCACTGCCTGGGATACAGTCCTGTTTGAGGCTACTGAAAGGAAGTGAAAGCATTGCAGTGGGCACCAAGATGTTGCTGGTCATTAGGGAAACACAGAGCTGGAAATGCAGATGGTGGGAAATGGTGTCTTCTAGTGTGTTTACCACAAAGTGCTGCAGACATAGCCAATGCTAACTCTTTCAGGGGAGCAAAGGGAAGGTAAAATGAAGGAGCCTGTCTTTGCTTGATCAAGACCTAATGGAAAGTAGGGGGAAGTATTATGTAGAATAATAGCTTAAATTATGGTCTCTGATCTCCTCAGTGCCATAGTGGAGTTTCTTCCAGCCATGCAAAGCGTGGAGTCCAGTGAGAAGACTGAATGGCAGGGGTCTTTGGAAGGGTGGCTTTGTGGTGGGGATCAGCATGGTGGGTTGGAGGTTCTGGTAACAAGCCAAGCAGTTCCTCAGAGCATGGCACAACTGAGGTGTAAAAAGGTACCTGAAGGAGAGGAATAGCGGGGAGGTTAGTACTGGGGAGCAAAGGCAGTGTAAAATATGGTTTGGGTACCACAACTTGAATGTTTGACATAAATTCTTCCATGTAAAAAGAGGCTCAGGGGGGAGGAAGAAACCTCCTGGAAATCCTAGCTCAAAGCCTGTGGCCATGAGTATCAAGAGGAAGTTAGGGAGTTTGTTTTGTAGGCTGTCTTATGGTTTGTATTACTGAAAAAAGGGGTTTGCTGGACCCCAGTTACCTTCCAGCCTCTGTGCCTGAGACCATGAGAACAGCAGTACTTGTCATGGTGAAGACAAAGGTCTGCCTAACCTCATGTCCTGGCACAGTGGCTTCCTGAGTGAAAGGAAAGTGATGCCTTTGTACGTGATAGCCTTTGTACATTATGGCTTTAGATGGACTTGTGTTCTTCTCTTGCCTTCTTGCCCCCTTGTTTTTGTGTTGTTTGTTCTCATTTGAAGTGTTTTTGCACTGGTTCTATCAATGGGAATTTTTAAAGCACTTCAGGGGTTAACTGTGTAACTCCTACTGTAAGTCATGAGGAATGAAGTGCCTGATGTCTCCTATCTGCCTGATGTTTTCAAATTCTTACCTTTAAGAATAAGGTCCAGTATATTCCTCCCCTGTTTTACCTGATAGAATACAGGTCAAGTGTTACTTGTCTACCTGCCTCTGGTGTCCTTACCCCAGCACTGAGTATGCACTGGACTGGTTTGTTGTTTCCTCTTGACCATAAAGGAAATGGCAACTGTCGATTGGACTTTGTGCTGTTGGGTAGGGCTTTTGCAAGGCATTACCATAAATACTTCAGAGTTTGGGTGGGGATAAGGTGTCCTGGCTGAAAGCTCAGTGTCATAATTTTTTAGTCATCTTTTGTAACGTTTGCAGAACAAATTGTATAATGTCTTGCTGATGCCTGAAAATGCAGGAATAAGACAATGTGCAAATCAATTATGGTGGGTGTATTTTTATGACCCAAATGAGACGAGCACAAAATGCAGGAGAAAATATGTGGGATAAACTTTTTCTAAATGGTTGTAGCACTGTAAGGAAATGTTCTCAAGATAGATCATTCTTCCCCCTCTTAAAGGCAGGGGACTTCTATCCCAACAGCATATTTATCTTTTGTGTTCTCAAGTTCACCTGTATTTGTACGGTAGATTCATAGGAGTGAGACGTACTGCATTCAATTTCAGCATGCTGTCATCTTTACCACATGCAAGTGTCTGGAGGATGGTGTAAATATCTCATCTTTATCATTACTGGAATTAGAGGAGAGAGCATTTACCTCTTATGGATAATCAGCAGCTGAAATACTTCAGATTCTTTCCTTTGTTTCCATGCTTTGTTATTCCCATGCACTGTTACATCTCTCTTGCTCCCCAAGTAATGATTTCTGGTATGGGACGTGCTTGCTAATAACTTGCTGGTGGGTTGCTACACCTAAGTGACTGCTATTATTCCAGAATATTGTGCTTTATGGTGGGGAAAATATACCTGATGGGATGTTCTCTGTTAGCAGTTTTCGCTTTCATGAGGTTTTGCTGTAGTGAAATGTTTGTGATTTCCCATATGCCAGTACAGCTTTTTAGCACACTGGAGAAAGAGCAAGGTGGAGTGAAAAATACAGGGCTTGTATTTTTCATGTCAGAACTCATTTAAGAAGATCTATGACTGTACTTTTTTAACTGTTAAGTGTGAAAGAAATTCAAAGGTCTGAGTGATTCCTAAAAGACTTATAAACTGTTTATCTCTCTGCCTGTGTCTGGTGAATGGTACAGGTGTGTCCTGATGTGTGTTACCATTCATTTGCTGGATTCTGTACAATTTTTGTTCAGTGTGGGTTTTCATAAATATTTATTTATTTTGCTAATATGTTAGCCCTGATATCAAAAGGGCAAAAGCTGGGATTCAGCTGTGTAGGAGGGAGAACATCTTCTACTAGTAGAAGAAGATATTTTCAGTTCATCATCTGGTCCTTCTTCCTCTTTCAGTTCCCGTCACCTGAGTGGGACACTGTGACTCCCGAAGCAAAGAATTTGATAAACCAGATGCTGACAATAAACCCAGCAAAGCGCATCACAGCTGACCAAGCTCTCAAACATCCATGGGTCTGTGTAAGTGTTTTCCTTTATTACAGATTGATTTGTGGTTACTCTGAACTGGCATGTCAAGGAGACTTAGCTGTAGAGCAGCCCAGAATATTTTAAATATTTAAAAATTTGAGTTTTTTGGAGGCTGACCTTCAAAAAGCCAGCTTTGTCATGCTGTGGTGCTTTTATTGCCACTATAGGAAAAAAAAAAAAAATCCCTGATTCTTTTAGAAGTTTTGTGAATGTCCATGGTATCTAGTTTTCCCTGCATCTCCTCTTGCAATCCATGTAATCCTAAAATGTCAGATGGAGTTTGGCATCAGACAGAAGATTTTATGATGGTTCTTCGTCTCTACTTCAGTTCATTGCATTGCATCTTTGCAGTGTTGGAACATTTCTGCTCTGCTGCAGCTTAACTGACTGTAAACCTGAAATCAGTGAAAAATCTTTTGCTGTTCTGTGTATGTAGTTTCTGCCTTGCCAGAACCCACGCATGAGTACTTTTCATCTTCTGCAAAGTTGGCAAGGAAATCCCAGAATGCAGTTGGGAGTAGGCGTAGGGGAGAACACTAATGGTGCCTCTTTTGTCTCTGCAGCATGAAATAGTTCCACCTAAGTCTAACCAGATGCTCTTGTTATACCGTAGCGTATTTCTGCTATGTGTCTAGTGTGTTCCATTGCTCATTCTTTCTTGAGAAGCTGTGGTGTGTTTTTTTCCTTCAGCTACAAAACAACAAATTAGCAATTTAAACTTACTTAGGTAAATGTCTGTGTAACAGGGGTGTAGTGTCTGCTGTAAAGTGGTACAAGTTAATCAAAAACTTCACGCTAGCTGTGACTTTGCATCTCTGTGTTGTTTTTTTCTCCTTGCATGTTTGTAATCAATAGCAGTTCCTGTATATTTAACTTTTGTCCCAATGCTTGTAACCAAAGCTGTATATATTACGGTAGCTCGCTCCCTCTAGCAACATAATATGGAATGGTTCAAGAGAGGCTTTCCTTCTCTGAGTTATGGAGAGTTCGATTTAACTTCACAGCCATTCCAGCCTCTTACCCAAACTGCCTCCTGTTGAGTCCATTGTTTCCATTTGCTCTGCAGTATCTGTGTGTGCAACAGACGTGTTCTTTCTGGAGACTTACTGCTCCGCTGAAGTACATGTGGTAGGAAATCTTAAAGATTTATCTGAGACACTGAGTTTCTTAGCATCACTGAGCTTCTGAAGTATGTGTCCTGACTCTTTTAAGCCCACATTGAACAACTGGACATCACTGTCACTCCTAAGGAGGCTGGATGAACAGTAACCATCAAAGTTGTTAAAGAGGACAGTTTAGCTACATTTTGCTGCAGCAGGTGGCTAGCTTTGCTGACAGGATCAAAGCAAAGACTTCCCATGAAATCAGCTGAATATGAACATGGTTTACTGTTCTTTTGGATGTTGCAGAATTTTTTCCAAGCAGGAGAACGGTAATGGAGGGTTTGAACACACTGATCTGCCAAGTTAGTAATTCAGCCACTGTCCTTGTAAAGGAAGTTCAGGCTTGTGGCTCTGTGCAAGAGCAGCAGCCACTTTTGCATCAGTCTCTGGTTTCCTCATGTGCTCTGAATGACTGGGAACACTTCTGGCAAGTTCTTATTTTGCAGCTGATGGGATCCCAGTCTAACTGTGGGTCACAGGTGTGCGCCACTGGCAGAGGGTTATGGTCAGGTTTTTGCATTGGTACGATAGAGCTATGTGATCTTTCCTCTTACACGCTGAAAATCTATTTCTGCAAAACTGATGCAAAGATGCAGAGGCCTCTGCTACTCCAGTACTTATATTCAGGGAGTTGCCATGTCCAGGAAGGCTACCGCTTGCTAGTATTCACTTACTGCTTGGAATTTTCCCTTAGAGCTGTAATTAATGCAACGCTGATCTCTTCTCTAGTGCCTTCAACTCAGTCCCCAGTGGGTATGCTTGTTTGCTTGACTTTCTCTTCTTACTGTCTTGATCCATTTGTGTGCCTGAGAGATGGGGAGCATTGATTCTCACCTGTACTTCAGTCATAGAGTTTCTTCGGCACAGTCTTGTAATAGCCAGCTTTGACTTACCATGTCTTGCTGTATTGGGAAGTTCTTAAGTTAGGAACTGGTTGCAGTGTTTTGCAGTCATGCAGTCGTGAGAGGCTTGGCCATGTCAGCTTTTATGTTATGGTTGTGTGCAAGTGGTGCAAATGCCCCTGGCTGATGGGTTAGGGTATGTTCTTGACCTTTTGCTGTTTCTGTTTTTCAGCAACGATCCACTGTTGCTTCGATGATGCACAGGCAGGAGACTGTGGAATGCTTGAGAAAGTTTAACGCTAGAAGGAAGCTAAAGGTAAGTATATGTTAGTTTGCTTTAAGTTGGTAATTCTCTGAATTTGAGGTTAATGCCTTCCTAGCAACCTTTTTATTTTATTATAAGCTCACTAACATTAGTGAAATACCTTACGTGGTCCTCCAGTACAGGGTACTAAAAAAGTCTGTTGTGGAGCTGGGGAATTTCTTTTTCTGAAGCTGTAAGTTTCCCATGCCTCTTCTGCTACATAATCACCCCTTCTACTTCCTGCAAGACAGTGGAAATAGAGGGACTAGTTCTTAACTTCTGGGGCTTTTGCTCCTGACCACTCTCTGCCTCCTAGTAATAGTGTATCAGGTGCCTTAGCTAGGGCAAAGCCTCTGGCCTGTGCAGAGAGTGGCTGTCTGGTCTTTGAAAGTTAGGAAGCAACTATGTGTCTAAAAATAACTCTTAGTGCCAACTTAGATTTCCTAAGCTATCCTGTCTGGCCTCTAGCTGCTGCTCTAGAAAGGCATGACTCCGAGTGGTCCCATGTAAGGTCCAAGAGCCACCTATGGGTAGTCTGAATATACTAGAACTTTCCAGGGTAGTACTGGAATACCTCTGCTTTGGCACTTAACATACTATGTTCTTCATGGGTGAGCCCAGCCCCTTTCTGAAGCGAGTGAAGCTGTCTGTTACCTTGCTTTCTCTTCTCCACAGGGTGCAATCCTCACAACAATGCTTGTCTCTCGGAATTTTTCAGGTAAGTTAATATGTTCCCATCCTTTCCTTGGTTTTGTTTTGCATGAGTGAGTCAGGGGATATTTTAACTATTTTGGGTTTGAGTAAGAGAGGAGGAAACGTTCACAATTCATTTAGGTGTAATGTTGGTTGCTTTGTCCTGACTGGTGACCTGTGTGAATAGGAAGTTATTTGTTTGGGTAGGACTACGTGACACTGCAGACTGGTATAAAATAGAAATAAAGTCAGCTGCCACAATCCTCTCATGATATTTTGTTATCAGATTATTTTTGTGACATTCTAGTTGGCATTTGTTAGCTTTCCTGTCTGAAACCAGGAGTCAAGAACTCTTATTAGGTAGCAGTAATTCCTTTAGACCTGAGGCAGGGGCACAGAGCAAGTCATAATATTGGCGAGAACAGGGATAGGAGCTATTTGGGTATTGTATTACTTTGACTCATCAAAAATGGGTCTGAAGCATCTAGCTATTAGAGTTTTTCTTCTTGGATTCTCAGAAGTGGTTTTCATCCTTTTAAGCTTAATAACTGGTAATCTGGCTCCCACCCAACTGCATTACGTAGTGCACTTACTGAAAATGCAAATCTTAACATGCAAAACAGTGCTTTTTGGAAGATGATTGTCTTGGCTCAGCACATCTAGATGATGCAGTTTTATCTGTGTTCATTTCCATTTGGGTGGAAAAACTCTATTTGCAGTTGCTTTTGGTTTATGGGATTGATCACTTTATTTGCCCTCTGCCATTTTTTTTTTCTCTTCCAAAAAGGGCAGTTGTTGAGTGCATGAGTCAGACTTTTATTGCACCTGACTACAGTTACTTTCAAGTGGAAGTCTGCGGTATGGATTTTAAGTGATGAGAAATGAAATTGAAGTGTATTAATTTCATCTGGCCATTTACTAATGATGCACACCAATACTTATATTCTGGGTGATGTTACAATAAACTTCTAATTGTAATGAAAACCTCTGTGAAGTAATCATCCCAGCATTCAAAGTGCACATTCATGCATACATTCTTTTGTGAAATCAAGGCAGCATTTTTAACCTCCTGTATGGTGATTTAAAAAAAATAAGTAAAGGAAGCTACAATTAAAGGACAGCCCTCAACAGCTTCCCAACTTTTTTGCCTTGGTTCTTGCTTTCAGGTGAACATGTGCCAATATGACAGGACTACTTGTGGCTACAGTTTATTTTCCCTGTTTTTCTGATAGTTTGGCCTTAAAGGGGCAGAATAATTTTCTCCATTCACCTGTCCCAGGATTGTGCTATTACAGGACTTAGAAATTATACTTTTTCTTTTCTGAGAATGACTCTGAAATAACTGTTTGAGGAGCTATGGCACAATGAGCAGAGCTTCAACAGGACTGTATGAAACTTAACATTTTCTTGGGCTTTCTGCTGGTGTGAATGGTCTTTGGTCTATTCACACAGATAGTTTTTAGTTCACTTAACTGATGAATCTGAAGTAGTCTTTTTATTTTTTTAAACAGCAGTTTTAGATTAATTTTTAGTCTGCAAATGTCACTTCTAATTAAGCTGCAGAAGTGCTTGGGTAAGAAAATTTCTTGTGGCCCAGATTTTGAGTACATGAAATGCCTGAGAGAAGGGTTCTCCTTAATGATGTGTGACCTATACATCCACTTATTCCCTGAGCTAGAATCAAGGAGGAAAAGGCTTGCTCTGCTCATTCTTCTCTGTCTCAAGGGCTAAAGCTGCTGGATCCACTTCAGTTAACAGCTGAAGAGAAGAAAATCCTAGGTGGCCCTTAGTGAGTGCCAAGTTCTCAGTGTCACAGAGTTCTGCTTTTAATATAAGCTGTGATCCTAGGTAATGAGATGCTCTGAAAAACTGTCCGGAAAGAAATGTTGTGATGCAAAATATTTATAGCCTCTGTGAATAGTAGCTATTCCTAGTATTTTTATGTGTTTTGGAAGTGGGGAGAATCAGCTACTCGTGTTTTCTACGCAGGACTGTGTGTACTATGAGCTTGAATAATTATTATTGTTGTTGTTGTTATTGTTGTTATATTTATTAGGTTTTTTTTAATTCTGGCAGTTGAAATACATAAATGTGCTGGAAGTGAAAAACAAGTACATGCTAACTGAACGTAAAAAATTAAAGTCCATATGGGAACTTCGGGTAGAGCTCAGACTTTTCCTATCATGGCAGGTCATCTGACTGCACTTGAAAAGTTCTGAAATAGTACTTGTTTCTTTCCCCTAAGACCTTAAGGGGTTTTTATTTTCTCTAATTGGGTGACACTGTTTTGTGGGCCTTTAAAAGCCCCATTCTTAGCAGACAGGGGACTAGATTTATGAAGAGAGAAGCTTCTTCCTGTCTGGGGATGAGATCTATGAAAAGCTTATTCACAGATGTTTTGAGCCAAGAGGAGAACAAAGGCTCATGTGACCCTGGTATCAATTAATTAGGCATGATAATACTATCTGCAGGAAATATGAGAAGGCTTCTTTAATCCTCTTGTCATTACTATCTCATCTCCAAACATTTTGGTGGTCATTCATTACAAAGTGTGGTTTTAGCTTGTGACAAATTGTATGCTTAAGGAGTCTGTAGCAGTGCTCTTTCACATAAAAAAAAAATCTTACATTTTACAAAGCAGAAAAAAACCCTTCTGTTCTTTTGTTGCTTTCTGAGTGTGTGACCCCCCAGGTCAGGTCCTAAAGGTAAAGGAATGCGATCTGGCTCCTTTCCCCAGTTGTGGTATATTCAACAATTTAATATTAGCTGTTTGTGGTTCTTTTTAAAAGGTTATATTGCAGGTCAGCTGTAGACTATTTGTTAAATGCAGATGTAATTGCACTCCTTTCAGTATAAATTAGGAAACTGAGACCTGGTTATAATAAGGGGTTTGTACCTTCTGTCCACACACTGGTGGTAGGTGTTCACTCAGCTGCGAGAGAGAACACTGCGATCCAAACTTTGCAGTGGCATCTTTGGAGTGACACTAGGGTACACACAGAATGATTTGGGTGCTCACTTGTGCCTTTTGATGTTCAAATGATCCAAGCAAACACTGATCGGATCTGTGTTCACTTAAAAAATACAGAAATATGGTCAAAGTAAATAAATGTATTAGGTCATATGCAAGAAACTCCTAATCACCTTCTGAGGAGTAAATGTATATTTATTACTAGGAGAAAGTCAGCGAAGTTTTCGGATTCCTAATAGTGGCAGTATTTAAGGGTGCCTGGACTTTTTCATGTAGATAATACTCTGTAAATAAGCCTGCTATAAACTGAGTGAAACGATAGACAAAATTGGTTTTCATCTTAGAAACAGCCATCTTCACAAAGTGCTGAGAAGTGGCTTTTCTCCATAAGTTAATTTTTATGCAAGACTTACAAGTGGACTACATGAAACTGTTACCACTGTTTTCCTAACTGGATTTCAACTGTTAATTTGGGAAGGAGTTGTTCGACAAGCTTTGACACTCTATGAAATTAACTTCTCTCAAGTGGTTCAGCAGAAGTCCTTTGTGCCATGCTGTGTTCAAACTAGATCCTAAGGCAGACATTGAAGGTAATTAAGCTTTATGCCTGAAACCTCTCTCTTTAGCTGCTGCTGAGCTTTTTTTCTTGGTCACTGCTTGCTTGAGTCAGTTTTGTGAGGGAGCTATTATGGCAGCTTGTGACAATACCTGGAATTCTTTACATGTCTCTATAGATCCTTATTAACTCTCTGATGTGAAGTTTTGGGTTTTTTCTTCTGAAAAAAAATGAATATGAGATCACTGGGAACCACATTTCCCAAGCAGAAGATCAGGTCACATTTAAGGAATAACTAAGTTGTTTTTAAGTGATTTCTCTGTATCTATGAAGTTGCTTAAGAATCAGTCAGAGGTTTCAGAGAATGGTGCTCAACTACTGCAGTGTGGACCTGCTAAAGTAGTGTACTTCTGTAAGTAAACTTTAGATTTTGCAGCTTCCCAGTGTCACCTGGATTTCATTGCTGCATTAAAATGTTTATCACTATGGCCTGAGAGTCTTAACTTATCATCAAAAGTGGATTTAAATTATTGTAATAATTTCCTTTACTTTTGTTCTCCTCTCCCTAAAGTTCACGAGAACTCTGTGAATGCCTTTACTTGTGATGTTTGCCCTTCATCCCTTGATTTCTTGGTTTGTCAGGAAATGCAGTTTTTCACCCCTTGATTTCTTGGTTTGTCAGGAAACTGAGTTTTCATAATACGGCAAGAGAGGTGCCCTCATATTTTTATCAGTTCCTGAATTTGGGACAGAGTGGGGCATTCAGGCTCAAAGGTCTAGAATGGGTGTTCAGAGCGTTTCAACCCGTTAAGGTTCCGCTCCTGTTTGTGTGTGTACATATGTATACCTGCAAAGAGTGTCTTTCTGGATACGAAGTTTCTGTGTTGGCAGGAAGGTGTTTGAAAACATTAACTAGAATGTCACAAACTATCAGTCTGGTTCCTGGTTTTTGGCTTTTTGGTTGTAGGCTTGCTGAAGAATGCTTTAGTTTTCTGAGGCTGGCAGAGGTGAAAAAAGCAGAAGGAAATCACCTGGCTCCCACACAATTTCTCCAATATTCATTTCAGGGAGAACTGGGAGCTATGTGGCTCATGCCAAGAGGATACCACTGGGTTGTGTATTTTAGGCTTTAGTTTTAAGAATGCTCCCCCTTCTCATCTTTCTCTGAAAACCACTGGGGTATGCCTGGGAGATGGTTGTGCATCTTCAGATATGACCTACCCTTGAGATTTTCCCAAATCATCTGAAGTACGTGCACAGTGCTAGGCATTGGCTGTGTCTGATGAGATGAATTGGATAGGAAGAAGATACCTGCTATGTCTAGAGATCCTGTGGGTCCAGGTCACATAAAAGCTTGCATTATCTAATCGTTTGGGGTTTTTACTTGCCTTTCCACTTGGTTCTATCAATTTCTCTCTGCTTGTTTTAGAAAGAGTGTTTTGAAGTGACTGACTGCTTTTCAAGACCCTTTATTTATCCTGTAGCAGTTCTTTGAACAGAATCACTCTAGTCCTGTTGAGGAATACAAACCCTCTTGGAAGGCTTTTTATTGAGGGCAGAGATATTAAATGATGCTGCTTGTCTGTTGCTCAGGTAAATTTCTGGAACTCGGGTGTTGTTTAGGAGGAAGAGGGATTTAATAACAAAGGAGGATTTTAAAAAAACAATTAACTTTTCAACAAGAGAGAGAGTATACATGGGAAATTCTGCCAGGCAGTTATCCCATGCAAATAGATTGTCTTTCATCTCTCATGTAGTACATAGCATTCTTGTGCAATTGCTATTGCAACGAATTCCCATAGCAAGTCACTGAAGAATCTAAGAGAAAGGGGACTGCAGAGACAGAAACCAAAGTGAGGGTAGCGAACAGAAGACAATGACTCCTCTCCATTCTGTGAAATCACTCTGCTGTGTTTAAATGTCCATTTCTAGGGTGGCTTGTGCCTAAATATCCGTCATGGCAGAGTTACCCATCAGTCTTTGCTTTATCTTGTCCTTAATAAATAGATGTCCTTGAAGTTACACTACATTCACAGGCATTGTTTGTAGTGGTAGCCAGAGGTGCCTCTTTGAGGCTGTATACTGGCTGTCATTTGGTTTGTGGTGAGCCCCAGAAGTGACATCAAGTTGAGAATTAATCTGACTTTCTTTGAACTGAGAATATGAGGATGACAGGCTGAAGCTCAGTGCCACTGGGAAATCTGTGTTGGTATGATACAATTTTTATTTTAATAATCAAGTCTCAGCAAAGCCCGAAATTCTGTGTTATGTAAGTGTTGGTGTTTAGAAGCCAGAACTTGGGTTATCTGTGAGACTACCATCATGAGTGAGACTTAGTAAAAGCAACCTCAATGTTATCCCTGCATCCCACAAAAATACTCTTTGGAAGCTTAACTGAGATTTGCCAACTGGGGACAGGGCAAATCCAGGGCAGGCTGGATGAAGGGCTGCTGGTGCTGGAAAAGCAGTGAGGCTGGCAAGAGGAAGGCACTATCCATGGCTGTATTTGGAGTGGGAATTTCAGTCCCTCTTGGAAATTCCCTCCTCCGCTGCCTCCCCTCGGCTCTGGTATATCCAGAGTGTCTCGTGCTTATTGCTGATGAGTTCAGCATTAGGGATTTGTGTTTCTGCCAGGAGCATGGTCCAGAGCCCAGGTCTTTTGCTGTGGAGGCCAAAACTGAGAGATGTGGGAAGAGGGAGGGGTATATGGAGGCTTTTTGTGTTTCTCTTCAGATATTAATTGGAGGGTGTCCTGTTAAACCAGGAACAGAGCTGTGCTTTTAAGCTACAAGGTTAGCAGTGTGTGCCTTTGTATTGCTTCGTTATATTGGAACTCTTAACTATACTGAGAAGAGGGAAATCACTCCCTTTAATGTGTAGAAGATGTAGGAAGAATGGTGAAAAGAAATATTAGTATCTCATGCCTGGAAAACTGCAGAGTGTGGGTGCAAGACCATTTCTTCAGCTATAAAGAACCTGCATTCATGTGTCCTTGGATTTTCCCCCTTCTGTTGTCTCTTTGCTAGGCTGCATGTTGGGCAAAGCTGTCTGTCTTCTATAATTATTCTTGTTAGAGAAAGTCTTGTCTGTCACTTGCTGCAGGAAATCCACTTGCATCCCCTTTAATTTCTGTCTTATAACATGTGCAGGCTGACCTGTAGGTAAATCTGCATGCCTCCCTTTTGTTTGAGGTGTCTGCAGTCATCTTTGTGTGCGAGTGCATTTGTCCTTACTACTTTCCAGTTGTCCTTACAAACCACAGTATGATGCATGAACTAAAATACACAACAGACTGAGTTTCTTCTGCAGTGCTTAGATGCTGACAGGCCTTTGGAAGAACAGTGTGTGCTGTGCAGATAATAGCAGGGGAGGGGGCTAGACCTGCAGGCTGGGGAGCACTGGGTCAGCGTTACATAGCACTGGACCACACAGAGGCTCTCAGCTGAATTTGCTTTAACACCTTAGAATGTGATTTTAGCTGTCATCTGTCCACAAAGACAAATGTGAAGTTCTGGGGAAACTGCAAAAAGTGTGAAAAACGTTGCTTCTCAGTTTGTGTCTGGGTCATTCCCAAGGACTTAAGGTGGTGCTGTTTCCCCTCTCTGATTTTTTTTTTTTTTCCCCCCACTTCAAGGATGTCCCACTTGTGGTACATAGTTACAGAATGCTTTACTTCTTCTGAAGTGTTTTAAAGCCATAATAGTTTCTTGTTTTCAGTAGCTGTTGTGTGAGATATCTTGACGTATGTGTGGTATAATTGTTGGACCCCTTTTGACCCCGTGGCCACCTTGTTCTCCTTCTCACTTTTATGGGGAATCAAACTGGTCTCCTTCATCATGCCTTGAAGGTGGCAAGAACTTAGCTGTTAGATTGACTCTTGCAATGCTTTAGTATATGTACACTCAACAAAGGAACTGTTGCAGGGCAGGTGAGTTGCTTGGGGTGGTTTGCCCACCTTCATGTGTGCACATTGGAGCATCACATTAAGAAAACCTCTGCGTGAGGTTATTCCAGTGGTTTCTGTGACCAGGCATGAAGACAAAATCCTAATCTAGCTTTGTACTTGCATTGGGGAAGTGGAATTAGGAAGACCAATTCAGAGATTGTAATAAGCTTATATAGGGTGCCACCTTTTTATTGTGAGGAAGCACTGTAGTAATTTGCCCCAGCTCAGCTAATATTGTCTAGTTAATCCATATCTGTAGGGTCATGCAGTGGAGAAGGCAGGGTGGAAAATATTTTTGACACAAAACTTGAATGGTTGCTTGGATGTTGCAAAAACATTTTTGCCTACTGTTGCTGCTTCTAGAGGCTGAACGCTGTGTGTGAGATGATCAGCATGTCTTTGGGAATGAAGCATTTCAACAGTCATGAGCATTGTCTTAGGACTGGACTTACCTTTTCTCTAGGCCTTATCTATCTTCGTTGGAACTAAAATCCATGTCAAGCACCCAGACCCGTATGCTTCCTAGCAGCTGCTTAAGAGAGGCAGATCAGTGTGTTGGTCCAGTAGGTCTTCTGCATGCTGTTTATAGAAGTTGAAACAACTGAATACATTCTCCATGAGTAGGCAAGCTCTGTTTATCTGTTGAGGTTGTAGATGGGGTCTTAGTGTTGACAGTCATTGGTATGGCTTTCCTGTAATAGATGGAGCTGCTCCTTCATCACTCCCAAGTGTGCCTTCTGCCAGGTAGTTGTTGTGGGCTCTCTGTCTGTGCTTACCATGCTCTCTCTCACTTTCATTGCTAGTGCCAGTTGTTCAAGTTGAGTACCGATGAGAATCTTTATCTTTCAGTGAAGAAATTCAGCCTAGCTCCTGTCTCTTTTTCTCTTTTTTTTTTTCCTAAACGGTTATCAGACACTGGCTTTTGCACTTTTCCAATCCCTTTCAACTATCCAGATGTTTCCCCAGAGTTAACTGTGAAAGCAGTAATTAGGAGGTCTCTGTGTTACCAGTGCCCTCTTTATAAGCAATGTCTGTTATGTGAATGTCTGCATTTGAGGGTAAAGCCTTTATGCTGTTGCAAAGATCTGCCAAATTTCTTTAGCTTTTCCCCCTATAACTACTGGCGTTTCTGCATGGGGTCATAGTGTGAGGATTGGAACAGAGGAGCTCTAAAGTCTCATTGCAGACTTGTCTTCCTGAGGTGGTGAAAGTGAGAGCATTTTTACCTAAACAGGTAACCTGTGATAGGATGAGTGACCCTCTGATCTCAGGATGGATTTGATTAATGACTCAGCCTGTTTTCCAGGTTTCTTGCTGTTAAAAAGGAATCAGCAGGATGGCTGTCATGCTGAAGTCTCATGCAGTTTTGAGGAAAGTGGGGAGGGAGAGAGGATAGTCTTGAAACTAAAACCTGACCTATTTCTGTTTCTCTCCACAGCTGCCAAAAGCCTGCTGAACAAGAAGTCAGATGGAGTGAAAGTAAGTTCTTGCTTTCCCATTTCACTCTCTCTCCTACCGTCTGAACAGAAGGCAGCTGCTTTCTTTGGTGCCCATCCCCTTCCAGGATAAAACCACAGCCCTGTCCTGTGGCTGGGATTACGTTCAGTGTATCATTAGGGAGCCCCAGTGGGATCTTAATGTTCCTTACATGCACCTTATGCATCACACAACTAGCTAAGTGCACTATTGTACCAGTAAGATTTCTTTTTTGCCTTTCTCTGAAATATGGAGAACTGGTCAATTTTGTGAATTAGAATGACCAAGGACTTGGTCAAGTGTGACACATGGCTCTGACTACTCTGTTCTATTCAGTGCAGAATGCTTCTGGATATTGAAATTGCACAGAGCAATTGTCAGTCACAGATGATACCCAGCAGACCCTATGGAAATCTCTTTGTCTCGCCCCCTTGAACATATATGCTGAAGGTTGAGCTGGGAACAGAGGTGAGGAAGGAGGAGCCTCCAGATGTTCATGTTTGGACAGAATGGAAACTGAATCTTGTGTTAGAGTTTGGTCCACGTCCCTGAGGGTCAGGCACTCTCCTCTTCCCTTCTGAGGGGAAGTATTTTTTCCCCACTTCAATTTGCTGTTTGTGTACATGGTCATCCTTTAGTTCTGGAGGTCAAATAGGCCATTCCCAGGGCTGTATGTTGTTGCAGACAGTTGCCCTTTACCATCTGGTATTGGATTACAGACTGTTACGGACCAGAGCACTGTCTTCCCCAAACTGTTCCAAAGGTTAACTGACCTCCGCATGGGAAAGTAGGATTTGGTTTATTTGCTTTTATTTCCATTTGAAGTCGAATCCTTTCTCCACAGCTTTTAAGTGAAATAGTTCATCTCCTGGTTTTTCACTGTAGACAGATTTCATTCTCCCCATGCTGGGGGGCATTGACAGGCACACTGCAGCACCAGCATGCTTGTTCTCTCCTGCTGTCTTAGCCCTTTTCCATTTTCATGAGGCTCTGTTTGCAGAGGGCTCACAATACAAGCAGGCTACTGGAAAAAGGTGTTTTCAGGGAAGTTGTGTTCATTTTGAGGATTGTTTTAGTAAAACCTGCATTCTTGCAGTTCTGCTGTGTTCTGCCCTAAGGACACCGAAGTCTTTAGGGTTTTTTTGATGAAAATGCTGCATGGAACTGTTCTTGCCCTAGGAGACTTAACTTCGAAATGTGCCTGCAAGAGTGAGATTTTATGCCTTTGCATATGCCTGCCTCTTGTGCAGACATGCATTCAAGTTGTCACATCTGTTGATACGGAAAGCATTACAGTAAAATCCCAGTGGAATAAGAACTGATCATCTCAAATGTTGTGAACTGGGAACCAGCAGACTTGTTTTAAAATCCCAACATGATAGGGGAGAAGCAACTGGAAAAACAGCAGATAAAAACATCTACATAGTTTTTCGTCATCTACCTGGAAAAAAAAAGCTTTATTCTCAAGATTCTTGATTTTAAGCAGGCTCTCAGTGAGTGCTACAACTTGGGTCAAAATCTTCAAGAAATGGACAGATGATATGCACATAGGTTTTGAGGCACAGCTTCCTGATCATGTAGTTACAAGAACACCTGTATGTTAGAGAATTCCAGCTCCACAGAAAGCTTGTGATGTTTCGTTCCTTGAGAATATGGTGTCTTCCTCTGTGAAAAGAGTAAAGCTGGATTACATGCTTATCTCCTTTCTTGGCCCTACTGTCCTCATGTACAGTGCTACTTCCCATTAGTCATCCCATGGAAGTGTAGCCTTTTATTACTTGCATTTGCTTATTCGAGCAGTACTAGCACACCTAGCAGCTGTGCAGCAGTCTCTGTGGTGTCAGTCAACTGTCTGGTTGGTGGCCTCACCATTGTGACCTGCCTACTTTTCATGCGTTTCTCCTTATGGAGGAAACTTGTAATTTTCTCATCCTAGATGCTTCTGCCAAACAACTTGTGCCAATGACTGAGTTAAAAGCATCTGGTCTTGCACTACTTGTAACAAACTATGACTTTTCTGCCCATTGCAGTAGCGCAGAGCACAAATACTGTGACTTGAACAGTAAACAAATTTTCAGTTTTGTGGTATCCTTTTCACTCCCACTTCCTATAGAAAGGATTTCACATATGTAGGTTTAGAACAAGCATTACATGTTGTGTTTTTTAACTGTAGTTTGCTGCTGACCACATACCATGTGGTTAGGCTGTTTTTCATACTCCCTTCAGATATGGAGACTCCTGGTTTGTTGGGTGGTTGTGTTGGGGCTTTTTTGTTGATTGTTTCATAAAACCTTCTTGAAAACTAATTCCTTTTGGAGATTTAAGAGAAAATATGTTTCTGTTTCTTCACTGGCTTTATGTGGTCCAGGGTGGCTGTGCACCATGAGAGTGTTGCCACAGATACCTGCACAGTAGACCATAATGGAAAGAGTATTTCTTTTACAAGCTGATGATTACATGAGTGTATAAAATTAATGGCACATTAAAAAAAACAAAAACCAAACCACCAGTTTATCTTAGTTTACTTTCTGTTCAAAGTAACTTTCCCATCCTTCTGGAATGGTGTTCAGAGCTATCTATGCTAGAAACCTGCATCATTTGACAAATACAGTAGGAATTTCTGTTATGTAGTATTAGACAAGTTTGAGTGAGGCCTATACATCTTTCTCATGCTTTATTCCCAAGAATTCCATGAAAATGTATACTGGTGAATATTTGATGCAAGGTGCAGCATATTGTTGCTGATCGAGCATAAATGAGACAGGAATTATATATTGGTCATATGTGGTGATATGAGCATCTAGCATGAGTCATGTTGAGCTGATATGTAAGAAAAAAGCCACAATATTTTTTCTATAGAAACTGGCTTTAATCCTTTGCTGAAGGAAGCCTAACACACTAAAGCAATAGGGATACATGCATTTTACTTGCATTAAACCATTTTGGAAGGGGAAGGGAAAGCTTGAATCAAGAGGGGAGGACCGGAAGGAAACACTTTTTTATCCCAATATAGGTGTATCCACACTGGTGTTATTTTGACTAATTTCTATGTATATGACCCTCTCCTCTTTCCAAAATCTATTTGAAGCGCTCCTGGTTTTCATTCTGCACTGCTGCTTCTATTTCAAGTACTAATTCTGCTAATTGGTAGATATTTCATCAACTTGGCACTTGAGAACTTTTCCATTATCTTAAATAATGAATGATTTAAACTGCCTTGAATCTTAAATTGTCCCTGCTCACCAAACCTTTGGGTAGGGCTGCACTCACTCTCTTCAGGCAGAGTTTGGATCCAAGCTGGTGGAATAGCAACGAGGAAGGCCCAGGTTTTATCCCCAAGGAACATGCTTTTCTGCTTTAAAATCCAGAAAGTGAGGCTAGAAGATACTGGGTGACGAATTGCAGACCATGTAACATACCACGTATCTTGTGGCTACCACTGTAGGTCCCAGGTATTTTTTTTAAGATTCTAAACTTATTACCAACATTGTGCATCTGCCATTTTACAATTTACTTTTGATAGTTTCATGTCAAATCTCCTTGCTTTCTTGTTCTTTTTCTACCTGATCTGCTCTGCCATCTACTGCAAGGTGAAGGAGGGGTTAAGGAATGGGCTGGGGCAGGCACCTGGTGAAGATTAAGGACACTTCATGCTGAATGTCCTTTCTCTGACCCTGTCAGGGTCTGGTCTCCCTGTAGTTAGTGTTACAGTCCTGTTGATTTTTTTTGGTCTCTGGGCAGCACTTCGAACAGTTGTGTGTTCCCTTTTCTGCCAAAGGGGAATTTCCCTTCCTACTGGTGTGAGAGGATGCATATGTTTCCAGGTCTAGCAGGGCCTGTCAGATCCATCTTTATAATCAGAATTAGTTAATGCACAAAGTGCTATTTTTTAAGTATGTAATTGTAAGTATTTTAAAATTAGTTTTTCTCTAAGCACTTTATCAGTGTCGTCATCTTTTCTTTTTTTTTTTTTTTTTTTCCTGAGCACTTTGAGGGGATACAAAGTTATACCAATAATGTTTTTCAAGTCCAGCGTAACGCACTATGGAAAGAGTGACTTGTGGAGAAGGGTGTGGAATGCAGGTTTTAACAGCATTCACCTGCAATGCTCTGTGAAATGTGTTGATTTTCTACTTTGTCCCTCTGCTGCACACACACTGTTTTCTTTCCTAGTAAAAGTTGAATAGTGTAGCTGAAAGGAGAACTCAGCTTAAAGGGTAAAAATCCAGATTTTTGGTGCCACAAGGCTAATGTTGTAAAACCTGCCCTTCATCTTGCATAACTGCAGGGAGGCACCAAATACCATTTGTTCTGCTGCTTGTACAGAATACTGTGGTAAGTGTACATTTTATGCCTGACAGGTACCAGCTTTCCCTGCCCCTTGCCCAGTAAAGAGTATGTGGGTAAGGCAGGATGCTCTGTTGGCTGGTATGGCTGCTGGGAAAGCAGTTTCTGGAGGCGTGCCTTAGACAGAGAAGGCACAGTAGCAAGGTGAACCAACAGGGAATACTTAGAAAATCTGCAAGGGTCTAGTAACATCCATGCACTTACCAACAAGAGTTTATGCTCCTGTTTCTGTATCTGGACTTTTCATTATCTTAAAGCCATACTGTTTAAAGATTGTTATGGTGAAGCTAAATGAGGAGGACCCAAGTTCACCTGAACAGCACCGTTTTATGCTGAATTGTTTTAAACAAGACACTTGGGGAGTGCTTCAGATCTAAGTGCTGACACCAGTAACACCCACCTTTGATGCACTCAGTTTTTTCACTGCATTGTTTTAATGCCTAGAAACTCCAACTGAGATCAAGGGTCCAGTGCCAGTGTGCTTAGTGCTGTAGCCTAATCAGAAAATTGCTGCCTCTTAGCTTACAATTTTAATAGATGAGCTGACAAAGGGCAAGAGAGAAGATGGATTGACAAAGATGAAATTATTTGCTCAGCATCACACAAAAGGACTAAAGCAGAAGTAAAACTAGGACCTCAAATTTGCTAGTTTAGGATGCCTCTCACTGATCTGCTTTGATTCAACTTTATTTTTCCTACCTTAAGTCTTGAAATTCCCTGTAGGAATATGAGTTGCAGCAAGCGTGATCTTTTAACAGGCATGCACTGTCAGTATCAAACTGGTGGAGAACTGCACATAGAAAACAAATGCAAAAAGCTGTTCTAAAAAGATATCCATGTTAAATGGCCAGAGCTGTAAATAATACCTTGCTTGGAATCACTCTACTCCCTATAGCATCTTCTATTTTGTGTTGTATTCTCTATAGGTGCTTGGAATATGCTTGCCATTTCTAGTATTGCTGCTATGCTGAAGGGACAGTGATTCTTCAGGGTTTCTTCTATCACCTGCTGACTTCTGTTTGTTACCTAAAGCAAGACTTAGGTTTCATTGTAGAGAATCTGCTCCTCTTTTGAGATGAACACCTGAATTTTACAAAAATGCAGAAATAGAAGTTTAACATTCATCCCTGGTTTTGAGAGGAAAATGTTGTCTCTACTGCTTTCAGAGAATGTTTTATCCCTCAGATGTAGCTGTTCACTGAGGTACTTCACCTCGTGCTGGCTGGCTGCTTTAACAATTTTTTGCATTCCCTGGGATGTCTCTGCACTGCCTAGGAATACTTGGAGATGTAGCTGTGTTATGGAAGAGAAAGATAACTCTGTAACTAAGCTTCTGTTACCTTACTTACTTTGTTAAGTTGCAGTCACCTTACAAGAAGAACAAAATGTTTGCTTATTCAACCAGTCACCTTGGGAAGGTGACATAGATGGCTCTGATGCAGCCGTTACAGAGGGGATTGGGAGACTAATCTGGTTTTAGTAATTTCTTTGTGTATGTTTTGACTTAGTAAGTTTTGAAGGTTTAGTACCTCGTGTTGGCATTATCCAACTTGTCTTGACTTGTAATAACACTTTCATGCTCTGGTCTTAACACAGACCTCACTTCCCAGCCTTTTCATAATGCCCAGCTAGCTTTTCTTCCCCCTGTTATTATGGCAGCCACCAATAATGTGGCTAATAATGCTTTCTGGAATTTCTACAATACATTATACTATGTTAATAGACCAGTGCTGTTTTAAATGTAGATTGTACTCTTAATTAAATTCTGATCTGCAGAGGGTTTTATTTTATCCTGTGTCAGTGCTACTTGTGCCTTTAAAATAGGAAGGTGATTGTTTTTTGTATGGCTTGGTTGACTCCTTTTATATTAAACCTTTTGCTTGTGTCTCAACATTTTCTGTCACTTTTCTTGTTTCTGTAACTCACTGGAGATCTATATGAACTTCAAATGAGACCGTCTTCCTTAGAGAAAAGTTACCCTGCAGTATCTGTGTAGCCTCTGTTTGTTTGCTGCTATTTATAGGATACATTAAAAGTAAAAACTCCATTTTTGGAGCAGTTTCTCACTCCTCCCAGTTAGAAGTTCCCTGTTGTGACTGGGTTCAAAATTTCTCTGGGTTGTTGGTGGTCTAAGCATTGCACTGGTAGTACAGCCTATTTTAGCTTCAGCTTGAGGAAAAGCCTGTGGAGAAGCTAAATTGTGCTAAAAGACGGTGAGAGGAATCACAAGTTTGTAAACCAGGTAATTTCACATCCTATGTTGTGCCTCCACAAAGTGGAAGATTCATGAGCCAAATGCTGAACAGATCAGTGTTTGGAGTCTGTCTGTACTGGAATCAAAGACCAGATGAGACAGAAGCTTTGCTAGTTTGAGTCTGTTCGTGCTGTAGCTGCGTGATTCTGGACTAAATGGTGTGATTACGAATGTGTCCTGGGTATGATGTGAACATGGGCATTTCTGCTCTCAAAGACATGCCAGTCTGTATGTACACTTAAGCTATGATGTGAGGATAGCAGGAACAAGGGAAATTCAAGGTGAAAGCTGTGAAGGTTAAGTAAGTGTATGAAATGGGGACATAGAACTCCATGGCCTGTGCTGAGTTCAAGGGCTGTTCCAGATGTGGGCCTTGTAGTGTGCAGGAGTCCAGAGCTACATAGCAGAGTCCACACCACCATGATTTTTGGCTGGGATGTGCTGTCCTATAGTATGCTATGAGCTAGACTCTCTAGTACCTCCCCATGAGTGGTAAGCAGCAGAGAAATAGCCTAGATAGTACCAAAGGAGAAGGGCAGATTGAAAGTGGATCTGGAGACAGCAGGGGGAAGGAGTAGCATTGTGATGCTGAAAGACTGGCCAGGCTCAGCTTGGACAGGATGACACTAAGAGTATAGTGAAACAGCAGAGAAATGCATGTGGAGTCTGGTTTACTGGAGAGTGCAGTTTGATGTGAAGGTGTCTTTGAAGATGACTGAAGATGCCTTTGAGCATAAGTAGAGTCCAAGAAGGTTGGATAGTGTTTGAGCATTGCTCCCTCTTTGTTCTAGTGTCTGCGAGCGCAAGGTGTTCTGGCTGTTGAGTGCCTTTTTGCCTTCCTTGCCTTTCCTTTTATGTCTGAGCATGGGTGCACCTTGTCTCTTCAGTTAGCCCTAATTTCTGTTTGGGGGAGCTTTCTTCTCCCTATGCTATGCACAGAAGTTCCCGGTTCTTTCTTTAGCCCTTGGAGATGCTCCTCCCCTTGTGTCCTCCTCCCTACTCTCTGATTCGTGTTGTAGATTTTCCCGAATGGGCCGAGATAGACACACCTCTGTTTCCTCCAGATGTGAACACGTGGGGGGTTTCTGCCTACCTCTTCAGCGCGGCTGGGGAAGCTGCACTGTTTGCTGAGGTGGGAGAGCACAGAGGCACCACCTTGCATCTCACATCTTGTGTGTATATATATATATTCCTCCCTCTTCTCCTGTCCTTATATCAGTTTGGGACACCTGTGTTCTGACCTCAATGTTTGAGTGGATATGGGGGTCTTTTACCCTGCCCTTTCCCCTGGAGTGTACTCATGTTCTTTTGTGGGGACTTCTCTGCACCGTCTCACGTGTCTGCACATTTCTGCTGCTGCTTATACCTGCCTCTAGGGGAGCATTATTGGCAGGACGCCCCTGCTGGCACACTAATGTGTGAATAGTTTCTGTGCTTTTCTTCTCATCTCCTCTCTTCCCTTCTCTTTCCCTTTCTCAATGGTGTGTCCAGAAAAGGAAGTCGAGCTCCAGTGTGCATTTGATGGTGAGCACCTCCCGTAAGCTGCCTGCGATTCGTGCGTCCGCCATTCTCATGCCATGCACGCTCGGCTTGTGCTCATCACCCTACATAGCATGTCTGTGCAGGGGGGAGGTGGTGGGGGGGATCATTGTGCACTGAAAGGTCCATGTCCTCACTAAAAGAGCCCTGTAGTCATCTGGCCCTTGGCCAGTCATACAGTTACTGTTTTATGCAGAAAATCGACTGGCAATGCAGTTTGACCTTGCCTGCTCTGAGTCCCAAATGAAAAAAGGCAGTGTTTCTCCTGGTGTGTCCCTTGCCTGGACATGGGGCTTTGTCATTCTGTTGCAGAGGTGCCAAAAAAGAGGAGCAAGCGCTTTGCCTGGTGTTGGTGCCATCATCCTTGGTGGGAGCCCTGCAGTGTAGAACGAACTGGGAGTCACCCCAAATGTGACAGAGACTGATGGGGCTCCACTGTTCAGATCAAATGTGTGGGCACAACACCGCTGGGCAGCTCAGAGCTGCTGGTCACTTCTTTTTTTAGCATACTTACTGAAAAGGTTTGTCAGAGCCTTTATAATCCCAAACTTCCTTTTGTTCTGATCTTGTTTATGTATCCCAGCATGACCAAATACCTAGTAAATGCCTCCCTTGTCCTATTAATTTCCTTTTTTCATCCATCCAGATGTTTGACATCCATAGAATTTGTCAGAAAAGTAGTCACATCCACTCTGAAGGGAGCAAAGAGAAAATTGGCCAGTGCCATATTGTAAGGAGTCATACACAGCCCATTAGATCCTGCCTTTGTCTCTGACACTGAGATATGAACAGTGACTAAAGTACAACAATTAGTTATTGCATAATCTTCTTTACACAGGAAAAAAAAGAACAGGAAATATTTCTCCCCTATTGCAGGTAGGAGCAGGAATGTTATAGTACTGAGAAAGCAGAATATGTTTCTACATTGCTAACTGGAAGATATTTCTCCTCTTCCTCCTTCAATGACAGCTTAAAACTATGTAAACACAAAAAAAGTAATCCCAAAGTACTGTTTGGAAAATCTGATGTGAGGGACTGACTTTTCACCAGCCCTGCCTTTATGAAACTCCAGGGCAGGAGTTTGTTGTGCCATTCTTGCCCTTCTATTCTGCCTACTGCCAGCAAGTCTTGAATTCCCTCTGCATGTTGTTTTAAACCATGTAGGGTATGTAAATCAGGTAAATGCCAGCCTCAGAAAACATGGAAGCGGTGAAGGTGGCTAAATAACTAGGGACGGCCCATGTCTTGGTACTTATTTTCTTTTATTTGACCAGAACTGTGTCTCCTCAGCAATGTGGTCACTGGTCTGTTTTCTTTCTCTTGCACCCTCTGTGTTGTTTGTGCCTGTCTGTCTCTTGTGTAGCTTAGGAAGCGCTGCCAACTGCTGTGCCAAAACTAATTGTGTTACATAGATCTTAAAAAGGGCCTGGCACCTTTTTAGGTGAATTGGCCTCTTTTAATTTGAGCTGTACCACTGGGAATTACCAAGGATCGTAGGCTGCCCAGTGACTGTGATGTGGGATGGCAGTAGGAGGGAATGGAGGGGTAAGAGTTGGCTGTGGTACCTGGAGCCGTGGGAAGGGCAGGCCAGTGTTCCAGGGAAGGGCAGTTGGTTAAGTGGCCAAAAAACATGAGTGTGTGTGGGAAGCTCAGTATGTCAAATACTTCTATCTGAGGAAGAGCTGTGAAACTGTTTGGGTAAGTCTTCTGCCTCTTATGTCCTTGGGACTCTGTCCTGGTGTAAAATGCTGAGATTCTGGACTAGCAAACGTGATACTCCACCTTCTTCAGCCCAGTGGATGGGTTAGAGTACAATGGATGAACTGGGTGTTCAGTGCAGCCTGGAGGGTAGGCTGTGTGCTTTCGTTGTACCTGGGTGTGCACCTTGTAAGGTGATGTCCCACACCTAACAGACAGTGTCTTCCTGGATGTTTTGATTTAGTTTTTTTCTCCCATTTGGGAGACTAAGTGGACTAAGAAGAATGGGCTGTGCTCTTCTCACTGGAAGAGGTTTGGAAGATAGATCTCTGTATTAGGATCACTGTTTCTGAAGAAGTGCAGGAATGTCAGTGCTGTGTGGAGGGATAGGCCCAGGCATTGGCAGAAGTTTGTGTTTATGCCACAAAATAGCTTGCGATTCATTTTTTCAGGTTGATCTGCTCCCCTTACATCCACAGCTTGTCACCTCTTCTTCTGCCATCAGGCTGGAAATAAATGTAGGAAGCAAAGCTCTTGGAAGGCCAAAGTCTTAGGACAATGCAGGGATGTATAGGAAGAAGCAGTAAACAGTAATTTGTGAAGTGTTTCTCCTTTTTTAGCTTTGGGGATGAGTGTGTCATACGCTCTTTTTTTCCCCCATGGACTACTAAAATATTCATTCCTGCCTCTCTCTTGTATTACCTTCCCTCTCCTCCTGCCCCATCTTCCTCTTCTGTTTCTCCTTTGTCCCTCTCCAAAAGGGATAGCTAAGGCAAGGCATGCAGCTTGTGGAGAAAAAACTATGTATTAGTAGGTGTGTGTGAAGTCTCAACCTCATAGTATCTGTCTCTGGTGGGCACCTTTGGCAGATGTTTTCCAGCTCAGCATTTGACTTCTGCATTCTTTGTGGTGGTTACTAGGTGATGAGGGCCTGGTGTTTTGCAGTTTGAGTTTACACTCCCCAAGAACGGTGGGATGGAGAGCATCTGCAATGAGGTCACGCTGCTGTGAGCTCCTATCCAGTACCCCTGATCTGTAACCCAAGAAGTTTGAGGAGGTTTCTGCAGTGCTGATTTTAACATTGTTGCTGGTGTCTGGCAGCAAGATACCTAGTGTGAGCGGTACACACAAGTGGGCCTAATTCTCCAACAACTGATTGGATTTGTGAGCTGGGAAATCTATACTAGTGGACACAGGTTTGTCTTCCCACAAACACAGGCTCTGCTCATTCCTGACCTAACTGGTGTACATGACACAATGGGATGTTTCTTTGCAGCAAACTGGTGATGGTCTGCCTCGCTGTTGTGCTGTGTGAGTGCAGGAAATTGTGATTTGCTTTTTCTGCCACAGCTCCGAGAGAGACTGAAGAGAGGAAAGATGAAAAACTACCGGGCTCTATCCAGACTACTTGCTACTTGGGGAACTAAATGACCTTTTTCTTGCATCCCACCCCTCTTCCTTTCCATATTTTGATCCTGAAGTCTCTCTGTTCAGGCCACAGCAGGGATACAACATATCATCCCTCACCTTTTTTCTACCTTTTCTAGGCCTTACCACACTTTCTGTTGCATCAGTAGATTCCCTGGGACCCTCAGCATCATCACATATGGGGGACTGTTCATGTCCCCCGTTTGAGACTGCGCCATGACTATTGAGTGTCTCTCACTTGCAAAGTCTCTTTCTCTTGGGACTGCTGTCACCTCTCAGTCTTCTTCACCAAATACTTCTGTTGGTGCTCGTTGCAGGATTCTCCACAACCCTTTAGGCTGCTGCCTTTTTCCCTTCTGTTTTCCTTCAGCTCCAGCAGTCCATGCACATTTGGGTTTTGGTACATCCCTTACATCTTTTACCTCTGAGAGTAGGATGATGTCCAGAGACCTGGGCAGTGCTCCTTCTTCCTCCCTTTTCTTGGTGATTGAGCCTGTGGGGAGGGGAGGGTCTGAGGAGATGGTTGGGATTGAAGCAATACTGTAATTTTCTTGCTGCCTCTGCTGCCCAGCAGGGAAACTAAAACCATGTTTTTCTGTCTCAGCCACAGAGCAACAACAAAACCAGTATAGTAAGCACTGCAAAAGAAACACCCCCAGTGCAGACGTCCATGGTATCTTCCCCAACCACTATTTTTTTTCCTGTTTGGTTTAGTTTTGATTCTGTCCTCTCCCCTTTTCTCCTTCCCCCTCATCCCGACTGCTGCTTGTGCTGCTCTCTTTCAGCTTGTGTTTTGGCTTTGTTCTGTTTATGTCCCTGTGCTGCTGGGGGCCCTGATCACAGCCTCACAGGCTTTGGGGTGGGGGTGCTGAGCCAAGCTGTGGTTGGATGTGTGGATCGCAGCTTGCCTGGACTTCCCCTTGTGCCATTCCTGTCTAGTTCTGTGTGTCCTGTTCAACTGTTCTGCTGGCTTTGGGGAGGCTGGTTTGGAAGAAGAGAGTGGCAAGCTCCATCCACTCTCCAACACTGAGGAAATGGAGGATGGACTTCAGGACACCACAGAAGAAAGGGCAGGCACAGGGTGTTTATAGGAATCCTTTCATGGCCCATTTGGCCTGCTCAGTTGTGTGGTTGATCCTCTGCAGCTCGCTGACTTGCTGGGCTAGCATTTTCTGTTTGGGCTGTGTGCAGTGGGCTTCATAGGGTGCCCTGTGCGTAGCACCTTTAATGGCACAGCTTGATGTGGTCTGCTTCAAGACGCTTGGAAGATGAGGCAGCAGTGCAATGGGTGAGAGGCAGATGGGCGAGTGTACATCACTGCACCATCACAGTCCCTCGTGCCCTCACAGAGCCACCCTTGCAAGAGTGACAGCAGTGGGAGGAGATGGTGCAGGATCCTGAAGTCTTCTCCTGATAATGAAGGGATGAGTGCAGGAGCTAGTTAGCACCCATAGACCTGGTAGCTGCTCTTTGTTGTGTGTCTCTGGAGAGTTGGATTTGGCAATTTTTGTTGGGGTGGGAGGGTGGGATTTTATGGTTCTATTGTTTGATGTAGGATGGAAGGGTTTTGGGACACTTCATAATTTTCTGCTTTCCTTTCACTGGCTTTGTTAATGATGGTTTTGATACAGTGAGAGGCTTTCTAAATTATTAATTATTGTTGTTATTATTGAAACTGGATCTCATTTTAGAGCCTTTTAGAAAAATGTGCCTTTTTTCACAGCCCAGTTCCTTTAGCAACTCCTCTCTGAGAGGCACTGAGATGGTCTGGCTTGTCCCCTTTATATTATGGAAATTATGAATGTCCCTTTTTTAGGGTAAAATAGCCAGCAAACTGTCCAAAAAACTGGGAGACAAAGGCCCCAGCCCAGTATTATCCTCCTCTCCCTCTTCTGAGGCCTTTTCCACTGAGGATGCTGCCGAGAGGTCATTACTTCATGAACAGCTGCAGAGGATGCAGACTGCTCAGTTGCCATCAGGTGTTTGTGCCAGCCTTGTTCACTGCGGGCAAATTGGGAATTAGGGGCAATTGCAGGGAAGCTGGGGGCTTTGTCTCCTTGTGACTGTAGCTTTTAGTGCAGCCTCTTACTTCAGGAAACCTGTGCAGGAAGTGTGTGCACACGCACGCAAGCACACATGTGCTATTTGGAGTTTGTGGTTTGATTTATTTTTTATGTCAGTCACCTTTTCCCCACTTGCTGGGGAGTGAAAAGAAATGAGAGAATGCTTTGGAACTGGAGTTTAATGATTCTTCCATCCTTTCCTAGGAGCCTCAAACAACTGTTGTCCATAATGCTACAGATGGCATAAAGGTAAGGGACAGGAGTGTTGCCAGAGAAACCTCCACTTCTCTCTTGTTCTTGTCTTCGTGTGTCTTAGTTTGGTTTCCACCTTTCCAGTGTCTGGTTTGTAGCATGTTACTGAATACTGCTGGCAGTAGACTGGGAGGGTTGTGTTGTACAGCTGTGGATCTCTGGAAGAGGCTGAGTAGGGACAACTGTTCAAATATTATAATCTCTTTCCTACTGTGGTGTGCAATCACCATTCTCTTTCACATGTGGGGTGGAAGAGAAGATACAGGCACTTAGGCATTTTTGGTTTTCTTCTGGAAATGAGAATCTGTTCCTCTGAGAAAGCCTAGAAGCCTTTCTTTGGCTTCTTGTGGCTATTCTTCTTCCAAACAGAAGCAACTCCCGTTTGATCTCATTTGACAGAGTTTGGTAATTCTGTCTTTGTAAAAGCTCTGGGTAGACCACTTGAATGGCTTAAACGTGCAAAAGCTGAGCAGAGGTGCTCTTAAGTTTTGCTTAATATTTGGCCTGCTTCCATCCAACTCTTCCTTGTATCATCCTCTCCTTGCCATCCTTGCTCATGTTTTTGCGCTATTCCCCATCTTCCTTCACAAACAAACCAAAGTATTTACTCATGCTCCCAGCTGCTGATGCCTGGTAATGCTCTGTTCTGCTGTGCAGGGTTCCACAGAGAGCTGTAACACCACAACCGAAGATGAGGATCTGAAAGGTAGGTGTTTTGCCTGTAATTTCTAATACAGTTAAGTGCAGGCAGGGGATCCTGGAGATTCAATCATTGCCTTGAACTAGCTTCCCAGATTTCTGTGTCTGACTCAGTTCATAAATTTGCCATGATGCTGTCATTCCTGTCACAGTGGGATGATGAGTTGGGGAACCAGCTGACTTGACTCCTGTGGTAAATAAACACTGTTTGCCCTGAGGTAATTTGTTTTTGGCTCAGAGTTGGAATTAATTTCTTGCAAATATCATAATCTGTTCATATCCAGTCCATTTCTAGGCTTGGAAAAACCCTACCAGTCCCTTGAGTTTTGGAGTCTGGTTCTGGTTTTGTGCTTCCCTGTAGGTTACAGGGAGTTGAAACCTGTTACTGCTCAATTTCCCTTCTCATTCCTTTCTGGGAGTCTCTTTAGAGACATGCACATACTTCCCTCTGGAATTTTTTTTCTCTTTGGGTCTATTTTTGTTTGTAAGATGAATATAATTCTCAGCCTGTCATCGCTGAATGGAAATGATTTTTCATGTCCTTGACTGAGATATCAGTAGAGGGAGAGGCTGAGAAGAGGTTTCACACTTTTCAGTGACCATATCATAAATATTCCTATCTTGTAAAACTCTTTACATGAAAGAGCTCCAAGTCCCATCCATATCTGCTCATGTTGTTTGAGCAACTGTCCTTTTCCTGACCTCCCCAAAGAAGGACAAGTTGACATTTTCCTGAATGAGGTTTGGGATGGGTGAATGCAGTTAGCATTCTGAGGCAAATGTATTCATATTGGGGCATTTTGGGGGCAGAGGTATTCTCATTTCCCCTGTAGTCAAGCTGAGTTACATATCCAGGGAAAAATCAATGCTGGCCCTGTGATGTAGCAACAATGTCACCTCTGTCAGCTGGACTAGTTCCTGATGCATTTCCCATGGCTTATCACAAGCTGCTGGCTCCTCTTCTGAGGAGTCACAGGGAGCAGAAACACATGCCAGAGTGTGAATGAGCTCTGCAATACAGATTGTTTCAGGTAACACCTAACCTTATTATAGGACAATATTCTAGCTCCCACCTTTTTGCCAAGTCCGTGGCTCAAGAGCCTAGCTTTGAGGAAATGGAACTGGATGATTTTGGTAGCGTGGTAATGAAATTGATTTACCTGATCTCCATTGCATATGCATCCAGAAGAGATATTTGTCCAAAGCCATGTCTCCTTGGCAGCTTGTATTCAGGAGAGGTCCCACACTTGAGCCGGCTAAGCAAATGGGTGCTGTAAGTCAGGAATACAAATGCTGTGAGGAGAGGAAGGACTGGAATAGAAGGTAGGGGGAAGGGGAGGGTAGCTGACCAGGGCTGAATCTATAAAGAATTGTATTGGGCTCATAGCTGCAGATCAAAACTGAGTGGCTGTGGTGTTGTGTGTTGTTTTTTTTTTTTGCAGAGGTTAGAAAATTTAATAGAAGGTAGCATTTGAGTGGTGGTTGGGAGGGAAGGAGCTTGCACAGTAATGGTTTATGCTATAGCCAGCTCTGGTAATTTTAGTGCTTCAGTTTTAAGCTGTAGCAGTGTTCACCAGTGTTCCTTTTCAACTCCTGCCCCTCCATGTTTTATGCCAAGAAAGCACTCAAACAAAACTAAATAGAATAAAAGATTTGGGGGTGTTGGGAGTTCTCAGCATTCTGAATAGCCCTGACTCTGGGAAAAGGGAAGTGCTCCTGCAATTCCTCTGCCAACTTCTTATTTTCCATAGACAACAGGTTACATAGATCTGTTCTGCTGTGGTATAGGAGACATCATCTTGATCCACCACTTACAGTTTCTTGAGGGATATGTTGTTTCCACTATGGTGGGGCTAAAGGCAGTGGCCCCCCACCCCCATGTTACTGTAAATTGCACAGCAGGTCCATGTTGTAGAGCTGTCTACTTGGCTTTGCCCTGAAGGATACTCCTGCATGTTTTGTGCCCAGCATTGTGGTTTCTTTAATGTTCTTCTGTTTCCTTTCTCTTTTTTTATTTACTGAACTTGCGTGTTTTGTTTGTGTTTGTGTTTTAATTCCCTGCCATGCTAGCTCCCCCTCTCTCCACCGGGGACGGCAGCTCAGTGCTTGAAGGACGGAGGCACAGTGAGAGCAAAACACAGACTGAGTCCATGCAGTCCCAGCTTTCTCTCTGTTTCTCAGCCAGTAAGTCCAGGGGTGCAGTGCTTCACGGCATCTTTTTCCCACCCTTCTCTTCACCTTTCCCATTTCTCCTCCCCTAAGATTTTTCCTTTCCTCAACTTCCTTCCAGAACGTTGATTTTTTCATTTCCAGTACTTCAGAATAAAAAGAAATCATCTCCCTTCCTCCAAAATACCCTCCTTTGCACATTGAAAATTTCCAAACCTTTCCTTACCCTTTTGAAAAAAAAACCAAACAGAACCTCATCCTAGCTAATTTCATTTCCTTGCTTTCATCTGGGTGAGATGTGGCGTTCTGCTGAGACACTGCCTTTCGGGGTCTCCTTTGGCAAGTCACTGCATCTCTTTGTTTCCCTTGTGGTAAATGGGGTCAGTGGTGCAGGTCTGCTTATGAAGGGGATGTGCAAGGCTGAATTCAGTCTCATTTGTTGAGAACTTCTGAGCACCCCAGACATGGATGCTGCTTGGGAAGTATGAAGCAACTAAAAGCAGTTTTTACAGACTGATTCAAGGATGCCTTGGAAGGGAGGCGGAGGCTGCTGGAAGACTCCTCAGCATTTCTGAATCCATTGTCAGGTGCTCTGAGTGAAAATCCGTGGATAATTTTGGCTCTGCGGGGCATTTCTCTGTTGTGAGCTTTACCTTGCATGTCTATCTTGCTAGCTCAGTTAGCTGGTACCGTGGTTAGTGTGCCAGTTATAGTACCATCTGCCTGATCCCTCCTGAGTTGGCTGCCTCCATAGTGGAGCCTGTGGCTGAAAAACTCAGAATGGACATGGAAAAAACTAGTAGGTTGGAGAAAATCTAGGCAGGATTCCCAGCCTTTCCCCTGCACAGACATACTGTATTAGCTGCCTGATTGTTTAAAGCTATAGTGAAAGGATCCTTCGTGTGAGTTGAGAACATCTGGAGTATTTTATTCTGTTCAGGTCAGTCTGGAAAGGAAGAAACAGGCATGCCCTCTTCTGTCTCCCCCTGTCTTCTTTCCCTGGTTTCCTGCACAGAGCACCAGTATTTCATAACAATGCAGCAGTCGGAGTCTCTGTTAATTTTTTTATGAAGCTCTAAGGATGTCAAACTGCTTGTTCATGAGATGCAAGTGGAAAGGTGTCTTGCCCAGCTAGAACGGAAGGGAAATGATCTCTTCTGAAGTCCTTTTTGCTGTGAACTGTCCATCTCTGCCTTCTTATTAATTCCCTCCTCTTGCTCATAGCAAGGCCCTGCTTGGTACACTGAGGAGTGCCAAATCACTTCTCTGCCAAGTCAGGCAGCATTCTCCAGCCCCACTCCTCTCCGCGTTGAGATTTGCAGTGATTTGGATGCCCTGCTTCCTTTCCCTTTCACTTCGCATCTCGTACTTGCCCTCATGCTCCTCTGTCACTACTCCAACCAGTGTTTTAGGTCATCCTCAAACTACCTCCAGCAGCATTAGTGCCATTCCAGCTATGCTCTGAGGGGTGTCCCTCCTGCACCAGTGCCAGGGTGGTCCTCTCTGGGCAGTGTCTAGCCCAGCTGATGTGTGACAGAGGCAGGAGAGCGGGTAGAGGTTGCTGGGATGTGGATGTCTCTTGTGTGCCAGCCGGGGTTGGGGCTGTGTGTGTGTGTTTGTACTTCTTTGTTGTTTTTTATTTTGCTTTCTAGTTGTTGTTTTTTTTGTTGTTGTTGTTGGTTATTATTTTAATGCTTACATTTGTTTTGCAGCTACACAGTCTTGTGAAGAGAAGCTTCTTGCCTGGGACAGCCCAGGGCAGACATTGGAGTTAGAGCGTGCTCGGTCGGAGCCTTTGCTAACTCCAGTAGTTCCCTTTGTACTTAACCGTGCACCGTGTAAGTTAGCAGCTGGGTAGCAGTAGTGGAGTAGTGCAACTAATACTAGCTACCGTAGATGTAAAGCACCCCTCCCTCTTCTCTCCACCTCTATGCCCCTTGCACCCGCCTTGTCCGAGAAGGGCCGGAGCGCCCCTCGGAGCTGACCGCAGCCACGCCGGGGCCGCCGCTCCCGAGGCCGCTCCTGCCGCGGGCTGCAGCGAGCGGCGCCGGGCGCCTGGAGGCGCCAGGGTGCCGCCGGGGGTGGGAGGGGGGCGGTGTCCCAGTGCCGGCCCTGCAGCCGGGGCGGAGATCCAGCGCATCTGCTTTGCCCGGCTCTCGGAGCGATCTCCGTGGAAAGGGCTGCCCCGGCCCCTGCCGCGCCCCCCCGTGTGCACCCGGCTGCAGTCCGCTGTTGGCGGTGCTGCGGCAGCAGTGCTGGATGGCTGCTGCAGCGGGGCTGCCTCTTCGGTTATTCATTCAAAAGAGATAGGAGAATAGCCGTTACTCACGCTTTTCTATCCGTGCTGGTGCATGCTTGCCTCCCTTTCGTACCCCTCTGCAGTCTTAAGTTCTGAGGACCCCTAGATTCATCAGGTGTGGTAGGCGTGAATGCCTTCCTCCATAACATCCCGAGGTTCTCTGTCCTTCAGAAAAAACGGATCACCTCCTCTATGCTAGTTGTAGCTTGGGACATGTAGTAAAAGCAAGAAGATGAGCACAGCCTGGTGGAATGGACCTGTGTTGAAGGAGATAGGATCAATACTGCTGCCAAGTGACCCTTGGGAAGGGGGTGGAAATCTCCTTGGGATGTATCAGCAAGATGTGGCTGTGTTGTGCAGATTTCCTCACTCATCCCGAATGCAGCTTTTCCCATGGACTCCATCTTCTGGACATCGCACACGTTGGTGTGTGCTTGGCATGGGAGGGAGGTCTAACAGGTAGCCCTGCTCCATGCGTAAGAAATTCCAGACAACTTGCTTTTAAACACATTCTTCACAGTAGATTTAGCCCACTGTGTCATTTTGATCCATTCCCTGTATACATCTTCTGACATGTGGAAATGTATACAGTCTCAGTCGCAAAACCAGTTCTCTTACTGTGAAGATCCAGTTGGCCCCTATCTGAGATGTTGTGTAGTATAGTTATCTTAACTGATTTCCAGCGTGAGTGCAGACATCTTTCACAGCTAGTGAGCCTATCATCTTGTTGCTCTTCAGCTGCATTTATCAGTGGTGGGATGAGATGCACATATGGATGAAAGTTTACAGGGGAGGGCAATTCAGACCAGCATCTTCTGGCATTTAAAGTGGAATTTAGCTTCCTTAACTTGGACATCTAAAGGTAGTAGGTCGTATTTTTACAAAATTTCCCTAATGACAGGCATCTGAGATGCCTCAGGTAAGGCTTCAAGAAGTGCCTGTTTCTGTCAGGGTCTAAAGGAGGAACAGTCAGGTGACTGGTTCCATTTCCAACACCTACATTTTAGATGCCTAAGGGCAGAAAATTCCAGTTCTGGTGGTCAGAATTGCATATTATTTGGTAACATTGAAGATAATGGCAGAGCACCTCCTAAATGCTTGTATAATGTGCAGGATATTCTACCCACAGAGAAAGAGTGGGGGAAGGCTGAAGAGATATGAGGGTGTGCATGCAGGCTCAGGCATATATATAATGCATATTTAGTCGTAGAACAAGAATTGTGTTATTTAACAGAGCCAACACAAACTTTGCAAGTGTTAAGGACTCTTTAAGATCAGCACAGGCAATGGAACATCTCAGAGGGGATGGGGACTGGGCAATGGGCTGTGGGAAACCAGGAGAAGAGAGTGCAGAGGTGCTGGCCAGAGAGGGGCCAGATAATAGTAGACAGACCCCTGTCTTCATTCATCTTGAAGTCCAGTGTGGTGAGTTGGGTTAATGGCAGTACTTTCAGAATACTGAAAATACTTGCCTCAGGGACTGCCTGAGGAAAGGAGTGCATGCTAGTATACAGCTATGATCTGTTCATCCAACACATCCATCCTGCTGCTGTTGTCTCTCTAGCTTGCAGAAGTCACTCCTACATGTCCCAGTTGCTTGTTTGCATCATTCATAATAGCTGAGGTATTGATGATAGTGATAGTCAAGTTGTTGAGAGACTTTACAATTGGCCTGATCTGTGTGGTGGCCTTTTGTATATAACTACTGTGGTGAAAGGTGTCCACATCTTAAGCTGTCAGACAACTGCTTCACGTTGGCAGGTTCAGTGACATTCATTAGTCCAACTCCCCAGAAGCACCTCAGGCTGTCATTCAGGAGACACCTCTGGTGCTTTAGATCTTTCTAGAAGAAAAAAATTGAATATGAAATCTATATTTGCTTTCTCCCTGCATTACCGGATCACCATTCCCTTTCATACCACTCTCTCCCTACTCTCATGTGGATGCCTGTAATTAACTGCATATCTCCACAATGCAGGGAGCAGCATCCTATGAGATCTACACTAATGGTGCTCCACAAATTGCTTGTAGGAAGCACCCACTAGCCCTATATTCCCATTGCAGTCTTACACACAGTTAAATTGCTTTCTTTTTTTGTTTGCAGTGCGTAAGCAAGAGATCATTAAGATAACAGAGCAGCTGATAGAAGCCATCAATAATGGAGACTTTGAGGCTTATACGTAAGTACAGATGTGTTTTGACAGGTTGTTTATCAGTTTGTGTGCAAGTGGTATGCTGGCTTCTGGGTATGAGGGCTTGTCACACAGTCAGGGATGATAAAAAGTTATATGCTTTTTAGCCTCCATCAATTAGAAGTGGGGATACGGTAGAGCTTTCTAAATGAACGTCAAGTAGACGTCAGATATCAAACAGCAACAGGAGTGATAAAAGGGAAATGTCCTGGCTTTGTAAGAAAAGTAGGGGGGAGAGCAGTGAGATGGGCAGAAAGAGAATAAAAGAAAAGCCAGAAACCTAGAAGTTGTTCTATGTGAAATGCCAACTAGCGCCAACTCTGTGTTGTTGCCATAGGACTTTTTAGGTGGACACAGGGTGAGTCAAATGCCATACCAGTGCTTCGTTTCGTAAACAGCCCTTGGGCTCCAATGCAGACTGTAAGCCTATGGTGCTTTTCTTTGCAGAAAAATCTGTGATCCTGGCTTGACCTCATTTGAACCTGAAGCACTGGGGAACCTGGTTGAAGGAATGGATTTCCATAAATTTTACTTTGAGAACTGTGAGTGGGTAGATTTGGTAACACCAACAGCTTTCTCTCTAATCTTCCTTTATGCCACATTTTTGGGGAAAATTGCCTTCTATTTTTTACTGGCTATCAGAACTGGCAAGAACCCATTTGTGCATGGTTTATAATGGCCAGCATGCTTTCTCTAAAAAAACTTTTTCAGCAACAATTTTAATTCTAACCCCCAGATTCCTTCACTGTAGACATACAGTTTTCCTGGTGCAAATATTTTGTAAGCATGGATTGCAGGATATTTAAAAGATTGAGGCTCTGGAATTCCTACTGATAAGGAAATGGAGAAAACGAGGTTATTTTGATGGAAACAACATGCATGTTTGAGGTAGACATACTGAATGGCCAAACATCATCATGCACAAATCAGTCATGCCTTTGCTTTGAGTTTTGCCTGGACAGTTTCAGGTCTCTAATGAACCTTTTTCATGGATACAAGGATCACCTTGTCAGCCTGGGGCAGGAAAAAGAGTTGGGAGAAATGCTATCATTTATACTAGTGGATTTGCTTCACTTCCTGGATGTCTCCACAGGATGAGAGAATTGAAATTTAAATCCTGAGCTGTTTTATTTTGGGGGTTAGGTCAAGGTCCTTAGTAGAAGTAATTCCGAGTGTTCTAAATATGCAGAGACTTTGTCTTTCTCAAAAGCGTCTTCTGGAGTACTTTTTACACTTCTCTGAGGCTTGTTTATATTTAATGCAGGCCTAGCTTAAAGATCGCATGATTATTGACTCTTCCACAACAATATTCTGTAGTTAAAGTATTTTTTCCTGTAACTGAAGAAACAGCAGCACTGATGTTGGAAAAGTGGCAAGTGTGCTTTGCAGAAGCGGGCGCAAAGGGCCCAGGAGATTCTAGGCAATAATAAGTGCACAGTTCCTGAGGAGAACAATAGGTGATAGGGGAAAGAATTGCTTGGATTTTGCCTGAAAAATTGCAGGAGCCATTTTTATTTTATCCCAGAATCCAGTGGAAGGTGAAGGTGAGTAGAACACAATACAGGTTGGAGGATGCGGGGGGCTTTTCTTTCCTGGTAGTAAAATTAAGCTGATGGTTTTTCATGTTCTGCCAGTACTGTCGAAGAACAGCAAGCCAATACACACCACCATCCTGAACCCCCATGTCCATGTCATCGGTGAAGATGCTGCCTGCATTGCGTACATCCGCCTAACACAGTACATCGATGGCCAAGGCCGGCCCCGCACCACGCAGTCTGAAGAAACCCGTGTCTGGCACCGCCGAGATGGCAAGTGGCTGAATGTCCACTACCACTGCTCTGGAGCTCCTGCAGCACCTCTCCAGTGAGGATCAAATACGGGTATGGACTATGAGGAAAGGAGTATATCATACACACAGCTAAGGCTCCTCTATGTGGGAATTCCAATGTTCAAAGCTTTTCATCTGACTGTGGGGGAGTCATTTTTAGTTGTCTGTAGGCTAAAAACTTCTGCTGATCAGTTGGTGTTCCCTTTTTTAAGCCCTGTCCTCTGGACTCAGTAGGATTATCTGCCACTCCTGATGAACTGGAGTCATGTGCCAGATGGTTTTTCCTAGGCGTAGCTACCCTTGTAGCAGCAGTCCTTCCTCCCAGGTACTCTGCTGTGTGCTCGGATACGGTATTAATCCAGAGCAGAGAGGAAGAGTTATCTCATGCTGTGCATGGGTTTGCTTTTTCCCAGCTGCCAGGGATGTACTTTACATGCTGGTGATTTCAGAAAACATTTTTTATAAGAACGTCGTGTTCTAGAGAGGATATTGTAAAATCTATGCAGAACAATTTCTGAGAAAACTCAGAGGAAAAAAAATCTAAGCAAAATAATAGTATCGAAGGATTTAAAATATTCCCCAATTAGCCTGCCACAATTCAGCATTGGAGGAAATTTTGATTATGAAATTTGACATGAAGAAACTTATTATTGCTTGCTCCTGAAGGACAGCAGATCCATTTACTTGTGCAGCATTTAGGCATTCTTCTTTATTGCTTTACTGGTTTCTTTTAGTTAGATACACAAAGTCTTTCTGCCTCCTTTTATTTGTATGCTGAAGTATATGTCACATTCATTTTAGAGATCTAAGTTTCCTAATCTTAGGACCTTTTTACCAAAGATTTTCTATTTAAGAGGAAACACAAAAAATATCAACACCTGGGAGACAAGCTTTTTTCCATGTGGTCGTTTGATGATGAACCACTCAAGTATAATACTGCTCGAGTCCAAGTCTTGTGTACTACTTGGGACTAAGCCAAAAGCAGTTTTTATTCTTATGTGTTGTGGGGGAATCAACCCTTCTGAATGCAATGGAAAGGAATGTGAACTATCACAAGCAAACTGCAGAGGTCACAGATGGAATTTGAAAAGCAAAAGCCAATTGGGGGCACCAGAAGCAGGGAAGCCTTCCAGAGGGCTGGACAATCAGCTAAATTTTCAGGGAGAAAAGGATAAAGCTTTTGCAGGGAAACAAAAAATAACTTACTTGCAGCAGTTTTCATCCACAGAGATGTCGAGGGAAACTTCTGTCCTGGATTTAGCCCAAAAAAAGATGCAGAAGAAATGAGTAAATTGAAGGTTGATGTGGCTCAGCGGCTACATCTAGGAGTTCTGAGGAAGCTTAGGAATGCAGAGTCTTAGCTACTAGAGCAGAAGTGTGTTTCCTAGACTTGGCTGCTGAAGTGTTGCAGCTCCTCACAAGTATGTGCTGGAGGGTTTCTGAAGACTGCAGAGGAGAAGCCATTTCCAAACCACAAAATGCTGGTTAAAACAGTATTTAAAAAAACCCATAAACTAAATTGGAGTTGAAATATTTGTGTGCATTTCTGGGTTCTGAAGGAGGTGTGACCATGTGCAATTACAAGTGAGGTCAGTGTGGGCAGCCCCCATCAGAGAACATTAAATCATTTTGGAGCACTGTTGGTCCCTGTGCAGTGAAGGGTAGGGATGAAGAAGGAATGAGATGAGTAAGAATGCTTAAATAGAAATAAGTGGGTTTTTTCTCACCTGGCAGGCAGAGTTCAGTTTTGGATAAGTCATCTTAAAAGGAAAGTGCAGCCATAAGGGATGTTGCAGGTTAATCAGAGGACTTTGTGTAAGGATTGAGTAGGAACCAAGAAGGAAGAAGACTGGTAAGAGAGTTTGTGACAAAGACTTGCCAACTAAGAAATGGTAGAAAGAAGATTTTGGTTACACTTTCATGGCAGGACAATGATAAACAAACATGAAAAAAACCCAAACTTAAAACTGATCAAAATAAATCAGTAATTTGACACAAGAAGATAAGCCAGGAGGAGTCTTTGCTGAAAGCAGTCACTAAAGCTGCAACTTTGCAAAACTGCAGAAAAGTTATACATTTGTTTAAATATTAAGAACATACAGAGACAAAATAACTGAAGATTAAAATAAAATAAAAACTTTCAGTTCAAGGCAAAAACTAATTGGAAATGAGGCAGAAACTGTTCCTTAGGACCAGAGCCTTTGATCACCCCTTGGGAAACTTCTTCAACTTCTGGGACATGTCACTATTAGATAGTGGGCTCATGTCTGCTACAATCAAGCAAGTAATTAATTTTAGTAAGTAGTTAATTTTCATTGGCACACTCAGCCACCTGGAAGGGAAAGTGTGTGCCTCTGGTCTTCAGGGCTCTCCTCACAAGCCCCTGCATGTGTTGTGTTAGCAAGGGTTTCTGCCTGCACCAAATAATTAGCCTGTAGAAAACGTTTTATTAATTGTGTACAGCTAATGTTTGGCTTTATTTCCTTCCATCTTCCATCCTGTTCTCCCTTCTCCTTTCTGGGTGGACACTACATCTTCCTGACTGCAGCAACTTGAGGAGATACTCAGCTGGAGGGCAATATCTTCTTAGCAAGCAGCTCTGGAGTGCCTGAGTGACAGCAACGGTCATGTCTGTTTTGACATTAAAAAAAAAAAAAAATACAAATTACAAACAGGCAGCAGCCAAATGCACGAAACCCTGCATGCATCTGATGCTCCGGGCGCTGCCTTTCTGTTGTTTTCCATGGATCCATCGTGTCTGTTTCTGCTGTACGAAGGTGTTTTTAAATCTAAAAAAACAAAAAAAAGAGACATGTTGTTTGTATAAAATAATAAAAAACAGGAATAATGCTAAATAAATGACAGATTATCCAACATGCCCCCTCCCCCAGGGCTAAGAAAATGGCAGCAGCTGGAACATCTTTCAGAAATGAAGTGAGGGGGAAAGCAAAAGTGAAGGAGAGAGAGAGAGGGCGAGCAAAAACGGAGGCGGCTTGAGCAGCGATGGCTGAACTGTGCTGTGTAAAGCCATGGTGGAAGGTAACATCACATTCAGGCTGTGCTGCGACTTCAGCCCATGAGAGGTGGCAAGGAGGCCCCAGAGGAGACAGTGAGAAGACTGGGGTTCGGGAGATAGGAGGCACTTCTCTTCCTGTTGCCCGGCAGACTGACTTCAGCCTGAGTTTCTTCTTCGATTTCTGCACAGTAAGAATGCTATGGAAAGCTGGTTGCTCAGCTACTGGATCCCAAAAGAGACCTTTTTTTTTTAAAAAAAAAAAAAAAAAAAAAAAACCAAAACGAAAAAAACCCAAAATGTTGATTTAAAACTGAAGGTGGATGTAGGGAGTTAGAAAATGGGTTTAAGTGAATATAACTTAAATGGAAGGTTGCTCTTCAGAGATAGTGGTTTTAGAAACAGCCACTACCTGGCGAAACATAGAGGTTTGAAGCCAGCTTTTTTAATTCAACAAAACAAAATCATTGCATTAAGAGCAGAGATTTTAGAGGAAGAGGGTACATGTATAGGATTTTCCTTTTTTTTTTTTTTCCTTTCTAGTAGCATAGTTGGGATCCACAGTGCTGCAGAACACGTTCCTTAGGAAGCAGACAAAAAACTTAGTGATATGTTCTTCATGAAAACTTGCACATACACTCCTATATGAGGCATAAATAGCGTGTGTTTTTTATACTGAAATATATGCACCCATAGAACTAAAGGGGTTACCTGGCCTCCTATTTGATTCATTTGGTCTCCAAGTAAAATAGCCGTGGGAGCCAGCAGCCCCAGCCAGGTGCTTCTCCTGACCACTAACCCATCTGATGTTTGTAAGTGTCATGTTTCCTAGTGTTTATTTGGGTAATTTTTCTATTTTTTACGGTGATGTTGTAACACAGAAAACTATCAGTTCAGAACCTCAGAGACTGTCTGAAGGACTCCAGGCCACCTCCCTGTGTTGCTTCTGGGTGTTATGTCATGAAGCAGAGGGGAAAGGGAATTAGCATGTGTGCTCTGATGTTTGTCCTTTGGGCCAGTTAATCTTTTTTTTTTTTTTTTTTCTGCAAAAGGAGTCCATTTCCTTTATTCATCGGGTGGGGAATGTGGAAGTGTTTTGTTGACCTTACCAGTGAGGGAGCGTAGCCCCAAGAATAAAATGGCCTTTTTGGTGGACCCGATGGGATTTGTCCTGACCAAGGGAAGGCATCAACGTGCAGAAGTTGGGATGGGCTTTTACCTGAATTTCTGTCTACCCCAATCACTTTTTGGATCTTTTGAGGGAGTTAAAGTGATTGCATTGACAGCATGATAAGTGTGAGGCAACCTTTTTACAGATTACAGAAGATAAGAAAGCCAATTAGGAATTTTAATCCTTACGTAACAGAATGCAGAAAATCAAAGCTTTTGCATAAAGTGGAGCTCTCTGCAACAGATAGCACTCTGCTCCGTTTGTTAGAGAGGTGCTGTCCCACACCAGGATTAGATCAGCCAAGCCCTGATGAAGGAAAAAACCTTTCATGCTTCCCAGGCTTGTCTGAGCAAATACCCTTTTCTTCCTCCCTCCACCATGCAAGGGGGGAGTGTGGAGACTGAACCCATTGAGGGCAAACACTAGATTTTATTACTTCAAAACATTTTTTTATGACAGCACTAAGCCAGTGAGTGAAGTGGAAAAGTGAAAAGCCTTGATATTTTATTCAGGTTTTTTTTAAAGCCACGAAGAGAGAGCAAACAGGAGATTACAATTATGCCATTTAAAAAAAGATAAATACAAAACATTATGCATGCCTTCTTTAGGTCTGATCTTCCTTGTCTCTTTACCTGATGGTTGTTAATAATTAAAAAGAAAACCCTCTGTATTAAGTAACTGCATCTTTCAGAGAAAATTTTAAAAGAACAGAACTGTTGAGTTTTTTGGTTTTGCACAGTCTTGGAGACAAGCTCTCTTTGGGTTGTTTTGTTTGTTTGTTTGTTTTGTTTCCTTCTAAGTTAATGAGAACCTTAGCTTGGTATGGCCATTATCAAACACAGCTGTACACCTTTAGCATTCTTAATGTTCTCTTATGGGGCTAATATAAGCATCTATATAATATATTATAAATATCACATTTTAAACAGGAAATGGAAGGCATTTGATGCAGAATTTTTGCATGATATAGAAATAATTAAAGTTAGCTAGTGTTTGTTTGTTTGGTCTGAATGTTGGTAGAACCTTCATAGCTTTGTTACAATGAAACCTTGAACTGAAGATATTTAATAAAATAACATTTAAACAGTGCAAAGCTTTGAGTGTCACGTTTTTCTCTTAAACCATGGAACAATATTCTGTGATTCTTATGTGGAATGGCACTTCTGGGATAAGAATCCATCTGCAAAGCGTTATTTTTGTGTCATTAAATGATATGATTTTTAAAAGTCCTGTTTTAAAAAGGAAAAAAGTAAATGGCTTCTCTCCCCACCCCCTGCTCTTCTCAGGTGCATGTGGGAAGCACTGCAGATGGGAGGGGGTAGCTTTGCCTTATCACCTAACAGGAGTTCAGTGTGCTTAATCCCCTCTAACTGCACCAATTACCTAGCAAATAGGTGTCAGTTGCTGCTGCTTAAGAGATGATTGCTTTTGCTGCCTGATGGAACAGGAAGAAAATTGTTCTTAGTGTTTAAAGGAAGAAGGTAAGAGTTTTACAGCCCACTTCACTGGGACTGCAGGCTAGGAGAGATAGCTCCTACTATTATGGTAGCAAAGAGGTTCTGCTATAATTTCTGACATCCAAGGCAGCTTCACTCATCAGGTAAGGTCTCTTCTGAAGCAGTTAATCATATCTTAATGATCTTTGAAGAAATGTTGTGGTATGATCCAATATGTGCTAGGAAGATACTGATAAAGTTAGTGATGATGTTCCATGTTCTTAGTAGCTCTTTTAACCAGGACAAGAGTCACTTAAATACTTACTGAAAGCACAATAGTCAAATTAATGCTTATGTCAAGAATATTTATGTGGCATATATATGGGGCTTTTCTGAGGGTTCCTGTGTGTGTTTGAATTTAAATTAACTTTTAAAAGGTGCTGGTGTTCCACTTAAGCTGTATCACATGTGCCTTTACCACTTGCAAGTGATCTGTTAGGCAGTCTTGGGTAGGGAAACTGGAAAAATGTACTAATGGGATAGAATCTGCTCCAGAGAGGTTCCTGTCTTAGGTTTTCTTGTATTCTAGCTGACAGGAGGGATTGGGAATGGTACTTACCTGCAGTGTGATAGCTCCAGTATTGAGCTATCAAGCTCACCAAGTCTGGCAGGAGGCTTTTATGCCACAGTATGTATGAGAGGTGTGAAGAAGCACAAGCAGAATTGGACCACGTTAGATACCCTTTCAATTTTATTATGAAAACTGTTACCTTTTACTTATGTGTAACTGCTAATGTAGACAAACAGAGCAGTTTCTGGTTTTGCTCTGACTCTGGGAGGTGACTGCAGACAAGTCATTTGTGTGCTCCCTGCTTCAGCTTTCCCATTTGTCCTTGCAGATAATGAGACTGACCTCTGCACAAACCACTAGAAGAGGCTGATGAGCAGTGATGCAGAGCAGCTGGGTGGTATTGCTGCTTCACATCACAGGTGCCTTCCCCCCCCAAGAATTCCAAAGGTTTGGGACGGCAGACTAGTGCACCTGGAATGTTTGGTTATTTGGGTTTGACATAAATTTATTTTAGAGTTGGGAAAGGTGGTCCTTGGGTGCACTTAAAGTGACTTCAGTGGAGGGTTATGGATTTTTCAGTTGAGATCCTTAGTGCCTGAGAACTCAACTGCAGGAATGCTGTGCCTGCCAGTAAGGAATAAGAATTTACTGATCAGTTTGTAGTATTATAAATAATTTTAAGCAAGCAATTTCTTAACAAGTATTAGAATACAAAAATGCATATGCTTCTGGTTTTTAAGAGAACCTGGCCATAGTTAAGACTTACACAAGAAGGACATGCTCTATTCAGGTGTCATTTGAAATTCATTGCTTTGGATTGATTCTATTTTTTGATATATTAAAAAGGCCTAAATTTTGAGACAGATTGTCTTAAATGTTTTTAAAATTTGTAAACAAATTTCAGCCTTGTTCTTTCCAAAATAGTATTAATGCTGAAAGTATTTGAAATCTCATAAGTCAGCAAGTTTGAGCACCTACTCTGTTACAATATCAGTAAAAATCTTCCATACCTGTTAGAAATATTTAATTGAGCAGCCACATAAACAGTAACACATCTAATCTTTTATACAGCATTAGACTCGACCTACACTTTTGAAAGAAACAGGCTTCCTGATCCATTAAAGCCTCAATAGAAGCTGCCATTATAAATATCCAGGGAAGGATTGTTTGTTTATATAACTGTAAGGAGGAGAAGTTGCTTCAGAGAAATACAATGTTAGCAGTAATAGCATGTGCTAAGTGAGATAGGCACAAACAGTATGATAGCCAGGAAGATGGAAAGGGAGTAATAAAGCCATACGCTGGAATGGTTTGGAGTTTGAGGAAGAGAGCTGGTGTGGGGAGGAGAGCAGAGATGCAAGATGGGTTTAAAGGTGTCTTGCAAGTGAGTGGAGGTAGCTGGAAAGACAAAGATGACAGAGGGATTGAGAGTTGTGATATGGTGAAATGAGAAAGAGGGCAGGTGAATTCTGCTTTGTTGGTTTGAGAAGGGAGGAAGACTTTGGAGAGATGGGACATACTTGGTGTGGTTTCTTCCACTGTAGATCTAAATGGAATTTTAAGCCAATATTGTTGTACCTTACTATAGTGTACAATGTACCCTCCTGTCCATGATTCCCCTCCCTCAGAGTAACTGAGAGTGGTTGGACTGAGTGAGAGAGGGGAACTACCAAAAACCTATTCTTATACAGGAATATCAAGCTGTGATTTGAAACAGTAAATCCATTTTCACAGAATGTAGTACTAGGTCATAAATGTTACAAGCACATGACGTGGAGTGCTGAGCTGCTGCACATTCCCTTAGTTGGCTCAGATATGCTCAGCTGTTTTGGAAAGGGCAAGGTCTGTGGTAGATTGGGTATCACCTGCTACTGCCATGCTAGCTTTGAGATGCTGCAGACAGGGAGATGGTATTTAATCTGATGTAAGCACTGTGGGTTAATACAACAGAAATGAAATCATATGTTCAAATATATACTGCTGGAAATTTTGGCAGCATGGGGACCCAGTGTGATGGGCCTGTAGCCTCAGTGCAGGTGGTGGGAGCAGCTGCTTTACCAACCTCTGCTGGGGGGGGTGCTGTCGGCCAGAAGCAGAACAAGCTTTTGAACCACACTAAGATATGATTGCTCATCGGTTTGTTGGCTTTACTTTGGTTATTGAGTCACCTGCTAACTCCAGCTTCATAGGCTTGCAAAAGCATGGGCAGTGCTTCAGGTACAAATTTATTAGCTGAAGATGAAAAGCTGTGTATAAGTATGTCTGAAAGCAGAGACTTTAAAGCTTTTCAACTATTCAGTAGTGGCACAGGTCCTTATAAAGCAAATTTAGATCTTGTGTTGCTGCTTTTAAGGGATCCCCAGGAGTGATCCCCAGGAGCAATCCCCAGGGCCATGGAAATCCTCAGCCTGTGGGATGGGAAGCAATGCTTTGCCAGGATGAGCCCTCATTCCCTGAGCACCTGCTTTCCCTTTGCTTGCCTCTCTTTTGCCACTAACCACTTCTGCTGCCTTTGACCCCTCCAAGTCCTGCTCATGCTAACATGTCACAAATTTTCACTCCTCCACGGTGTGGTGGGTGCATTCAGCACAGCAGGTTCAAAAGCAGGACTGTGGTCCAATTGGACTGCATTACCAAAATGTGATCCACTTCTCTATCCTCTGCTGAGAGTAAATGTCCCTGTGATGTGGCTCCACATCACATCCTAGCTTCCTACCACAATTTTCTCTGTCTTTCTTAGTAGGAAATTGTACCGTGCGTGTGTCTTGTTTTTCTCGGGAGATGGATGCCGCAGGTGATGCCATAGCTGTGTCAATTCCTACCTATGGCTTTGCTGGACATCCCACGCCTTCCGCGCTGCCCTGTAATCCCGGGCTGCTGTGGTGCCGCCGTGCCTCCGCTCCCCCCGGCAGCTCCGCCGTCCCTCCCAGCTGCACAACCGCAGCGCGCGGCCGCGCTTGCTGGCGCGGGGGCGGTAAACCCGCCGCAACGTGTTTTGGTCAGGGCGTGCAGCGGACCGGCTCCTCCTGGTCAGGAGCGCCTCGGCTCTGAGCCGACCCCTCTCGGCTTCTCTTCCACACCACGGCGCCAGCGCCGCTCCCCCCGCGGAGCCCCGCTCCCGGCGCACCGGGTGAAACCCCCCTGGCTGCAGCTGCGACCCTCGGCGCGGGGCGGCCCGGGGGCGGGGCCTCCCGCCCCTCTCCTCCCCCGTGTGGAAGATGGCGGCCGAGCGGCGCGGAGGCGGCTCCCCCAGCGGCCGGAGGGACGCCCAGCGCCCGGGAGCCGGCGGGCCACGGCCGGCTTGAGAGCTTCTTGCGGCGTCGTGGGACGCCCGCCCGCCTGCCTGCCCTCCGGGAGCTGTGCCCTGCTCACGCCAGCCCGCCCGGCGGGGCCTCCCTGTGGCAGGTGAGGTGGAGGAGGAGAGCAGCGCGGTGGCGGCGGCCTGGCCCGGCCCGGCCTTGCTCGGGGGGGCGGCGGGGGAGGTCGAGCGGTGCTGGCGAGGCCAGGGAAGTTGTGTGCCGGCCGGGAGACGGCGGCGAGGGGCAGAGGGGGGGGTTGCGAGGGGCCGGGCCGCGGGAGGAGAGTGGCTGCGGCGGCCGCCGCCGGAGGGGGCCGAGCTGGGGCAGCTGGCGGGGTGGGCGCTGCCCCCAGCCCTGAGGCTCAGCGCCGCTCGCCCGCCCCGCAGCCACCTGTGCGGTCAGGGGCCCGGCCTCGCGAAGAGCTGGCCCCGTCTCCCGCCACGGCGGCCGCGTCTCTCGGCGGCGCCCAGGGCCGGAGATTTCAGAGTCCTGCCCGGTTGCTCTTAGTGGGCGCCGACCTGTCGACACGCGGCCCGGAGCAGCAGCTCCTTCGCAGTGGCTCCCTCCTCCCCTTTACCCCGGCCGCCGGCTGGGCGCACGGTCCCGTGCCGAGGCTGCCCTGCTTTGTTTTCCGCACGGCGTTGTGTTGCGAATGGATAGGTGGCTGGGTATGGCGTCGACCGCCGCTGAGCAAGTCGGCACCCAGTGGGGCGAAGGATGCTGGTATCCTCGTCGTGCGGCCGCAGCTGGAGTGTGTGTGCTGCACACGCTTCTGTTTGGGGCTTGTGTTGAGTGGAGACCAACAGCGGGTACAGGTGCTAACGTGAAGACACAACGAAAATGGTGCTACATAGGAAAGGCTGATAGAGCGTGAGGAATTGTTCCTACAGTATGTCCCATCCTGTAGTCATTAAAACATATTTGCAGTGGTAAAGTGATTGATAAAGCACGAGACACCCGTTTGCTTATGCAAGAGTGAGTAAACTCTGTGTTGCCCAAATTAGAACTCGGCAAATGTCATGTATCTGAATTTAACCACAAGTTACACTACTCCACACTGGGGTTCTTTGTGACCGATCTTGCCAGAGAAGTATTCAGAGTTTTTAATTCTATGTGCATTTCTCATTAGGAAATGTAACCTTGGCCTTTGTGGCAAACTAGAAACTTCCAATGAATTTTTTAGGTTATGTGCAGTCAACTCAATTACCTATGATAATTGGGCTAGGAAATTTTGGATGACAAAAGAATCTAGGTAGCGCCAGTACAGTGGGACACTTTTTGTACCAAAGCATCTTGGGAGCCAGAAATAATGACAAGTTAACATCAGCCGCAAGAGCTTATCGGGCTGGGTGTCCACACGTGCTCATGTTGCCCCTGTGAGTTGGCTCTGCAGCTGCACTAGCAAGTGGTCCTGGAGCCAAGCCCTGTAGGACTGCTGTACAGAGACACCTGAGGCATTCCATTGGTGATGGATTTGGGTGGTATTTCTGTGCTGGGCTTCTCAATACACCATTTTCGTAGCACTGAGATTATTGATCCAGTTCCTGGCAGATTGGATTTAGAGAGGTGTTTAAATTTGTACTTAATTCTGCACAAAACTAATTGTTCTGTGTTAGGAGCTAGACTGGTTCCAAAAGCAGCCTGACTCCACTAGATCAGGTCTGAGCCAATGGAAAAAGTCTGTGCTCAGATCTGGCAACCAGCATTAAATATTCTGAAATTTTTCCACTGTCAGCAACTGTGAACATGTACATATCTCTTAGTGTTATTGTCTTGTATACTTGCTGCTTTCTTTTAAAATTTTTGTTCTTCATCCCAAATTCCTCTTTTCATTCTTTCTTCCCTTTTAATTTTGGCTCTTCCGTAAGTCCATAATACCATTTTTTCTTGTTACTGCTTCTCAAACGTGGTTTCCTAATATGTCTCTTCTTCCTCTACGTTGATGGGTTTTTTCAGCCCTTGTAAAACTGATTTTTATATATATATATATATATATAAAAAAATATATATATAAGATTTTGAGCTAAAGAATACTGGAAATTTCAAAAAGTTGTTAAAATGAGCTGCAGAGCAAGGACACAAAGCAGAATCATAGAATGGCTGGAGTTGGAAGGGATCTTAAACATCATCTAGTTCCAACCCCCCTGGCTTGGGCAGGGATACCTCACACTAGATCAGGTTGCTCAGAGCCCCATCCAACCTGGCCTTGAACACTTCCAGGGATGGGGCTTCCACAGCTTCCCTGGGCAACCTGTTCCAGTGTCTTACCACCCTCACACTAAATAATTTTGTCCTAATGTCTAGCCTAAATCTCCCCTCTCCAGTTTTGATCCATTACCTCTTGTCTTCTCATTATAAGTCCTTGAAAAAAGTCCCTTCCCAGCTTGTTTTACTGTTGTGATGCCCAACCTTCAGTCTGATCTGCATCAGAATTCATGTAGGTAACCTGGTAAAAAAGCCCGAGCATAGTTTTGTGTAATTCCATGATTTCTTAAAAAGAAAAAAAGGAGGGGGGGAAAGAGCCAAATACAGATGAGACCTCAATGTGTTCTGAACCACAGCATATCTCCTCATCACTGAGCCTTGTTTCAGAGGTTTAAATGCCTATCTCAGATCTCTCTGTGGTATATCTGAAATATGCGGTGATTCTCTGAGCAGAGCTGCACAGATAAGATAATCTGTTTCATTTTAATTTGCAGAGTTGTTTGCACATGATCTCTCGCTCATTTTCCTCTTTTAAAGGAATACATATCCATCCCTGATTACAGCTCAGGTCAAAATCCCTTAGCACTTGTAGCAAATCTCTTTTAATTGGTCTCATTTAGCTCTCATAAGGTTTGTGTATTAATTCTCTCTCTTCCAACTCCTTTTCCCTAGTCTGTAATGTAATTTATTGCAGGGTATTTTATAGACAAGGGTACAAGCCTCTGGCTGTCAGCAGCCTTTGCAGTGTATCGAATTTCCAGCTCAACAGGCAGCTGCAGTGGAGTTTGTGGGTGTGAGGCAGCAATGCTGCAGCACTAAGCACACAGGCAGTCAGAGGTGGCGGCGCTGGGCACGAGTGATGGGTCTGGCCCCTATTCTGGAAATAATTGGGGTGAATGCCCCTGTTTGCTGTCTCTGCTTTGCTAGCCTTTTTGCAGCCATTGCTGATGCAAGGGTCTCTGAGTTCAGTTTTTCCCTTTCTAGCTGTCTTTCCAATCTCTGCAAATACATCTAAGTTGCTGCTGTTGTCTAATGCCAGGCTTTGAGCAGCACAGAACTGGTAGAAGGCTAATGCTGGGAGTGTATTTTTGGAAGGCCTAGAGCAACATTAGCTGTCTTTGTAAAATTCACTGTGGCTTTCCTGAACGCAGTTGCTTTGGTTAATTGAAGGTAATACAAAGAGGTGAAGCTCCGCGTTTCATTATGCCTGCGCCGAGGCACTTCACCTCTGGCCTGTAACAGCACAGTCTGTAGGTGCAGCGCACTGGTGCGGCTCATGCCTGATATCCCGGTGCTCTGACATCAGCTCTGGAAGTCTCAAAGGCTGGGGTGTGTGGTTTGGTTTCTTTGAGTTGTGCCCCCTGCCCTTACACTGGCAGTTTTCCCACTGTAGCAAAATCAGAAGGGAACATACGCCTCTGCTTCAGCTGCTGGAGTTGAGATCCTGGGTAATGTGGTGCAGCAACAAAGCCACAGGCAGACTTTCTGCTTTGCTGATCCGGCTCCGGGGGCAGGAATCTCCAGCAGAGCTGTGAAGCACAGTTATGTCTTAAATTGCCACTGAAACATCTACTGGAGTATATACATCAGAGCCATAACTGTTCTTTCTGCATAGTGATATTTCAAGGTCTCAGGCCTCTGGCAATTGCTGCTTGGGGGCTGTTTTTCAATACAGACTCATATCCAGAAAGGAAATGATATAGATCACTAGACTCAATCCATCTGTGCCCTATTAAAAATGCAGTTGAAATCTCTAGACATGAATGATGAATTAATCTTCTGCACCAGGAAGATATCCTCCATCACATTCTTGCCTGCTCTAATATTTTTAGTAAGCTAACTCATCTAGCAGTGAATGTGAGGGGGTTGATAAGATTGTAAAATGCAGTTTGGACCTTCTCAAAATATTTGTGGCTTATGCTGGACAGTGTCACAAGATCTGTTTTCACAGAAGTGGAAATTGGGGTTTGCTTGTTTTTTTAAAACTGCCCAAACTCTCCAAACAAGGAGAGGGATGGTCATGGTCTATCTCTATATATAGATTCAGCCTGCTTTTGAATTTGTTGAGTAAAATGAATAGCGCAAAGTAAGTAAGGACAGCTTCATGCAGCACTTGCTTATGTACTGACAACACTGCCATGTTCAGAAATACCTGTCTATTCCAAGTGTGTTTGTAGCTATATGTAACCAAAACTGTTTTTCCTGCTGGGATTGCAGACATTAAATACCAACAGTGTTTGCAGCTGCTCTCAGGCTGAAATGTTGACACCTTAACTTAGCCTAAAATACTGCTAAAAGTATTTCTGTGAATTTAATTTAATATTTGTAATTGAATACAAATTATGAATTTAAGCATTAAAACTACAGCAATTGGATACCAAAGTTCATACTTTTTTTTCCACAGAATCAAAAAAGGGTGAAAAGGAGAGATACATCTTGTCCTCTGCTCAGCGTACAGGGTCTCTGTGGTATGTGTGTCTGTCATGCTGCTGTTAACCATTTTCAGCACTTGGGCACGTTTTGAATGTGGCATGGGAATGAGAGAGTGTGATCTAGGGGTTTGGTGGGAGCTGACTACAGCTATACTGCATTAGTCTGATCTGTTTTCTCCCCGCACTGCAGTGCGTGGTTCCCAATTATTTTATTTTATTTTCCCTTTCCGAGTGTCTGATATAGTGGAAAAGAGTGTTATTGGCATTCCCTGTAAAGCAAGAAACAGCAGTCTGTCCCCTCCTCTCCTACCTTCCTGTCCCACTACTGTAACTCACACATGGAGACAAAGACTTGCAGGTACCTCCTCAGGGAGGAAGGGGTTTCCACAACAGGGAGGTAGGAGGACATGAAACTGCATGTATTAAATGACATGCCAACAAGGCATAGCCCTCTCCGGGCCTAAGGATCACTGCTGCTTTTTATTTATTGATGTATGTTTTTCTTCTGTATTCAGCAGTTCCCTTGGGAGCTGGGTTGGCATAGCTGATGCAATAAGGAGAGAGGAAAGAGGGACAGCAAAATGACAATTTTATCCCATCTCTATGTTGTTTTGCATTTCTGGTCTGCCATCTGGTCAGTCTCTTTAAAAGCTTTACAAGTTCAACACCTTGCCCTTTCTCCTCTGTTTGTTTCTCCAGTCTCCTACATCCTTCATTTCTGCATCAGATACTCTCCAAGAATATAGTGTCCCTTTGAGTGGTTCATGTTGGGTGGCTTCCATGTCAGGACTGTTAGATTATATGATGGAGCACCTTGTTTTTCTTTGATCGTGTTTAGACGTATGGTTCCAGATTATTCCATTAGCCTACTATTTTATTGGTCTTTCAGCTTGTCTCTAATTAATAATGATTTGCTTGGCACTACTGGAGTAAAATCAGAGCTTGCATGTGGATTTTTAGAGCTCTTCAACAGATTTTAACTTTTTAATTTTCAATCACTTTGGTATAAATTCCTCAAAGGAAACAGTGGGGTGAAAGGCTTTAGCTGTGATAGACTCGAAGTAGAGGAGATCAATTTAGAAAAGAAGGGAAACTTGAGATTTGCTTGAGAAAGGTTAGAAGAACCCTAGAACATTTTATGAATGTCTAGTTTTGTATTACTGAATGGCTTTATGTTAGCACTCTAGCTCTGCCTGGTGCTTAAAGTTGTGTGGGAAATTTCATGTCAAAATGGGCTTTTAAAACAGTCAGTTCAGTCATTTCTAGGATGATGAGAATTGGACTCATTTGACTACACATGAAGATCTACAACTGAAGTGTTCACATCTGAGCTAGGCCCTATAAGTTCCCTTTATGGTAAGGGTATGTTAAGGTGCAATTCATTTCACCCTAAAGCACATGTCTGGATTTGGTGGTGTGAATCACATTCTGGAAGATCTTTTTTTTTTCTTTCCGTTGAATGTAATAAAAACTGAGGATTTTAGTCCAGATGCAGAACATGTCAGCAGGGCAGATATCTGAGGAGAAGGTAAGTTGAACACCTCCCAGAAGGGTGCTAATTTGTTCCTAATCCTGGACTGCTTTCAGTGTAGCATTTTTAATACCTGTGTTGATAATTGATTTATATAAATTTGTCTTGTCTGTTCTTAACTACCTTTCGCATCTTTAGAGCACTTTCTTCTAGATTTTAAGGTTTTTTAGCTCATGCTGATGCAGTGATTCTGTGCCACTCACACTTTATTCTGAAAGCTTTTGCAAATGCTGGATGTTACGGCATGCTCTGCAACCATTGACTGTCTCCTTTGCCTTGCCTCTGTGGTTAAGTTGTTCAATAGTCAGGGTTTCCCTGTATAACTGGTAACCAGGACTTTACTTTGGTCCTGGCCAGCTATACTTGTCCAAGAGAAGTCAGACCAGGTCATGCATAGGTCGAAACCTTAACTGCTGATATTATAGTGGGCTCTGGAAGCAAGCTGAATGTCAAAATGTCAGTGAATGGGCTATGCTATTTTTTTTTCTTTTTCTGTAAAGAGACAGACTTTGCTCCTGTACAGTCTGTGTTTTGCACTCCTGGAAGTTTTAACTTTGAACAAATGGTGAGGTCAGGCTGGTAGTGGACTAAAGCAGTGGCACATTTTGACTAGATCCCTGATTGAGATGAGTAATGTAGTTTCACAGCAACTTGAATACCTTATAACATATGTCAGCCCAAGGTGAATGAGAAGCACTGGGAACTCTGTGCAATCTAATTAAAGGCAGATATGTTCAGTGGAGACAAGGTTGATGTCTTGGCTGACTCCTTAAAATGTTCTCCTCTTTGATCTGTCATCACCCGTGTCCTGTTAGTATTTCTTTTTTGAGGATCACCTGTGTGCGGGTCTGTTTGAGATGTCTTTGAAGCGGCATTGTTTGTCTCGGCTGCAGAGCTACAGAACTGGAATCATCTGCACCTCACTGTGGGTGAACTGCTTGTCCTTCCACTTATCAAGGGCTGCAGAAGTATTAAAAAGAGCAGGCAGAAACAAATGTAAACAAGCATCAATCAACACAAAGTGGCCCTGCGTGAAGACTGCTACAGTTCTCTGTTTCACCAGCTGTATGAATTCCCTTTCAGGGAATGATATGAGCTATCACAATGTTGAATCTGTCTTTTTCAGCGGGAAAAAGTGGGAACCAAGCCCAGTCCAGCAGTCTTGAAGAGGCAGATTGATTTCAGCATTGGAAGCCTGGCGTAAATTGCTATTCTCCATGCCTAATCTATTGTCCAGAACGCCTCCAAAACATCAAGCTTCCTCCTGCCCACCTGTTTCAGTTACAAATAATGTATTTTAATTTGTTACTTGAAATTCCATTGTGTTTATTCACAGTCAGTAATATGTCAGCTCAGACTGCATGTGCTTTAATTTTGGCTGAGTCATGATCATCCTTCTCATAAGCAGAGATCTGTCACTGTCTCCTGATTTAGTTTTGTCTGCAGGCTTTCATCCATATCTTTCCTTTATGTTCCTGTTTCAGATCTGGCCACTTGTATCAAAGCATGATGTGAATAAGCCTACTTCCCTGAATCAAGGCTACCATCAAAATGTGCTGTTATCATGTGTTAGTGTCTCTAGTTTAGTATGGTGTTACCCTATGTGAAACAGGGTACATTTCCATGGCCCAAGTCCACATAAACATATAAACACAGAACTTTCTGCAGCAAAACTTTATTTGCCTCAAACAAAATATTGACATTTGGCTTTCCCAGCAATACAGATTCCTCACTAACCACACGTGATGGTACAGTGCCTGTGGTAGCAGGCAGAGCTTAGATGTCCCTTTTGGTCTTGCATTGCATATGTGGGTAGGTAAAGAACAGTTAGTGTTCAGGGATAGTCATAATTGCAGTTGGTGTTGAGTATAAAGTTTCTTTGAGGTTGTTACAAGGAATTGTTTTGTACGTTGTAGAACTATTATATAATTATCCTATTTACATGTCAGCCCTAGTGTTTTCCCATTGCTAAATTAAAACAGGGTGAAGATGCCCTCTGAGCATACTCCTCTTGGTTTGCATTTAAGCTGATGGTACCGCTGAGGAAAACAATCCAATCCTTTACTGACCCTTCTCAATAGAATCATAGAATCACTAAAGTTGGAAAAGATCGTCAAGTCCAACTGTCAACCCAACATCACCTTGCCCAATAAACCATGTCCCGAAGTGCCACGTCCACACATTTTATGTACACCTCCAGGGGTGGTGACTCCACTACTTCCCTGGGCAGCCTGTTCCAATGCTTGAAAAATATTGGCACAGCCATGCAGCTAAGCAGGATCAGGAAACTGATGTGGAAATTAAAATAAACAGAATAAAACAAGCCTCCTTTTTTGCTAAGTTATCATTCTCCAAGAGAGAAAAGGTTACTTTTGAGTTGATCAGTAAGAAACTCAATCAGGCTCAAATGCTTTTTTGTTGGCACACCACAGAGTGCCTTGAGGATAGGATGAGTTGATATGAGGTGCCAGGATTGCTCTCTTTGGAGAAGAGGAGAGGTGTGGCCACCTAAACACATGCCAAATGATCACCTTGAAAGTACAGTTTCACTGGGTGTAAGCTGAAGAGAAGTCTTATGCTATTCTCTTTGCATCAGTCCAGCAAAATTTTTAAATGTTAAGTTTATCTAGGTTAGACTTTACTAACAGTGCTCATGACAGACTCTGGGAGGATACTGGAAACAGGCAGCACGATAAGAGCTGAGCTGCGTGTCCAGCAGGCTGCGTGCCAGGAGCTGCAGCCCTCATTGCTGCCTGTTCTTTTCCACTTCTAGTTGGACAGTGGATCAGTTTTTATATTGGTGATTTCCTCTGAGGTGAACGATTGAAGAAATAATAGTAATAGGTGTTTCTAGAGGAGATGTGTCCAGGGGAAGAGGAAAGCAGTCACTTTGATCACAGTGTGGACCAGATCTGGAGTCACAGGTTCTGCACTGTATTGTTTTATGTCCTACTGCAGGACCTACCAGCTTTTCTGATAAATTGTGCTACAATCTCTTTGTGTTCCTGTGCAATTTGCCAGAAAGACAGGACGCTGTCAGAAAACTAGATATGTTTCTATAGAAAGGTTCTTGTGTTTTTTCTCTACTTTATTTAAAAATGAAAAAAGAAAATATGTTTCTGTGTTTTCCTCAACATCTTTTCCCAGCACCCTGCCACTGACAGTATGACATGATACTATTCTGAACAGATCTTTGGGAACTGAAATTGCTGTGAGCGCTCAGGCCCCTTCCCTTTCCTGCAATTACATCTTCCTGAAAATGCATCCTGTGCAAGGGTGAAGATCAGCGAGAGGCAATGCTGGAAGACAGAGCTGTAGAAAATGATACACTGTCTGCACTGGAAGCAAGGCTGTTCTTGAAGGGTCTGTAAACCCTTTGGTGTTACAGTATATTCAGTAGTTTTAAAAACGAGCAAGCTTAAATAACAAACACCTCTTCATACAGCTGTAAACTACAAGTGCAAGATTCTGTTTTTTTTTCCCGTCATTAATGATTTAGAAACCTCATGCTTGCTTTTCCAGGATGGGACTGATGCCACCAAACTTGAAAACGGGTATTGAGAGCTCTGCTGTTTTGTCATGTCTTTGCAACCCTTTGGCAGTTGTTATGCAGCCTCTGCTACTAGCTATCTGTTGGCATATCTGTAACTTTTGCTGGGGCTGTATGGGGTTCCATATTCCTTTGCAGTCATGACCTTTTACCATAGCCGTCTTACAGTGTAGCTGTGAAACTGCTGACAAAGCTGGGGAAGTGGTGTCAAGGCTTGTGAGTTTTCATGATGGCCAGAATAAGAAGAGGGAACTCTCAGTCAAATGAAATGTGAATGACCTTTTATGCACAGGCATTAGGATATAATCTAACACTCAAATATTAAATTTACATTTCCTACAATGAATTATCCTTAGGTAATATTTTTAAGGAAAATCCTGACATCTAGTTTGATTCCACCTGTCTTGAAGGAAAAGGAAAAGAGAAGAAGAAAGAAGTATTTTGTTTCATGTAAGGTTACAGGAGCAGATGGTGGACTGCAGTGAAATCCATCCTGTGAATGTGAAGAGACTTCTCATCACTTTTCTTCTGCCTGTAGGGCAGGCCTCACTGAGACTGCAGAAAGAAAGATCTGTGGGGAATATGAGAAAAAAATAACTGACTTTTGACTCATCTGAATCTAGCTTTGAGTTGGTAATATTGCTGCAAAAGTCTCTTTGTCCTATTGCTGTCACCCAAGAACATCTTAAACAGGGATGAAGAAGTGTCACATCAAACATTCTTATAAATGTTGTTGATTTTTATTGCATTTGGAAATGGCAAAATCTAGGAAGCAGTACATGAGAGCAGTGAGTGGAGCCGTTCTTCCTCTGGTGCAGCAGCTTGGATATGGTGTCTCTCCTGGGGAGGAAGTCATACCGGGCATTTTTTTTGGCTTGGCAGACTTCCTACACAAGGTCAGCATTACCATTATGTTGGTAGCACAGCATCATCATGCTTTAAATGTACTAGCAGCTGAGGTTATAAATGACTACTGACTTTTTTTGAATGCTGCAATATTTAAGTATTCAGCTTGAGGCATTTTATTAAAGAAGCCACATAACCAGAGCAAGTGCCAAGTGGTTTAAAAATTCTATGCCTATTTAATGTAGCTCATACTGGGTATAAGTAATCACTGCTATGGCTTAAAACCTTTGCTGTATAGCGCTTCTGGAAACAGGTAGCTAGGAGACTGGGCAGAGAAATCCCCTGTCTCTTCCCTCTTAACGAAAAGCTCTTTCTCAACACAAAGATCCCGTTGCTACTATTTCTTGCACAGTGTGCAAAGCATAGCAATATGTGGGCAGCAAACTAGTCCGAAGTGCTCTCCTGTCTAGTGTTTCATTGTTCTTTCTGCTTGAGGCTTTGCAACCTTTGTCTTTTTTAGTTAAAATCTTTAAACAATGGATTATTTGTTTTCACAGACTTTAGAGGATTTGAAATAGCAATAACCCATAGGCATTTGGCTCATTACAGCAATAAATACATTCATCAGAGCCCCCTGACCCTTCCAAGAACCAAGCAGCCATAAGATTATTTCCACCATGTTCTTCTGCTTTGTTCCAGTTGAAACGTGTCAACCTCTTAACAATTTGAGGTAAGCCCTGTTCCTCCTGACCATGATTTGGGAGCAGGAATGTGTGTGGTGAGGTTGAGAGCACCTACAATAGGGGACCTTAATTCTTGCTGGGATGTTGGTTTTTGCTACATTACCAATATGGATTTTCCAGTAGATAGGAAACCTGTTTTGAAAGCCAGCATTGCTTTTTTTTCCACTCAAAACCCAGCAGTCTGAAAGTTTCATTTGGCTCTAAAGTTTCCAAATTAGAATGTAATTTTAACCGATACTGACATTTTTGATCTTCATATACCAGCTGCTGTTTTTCTGAAATATGGTGCTGGGACTGGAAGGTCCCATACTGGAGATTACAAGGCAGTTGCCACTCGGTTGTGATACCTGACGTGGCAATTTCTGTAAGAGTGCTTCCTTGTTGCACTGTTTAAACAGTCAGTGTAATGTTTTTCTTCTGTTACTATGAGATCTAAAGTAGTTTACAGACACCAGACATTTCTGCTGTGTTGCTTTGGAGAAAGAAGTCAGCTGTCAGAAGGAGACCCAAAAGTCGATGCCAATAAAAAGCTACATTTTATAAAGCAGTTGATTTCTGGTTAGAAGAACTGTTCATCATATAACTTTGCATGAACTGTGCTTTGCACAGTGGGACTTACTTTCTTGTAAAAAGCAGCTTTATCTCAGGAAAGTTCATTGCATAGTGGGAGGGATCTGTGATGTCCATACATCAGGGGTCCTTTGAAGATTTTCACCCCTAACAGATTCTATTGATTTTCAGCAAGTGCTGTTTCCCAGCTTTCTGAGCTGTTTTTATCACACCAAATCATGCTGCTCATCACAATTAAATAGCATGTGCTGGCTGGCCCCCGGCTTTATGAAAAGACCCTCCCAACACAGGTATGCGTTGGAAAACAAGAAAATTTTATTCTCTTTGGAAGGTTTTTGTACTTTGTTTCTTTTTTTTCCTTCTGCCTTTCAGCAAGGAACCAATGATAAACATTTACTAAACCACACTGTATATTTTCAGATTATATAATACACATGACCTTTGCCTTGGAAAACTTTGAGCTTACTTTTCAGCAAAAGATGTACGTATTTAAAGTATTTGTAAATAGAGCTAAGTCAGCTTCAACACTTTGCCCTGTAAATTTTCATCAGAAGATCATGGAAGAATGGAATATTGAGGTGGGGGGGGCTAGTACTTACAGTGATTGCAGCATTTTCTACTGTAGTTTTAGCCTGTAGCACCACACCTTAGTTCCCCTTCCAGGGGAAAAGAAGTCTTGCTGCCTTTTTTTTTTTTTTTTTTTTTTTTTTTTTTTTTTTTTTTTGGGTAAGTGGATAAGAATGATGAGAATTGGTAACTTAATTAAGCAACATAGTGGGTTCATGTCTGCCCTATAGAATCTGTATATTGAGTCTGGTGTCTTTTTCACTAATGTGAATAGTTGGGATGGGGAAATGAACTTGAACTATGAGAAATGTGAATATTTGTTACTATGTTTATATGTTACTATGTTACTATGAAGTGTATATACAAAATATATATAATATGTGGTTACTGGTATTACATTTCAGCTACAATACTCTTTTATGTTCTCATGAGAATTAGCTGAGCGATACAATGTCAAGGGAATAAATGCAGCTTAAGCATGTTTAAGGCATTGTAGAGCTGGTTAGAAATTCTGAAGATGCCCCCTACTTGAGTATGCATGAGCCTGGGGCTGACCCAGGTTTCTCCCCTGAGTCCCTGTCCATTGGGTATGGTCAGTACTGGAGTTGCACCAGAACGCAGTTGTCCTGTAGTCCGGGCTCTGCATTCTCTGTACTCAGGGGCTAGAAGGGAGCTGCTGTACTGGGGCATCCAGGAGTTGTGGGCTGGAGCAGGCCAACCTACAGACTAATCCTTAGAGGAGATGGAATCTGAAGCTGGAAGTTCTGGGAAATGGGTGTTGAAAATGTGTTGGAAATGGCTACGGCTGTTGAAAAAAAAAATGTCTGATTCTAAGAAACTAATAGGCTTCATAGAAATGGTCAACATGCTGAAGTGCTAGTAGGCTTTTGGGTGCTAATGAAATGGAAAATATTTCATCAGGAGAGTACTGCATCTGTCAGCTTGGGTTGCCAAAGGGGAAACATTAGACAGGGAACTGACAGATGACCAGCAAGGACAGGCAAGTATGGCACAAGGAATGTGAGAGGGTTAGATTATAACAGGTTAGGTGGGAGACATAGGCTTTGGAGGAGAAAATAAGATTAAATACCTGAGATACAGGTAGCAAGAAGTAGATAAAAATATTTGTAGCACCTTGTTATGCCTTGGATGGAATCCAGGTCTCTGAATCTGAAGGCCTGGCTGTCAGAGAATGCCTAAAACCTTCTGGCAATGCTGCTTCCATTTTACAGTTCTTCCACACTGAGAACAACCACCTATAGTTGCCATAACTAGCTCAGGATGCCCCTGTGGCAGATCAGGCAATAGCTCTGCCCATACGGTATCAGTGGGATGATTATGTAGTGGAATTCATAATTTAGGATTTTGTTTTAACATGAAAATTGGAGACAGGAGTAGAGACACACATGGAGGCATGTATGTGGATGTGCACCACCACATTAAGATATTCTGAAGGTTGTGAGAACAAACACTCATAAGGTAGAACATAGGGAATTAATTTTGCTTATACAAGTTAAATGTGTCCCCCTTTAATAAAACAATTTCTGACTCACGTAGATTATGAAAATACAGGGGGGAAAACTAATTTTCCCAAACTCATTATTTTAATTCTACCATCTGTACATGTTTTAATGTAATAACTGTAGGGAAGAAAGCATGCTATAGATTGAAGGTATTTTTGTATCTTATTGGTATGAATTGAACTTCTGAAACCCAACAGTATGAGTTAAGCAAGCGTTGTTTATGTAGTAATTCTTCTTGCTGATGTTACAGGGTGGTATGTGCTATTTGCAGCCTTGAAATACTACATCTTGGGAGCTGAATTTTCTGCATTCACTAGGATTTTTTTCCCTGTCTTTGGGGCATAATGAGTTGCAAAAAAAAGTCGTACCTTGAATTGCTTCCTGTATTTTGTTCTTTGTTCTTCTCTTCTGTGACAATAGCATTAGTGGTTTGGCCTAAAGAACAGTGAAGCTTTGCGAGCTTACAGGGAGAAAAACCCATAAATCTAAGTGCTTTTAGGGAAAAAGGAATTGGGAGAGGTTAAGGGTGGGAGGTCCTGTGAAGCAGCTTAATATACAGCTTATGAGTCAGTAATTTCCTTTCCTTTTCCAGTCATCTTGTCCAGTTGGGGTGTATTCTTTTTCCTTACTGAGTCAGCCTCTTTTTCTGTCCTCTTTCTTTAGGGAAAAAACTGCAGGAATAACATGCATTAGTGGCACAGGTGTTTTTCAGGCCATGAAACTTAGAAATAGACAAGGGAACAGGCAGGAATCCACTCCTAGAGCAGCAGATCCCACAGATAGTAGGGTAAGTGATGATCAGAACCCGTTCCTAATCTGTCTACTGCTTGTCCTAACAACCTAGAACACCTAGGCCTATGAAGAAGTGTGCAGCTTCAGAATATGTTCTAATGTAATAGCTAACTGCATGCAAAGTCTTTAGAGAAAACAAGCTATTGTGAGGAAATCCTTTTAGACTCAACTGAAACAATAGTTCAGAGAGGTATGCCTCCCTTTTCATCTCAGTGGCATATTACCACAGAGTCACGTCAGTAGTTTTGCTTTTTCAAGTTTCCTTTTGAGGGGGAAAAAATACTTTTTTCTACATAAAGAATTCTATGTTATTTTTCCAGGAGGATTGCTCCTTTTGTAATTTATATCTGTAAGGATTTAAATTTGGGGGCTCTCAGTGGAGTTGCTGTGTTTTTTGTAGACTTGAGTACCTTTTGGTACATTAGTCCTGTTTGCATTGCACTTGGTGGTGTAGCTGAGCAGTCCTGTGATCTGGTACCTCATTCTTAAGCAGTCCTGAAAAAAATCTCTGTGTGATAAGTGGTTCATTAGGCACTATAATTAAAGCAGACCCATTTTTCATATTACCTAGTTCTGATCCATGTCTTTCCATTGAAGAGACCAAAAAGGTTAACAAGCAGTTGATCACTGTGTTAAAACAAAAAAATTCTTCACCTCTGCTCTGTTACAAGGCTACCTTCTTGGTAATTTCTACTACAGAAGGAAAGAGGCAGTCCTTGCATCCAGAAGCTTACTACTCGGAATAGTCAGCATACAGATTTTGTGAGAAGTATGGAATGCAGCAAACATCAGTGTTACTGCCTGCTGACCCGTGGCTTGTAGGGTCTTTTCACATTTGAGGGCTGCTCAGGGCTGGTTGGGAGCCAGCTGTCTTTTACGGGGAGAAGGAGGGCTTCTGGAGGGGGTGGCCATCAGATCTTCCAGTACACAAAGTTTGAGTTAGGAGACAGACACGGACTTCGCCGATGGATTTAAAAAAAAACAAACAGGAAGTGAGTCAAGTTCCTCTACCGCTGTCAGCATCACTCACAGGAAAAAGTCGCTGAACACGTTTTCCATATTAAAGAACAAACTTACTATGAAAGGTGTTGAGGCTTGGAAGAGAAACTTAAGCAGAAGAGGAAAAATGGATGTGAAGTCCTTTTTAAAATGTTTTTAACAGGAACTTAAGGGAGATGTTGATTAGTAATTGACCTGTCCATTCTGTGCCCAATGTTGAATTCAGCCATTTTGAATCTCTAGGTAGTTTGTCTGTGTTAGAAGTTATTTTTTGGGACCAAATGGAAAATGGCATTTGCTTGAGGCCTTTTTGTAAAATGTTCTTGCATTTTATCTCATCTGCATAACATGTATCGGTGGAAGATGCCTGCTGTGTCTACTATTCCCTCCCTCCTTAATTAGCAAGTAAGTACTTTTAGTTATTTGTCAGTACTGCTTCAGGGAAAGCTAAAAACAGATGAATTGAGTAGAGCACATTATTCTTTGGAGACAGTTAAGCTGAATTCTCAGTGATGAAAGCAGACAAATAGGAAAACAGCAGGTTATATGCAGGACAGATCTTTGTCCTGTTTTTGCAGGTAGATTGTGTGCTATAATTTTGTTTTTTCACAGGACCTGCTACAATTATTTTTTCTTTCCATGCAGACATCACTGGATTGCGACACAGATTCACTGAAAGTGTGTGTGCGTGGAATGGGTAGCAGTGGCTGCAGTGTTTGTAGCTCTGCTGCTTCAGAGAGGGAAGGAATAGAGTCAGGCAAGTGGGACCGTCTTCACTTACAGCCTGTGTTGACAAGGAGGAACTCAGCAAATATCAATCATATTTAACTTCTTAGCATTAGATAAACATGACAAAGCTGATGAAAAATGCTGTTTCACTGATGTTTTGGTGTATGACCAGTTTGAATGTGGGTGGCTCATCCAGATTGAGCACTCTTTGTCATAACCCCTCTCTGAAGTGCCAAAAGACCTTTTTTCATAGGTCCTAAAAACACAATGTCATTAATACTTGGTCGTTGCCAGTGTCAAATGACTCAAAACCATTGGATAAGCTTCTGTCATTTCAGAATTAGCAGTGATCTCCTCGTTAGGCCTATCAGAGACATCCTTTAATATTTTTAAAACTGTTGAATTGTCTGGAATTGTTCTTCTAATAAATGGAGAGATTATTTGACCCAAATGAAGCCCTGATGGCTAACATCAGAGCAATAATACCAGATCTCTTTAACAGTATTTAGATACCCATCCTGCTTATGGCAGAGGGGTTGGAACTTGATGATCTTTAAGGTCCCTTCCAACCTTTATGATTCTATGATCCATGTTTTCCAGTTGTCAATACGAGAAAAACGGAAATAAAATACGAGTGCCTCTGAAGATGGATAGCAAGATATTTAATCTATTTCAGGGCCACCTGTAATTGCAAGAGATTAATTAGTGGCTATGCAAGGCTTCTTAGTTGAGGAGAGGGTCACACACTGCCTGTCGAGGTTTTCAGATGGTGGAGGGGAGGCTAGCCAGCACACTGATGAGGGTTTGCCTCCAGCTTCTGTCCATAGTTCGCTCCAGATCAGGACAGAAAATCCACTTCATGACAGTGAAAAGTATAAGGAAATACCTTACTCAGCCTACTCTTAACAATTTGAGGGGGATGAGAGGACAAATTACTGTATCAAAATCTCTGAGTGGGTTGTTCAGCGTATTTATTTCTTTCTGACAGTTAGCGAAGTAACCTCTTTGAGTAATTTTTAGGTATTGTTTGGCTGTTTTTTATATACACCACTTTCTTAATTCTGTAAAACAGCATAATGAAGGCACTGACTGCTGCAAACTTCACATCCTGCAAGTAGGAATTATGTCTGATGGCAAGTTCAGAAGAACAATGTTCCAGTGAATAGGTAATTCATTCAGCTGTTACACTTGTTCCCACTATCAAGGGAGGAGTGTCTCTTTCTAGTATACTACAATTGTGCTGACATGAAAACCCAGTAGCCCTTTAAAAACTCTGTATTTACCATCATTCTTCATTGTGGTGGTGTTGCTGGTAATATCATGACGGGGCTTTGGTCCTGTTGTTCCTAGGCCTGGGTATTGAGCTGTGAGGGAGGTGCTCTGAGCTCTGCTCTTAAAGCCCTAATGCAAAGACACAGAAAAGGTAATACTGCTGGTTAGAAACATCATCTCAGATGGAGAAGGTGCAGTGTATGCATTGCCAGTAGCTTTCCTACCGATTACAGTATCTCTATGAATTATGGTCATTGCAGAGTACTTTCCATTTATGAGATAGTTTCCCTGTAAAAGATATTGACAATTTCTTGTTTAAAGTAGTGGTTTAGGAATAGGTAGCTTGCCATCATCAGAAAGGGAGACTGTCGATGGTACTGGAAAGTAATAAATGTAGTTCTGGCCGAAGGAAAAATACTTCATTCAGTGCATAAATTAGTCTGTGGAGCTCATTGCTGCAGTACATCATTGAGGCTAAAACTTGATGGGGTCAAAAGTAATGAGGTGTTTTGTGTTAGGAGACTAGTGATTGTTATATAGACAAATTCTGCAAATGAAAAAAAAATTTTAAGGTCTTTTGGAAGGAACAGGTAGCTTCCTGGAGCTTAAGGTATCCCTAAGTGTAAAGGATAATAAGGACCACTTTTCCTACTTCTTTTGTAAATTTGTTTTCAAGGCTTTCTTCTGCTAGTCTTTGAAATACCTGAAACTGGACAGTACAAATAGTGAATGACAGTACTGATGTGAATAAGTTTTAGGTGAAATTCAGGAGAACATTTTTATGTCCTGTATAATTTTGAATTGTTTAAATAACTTTTTCTTATTAGACCACAATACAATTACAAATATCCCACTAGAACCAAAGTGTTATGTTCAGTTTGTTACACTGGTGATAAATATTAGGTAGAAATGTATTCTGCAATGCAGGCAGGCTGCTTAAAATAAATGCAGGCTTTTGACAGGATTGGGAGATAATGTAGAATTTTTTTTTTTTGAGCTATCTTTAAGAACTATAACAGAGAGTAGACCTAGTTGTTATTTGGATGGATCAGGCAGGTGGTGGCACATCTTTAACCTGTTCTCAAAGCATATTAGATTTAAACAAAGTCCAGCATGATTTCATCGTGGACTGGAGTCTTATCTGCTGTTGTGTTTGTCTAAACCTTTGTCCTTGTTGAGAAACGAAAGAGAGGTTAGGGGCCTCTGCTGGTGCTCAACCCGTGCTCCACAGGAGCATGGCTTGTAAGTGGGCAGCTGTGTCTCTGTGCTGCTGATATGGGTGGCATACAGGTGGATCGAGAAGTGCTCTGGCAGCCTGTTGTTGTTGCTTTGTCATTTACATGTAAAAGGGCCAGGTATTACGCAGTCCTACTGCACTGCACATGCATGCACAGGAAGTGCTGGGCCACACTGGTGCACAGCAGCCCTGACTCCATTTTCTGTTTGTAGCATTGATGCTTGCTTGAGGCATCAGGGCACAGCCAGGCCACAGCAGGGCTACCTGCACCTTTTCTGGCCAGATTGCTTCTGAGTAAGCCTCCAATGCCACAAGCTAGAGTGACAGAAATGGAGTTTGTGTGTTTGATCACAAACACAGAACTATTTTCAAAACAGTTGTTACCTCTCCTCAATTTTTAGGTTTCTCTTTGGTTTTGTGCAAAAAAGTAATGTTTAGATCCTTATTGGTTCTGTTAGTCCAAATTTTTTTAAAAATTAAGTTGATTCATGTATTTGGAATCTACGGTTTACAAACAAAAAGAAACGTCAACAAATGTGTGTAGTTGATGGACATAATACTGACACCATATGAGGGAGTTATTGCTTGCTATCCATTCAACCATCAAATGCCAATAAATTAATTAATTATGTCAATGTATCACAATTTGTGTAACAGCTGTTACTTAAGAATGGTGGTTTATTTTATAATGTACTGGAGATAAATTAATGCTACTGAAAAGTTACTTTTCCTGTATAGGTACATAATATTCTTAGAACTGTCCTCTTTTAGCATATAGTTGTTGTACATAGTGCACTGTTGCTGTCTATCTCCTCTCATTCCACCATTTTCCTTCACATCTTGCCCTTTGTCCTCAATGCTGAAATTAAAATGTTTTTAATACTGCTGAAACTAGGGATTCTGGTTTTGGTATATTAGAGAATAAATTTATGATCGTAATTGTGTTCCTCGAAGCTGAAATTTTGTCCGCTTTCCTGCCATTTCTTGTGTGCTACAGTTGATAGTCCCCCATATATTAGTGCATATGTGGCTGGAAAGGATGTGTGGAATCAAGAGGCAGAAGCTGGTATTTTCTTTCCCTGTGTTTTTTGAGACAGAAACTAAATATAGTGAGTGTTAAACAGATGGCTGTTGTTGTCACTTAATAAATATTTGAAGAAAATTAAGTTATGTCCTGCCTGTTTGCTGACGACAGTTCCAGCCCCCATAGTAACAGCAGTAATAATAATAATAGGAGGATTTACAGTGTATTTATTTTTTAATTCTCAAAGTGAGGTACCCAGGAAGGTCATATAAGGAGATTTTTTTTTTAATGTGGGAAAGATCAAGTAATAAGCTTGAGGTCATCCAGCATGTCAGCGAGTTGCTTAAAAAAGCATGCAGGTCCCCTTGACTTCCAGACAATACCATGCTGACTTTCAAATAATTGAGCATTTCCTTCAGAAGTTAATTGTTTGGTTTTTATTTTTTTCTTAATTCCAACCTAATTGTTTGTAAATGTTAACTTGCCAAGAGAAGATAATAGAACCAGACTTGCGTTCCTGTCCCGTGTACCTGAGGAACAGGCTCGCCACGAAAACCTTCATTGAAGGCCCTCCTGAGAATTTTGTTGTGAAGAGGAGAAGGTGGTGGATGCCAGAGAGATGATGAAGACTTAGCTGAAATGAGGGGTTTTATTTATACAGCTGAGCTTCATCCTGTGATATTAATAGCGTACAGGCATTTCTTTTGGATAGAGGGGATGGATACTGTATTTAGCTGAGATTGGTGTGCTGCTCTTTCTGGCATGAGCCAGAAAACCCCCTTGCCATTTAGCTGTTTGTGCAAGTTGCCTTATCTTTACAGAGAGGACTATTTTATTTTCTTCTGTAAATCATTCTGATGTTCCTAGATTGAAAGCTGTGTGTGAGAGATGCAGGATGAGAGCAAGAACTGTAATACGTTGCTCAAAGATGAGAAGGTTGAACAGCAGGTCAGATCCACAGCAGCAGAAAAGGTAATCTGGCCCATTGTCCACCCCTTTTTCTCAAGACTCTGCAGATGTGCTGGAAAGCAAGTTGAGGAGTTTATAAATTGTCTCAATTACCCATTTACTGCCAACCTTTTCTGATATTTTTCTGTCCTCTGACTGGAAATAATTGTATGCCATGATAGGACGTGGAATTGGTGCTTATCACATGATAATTTGTGCAATGGGAGTAGCGTGTTGCTGTATTGCAGCAGAGCATGTAATCTGGAGTGCAAGTGGGATGAGGTTTTTTTTACCAGTTGGTGGGGAGAAAACAAGGCCTGGGATTCTTCACTGCCTCCATAAAAACTGTCATCTGCCCCAGCTTAAAGATATATTAATAGCATCCTGATCTCTTACATGCACGGTTGGTCCTGTTGCCTGGATACAAACATAAAGTGATTAGAAAGCTATCATTAATGTAAAATGAACAAAATAGGTCATAAAAGTACCCAGTTACATGTTTTTCCTGTGTGCCTGCCATGCATGTTGCTACTTGGCTCTTTTGCTTGCGTGTTGCGGGCTGTGCTTTGCTGTAAAGCTGCATTAGGCTTTTCAATAAACTGCAAGTATAACCTCAGTGATATTTTCTGCCAGCTCTCTCTGTGGTTTCTTCCTTCTTCTTTGAAATAAACCCGTATCAGTTTTTCCTCACATCATTTGTACCCTTCTGTAACCTGCTACCTTTTGCATGTCTTTCATCAATGCTGTCTTGTCTCCTTATCTTCTTTCAGTATGCAACTGTATTTTTAGTTTCAGTGTGGTGCAATACTCTTCTTGGTAAATATATGCACTGTGTCACATAAAGGACTGTTAAACATCACTACAAAAGGCCGTTGTTTTTTAACATCTCCCAAGGGTCTTGTAATGGATTTGTTAAGGCTCTGGGGAGATGTCCTTTTCTAACCTAGTTTCTGCTTCAGCTGTTCTCTTTTCCATAATTTCCTGCAGCATTTCCCATTTTCTTAATGGAAATATATGCTCACTTCTGATGCCACTCTTACCTCTTTTTGCATGATTTTTCCAAATGTAGATGAAAACGTTTGTGAGAGTTTTGGTAACGTTTCTTCAGTTAATCCTCTATTTCTTAGTCTGTTCACATATAGTAACAATATACTTTAAATTAAGGTGTGATTTTTTTTTTTTTCTCTTTCCAGCTGTTCTAGTAGCACTCTGTGATACTTATGTTTTAAGGGTGAAATAATGAAAGCAAATTTTAGTTCTCATGACTTAACAACCAACTACTAGAGTTGGACTGCAGTGACTGAGTTCTTAGCTTGCTTCAGTTGCGAAACAAATTGTTCACTTAAACCCCACCTGTGTAGTTCTTTGGTATAAACTGCCAGAGAAAAAGAAGGAATGGAAACAGTGATAATGGCTTCCTAGATTCAGGACAGTAGAGAATAAAAGTATTTCTTGCTTTCTCTTGGAGAACTCTTACATGTTATTTATCCACCAGTATTGCTGGGAGTGAGTGCTAGGCGTGGGCATTTTACATCTGTGTTGTTTGGTGAGTAGGGAAAGGAATTCAGGAGGATTATTTTGTGGTTCATAAGCCATAACTGGGCTTAGAAAATTTGAACTAGGTCCCTTGCTCCTGCTTTTCATGAGAACTTTGGAAATTTACTGGAGTGCTGCCTCAGTTCTGCTTCTGTCAAATTAGGGTAATACTTCTGTTTCAGTACTTGGATGCTCTCTCTGTTTCTTTTGAAAAGTATGTGAGTTAGGGACTGTCTTTTGTTAGGCATGCAGCATCTGATACTATAAATACAGAGGTTAAAAAAAAAAATAATAATCAGATGATATTGGTCTTGAATGCTTCCAGGGATGGGGCATCCACAGCTTCCCTGGGTAACCTGTTCCAGTGTCTTGCTACCCTCACAGTGAAGAATTTCTTCCTAATGTCTAACCTAAGTCTGCCCTCTTCCAGTTTAAAGCCATTGCCCCTTGTCCTATCACTACAAGCCCTTGTAAAAAGTCCCTCCCCAGCTTTCCTATAGGCCATTTTCAGTCAGGTACTGGAAGGCCGCTATAAGGTCTTTCTGGAGCCTTCTCTTCTCCAGGCTGAACAACCCCAGTTCTCTCAGCCTGTCTTCATAGGAGAGGTGCTCCAGCCCCCTGATGATCTTCATGGCCCTCCTCTGGACTTGCTCCAACAGCTTCATGTCCAGTTCTGGTAGCTCCAGAGCTGGACACAGTATTCCAGGTGGGGTCTCATTAGAGTGGAGTAGAGGGGGACTGTATGAATGCAAATATCTTTTTTTTTTTGTAGAAACCTAGGTATATTTCTATTTTCATATTTATTGCTAGCTTTTAGTAAAATACTGCTCTGAGAATGGATTACATGGGTATGTACAGCTTCTTCTCCTTTAAGCAAGGCCTTTGACACAGTCTCCCACAGCATCCTCCTGGAGAAGCTAGCGATCCATGGCTTCGACAGGTGCACCCTTCACTGGGTCAAAAACTGGTTGGATGACCGGGCCCAGAGAGTGATGGTGAATGGAGCTGCATCCAGCTGGCGTCCGGTGACCAGCGGTGTCCCCCAAGGATCAGTCCTGGGCCCAGTCCTGTTCAATATCTTTATTGATGACCTGGATGTGGGGATTGAGTCCACCCTCAGTAAATTCGCAGATGACACCAAGCTGGGGGGGAGTGGTGATCTGCCAGAGGGTAGGAAGAGGCTGCAGGAGGACCTGGACAGGCTGGATCGATGGGCCGAGGCCAACGGCATGAAATTCAACAAGACCAAGTGCAGGGTCCTGCACTTTGGCCACAATAACCCAAGGCAGCACTACAGGCTGGGGGAAGAGTGGCTGGAGAGCAGCCTGGCAGAGAGGGACCTGGGAGTACTGGTGGACAGCCAGTTGAACATGAGCCAGCAGTGTGCCCAGGTGGCCCAGAAGGCCAATGGCATCCTGGCTTGTATCAGGAATAGTGTGGCCAGCAGGAGCAGGGATGTGATTTTCCCCCTGTACACAGCACTGGTGAGGCCTCACCTCGAGTACTGTGTGCAGTTCTGGGCCCCTCACTTCAAGAAGGATATTGAGGTGCTGGAGCGGGTCCAGAGGAGAGCAACAAGGCTGGTGAAAGGACTGGAGGGAAAGTCCTATAGGGAGAGGTTGAGGATGTTGGGGTTGTTTAGCCTGGAGAAGAGGAGACTCAGGGGGGACCTCATCACTCTCTTCAACTACCTGAGGGGAGGTTGTAGTCAGGTGGGGGGCTGGGCTCTTCTCCCAGGCAATGAGTGACAGGACAAGAGGGCATAGCCTGAAGTTGCTCCAAGGGAGGTTTAGGTTGGATATTAGGAAGCACTTCCTCACGGAGAGGGTGGTTAGACATTGGAATAGACTTCCCAGGGAAGTGGTGGAGGCGCCATCCCTGGATGTGTTCAAGGCAAGGCTGGATGTGGCACTTAGTGCCATGGTCTAGATGGTGTGGTGGTGTTGGTCATAGGCTGGACTTGATGATCTTAAAGGTCTTTTCCAGCCCTGGTGATTCTGTGATTCTGTAATTCCTCACTTCCACTTTAAATAAGTTGACTTAATTTTACTGTGTGTTTTGTTGTTGTTTAAGGTAAACATCTTGTTTAGGCAAGACTTCTCAGCTTCACAAATACTGAACAGCAAAGGCTAGCTAAGTAGTAGGCTTGCGGACAAGAAGCAGGTGTTGTAGTAGATCATACCTTGTACATGAGTCAACAATGCAAGTAATGTGTATGAAGGAGCCCCCCATCTGAGACATGTAGTCCTTCTACCCTGTAGTGGAATGATGGACTGCTGCAGCTGTTTTTGCATACCATACTCGAGAAAAGGTGAAGACCAACTGCAAGTAGCTCAGGAGAAAGCAATAGCAATGAAAACGTGGCCTACAGCAAAAGAATGAAACAATCAGGATTGTTCAGGCTGAAGAAGTAAAAATAATTTAAATATTTGGAAGTGTGCTGCAAAGAGAAAAAGAATATTTTTTCCTCCATGTTTACACAGGGTAAGACCAGAAGTAAAGAGCTTAAAATGCAGAATTAGAGTAGACTTGAGGAAAAACTTCCCAACAGCGCAAGCAGTTATGTGGCAGACTGGATTCTTAGGGACCTTCTGGATACTTTGCCCTTGGAGATGTTAGCAGAGATAACAGGCAAATGTGTCGGGAGTGCTTTAGGTATCACTCATCCCACCTGAAAGAATTTCCTTCCAAGCCTGTTGTCTGTGATTTCAAGGGTACTGAAATAGAATCTGTATAGTTTCCCCTTGGTTTTTAGCAGATAATTTGCCCTGGTAATACTAATTGCATTTTCTTGGGGATTTTTCTTTCTGCTAAATACAGTTTCAGTCAGGGTGAACTTAAACACATTAAAGGTGAAAAGATATGTTAAGAAAGTGCATGTTAAATACTGTTAATATAAATAATGTAAATACTATTTTTTCTAAATATCTTGCTTATTTTTTTACCCTGTTGTTTTTGCTGACATACAACATAAATTCTTACAGAGTAACTACAGGCAATTTACAGCCCATAATTAAAGACCTCCCTCTCTGTTTTTAATTTCTTTCTCATTTTCTTTGTTGCTTTGGCCCCCAACTGCTGAGCAGCTCTCTCTGTTAGATTTTCCTAAACTATTCTTTGTATTCAACCAACCTCACTGAAAGTTGTGTTCAGTTGAAATTTTATTGCAGTTTTTGCTTTCTTTTGCAATATCTAATAACAACCTGAAAGGAAATAGATGCTAGTATTTGAGAGCTCCACAAATGTCCTTTTTCCATGCTCAAAACTTATCAGTGATTCTTGTTCTGTTCCTTTTTGCCAGTTTCCTGCTTGTGACAGTACTTTGTTCTTCTTGCCTGCGTAGTGACTTGAGTAGCCCTTTGTGAAGGACTTGACCAAATCTTTTGAGAAAGTTCCAAGAAACAATGTGTTCTTGTATTCCTTTACTCCATCGGGTTTTTTTCTAATCCTTGAAAGAATTCAGCTCCTTAATAGATCTACCTTGTGTTCAATTAATCTTGTCCCAGTAACTATGCAGAAACTTCCAGTGTTCACATACTCAGAAGGATTCTTCTTCCCTCTGTTCTTGAGAAGTCTTCAGATTTTTGCAGACTTCCCAGTCTACAGGATTTCAGGTTTGCTTTCTTATAGTGAGGTGGTGCTTACTCCAGGGAGAGCAGGACCAGTATCCCCTGGACATTTTTCAGTGGTGTAAGTTCTCACACAATCCCAGTCATCTCTTGTCCCTCCATAATCTGGTGTGTAATGCCGTTATCAGTGTTTGTGCAGATGTACAATGCATTAAATCTGAAATAGAAGAATACTTGTCTCACCATGGTGTGTGCCAGCACAGGGCAGTGTCAGCACAACAAAGCAATGTGTGGCTGGCTAATGTGTGGCAAAGGGGGGGAGAGGAAGGGAAATACCTGCCACCTTCTGACGGTGCTGATGACTTTAACTGTGTATCTTACCTGGCTTAAGGTATGTCAGATTGTCTGTTTTGGTCTTTTCCTTTAGCTTTAGGTAATTTAGGCTGAGATTGGGACATTCTAAACAGAAAGACACAGAAAAGTAAACACAGTACTGCTGAACAACAGTATGTTTAGGCATATGGAGGCCTTGTCTCATTGTATCTTACTGAGAAATGTATGTTTTTAATGCCTCTATTACAGACTGTTGTTTGGTGCTTTTTTTTAAACTTCTAAGATGCTGAATGTTGAAGGTGAATCAGATGTAGATGAAGATGCTAACACAAAATAAATGGACATACTAGAAGTAATGAGAGACTATCAAGATTAGGTATTTCCTGTTTGTAGGGAGGCACTGAAGAGAATGCAGTCAAAAAAGTTTAACTTGAAATGTGTTTGTGTGTTAGTCAGGGGAACAGTGAAACTGGAAAACCACTAGTGTTCTTCCAAGCGCCAGAAACCTTTGGGATGGATAGCTGCACAGCAGATAAATCAGTTTGCAGATATGTCCTGGCAGCAAAAAACAAATTACTATGATTTTGGGTTATACAAATGACAGAATTTTCTTCTTGAACAAGTGTGAGAGTTAACTTGCCAAGTGTGCAGGCCCAAACATCTTGTTTCTAGACAGATGTAAACCAACTCAAGACAGTTGAGGGACAAATGCATAAAGGCCAAGGGACCAACAGACAAACATGCCTACCATGGTTCTGTGATAACTAGAAGTGTAGCTGAAAGATGTGATAAGAGTCTACAAATATTTGAGAGGCACATACTTGAAAGCTAGAAACTAATTAATTTAGTAAGGTGAGAAGGGGCATAACTAGAAACAAGGGAATGAGATTATGAAATATATTAAAGTATGAGATAGTCTGCCCAAAGGAAAGGTTGGAAGAACAAATATATAAGAACAAATATATAATATGTAAGACTGGTAGAAAGATTCAGCAAGTAATCTAACATCAAAGAGTCAGCTTTCTGATGAAAATAGATTGAATAATTTACCAAGTCTCTTTTTACCCATTTAATTTATGTTTGCTTTTGAGGTATTAAGGCAAGTTGGCAGCCTCTCTTAACTCTTTAATTTTGCTTTCCTAATGCTTCCTGCCAATTCAAATCTACATTCTTGCATACCAGTCTTAGATGCTGTTTTTCTTTAGAGCAATGTTTAAAAAAGAACAGTTGGGCAAACAATGTAAGCAGATACAAGGGGAGAAGAAAGGTGAGTAAACTTTGGGAATGACTTTAAACATTTACTTGCTACATTCTGCCTGAGTTCTGTAGCTGCAAGTAAATGGGAGCAAACTAATCCCAGATACAGAGGTCTTGTTGCACTGTTCTGTTCCTGTTACACTTAGGTGAATGATAGTGAGGGAGCTTCCAGACTGTGAGCTATGATTTGTGTTCTGTGTGGCCAACCTGCAATCGATGGGATGGTAAGAACAGGAGCAAAATGTTTTTAGTGGAGAGGAAGCTAGTAGTGAGTTTTTCCATAATGAACTGAAGTGCATCTTAAATTGCAGCCAGAAAGTCAGAATGACTGTGTCTGAGAGGATGGAGAGCAGGCTGCTCTCTTTGGCTTGTGTGATGGGGTGAATAGGAAAAGGTGTCCAGATTGGTTGCTACTCTTGGGTGGCTTCTTTTCTGGTTATCAGTCAGATGCCTGCACTAGGCTCTGGTGTGGCAATGCAAGACAGGAGGAGCCTTGTGGAGCTGCTGCCCGAATCACTGGCTTGTGAGATGAGGGACATGGCTATGCTTGGCATGTGCTGGCTGATTCCTATTGGCTGGAAAGCAGCCCTGGGATTAATTTGAGCAGATTATTTAAAGAATTTGGGAAGTGTACCAGTTTTGGGGCGTTCATTTGCAAAGCAAAAAATCCTGAACTTTAGTTTTCAAACAGAACTAAGAGAAAGTGAATTTATGCTGCTACTTTACATTTCTGTACCTGTACTCTGTGTGCAATCTTTACGTGACAAAACTGCTGTCGGAGCGCCGCTATTGAGGACTTAATCGGAGGGCGGGTTTTAACTTTTTCATTATGAAGAAAGGTCTTAATGGAAGATTCAAAGCCAAGATCTTGGTGCCGTGACACTTACAGTCATGGAAGTTGCATCTCTCTGACTGGTGGACTGTCAGGTCTTAAAACAAGCCAGCAGGTTCTTAAGCATGTTGTTCCCCATCCTGCTTTTCCTGTTATATAGTGAATCAGTTTCAGTGATTAAGAAATATTGTCTTCGCTTTCACTTGCTGTGTGTTTAAGGAAGCACTATAGTATGCACTGTCTTGTTGAACAATTAGTGTTTAGAACAAAGTGATTGCTTTGCCTTCTGAAATGATCTTAATACTTGTATAAAATGAAGTACTCTCTGATCTTTCCTTCCTGTGTATCTCTAATCTAGACCTATTTTACTCTTTTCTTCCTCCACCCGGTACACACCCCCCTGCCCCCCTGCAGCTGGAGGGTGTGCTTGTGAGCCAGGAGCGTGTTGGCTTTACTCTGTGTGCTGGCTTCTGAACAAAGGTGCTGCTGAAAAGGTGAGTACTTAACTTCTATCTTCTTTGATGTAGATTTACATTCAGAGGAACCGATAAATTTAGACTCACCAAACCTGTCACCTTAAACCGTATCTAGCGTCGCAGTGGAGAAAGTCAGCTTATCAAATCGTGAGCGTCAGCTATCAAAGCACTGTTAAATTCTGGTTTAGTGTAAGTTGTATGGCATTCTGCAGCACTGCAGACTAGAGTAACTGAAAGGTAGGCATGTTTCATCTCTTAAACAGATATGAATTTAGAGCTAGAGAAGCCTCTGAGACCCTGAAAATAAACAGTAATAAAAATAAAATTCCTACCCGGTAACCACCATGGGAAGGGATGGCTGAGAAGAGTGCTTGACTACCCGTTTCCTATGTAGCTGTATAAATTCTTCATCAGATTTAATGTCTATCAGATCATCTGTCCTCTGAAAGTAGCTGAGATACCTGAGCACTATCTGAAACAAAAAGAAAACAGCATTTTATGAAATCGAGAAGGCTACTTATGAGATGTGGAATAAGTTTAATGATACTGTCCTGCTGTGAGTACTTGAGCAGGAATTTCTCAAAACCTTTCCCTTCAGTCAGTGAAATGCTGAGTGTGCCAGGCATGCAAAGGTGCTGTTTGGGGGTGGGGGGAAGAGTAATTTTACGAGTCTTTCCAGTAGGCAGTGAATAGAGTAAAACAACAGGGGATTAGCACAAAAAGGAACTCTTAAAAACATCTAGTGCTTTGTAGTTGACAAATAACATTCAGGTTTTATCTGTACAGAAGCAAAACTTTGTTTATAGGAGAGTATTAGTACTTTAAGGAAGGGTAGATGAAAGTAAATATGTGATAGTGTGAAGTCTATATTGGTCTGTTTTCCATGAAACTGCATTAACCATCAGAAATGGGAATGTCATGCATAAGGTTTGAAGATTGCTCTTTAAGACTATCTGTAAAACTTTATGCTGTCAGATGGTATGCATGTATTGGTCTTGTGTAGACAATTTCCCTTATATGTGTTCTGTATTTAAAAATACTGGTGTTACCTACCTCTTGCCTATAAAACCACTCTGTGTTAACTCATTAGCTTAATATTTTAGGAACCAAAGAGAGTCTTGGGTATAACATTCTAGAAACTCCCAACTAGTAGCCGAAAAAGGCTTTTTATATACAAGAAAGTATGTAAAGTCGGTATCTTGACTTTACGCAGAAAAATGTCTTGGAATGTTTAAGTTTAAAATTTTAAAAAAAAAAAGTATATTCTATTAGAAAGCTGGACTTTTATACTTGATAAAACTTGAACATACTGGGATACATAGGTTTAAATTTTGTCAGTTACTATTTGCTTAAGTTTTCCTGTAGTAATTTTTTTTCAGTAGTGATTATCACTGTGTCATATTTGGAGAAATGTGATTAAAATGTATCTATTTAATAAAATATTAATTACCTAAAAATAATGATTTACATATTGCATTGTCTTGTTAGGAGAGCATCTTAGGAGAGATAGGAGTAGTTGTTGAAAGAGTTTGGAAGAGGTCCTGTTCTGTAATTACAATTTGGATTGGGTTTTTTTAATCTATTTGCTTTATAAATCAGAGCGTTTTCACGATACTCTTTGCTATTGGTCTGATCCGGAAGCTCTTGATCTACTCTCAGAAGATTTGTCTATTCATGTCAAAAGTCCATATTAATGTGCCACTATTGTATCACAGTCATGTTTCTCACTTCATAGGAATATATCAACGAGTTTAGTGTCCAAAAGGTGTTATACTTTTTTAATTTCCTTTTTTTCTAAATTTGTTTTTGTTTTTGTTTGTTTGTTTTTGAGGTTTTTTGGACTTTGGTAATTTCAAAGATGTCTACTAAATTTCAAGATATATCTTTGAAATCATGAAAGGCAAAGCAAGATTATTTTCCTGGTTTTTGTGCATGGAGAAATATGCCTGATAGAGCAAGGTCTTGTTCTGTGATTCTCTTACTCTATGACATCTATGAGAAAAACCTTTCTGACTAAGGACGCTAATCATCTCTTAACAGAAGTACACTAAAATAAGCAGTCTACTACGTACAGTTCAAAAACTACTACTGTGTGTCAGAAGTGTGTCCCTGACTGACATTTGGCAAATCAGTATGAGTTGAATTAGTTTCCAGTTGTGTTTAGCATGTTTCTTCTGTCAGGACATGGTGAGGAGCAATCATGACAATACGCAGAAGGGTTTGCAAGCAAGCAAGGAGCAAGCTTAATAGCAAGAGGCGACAGGTAGATATGAGGATTGGGCCTGGAAGAAGTTACAGTTATGAGGTCGTAATTTTATTAAATAATCATAAAGAATTATTCTCTGTACCTGGGAGCTTGTAGAGAATAATAATTTCCAATAAGGTTTAGTTCAGCAATTACCAAGGTGCTCTTTGAGACTAAGCATCTTTGGTGTTTTTACCATTAGCAGCTAAATTATGTGAAACTCAGTGGTACAGCTGAGTTGGAAATAGCATTTTGGGGTTTTTTCTCTAAAACTTGCTGTTGTACACAAGGCCCTAAAAGCAAGAAAATCTTATGTTGAAAAGTTTTAGGGCAGTTACTGAGGCTAGTTGTGTTTTTGTGGTTGTCTCCTAGAAGGCATGGATTGCTTAAAAAGAAAACAACCAAAAAGCAAAACAAATCCCTCAAACTCCCTTAACTTTATTTCAAAATGTGATACTTTTATAGAAGATGGAATTTTAGGGACCTAAATCAAGTTGCTGCTTTCCTCTTCTCATTTCTCTCACCCTTTTAAATGAGTTACTCTATGCCTTCTGTCATATCCATGTAATTGGTTGAGCTGTAGACACACAGTAACTTCATGCAGCTAGTGAAAGCAGTATATTAATACACAAGTCATATTTATTAGTCAGCATGGTAAGACCAGAGATACAAAATACTTCTTCATTTGGAATATTGTTGGATTTAGCAATGTAATTTTAGGTGTTGAAAGAAGCTGACTGCTCATCCCTTTCTTTGTGCTCCAATTTGTGGTGGAGGAAGGCTTGGAAACCTTCTTTTATAAATGTGGAATCCGTAGAAGGATCTTTGGAGTCCTTACATTAACATACTACATGCTCCTCTTCATTTTCCATACCCAGAGAGCCGATGGTTTGGAGGTGATTGTAAGTACATAAGTTTTACTGCAGGAAAACCTTCTAAGTCTGCTTTTCAGATCCTCACTCAAACCAGAAATTCTGGCACAGGGCAAAGTTTCAGAACTCTGTGTTAGGAACAGCAGATTGGAACAAGAAGTGCTCTTCTGCTGAGGCGCTCTGGGAAGGTGGGGCTGTATTGTCAGGAACTGCTTGAAGCAGGTCCTTTCTGCTGAGGGATTTTTTTCAAGTAGACTGACAACCCCCTCTCCAGTAAGCAGTAGCAGGCTTGTGATTTCTTTCAGATGTGCTGGGTTTTGCAGGCTAGATTGTATGGGGGTGGATATTGCATTGAATTTGGTGTCTCTCCCAAGCTGGCAGGATTGTTCCCGGCTGTCAGTGACTCACAGTAGCCGAGTTGCTGTCTCAGAGTTCAAGTTAATGGAATTTGCAGTTCATTTTCCCTCAAATTGTCTGGCAGAGATGAAATTTCCCATGAAGTAGGAAGACCGGGAGAGGTTCCACAAAGTAGAAGCTTTGAACGCATGTTGGGTCTGAAAAATTGGTGAGAAGTGCTGTGTTTGCTAGGGGTAGCTCCTTGCCAACAGTTGTGTTTTCAGGGGTTTCATTTTGTTCTGTCTGAATTCTTACACCATGCTTATTGTTCAACATCTGTTTCCAGAGCTACATTCAAAATGTTATCAATGTATGTCACATGGTTGTCATCTTATTCTTTCTCTACATGGATGGCATACTTCATTAGGATTTTGAGGTTCTTCTGTTCTTTCAGCAGAATAACTACATTGTTAATGCCAAAGTAAAGGGACAAAGACACCATCACTGAAATTCATTCATAGAACTAATGTATTTACTGAGCAGTAATTTACATTTTATCCTGTCTTTTTTGCTACTTGTTCATTTTAACCAAACATGTTATCTTTGCCCCTTATGTTAGTGTTAAGGAATATTTGAAATAGCTGTGGTATACCATGTCGAATGGGGTCTTGGTTTAAATACTGATTTTGACTGTTCTGGAAGTGTGTGATTCCACTGGAGAGCCTGCTGGGCTCCGATAAAGCTGCGTTTGGATGTAGCCAGTGTTAAGTGCTGGCTTCTGAACAGTGTGAAATCAGTAGAATGCTTTGGATTTAATTTATTTTCTTTGAAGATGACTGTTATGTGACTGAGAATCACTGTCATTTTCCAAAATAAATCTTCTGAAGCTTATTTGCCTAGTTGTTGCTCTGTGTCAGAGTATGAGAATATCTGGAGCAAGTTCAGTCTGTTGCAGGTATAGTTGGTATTGACTAGCCCATGTCTGTGGCTCGATTATACTGCATGCAGTATCTTATGCCCTCTTCTGTCTCTCATTTGTACCCGTGAACCTTGTGTATGTGTATTAAAAGTATCGTCTAATTCAGAGTGCTGATTGAAGATGTATGAAAGGCGTTTGTATAAAACGGCGTTTGCTACCCAATGTTGCAACTTTTCAATTGTCATTAATATATTAAAACTCAAAGAAATCAGAGTAAGAAGATATTTAGTTCTGTAATCACATAAGCTGTGGGGAACGGACTAGTTCTCCCCACACACAATGGAAGAGGGAAGGGGTAATGGACACTATTTTATTTTCTGCATATACTAAGCAAGAACAGCCTGAGAAGACTAAATGCATGTGTTTCAAATTCCAGGTGCATTTTTCCATTTAACAAGATTACCTTCTCTTCATTTCTGTATTTGCATCCTTTGTATACTCTTTCATAAGGAAGAACCATAAACATTTTCTATTTTCTTCAGTGGAATCACAGATAATGAAACTCCTCTTTTTCTAAACTTATACTGGTTTACCATGTTGATAACTGCACGTGAAGCTTCTCGGGTTCTCTGGTAACATCTCTTATCTCATAAAGATCCAGATATGCTTCGTTTCTTCAGCCTTTGATGCCTGTTGGTCAACTTGGGGGATTTAAAATATGGTTAAACATGCAAATATTGTGTTAGATTATTAACTGTGTCTATACTTGTTGTGACCCTAGGAGAGCAGTATTTCTGACTACTTATGTACGTGTTGCATCAGGCTTCAGGGACGACTTCTTTCCTGCACTGAGTATTTCTGCTGAGATAGCTGATAAAATTAACCTTGTCCCTAGTTTCCGAGATCTTCCTTCCATGAATTGGAGAAGTTTAGTATTCCATTTTTTCTAAGATCCTGTGTGCTAAGAGGATCAATGAAAGTTACAGCCAAGTAATAGGGTTGAAAGTAATCAATCTCAGGGCTAAAAGGGATGATATTTATAATGACATAATGACCCTTTTGGGGTCCTTTTTTCTTTTCAGTGTCTGGTAAAATCAATTTTCATTTTTGATACATCCACCATTGCAAGAAAACATCTTCACTTGAAACAGTTCTTCTGCCTTTCACTTTGTTTTCTGAAGGTGCAGCATGGAAGGTTTGAGAGTTTCACCATGTTGACTATTGAAGACTTGTTTGCGTGAATGCATTGAGAAAGGGTGACATTAACTTTTTCAAGATAGTAAGTCAATATGTAGTAAACCCAAGTACCTTAAATCACAGTGTGAGCTTCGTGTTCAGAAATAAGTTAACCTGAGTTTGCCATTCCTCAAGCTTCCTTTCCAAATGCCCAAAGAATAAAAGCTACCTCTGTAGATGTCAAGGAGTTTTGCTAGAGATCTCTCCCATTGATCTCAGTGGCATAATCGATCCAGCAGTAGTCACCCAGTAAATGCAAAAGTTCTTAATATTTATCACTCAGGTTTTCTCACCTCAGTATTGTGGCATTGACTTTGGCAGCTGTTCAGAGTCTTAAGAGTAGTCTTTACTACAGGTCACATTGTGATTAGAATCAGCTTGATTATGGTAGCCTATTATAATTACTGTCTCAAAATTGTACCACAGTCTCTTGAAATGCACAATAGATTATAATACTGAAAATACTCTATAGATACTGCATTGCTACCTGGACTTTAAAGTGCAGGTTTTGTAGTCCGTTTAACGGACAGGAAAGGATACAAGAGAAGGAGAGGGGCAGAGAGGTAAATACACAAATGAGCACAGTGACATATAAATACGATTTAAAGGTTTGGAACTTTTTAAAAAGCACAGGTAATTTAAAGCCTCCTTTTTTACACTTTTTTATTTATGTAAGAACAAAGAGTTATTTAGGAGACCTGAGCAGAAGCAAACCTAAACTGCTAACAGGAGGTACTTTTTATTATGCCCACATTTGTCCATGGAACTCATGGTCACACTTGTTATTAATTCTGAGGTGTAAATGAGCATCAGTAGGACCAGGCATGCATGACTGATGGAAAAGAAGATAAAAAAAGAGCCGGATTGAAGAGGATATAAACTCACACGATATGTGTGAGTCAACTTCTGAAGACTGATCATTTCCATAAATATTTTAATTTAGGATTTATTGAAACTTTTCAAAAGGAGTGGAAGGGCTTATTTAAAATAGTCCAATATTAGAGCAAGGTAAATTCCAGCTCTGAATTTCCTTCTGTACTATATCATACAGTTTTCTGATACTGTGAACTAGTGTCATCATTAGCTACCAGGGAAACAATGCATCAAAATTCACTCTGTTTCTGGAAGATGCTTTTTGTGGAAGAGGAGCTCCTACAGAAGGATTATTATTTCAGCTTACCTTGTCCGGTGTTCTTTCTTCTCAGGTCTGTAATTATAACTTTCTCCTTACTGTGTAGGTAGCGCAGGAATACAAATCCTTCAGTTGCTCTGTCCATGGAGCTCCTGTCTGGATTCATCCCAGCTAGTAGAGGGAATCTCAGACAAAGTGTGTAAGCTTGTATATGTGAGCTTGTAAACAGGAATTGAAAACGTATGTTTCAAGTGAGGGAGTATCTCCATCTTAGAGTACCTGAACTGCAGCCAAAATGGCCAGTCCTATGACAAAAAGAGAATAATCTGGTAAATGTCCAACTGTCATTAAGTTATCCAGTAAAACATGTTTTTAGGTCAAGAATACTGTAGGCTATTTCTTTTACTGAGCCACTTGTGAGCATCTGAATATAAGGGAATTTGCTGTGTGTGAATGCACATACACAGAATCACAGAGTGGTGGGGCTTGGAGGGGACCTCTGGAGATCATCTAGTCCTCATTGAACGCAGTAGATGTGCAGAAGTCCTTCAGGCGAAAATTGAAGGCAGCAAGCAGTGTTTGGGGTCACCTGTCTAGCACCAACTAGTTGGCAAACTGTCTCCTGTATCTGAAATGACACTTGAAGCTTACCATTTGCCATGGAATTACTAATAAAAATGTGCATTTATTCTTTTGGCTCTATGATGCTTTTTAAAAGTGCTTCACAGCTGGATGTTTACAACTCTCTTATTCTGGTGCTCTGTAGCTGTAATTTGTGTTTGAGCTGTTTTCTTGCTGTTTTTCCTTAAGCTGAAATGTTCTGTCTCGGTATAAGAAGAGGTCCCTCTTGCTTCTGCTGTCTGTATTGTAACTTCAGTAGCTGGGGTGTAATAGTGGCTTACTTTCTAAGGCAGTCCAAGTGAGGAAAAGCAATAATGTGAAGGGGGTAAGAACATCACTAATTTAGTGAGGGGAGAGAAAAAGAATGACAGAATTATGAAAGACAAAACATTCCTTGAAATGAGCTTCTAAAAAGCACAGAGCGAATATGTGTGTGTGGTGAACAGGGAGTTGTCTCAAAAAGCTGTTTGTTCCCTGGGGGCTCCCGTGTGCTATAATTGAGTCAACATGTCAAAGTGAAGTATGTGGCAAGCTTTGGGAGCAGGGGAAAACTGCTACTTCTGCACATACAGGGCTTGGATGAACCCCATCTTATAGCACACAGCAGAATAGCTGTCCAGCCAAGCTCTGTAGCTGATGTTTCTCTAAGAATTGCTTTAAATCTTTGTTTTGTTGGGAAGCTAAGAATAATTGGTTCTGACTTTGCTTCTGATGCAGATGTTAAGATGATGAACAGAAGGGAAGATGATTGAATGTGCTATTGAGATCAAGGCACTGCAAGTCACAAGGGCCTTCCTTTATTTATTTCTAAATCTCGAAGAAACAAATATGTGTATGCCTTACGACATTTCTTATATTGATGTAATGTTTTGAAGATATACTGATCTTTTTTAACTGTCTGATTTTTGTGTTTTAAATGGATGGAAGAAGGATTATTACAATGCTTTGTCCTGTCAGATAGTTGTAGCCTTTGGCTGTGTGACTTCACGCATGATGCTGCACCGGCAGCTCTCTCCTTGGCCATAGCTCACTGCAGCATTGCCCTAGGAATTAATATGAACTTGAAAATCCTTTAAAGCCAATGTTTCTGTGCTAACGAGCTAATTTTTTCTTGGTTGTTTTTTATGTATACTCTTTACCTTTGGCGCTTTCTTATTGCATAAATCATGCTTACTGACATAATTTGATGTTCTGATTGTTTCCATAGTGACAGCAATGGCAGAAACCTGCAAAAGGAAGGTGAAAGCATTGTAGTTTCAAGATTAACTGTTTTACAGAGGAGTGGTTTGAGGGGGTGGGAATACAGTACATTTTTCCAAGTAGTCACAGAATATTTAGGAGTACCTACTTGGAGGTCAGAGAGAAAAGGAAGGCAGCAGGACAGAAGGATTGGTTTGGTATTTTGGCATTTGTTTGTGTGGGGAAACAGTGAACACAAGGGCAACCTAGAAAACATGTTTTCAGCAAGATGCCTCCTTTCTTGCTGCTCCAAAATCAACAAAATATCAAAATGCAGAAAAATGCAATGTACAAATTATCTTCACAGAAGAGGTGAAAGGTAACATGCCTGTGAGGCAATGTGTAACGTACCTTTGTTTCATAATTTCTCTGTTCCAACCTAAGTGCAGGAAGCTTTTAGCATTAGAAATAAAACACTTACAGAGCCATTAGTGAGAGCTTCAACCTCATTTTTTTTCTCTGGTAAAAATCAGCTGTCTGATTTTATTTTCTGGGAAGCATGGCTTTATCCCCTTTCATTACACATCACATTGGCCGTGTTTATCAGTAAGATACATTGAGAATGCAGGTGCTTGATTAGGATCCGTGCTGTAGCAGAGAGGATTGTTTTAAAGCATTTTGTAGGAGAGACAAAACTCTCTATCCTTTTGTAGTAGGTGTTGAAGCTTCTGTCTGTGGCGTGGTCACTTGTAGCAGTTGCCTGAATTGTATTGACACTCCTTTCTGGTATTAGCACAAATAAGTGGGAGGAGATAATGTGAGAGATGCTTATAAATTATGTTAAATGTTTTCTTTTGGGTACTAACAGTTTTCTCTGAAGCATTTGATAGCATTCAAAGTGTGTTTTCCCTCCCCACCGCTATCACAGTGCCTAGGATGTGCAGTCAGGTTTGGGACCTTGTGCCCAGGTATTTCTGCCTAGGAAGAGTAAGTCAGCCTGTGCTGCCCATCTCCCCGTGACAGGCACAGCTCGGGCCCTGGGGAAATCAAGCTGGCTGGTAGTAAGACACAGGTGCTACACTCCAATTTAACACATTGTTAAATTCAGATCTCTCATGCCTTCCAGCCAAAATATGGCATCATACTGTAAACTGAATTTGTGTTACATCTTATGACACTGGGGAAGAGAAGCCGGCAGCTGGGAACTTGTGTTGCCTTGAAAGTTGCCGAAGTTACTTATTTGTCAGTGCCTGAGGCTTCTTTGGTCAGATATGCACTGGTACCTCAGCTGGTTCTTCTATTGTTTTGGTATCTTGGAAGTGGAGGTGCATGAAATATGTCATTTATGGTGGTTCTTTATATTTATCTGCAACATTTTTGTCAGTTGGCATATTGAAAAGTGTTTTGGTTCTGGATTTCCCTTCACCCTACAGAAGGGGAAGTTTCTCTGTCTTGTACCAGCTGGAATCACTGTGTAAAACTGGAAAGTGGTGTAGAAATTGTGGGGGCAGTTAGTTGTAGCAGAAAGGCTGATATAAATTGCGCCATCTGTTCTAAATACCATCCTCTTCTTTGCAGGATGATACAGAATTAAATGAAAACAGTTTCTTCTTGAGAGACAGGTTCATTTTTAGATAGTTAAGCTGTTGAGATGCTGACTTAGTGGAAAAATAAGAAGATTGATTAGGATGTGTTCTCTCCACTCACCCCCACCCCCCAAAAAAAAAATCCCCAAACCCATTGGTTTTGCATTGTTTACACTGATGGACCTTTAAGGAATAGCTTAGTGCTGTTCCTTAAATAGTGTCCTGGGTCCCAAGCATATGTTGGACATCATTTGTATTTCAGTTGCATTATGAAACCTAGACAGAAACAGGCATTTAGGCATCTCTCTGTCATATGAAACTTCTATGTAATTTCTTCATCTGCAAAATTCACTTTTAACAATTTGCAGCCTTTTCTGATACCCCTTAGAATGAAGGAGTAGCATTTTTCTTTTCTGCATTGTTAATGGTAGCAGTTACTACTGATTCATTTGCATTGACCCCCCTGCTGTTTGTTAGGAGATAGCTTTATTTGAAGAATCTTTGTAACTGTTTAGTCTTATATGAAATAGGCAAAATCCAAGAAATTCAAAACAGAAAAAACCCCCACAAACCAACTATTCACATGTAAATTTACCTATTAAACCATAGACCATGTGGATTTGAATAACATTATATTTATTTCTTGAAGTAGAACTTTCCCTTGAATAATGGAAAAACATCTGCAAAGAAGAAAGCTTTTCTTATAGGTCTTTTGCTTCTGGTTGCAATAGAGGCAGCTGTCTGATTTATATGCAATGAAAACAGCTAATTGTGCCCTTGTAAACTTTTCCATTTAGAGGAACATGTATTTATTTGCATGAAAGCATTTATGCAAAATACTGGAAACTTTTCCTTCAGATATAAAATGCCCTTCTAAAAGCTCTTCCCAAAGCTCTTCCCTCACTGGTTGATAGCTTTTCACCTCTCCGTACATCATTAATGTTTAGTGCTAATGCAGGTTTTTGGATAACAGATTGAGGTGACTGTGTGTGTGGTGTTTTAGATAGCATTGGCCAATCAAATTGTTAAGACTCTTCTACTCATTTGCTCTCTGTCTCTTATGAAACATGAAACTCATATGAATTGGTGGAAAGGTAGTTTAATGGATGATGTTGAATACAAATTCCTATTTTATGAAAAGTTTTAAAACACTCTTACTAATTAAAAAAAAAAACCAAAAAAACAAAAAAAGAACTTTACCTGAAGTATGTTAACATTTCAACCTCATGGGATTCAGATGATTCTTTAGCCTTATAGGGATGATCTAAATAACTAATGCTGATTCTTTTGAAGAAGATTTTATTAAACTCTTTGATTAATTTTGTGGCACACTTGAAGTTAGGAAGCTATGGAGATAGTATAATTTAGCTTATTAGAGAAATATTTACAGTAATATTGTATGCATGTAGTCCATTCCTCCCCTTTTGGGGCGATGTGTCTGCAATGGGAAATGACTGGTAATTAGGTGATACAGTGTGCCCTCTTACTGACTACACAGGTGTTGTGTCATTAGGTCCCATCAGTCTGTGTACTCTGGCCATACTAATTCCTACTTTGAAATTACGAATATCGGCAATAGCTCAGATATTTCAGCCATGGCTGTCAATTTAAATCAAGATGGTTTGGCTTTCCAGAATGGTGTCCTCAGAATTTTTTGAGGTCTGGACTTCTTGGAAGATTTTTGTGTGCTTTCTAAACATGTTTTTTAGTCTTTTTTTATTCCCGGAAACTGTTTTAATGCATGCTTTGAGAGATTAATGTGTAGTGTTTTTACTGGTTTTTTCCTCTGAATCTTTATAATTGAGTATCTGTATTTTTTGATTGTTCTTGCTCACTTCTATATTTTAGCCAGTTTTATTCCATGATGTTTGTAAGTGCAAATTTGTAGTACTTTGGCCACATTTATTAGAATCTATATTTTGTTTAGCTGGGATGAAATTGGGAATGACAAACCAAAAACTAAATGTATCTTTCCCGCAGCAGAATGAACTCTGACAGCATCTGCAAACCTGTTAACCTAACAAATGTATAAATTATTTCCATGATGGTGAGTGATTTCTAACATGAAGTCAAAACAGATGTTTATTCCTCAGATGGTGAGGGTAGTTAAGGTGTTGTTTAAACCCAGAAGTAAAAATTTATTAAAAAAAATCTCAGTTACAACTTCAGAGGTGTAGAAGCCTGAGACATTGCCTTTTTTTGCCCATGTTATTCAGTGGGGTAGCTTTTGCCTCAGGTGGAGATTCCTGGAGTTGAGTCTTTACCCTGTCAGCTTAATAAACGCCCTCTTTCCCATTCTCTAGTGTCATTATTCTGGAGTGAAGTGTTCTGATTTATATGAAATAAGAGGGCATTCAGGACCAGAAAATTATCTTAGTGAACAGTGACTCATGTGGGTGTCAGGCATGGAAGTCCTGGAAGTCCCTCCACTGTTCTGGATTTAGCTCGGGGTTTTTGCTGTTGCATTAGTTTATGGCATCGTATCAGTCTCTGTGAGATATGGAGTGGATATGGAGTATCTGATTGACTTAGTTTCCCTCAAGGCTGTGAGCAGTAACGGGAGAGTATTTGGTCTCCACCACTTCCACATGTCAGTCTGGGACTGGGGTATCTCTCTGTTTTTAATAAAACACCTCTCAAGACATCTTCTCTTGGACACTTTAAATTCTGGCTCAGTCTTGGCTGTGCTGGTTGGTGGATGGATACTTAAGTAAATATTTGGCATATTTGCAAAGTTTTAATGTAATTATTTTATTTTTTAATGTAGAACAGGATTGCTGATTTCCCTTTTTTAATGCAGTACTTCAGGGAACAGCTCTAGTAAAGTGTTCTACTGCTAAATCCTAGCATTATTACGGTGTGGTGACTTCACATGTTAATTTTCTTGGTAGGCTTTACAAGGTTTTCTGAGCAGGCATCTACTTGAAAAAAGTGAATTTACTTCTGGGCTCACAGCTCTGGCAGCAGAAGCTCTGTTTGTGCCTTGAGCAGGTGCAATATAGGATGCCATGATGTGCCATTGCCAATGGTGTCCCACTAGGGAGGCTCACCGCAGGTTCAGTTTCACTACTGTTTCCCTTCTCTGTAAAATTGCTGCCAATTGAGATGGTAGCTTTTGTAATGTGAGTGCTGCATGGAGACCACCAAACTTGATCAGAACCAACGTCAGCTTCGTTCTCAGCCAGTTTGAAGCTATTGCTGTATTCCAGCTTTTATTATTGTATGACAGGCACACATGGTGGGCAGTCCTTTGAATGTTGGCTGTATAATACTGTTCATTCTTCTGTTTTGGGAAGCTGGGTAAGACCTTGATTATGTGTGGGCATGCTTCTCCCCTCGCTTCAGTACCTCTCAGTAGGGTGACTTTTGAGATGCCAGCTTTAACCAATTCATAGTAGATTCATTTCCAAAATGTGCCTCATGTTGGTGACACACATCCACATTCCCTCTCTGGTGGCTGTAGGTAAACACACGGTAAGACAGCGTGGTTGGTACGGCTCTTAACTCTTTGAGTGCTTCTTGGCATGTTTCTGATATTGGTAATGTTGTCACTGTCTCCCCCCTTGCCTAAAGCATGCTGCTAGAAAGGATTAGGGAAAGTTCTCCATTTCTATGGGTACAGTTTTTGTATCACAGAAAGACAAATGGATGATGTTAGTAGACAGCAAGTCTTTGAAAGTGCATTAGAATCAACTTCAGAGAGAAAGAAAATCCCCTTCCCTGAGCTACAGATAAACAACAATGCTTTCAAACCTTCAAGAGGATCAAGGTGAAACTCAGTGAACAGCAAGAGCAGAGAAGATGATCCTGCTTTGTGACAAGTGGCAAAAATACCTTCTTTCCTTTTTGTGCTTCTGTAACAAAGCACAATAACAAAGTACTCTTGAGATTGTTCTATGAAAGGAGCATAAAAAGCTTTTTATGTTCAATATCTTCATCTTAATAGATGTGGGTAGAATGTATTTTTAAAGGGATGGAAATATCTTCTTGGAATTCTGAATTATCTTCAAAAGTAAGTGAAAAGAACTGAATTTGTCTGATTGTGTGGATGCATTTAACAGCATTTATTTGCTTAGTTAGACTTGTAGGAGGCCAACATCTTCCAACTGATGTGTGTCACTCCCAGCTTAGTTGGCTTTGGCTGGGGGAGAGAGAACGGAACAGTCTCATTTCTCTTTTTCGTGTTAAATTATTCAGGAAAGAAGGAAAGTACTTCTAAACCATACACTTGAAGTACATTTCAAAAGGTAAATATGCCCCTTTTACCTAAAGAAAAGGCTGTCTCAGGAAGATGAGTTTGAGAGCAATAGAAAGTGGCTGCAGAAGTGAAGTAAGTGACCGTAGGATTGTTCCCTCCAAGGTTCCCTTCATTTTTTCCAAGATTTCAGAGTGTGGAAAGACAAAGGAGAAAATTAAACACATTTTCTCAGAGGAGGAAAGTATTTTTCAAAAGCAAGAATGTATTCACACAGCTTTGAAATGCTTGGTGGTGGATAAGGGCTGAAGTGCAGTGGACAGGAGCGTGTATTAACATGCCTTGTGGGTTGCAATGTCAGGAATGGTAAATAAAGACTTACATAAGAAACTGAAAGCCGAATGTCCAGAATTCAAATGGGAACAATGAAGAAAAACTGATAGTTTTAAAAGGTATGATTTTTGAACATACTTGCTGATACATGAGGACTACTGGGAGAACTCAAAACAGCTCTGCAGGTCACCTTTAACAAAAACTCACTGAATAGATAAGGCTATAAAGAAAGTACCACACAACAGCATGTCCCATATGCAATACAAAAGTGAGAACAAACTTGGAATTCAGAGGTGGTGGGTTTGTGTGGGGGAGGGAGATTAAAATGTTTCCTTCAGGAAAGAATCTGTGTAAAGAATTGAGAAAGAAGTAAGATGGCAGCAGCAGCAGCAGCAGCCAGGATTTGCGGAGCTTTTCAGTCCTTTGTTTGGTTATCTTGCATAAGTGCTTTAGCCAGAGACTCTTTCAGTAGCTGCATGGGGCCAGCTTGGAACACAAACGTGCATGAATCCAAATGTAATTTCCCTGTTGTGCACACTCTGGCTGTGACAGCTCAAGTTATGAATGTAAAATAGCAGAAAAAAAAGTTCAGAAGATGGCCAGGCCGGAAATGTTAATAAGCACTGACTCACCCAGAGCTCCTGTGAGCTCAGTGAAGTTGGTCCCCGAATTTTAAGTCTAGCCACTTCCATGCTTCATTTTGATGTGCCTTGGAAAAGATGATGTACCCTGTTTCTCTGTGTGTCTAAGTGATTCAGCATAATTAAAGTAACAAATGTTTATTTCCAAGGAAGATGCAAAACAGGCAAAGGGGATGATGCTAATTGTCTGCTCCAGTTTGTGGTCAATGCTGGCATAGAGACTGAGTCGGCATCAGTGGCTTCAATCTGTAAACATGAAGTACTGTACACGGAACAACAGTACATTTTCCCTTTCAGGCAGTTCTGTTTTCTGTGGGACAATGATCTTTCCCTAATTCCCAGTGTTCAAGAGGCATTTGTTTTTCCTCTGGGGAGGACTGGTGCAGAATATAATGGATTTCCTCCCCCCACATCAGCACACTGTTCACAGAAAGGGCATCTCATCATGGCTGTGGGACAGCTTGTCTCAGGGACTGTGCAGGCAAGGAAAGGGCTTTTTCCTCTTCTACTTGCAGAGCCAAGAGAAGTTGCTAAGTTTATAACTTTCCCTGCTTCTTCAACATCAGATTTTCCTGGGTCTGTCCTCTTTCTTTTTCCAGCCTTCTTCCATCCCTTGTTACCATGGAGAACGAAATGCCAGTTCCATTCAAGTTGTCGGCTGAATAGGTTTTGAGGTTGATGGATGGTGAGAATCTCTTATCCCTCCTTCTCCAAACACCGCCCCTGCCTGGTTCTTGACATTTCACTTGCCAGAGACTGGCAGTCAGCGAGAGAGAGCTGAAAAGGAGGCTGGCAGTGTCCTGCTGAGATGCTCTTTCAGTTCTGTGGATGAAATCAGCAGCCGTGAGAAGGTCTTAAGGGCTTCGGTGTACAGCCTTGTCCTCAAACTGAGGCATGAATGCTCACTTGAGTGCATGCTCCCTCATCTCCAAGCACCCAAGGAAAGAAAGATTCATGTACAAGACTTGCTTCTGCTTATGACTCTTTCAAGGGGTGATGAAATCTCTGCAATATAAAGGGAAAGGTAAGGAATGAATGAATGAATAAAATACATGCTCAAGCATAAGCTGCTTCTTTTATGTGTACTTTTTTAGGCTTCATCTTAGAGCCACAGGACACAAGAAGTGAAATTTCTTCGGTGCAGTCTGACTTGCCTGGTTTCAGGGCTGCAATACTGAAGTTAGCAGTTTAGTGTTTAGTGCAAGTCTAACAGCCTCTGTATGAACTGGTTGCCTACACCCAGCATTGTTAGTGCAGTGTCACAACTGCATTCTGAATAAGGTACCTTTGGGTACCTTGACAGGCCCAAGATTGAAATACGATGTTGGGGGCACTGCTGAAGTACATTAAATAGAGTTACAAAGCAGAAAAACCAAAGTGATAGCACTGTGAAATGGCACAGAAAATATTTCTTTGTTGTGATTTGTTAATTTTCAATGAACGATAACTATGGTTTTAGAAGGAATCAGGAGAATTTTCAGCTTAAGCTTGTCCTTTTTACTGGAGGAGTTATTTTGACTAATGAGAGTTTGGGAGAAGAGGATACCTGGCATTATTTGATAGGTGTGTGAATTTCGCTTCTGAAAGTAATGGTTAGTAAATACTATTACTTTAGAATTTAAATTTAGACAATTTTTCCAGCTAGAAGCATTCCGTGAACATATACTTGTTGGGAGAGGGAAAGTATTTTTGTGAGCTTTCTGGTGAAACCTGCTGTGTCAGGACCATATCAGCACAGGGATGGTATACTTTAGCGGGTGGGATTTGAATTTGTTTAAGGTCATATGTGGAAATTTGTTCTGGGTGCTTTTGGAAAGCTGTGCTTGATAAGTGATCGTGAACTCTTTCTCTCAGTACATCTTTTCAGAGCATACCTTCTGTATGTTCCTAAACTTGCTAAACAAATACATCTTTCCACACTACCACCAACAGCTTTTGCATCTGTCTTAGCTCCTCAAGAGTTCACTTTCCATTTGATGTTTTATGTCCTGTTTGTTGTTGGATTGTTGTCTCCCTGCTGGAGTTTTCCTTCTGTGCGGTTGCATTTCCTATTGCGCAAGCCACTTCCAAAATGCTAACGTGTTAGGTGTTCGAATACTGGTGTGCTAAAGGGGAAATTTTAACTCCTGCATCAGAAGGGCATGTGTGTCAATACATAGAAAATAAAACTATATATATGTATATGAAATACATATGAATACACCATCGCATTCCTTAATTAGCTTATTGTAAAGATTCTAGTAGTATTTTTGTCCTCAAGGTGACCTAAATACCCATGACTTTTTGTCATACGAGATAATATGCAGGACTTCGATTTCCTGGTTTGAACCTTGTTGGCTGGGGTACTGCAAAAAACTTAGATGTTTTTTAAAATACACCACAGCAGCAGCTTCTTTTTACCATAAATACATCACCCATGTCAGATGGAGTAGAGAGAAAGTGGTACAGGGAGGAAAAAAGTAGGGAAGTCCATTGGGACACAAAATGATACTTTAGGCTTAGCTTCCTAATGGGCACTCAGGTTCATGTTACCATTTGTAAGGGGAAGAGTGACCATCTGTTTTAACATGGTGGTTTTGAGTGAGCTGAAACAGCATAAGCATTAAGGCTTGCATGTGTATCTCCATTTGTTCTGTAAACCTGCTGGGGTTTTTTGATTTAGATATTAACCTTCTCTGTAAAAAAAATATATACTTCTACCTGCTTACAAATTTGCATGAGATGAAATCCCCAATCTTTCTTTCCCTCTTTGTTTGTGAAGTTTGTTATGCTAATAATTTTAGAGATTGTCAGAATTTTTTGGGGGTATTTCTGACAGGTGTAATTCCTGAAAAAAGATCTTCCAGTTTTCCGCATGGATATATTTAGATTCACTTTGCTATCTGAAATGCCTCCTTCTCTTCCCCCCCCCACGACCAACCTTTATTTGACTGGGTTATTTTTTGGGTTGTTTTTTTGTTTGGTTTTTTTTTTTATGTTTTCCCTAGTGAGAATTGGGCTGACTTTGCAAAAACAATAAAAACAGTAAATTTTATTATTAGGTCACATCTGGTAATTTCTCTGCTTCATTCTATCTGGTCTTTGGTTAAATTATTAGTGGAAAATTTTTTCGTGTCCCACTCATTTTAGATTCAGAGTTGCAAAATACTGGTTTTATAACTGTTCCTCCTTAAACTGTCACTCAGACATTTTATGGGTTCCACGATTTTAATGAATACATGGTGGTCGGTACTATTAACCACCAAAGGTGGTGTTTTTATTATATCAAGAAATACCTCCTGGCTTCAGGTATCAGTGCTTATGTGGTGACTACTATAATCCAGTGATCCTTCCTGGTGCATATTGCTCTCTTACAATGTTTTTTTATGCTCTTCTGAAGGCTGACAGCTGACGACATGGTTTGTTAGTATACTACTGTCTAGATTTTTCTGGAGAGGCAAAATGCAATTTATTCCACAGCTGTGGATATCCTGAAAATTTTGTTCTTTCCCTTAGATTTTGATTATGGAGTCTAGTTCTCTCTCCTATTCATTCTTTATTCTGAATTCACTCTTTCTGAATTCTGCAATAACCCAGCTCACCTGAGACCTGTCCTTTATATTGTAAAAAATATAAACACTAAAAGCAAAATGCAAACACCCATAGGTTACTTGATATAATGTCAGCTTGAACTATTTATTCAAATCCAAGCTTTCTGAATCCGTGGCCTTTCTGAAATATCTTTCCTAAGCCTCAAAAATAAGTTGGATTTTGAAATACAGCAAAATCAAGGAATTCCAGCATGGCAGTGTTGTCCTCTGCCATGGAAGTCAGTAATTTCACATCAGTTAATTTGTTCAGCCTTCCATGGCCTCTGTTGCAGTAAAGCCTCATGGATCCTGAGGTGTGTGTCACGTAGCACAGGAGACTGTGGGTGCAGGCAGTCCCGTCGTGCCTGGAGTCTTTGAGCACAGGAATAATGTTTATACATAAATTATACTTTTTCACAAAACAATTGCAGCCTGAGGAACATCAGCAGACAGTGATACTGTATCGAGCAACTAGGGGGGCTGAAGAGCCAGGTTACTGACATGCCTGCTGTGGCATACAGAAATTAAATAATTCTGAAGTGCTGATTACGCCCATGCTAGCTGACTTGTTGTTTAATATGTTTAAATGACATCTCAATGCTACAGCTGGTTTGAAGAGAAGTAAAATACATTTGTCAAATGTATTATTGTAACTTTCTTGTTAGCTGTCATTATATCGTCTTTGTCAGAGAGTGCCCAATCATGGGGAGAAGTTACTAATTCTGTAGAAAAATACTGGTCTAATGAATTGTTGCACTAAGACTAGGAAAATTTGCTGGGTAATTTGACTATTCTTCATTTGGTTATTATTTGTAATCCCTGTCTTTTTGTTTTTATTCCTTTTTCATTCGAGTTGTCCCTTAGTGGAAATTAAGGTATCTAAATGATTTTCCGTATTTTCTGAGCATAATCTAGGACTTTTATCTGTGTCCCTTTCCTTCTGCTGCTTACCCCTCCCGTAAATGTGTTGGTTCCTCCCTGCAGTCTTTCCCTGCTGTACTTTTCCTCTGCTACCATCGTTTTTCCCTCCTCCTTTCTCATCTGAACAGTAGCCAGAGCTTGTAATTTTCTTATCTCACCCTAAAGTCTCCTGGCTGCTGCTTTCATACAGGCAGCTAGAGGAAGATCCAGCTCTAAACCTCTTTCTGTTTGCTAGATGTTTTACTTCACCTTTTCCTCAGTGATCAGCACATGGGTTTCCATTCAGAGTTTTCCCAAGCGGAGCAGCATGGAATTGACCTCGTTTGCTTCAGGTCCACTTCTGTCCCTGCTGCCTGGTGCCTCAGTCAGTGAGGATGGGCAAAGCTCTGTTCCCTGCAGCTGGGAAAAAAGCCCTGAGCGGAGCAGCAGACTGAAGCTCTCTCTCCACAGATTTACGAAGACAGCTGTTCAGCAATTTGTACTTCGCAAGTTATCTTTATGACCTTAAAATCTGGAAAATTAATTTTAGTTTAGCTTTTGCCAAGGCTTCTCACCTGCTCTGGTCAAGTGGATTTTCAAGCCCTTTATTATAGGCTGATCTATATGCAAGTAATGAACATCATGTTCTCCAGTTACTCATTCTCTTATCTCAAGTGTCATTTACTAGAATCTCTCTACCTTTGCCTCCTGTAAAATGTAAACTGGATTACAGGCATATATTAAATCAGTGTATAAAGCATGTGAGGAATGAGATGTAATGGGGATTTTGATGGCCGTATACACAGTCAGAATATTAAAATCTATGATATCGGGTATCTAACCTATTTTATCGTTTAAAGCACTGGTTTTGTAAGAACAATTTCCAGCTGAGATGAGATGTGTTTCTGTGCTAGGTCAGCACAACAGGCGATCATTTCCCCTCACCTGGCAGAGCAGCTGCTCCATAAACCGTGTGGCTGGTAGTTAAAAGACTTAGATGTGCAGTATTACTGCTCATTGGGGATGAGATTTGAATAATTGCTAAGTACTTGTGAGGGCTTGGCTGGAAAAAATGTGACAATTTCAGGTATTGTGCATTTGCTTTTGTCTGTAATCCCTGTCCAAGTCACTGTGTTGCATCTGGCATACTTTATACTTAGAATTACCTTGATCAGTGTCTGAGACTGATTTTCTGCCTCATTTTTTGTGCCTAAACATTGTGCACATTGTATCAGCGCAAGCATTTACTATAGATGTAGAGCATTAGATTATCAGAGCTGAGACTTTTTATTTATTTCGTTGATTTTACATTACGTATAGCAACTGAAGTTACTGTTGTCTTGCCATAACCCAAATTTGGAACACAAAATCAAAATGAAAAACTGTAAAACAAAACATAGCACAGGAAGCATAGCAAGAAGTGGGATTAATCTCTTAATATAAATACTATTCCATCTAATCTTGGATTTCTGAGTAGGTGTTCAAGGTTGGTTTACTATTCCAAGTCTTTATGGTTAACTAGTGTGGGATGGTGTGAAATTTGGGTGCAACATGAGGGATGCCCCTTATCATTGGATATATTTGTGTAGTGTATGCCTCAAGGCCAGCTGCTGGCTATTTCAGATTTGTCCCTGTAAAATCCTCTCCTTTAGTCTTGTTCCAGAGCTGTAACACTCTGTACCAATACATCTCTCCCCGCCCAGTCTGGCTATCTTTTGCTGGCTCTGTATTGCTCTTCCCCAGCTGTGATACTGGATTTTTACTCTATCAGTGGAACAAAAAGATAGGAGAGAAGCAAGGGAAGAGATCTCTGAAAGTGGTATTTGCTTCTGTTTTAAATAAAAGTTAACATTTTTCACAGCAGACAGTCTGGAAGGAAAGGGAGGGCACACTAGGGAGAGCTTTTGAAAATGCTGCTTGTATTTTACTCGCGTTCAGGGTTTTGACTCCTAGAACATATTCAAAGTTTGTTACCAAATTACAGTTTAAAAGTCTACATGAAAATAAGCAGTGTCTCATTGGTGTAGTGATTCTTGAGATTTAGGACTAGACACACACAACTTAAGCAAATGCATTCTAATGGACTAGGATATTCACTAGCCAGTCTCTATATCCCCTTCCTTCCCCTTTGGTCTGTGTAATAAAGATACCATTTTGTGAAAGGTGATCTCAGTCTATGCTGCTCCTGGAAAGGTCAGTGTTGTTCTCACCTGCCATAGTGTGGCATTTCTATCTTGCTCCAGTTCTTGCAATCAGGCAGCTGTAGAGTGCATTCTATCAGCTCATAAATCTGACCAACTGATAATTTTTTGGTGGATTAGTTACTTGGACCAGTGTGCTGTGAATAGCCAGGGATGTGGGTCCTTTTCTGCTGGTAGCCACTGGCATTGGTTTATGCTCCTTGTGGAACTCTACCCTGGAGCTATTAGCCCACCTCTGTAACATGCTATAGCCAACTGAGCACAGAGCAATATTATGTTGCAGCTGAGTACAGGACAAGCTGCAGTTTCTTCTCCTATAAGCAGTATCTCAATGTAGTATAACTGTGTCTGCGTGAGTTGTGATGTCCTCTTACACGGGGGTTTTCAGGCTCAGTTGGGCTAAGTATCATTTGCAGGAGAAGCATCAGCTCTGCCCAAGATGGTATGGCCATAGGTGGAAGCACGCTTCTGTTCCATCCTTCTCTGTCATCTTCTCTCATATTTGCTGTCTCTTGGGCCTAGCCCCCACCTCTTCCTTATTTCTTGGGACCTTAAACTTGTGTTTCCATCTGTGCTTTGCAAAAACAATTCAGATGTTGCTTGAGGTTAATCACAAACACTAAACCCATGCTCCCGTAGTCATCCTGTGGTGCCTCTGCTCCTGAGCAGTGCTGAGCACCAGAAGCTGCCTGTACACAAAACAGCGTGTTAGTGACCTCAGCCAAAAGGCGTTAACTGGCTTGGCAGAGGTGCTGGCCCCAGATCAGAATCAACAAGATAGATATCATCGGGAGTTGCTGTGGTGTACTAACTTGGATGTGGTTTTGAGATTCTCTGCTTTGACAGTTGATCTTCAGAGACAGTATGGATCTTTTATTATCTTCACCCAAACATGCTTTTTCTTGATACATGGGGAAGGGTTTTACACATTAAAGGAGGTGGCTTCTAGTCCTGTCTTCCCATTTCCATATTTTATCTAACAGTTGTTTAAAGTACATGGGTTTATTACTCTTGATCATGGATATAAATAGGTGGCAGTAGCATAAGGCCTTATCAACTGTGGGCAGCTCTCCTTGCCTTTTCATGTCAAATCTAGGCACCTAAAGTGCAGATCAACAGTAAAACATGTTTTTCTGGAAAGTAAAACTTTTACATTCTTTAGAATTTGTTGAAAGCTTTTGCCTCTGTGCTTAAAGTAAACTAGCATTAGCCTTTTTAGGCAGGCTGCAACTTATTTGTTGGAGCTCAGAGCTAAGTTTCAGGGTGGTGAATGTTAAGATCTGTAATAGTTTGGTTTTGAAATGCTGTGTATGTGTGGACAGTCGTGCTTAACTAAGTATATTACTTGCATATATTGGACAGCCTAGAGAGTGAAATTTGATTTCCTTGAGTGTATCATCTTTATACTCTTAGCAGAAGTAGCTCTTGGGGAATGCCCAAGGGTGCTGGAAAGTGACAAGGAATGCACACAAGCAAAACTTTAGAGGACAAGATTTCTGACACTGTGTCGGGGATATTGCAGATAGCCTTTGTAAGCATGGTAGGTTAATTTTTGACCTCTGCATTACTGTGTAGGCATTGAATTTGGCTTTTATTTAGTTTCTGCAACTAATGTTTTCTTTTCCATGGGTATATTATTCAGGTAACAAGTTACCCATACAGAAATCCCAGGCTCAGACCTAGCAGTAGTACATAGGTTTTTGCATGGCTCAGACCCTGAGGTAATTCACCTGCTGAGCCTTTGCTGACTTTGTTCAGAGCCACTACTGATGTCTCCACTTGGCACTCCCATAACACGGGTCACTGGGAAGCTGGTTTTGGAGGAGCTAGAGAAGCATTCTGGAAGCAGCTGGGATTCACAACTTGCAGATTTGAGTTGAAGCTCTGGCTGTGCAAGTCTTAGAGCCATGGAGCTGGTGATTGCAGCAGTTCCAGGAGGGATAACTGCTGAAAGAGTACCATATTTTATGTACTGCAATCCCTTCTGCTTTGAGAGATTTATCAGATGGGGTTTCTCAGGGGTCTGCCTTTGTACCCCAGCTAAGAATCTTCCCAAAACCTGGAGCACCACAAAGCTCAGTGCAAAGATACTGGACTTTTGCCGCTGTGCAGCAAGGTTTGTGTGCTCGGGGTTTTATCGTTACCGGGCTATTCCCATTCCTCACTATCCTGAACACTGGAAAGATGACTTAGTTTGTTAAATGCTTGGTTGAAGGCTATATTGAGTGGTGTCTGACCAAGAATAAAGTGTTTAGTTCAGATGTTTTCTTCTGGGATGCTCAATGTTCAGAACATGTATGGAAAAGATTTAGAGGGCAGATAATCCTGTACACGGCTCTGCTGCTAAATACACCTGCCCTTGAATAATGGCTTTCTTCCTAAAATAGGCACACTCAGTTTGAGGTATCTTTTATCTCTGGAGTATGAACAGCAAAGGTGCTTTTTTATTTTCCAGTTCCGAGAAAGCTTGTAGGCCTGTGTGGTTTGTATGCACTGAAAAGTTTTATAGCAATAAGTATTTTATGAAAAGAAAGAAGGAAAATTTTCTTCCAGCAAAAAGGGTCTGTTTTTTCCCCCTTAAAAACCATCTTGTCAATTTATGAAAAAGTGTGTCCAAAAGGAAGGTATGCATGAATACAGTAGTTACCATAATGTAACCCCCCCAGGAAGCAATGCTTTGCGTGTCCAAAGGGCAACAAAAGCTGGTGAAGGGTCTAGTGTACAAGTGTTGTGAGGAGAGGCTGTGGGAACCTGGATTGTTTAGCCTCGAGAAAAGGAGGGTTGGGGAAGATACCGCTCTTTGCAATCACCTGAAAGGAGGTTGTAGCAAGGTGGGTGTTGGTCTCTTCTCCCAACTAACAAGCTATAGGATGAAAGGAAATGGCCTGAAGTTAAAACAGGGGAGGTTTAGATTGGATGTTAGAAAAAATTTCTTTACTTAAAGAGTTGTCATGCACTGGAACAGGCTATCTAGGGAAGTGATTGAGTCACCATCCCTGGAGGTATTTAAAAGATGTAGATGTGGTATTTAGGGACATGGCTGAGTGGTGGACTTGGCAGTGTTGGGTTAACAGTTAAACTGATGATCTTAAAGGTCCTTTCCAACTTAAATGCTTCTATGCCCCTAAAGGGTAGAAAAGTGTTGTTCTGTCGTTGTGCTGTGGTAGTCTACAGAGAAGAAATCAACTCAATTTGTTAGCTGTAACATCTGTTGCCATCTTACATTGAAGTTTTGTTTTCTGCGCCTTGGTTTTACAATGTTTGTTATGCTGGGTGTTCAATAGTGTCATGTCACGTTGTGCAGGACATCTTTGCTCACCTAGGAGAGCACCTCTCTGTGCACTGTTTTTCTCCCTTTCAACTGCAATCCCGTAGTCTTTCTAGTCCTAGCCTTTCTGCTTAAGAGATACAATAATGTTTAACAGACTGAGCAATGGTGTATTGGCTGAGCCTCCTCTTTCCTTCGGGAGCTTGTGACCAGAAGCTAGTCACAGTGACACTTGATAGTTCTTACTAACCCAGGTAGAAAACAAAAAAATCTGACTGTAAAAGGGAAGACTGGTATACCAAATTTACAGTTATTCTTTAATATTTTTATTTTATTTGTGACTTTGGGTAATTTCTAGTCAGTTCAGTTATTCCTGTTTCTGGCTGAAGGAATAAGTAAAATAAATGCTACCGTGCTATAATTTCCTGAGCTGAAAACTGCAGTAGTTCAGGTGCTGAAGTGAGTAAGATACCCTGGCTGATAAGTGTTTGCAGCTTGGAAAATATTACTGCCTTACACTATCAGGTACATGTATTTTTACAAAACTACTTCTCTCTTCTCAGGTTCATGGTGTTTTCACTCAGTCTGCGTCTGGTACAACACTGCTCTTTCTGATACTGCAGATTCGCTTCTTGAGGTAAGAAGAAATTGATATAAAGGATGATTTTGAGCTGGTTAGCATGGTAGACAGAGACAGTGGGAGAGAATTCATATTTGTGGGTCTTTGATTCAGCATGTTGATGATGCTTATATGAAACAAGTCTTTGGTGACTTGGGACTTCAATCTCCGTCTACATTATTATAATTTAATACTTTAGGCTTTCTTGATTGTGTTACTTATGAAATGCCATAAAGTAAAAGTACGCAACTGATCCTGAGTAGTGACTTCAGGTTTTCAGGCCTCTATACTCCTTGAGGTGTTTGTTTTTTTTTTTTCCCTTGGTACTGGCACTGAATTATGAAAGTCAGAATCTCTAGTGGGTATCTAGCTGTAGCACTGTATAATTGTACTGTAGTGAAATACATCAACATTTATGTATATTTACAGATGGAAAGACTGAGATACAGAATGAAAATTAATATGTTAGTTCTAAAGTTATTCTAGGGTAGTCTTTATAGTTTTTCTGTTTTGTCCAGTATGCTCTTCAAAGATCAACTTTTTGTATCACAATTATTCAAGGAGTGAGGATATGAAGATGAAGCAGTAACCTTCTCCAGAGTGCATCAGTAGTTATTTTTTGCACTAGCTTGCTGTCCTTTCAAAAGCAAAAATGTTCATTTTCCTTCAAGTGACTTTATCCTCCAGAGCTCAGTGGGATGATTCTGCACAAGATAGGGAGCTGTCACAAGTTCCATCCTATGGGTTACTTTGATGTTAGGAGCTGGAGCCAACTCTAGAGTGTCAGAACAATAGATTTAATTTCACTTCATAGTCTTCTGGGAACGGCAGTAATAAGAGATTATGACTTGTTGTCTCCCAAGCATTCCCTCAAACATGCATCCCCTCTTGCTCCTTATCAGCTGCTGTTCTGGGCTCTCTCCGGCACCAGAAAGCACGCATCTTCCAGCCCTTTGGGAAGTGCCCATTTCACATTTCTGTGCGCCTCCCCAGTTGTTAAGGTTGTTTTGAAAGGAGGAATTTAGAAAGGAAGAATGGTTACTCTTTTGGGTTTGGTTTATGTGCAGCTTTGTATGTTTAATTTGTCTACCTGTTTCTGGGCTGGAGCTCATCACTGAGATGTGGTTCATGTAACACAGGAGTCTTGCATCACCTGGAACAGGTATTGCAGAACTCACTGTGGGTGAGCTGATATGGTTTTAAGCGGGACAGGGGTATCTGTATTAAATTTCCAAGTTTTATGTTAAACCTGATATCACTTTTCAGTAGGGACAGTAACATCTGTGCTTGCTGTACAAGGCTGACTGCTGTTTTAGGAGCCAGTTTCTTCTTTTATCCGGTGTCTCTTAAATGGCGCATTGAGTGCAGGCCTTGCACCTTCCTGCTGGAGGCTTTACAGGATGGCAGTAAATCCTGGTACTGCAACGTGTGGGCCCTGGGGCTCAGTCCCTTCCCAGTGACTTGTGAATACTTGTGAGATCCAGAGCTCTCCAGAAAAGTTAGGAGGCACATGGTTTGCAAGTGAGAGAAAGTCAGTAGTTAGCCAAACCCTGAGCTTGGTAGGTGGGCATAGATGACTGAAGAGGTTGAATCATGGCTTTAGTGGATGGATATGGAATAGATGTTCTGCTTCTGAGAGTATCTTGGAGATCCTCCAGCCTCAACCTTGCCATGGAATTGCCATGTTGAGAGGAAGGGGGTATAGCTCCCCTTTACTATCTCCCTCTTTGTTTCTGTACTCCTTCCTTTCTTTTTATTTATGATTGTTCTTTAAAGTAATGACATAAAAACTCCTTACAGATTTTCATAGTTTTAACAAAACAAAAGGGAGGTGCATAGGAGCCTCATTCATCACCTTTTGTCAACAGACTTGATTTGACATCTGAGACTACAGAGAAACTTTGGCAAGTGCAGTGATTTCCCGTGTGGGGGTAATAAGAGAGAAAAAAGCTGTCAGTTGAAAACAGCAGGAGCTGCATTAGCAAATATAAATTAAACAGATGGCTAAGATACTGCAGCTGTCGCATAGAAGCTCCAGGAAGATCTTTAGCTTAGAGCTGCAGGACGCTATTTTAAAAGAGAAGATAAAAACAACAACAAAACAAACTTTAGTATGAGGAAAGAGACAGTGGAGCCATTCAGATGATTATATGAAACTTACCCAGCACTGATTTTTTTTTCTGTCACATTTTCAAATCTTGGGACTCTAAAATTAATCACATAAAAGAAACCACATTACAGATTTTCATATAATGGGTTTGTCTGCTGATTCAGAGGTACTCTTCTGGACTTCTGTGCGAGACACTGGCTCTTGACACATGCCTTGGAAAGTGGGGAGAAGTGTAACACAATTCGTGCAATTTTGATCTTCAACTGTTTTACAGCTATTTCAAGATACATATAAAATGTTTATGGAAAAGCAATGTTGAAAGTGTTAACGTTTTGGTGGATAAAGCACCTGCATTTAAAGTGTCTTGCATGTTCAGTCTTAAGGTAACTTTTTCAGGCCCATTTTCAGCTGAAAACTGGCTGCTCTTTTCCTTTGTGAAGTGATAAAATGGCATCCCAGTATGTTCGTTATGTTAAAACGCAAACATATGTTTAAATGAGAACAAATTGGAATTTCAGTGCTGTTTCTTGGAGCCCCAAAGGCAATTAATTTTCTAAACATTGTGTCTATAATATGTTTTCCTCAGTTAGGACTGATGGTTTGTCATAGTCTGCTTGTGCATAAGCAGAGACTGTTATGCTGACTTTATAGTAAGGTGATGAAGATGTGAATCATGAAACAGGTGCAGCTGCATTTGGAGCCTGTGTTTTACATTCAAAGAAATAGTGTGCACAAATGAATTCCTAGTCAGTCTGATTGATTTCCCAGAGTTCTGCTTTTTCTGTTTGCTTTTTTGACTGCAAAACATTTCATGCATTTATGGTTGACTTTTAAGATTATATTTAATATGCAAGAAATTCTGGATTTTGATTGTATTGCAGCTGTTTGTGCAAAATTAGTGTATCTTCAATTCTGCTTTTTTTTTTTTCCAAACTGTGTTGTTCCTCTACAATAAATATCTTTAGGTGCAGTTAAATCTAATATCAAACTTCATCTGTACAAATGATTTGAGAGCTACAAAACCTACATATAAAAAAATAAAATCTTGTGTTCCTCTGTATTTATCTTTTCTCCCATCATCCCTGTAAGGTGTGAGTACATAAGCCCTAGCATTCTCTGAAAGTCAAGGGACCTCCATTCTGTTAGAACTAGGAAGCTCATCAGTGAGATATTTACTGGCTAAATCTTCACTCTGTCCTAGACTTCTTCCTGATCTTAGTGATTCAGAACACAAATCATGTATGACATCGAAGGTAAAAAGCAACAGCTTGAGCTCATTTGTATGAGCTTGCTGAAAACATGTAGCCTCAGTCTTACACTATTTAGAGTGCTTCAGATGTCTCTCTGAATAGAAGTGAGCTCCTCATAATTCGACTGCATTTCTTTTGTGGTTGCGGCTTCGTGCTTCAGTGTAGAACAGAACAGATCATGCCGAGTAACTGTTTTTTCTTAAAATTTCTTTAAATTTCATTTCTACCCCTGCAGAAACTTTGGAACAGTTATAATTTCCAGAAAACTAAGAGGAAAAAAAGCCTCAGTCTGAGTGTGTGCCTTTCTTCCATTTTTGCTTAACAGAAACAGAATTGGCCTTGAAGTGTACTTGAACTTGAGAATGAGAAATGTGAGATACCTTTGTCAGTGATGGAGGGATGTTTCAGAGTAGGTGACCTTCCACTGGGAAGCCTGGCCTCAGCCTTCACATACTTGCTTTTAGACTTTTACTCCAAATGCTTCGGCTAAACTTCACTGCCAGGATGTGCTCAGTGAGGGAGCAGTTTTGTACAGGCAGGACCCAGGGCATGCAGAAAGATTATGCACTGAACTCTGCGTATTCCCTGTGAGCTCTCTGCCTAGGAGGAAACCAAGGCATCAGTCTGTGTCATCAGAGGTAAAGAGAGATGACAGTTTAGAAGGGACGGGAAGAAGCTAAAACAGGGCGATGAGTGGAATGGGAAGAAACAGAGAGGCAAGATAGCCTTGCCTTTAAAGGTGGTTAACCTTAATTTTTCCTCCTGAGTATTCCGAAGTTTTTCCAGCTAAAAATGTAGTTACTGTCTAATGGCCAAATTCTGTCCTTGATCTTCATGCAAACCTTCTAGTGATACTGATGGAGGATGGAGAGGTAAATGGTTGCTATGCTGTAGGTACAGTGAGTGCCATCTGGCCTATGGCACAGAGATAGTGGTGAAAATGTCTTTGTAATTTTTGAAAGAAGGGTGTGATATAAGTTTTCAGGTCGTATGAAGTGTTAATGTCTGACTCTCATTGATTAGGAACAGCTGCTTACATGCAAAATGTATGCTAGTGGGAAAAGGAAACCTGATCCAGCTTTTGAAATGCTCTCATGACAAGCAAGTGCTCCTTAAATGGAAGCCAGAAAGCCCAGCCTTTTGGTGGTATAGCTTTGGTCTATAGCTTAGTCAGTATGCAAGAAGATTTCTTTTATTTTGGGTCTTAGTTGAACCTTGCTCTTTTAAAGCCTAGTCCAGAACTCTCAAGCCTGTTTTTTAGGTCAGTGCTGTTCTTCATACTATATGGACAGGTACCTCAGTGACTGAGAGAACAGGTAGCAATTATGAATTGCTGCGTATTATTGTGCATATCATTTCAAAGGTCACATAAATAATTCTTTGGTGTAACAAAAAGAGCACGTCAGGTAGTCCTGGTATGTGGGCTGTGTATTCTACAGTCCTATGTCAGTAAAGAATAGGTTACTGATTAATTTACAGTACTACTCTTTTTCTAATTTGTCTCAATAGCAGAGAAGATTGAGTTTCATGTATAGTTTTGCTTTCAAGTTAGATTTAACTTTACTTTTCAGTGGAAAGCAACTGAATACACCTGCTGACATTTTGATAATGAAACCATCTTCATATAGAAAAGAAACTTTCCATATTGTTAAGTAGCTCATATCCCTTAACTGTGGCAATTTCTGTCTTTGGATTTTTGAGCTCCATTCCGGATTAAGGCATGTCTGATCCAAATCCGTTTGTGGGAAGATGATTAGCCACTTCATAACCCACCACAGGTTTGAAACATGGCTCTGCCCAAGTCTTTTGCTGTAGTTTGTAACTTCGGTCCTCTAGGTGTTAAAGAATTATGTGCAACTGCAGATGGATACAGAGCTACCCTTCTAAAATAAATACAGATACCTACTGGAGAAAAGCCTTCCACAGATGTGGAACAGATGAGTTCCCTTTTCCTGTGTTAGCAAGCCCTTAGGTGATTATATTTGCTACAGGTTTCTAGCAAGAGGTGGAAACATTGGAAGGCAAAATGCAAATGCACTACTACGGGTAGCTGCAGGCTATCACCCTTAGCAGCTCAGAGTAAGGCTAAACATGACTAGAAAAAGGTGGCAAGTAGTTGTCTGGGAGCCTGGAATGATGATGCCTCTCAGCCTTTGTTAGGAGACAAATAACAACTGGATATTTCATGGTGTTTTAAACTTTAGTGAGAAAACTGGTGTCTTGAATAGGAAAAAAAAAAGTAAAATAATAATAGCAACACACTTAAATTACTGTCACATGAACTAGTTTCTTGTACCACAGTCTGTTAATCTGTTTACAGAGGGCTCTGTTGCTTCTAGTTCACTCACATGAATAAATGATTGTAGAGGCTTGGTATTGTGAAAGTGTTAAATACACATCCTTCATTTTCACTCTCCAAAATGTTTGTCAGAGCCACCCTTCAAGGTGGCATACCTGTGTTTTGTTAAACTGCACAGAAATCACCCTAAGTTAACACACGGTACTCTGTGCTAGATGCAGTTAAATATCACCAGAAATGTGTTTCTGCCAGTATGACTTGTTTTTTCAGGGAACGGGTATTAACTGTTCTGGCCAAATAACTATTTTGCCTGTGTAAACCATATCTAGACCAGGCAGATTTGCTAGTATAGCTATTGTAGCAAAGCCTTTCTAATGTAGAGAAGACTTTATTGATAATACTGTGAGGTTCCCACACAGATGAAAGGCACAATGCAAAGGGCTTTACAAATATGAGTTAAGCTTCACAACACCCTTGTAAAGTAAATCATTTTTCTAGCTTGCTAATGTCTAGTGTCTTTTAATATGAGATGGTTTGCTAAGATGAGAAGGAAGGGTAGAAGATGGAATTGGGGGAATTAATGTCTGGTAGCATTGTAACATTGATGAAGTAAAATTTCTAACCTGTTGGAATCCCCTACCATATCTGTCTGATGTTTAAAATGTCCTAACAAAGTAATTGGTTTAGAGTATCAAAGGTACTAATTGCCAGTTTCACCTGATCTTTGCAAGTAAGAGAAGTCCTAATGCTGACACTTGACAATTCCTTTCTTCCTGAAAACCTGGAGCTGGCTTTTGTGTATATGGCATTCTCATAAATACTGGTTTTAACTACAGTGTTCTCTCTTGACTGATTTGTATTAGACTCGTGCAGTCTCATGTTGTTCATGTAGTTCAGGGTAAGAACAGCTTACGCAGTTACGGGATCTTAAAGGGAATGGAGAGGGGAACAGAACAGATTTAGGCACAATAATTGTTTTAAAGTCAAGTAACTCAAAAATTAATCTGATACTGAATTTCCCCATGTGGTCTCAATTCAGACATTTTTGTGTGTTAATAACAAGTAGTCTTTAATTACGTTATCACATTCTATTTATTACTTTTCATCTCTTAGGAAACAAATAACAGAAGAACTCTACTGGAATTTAGGTTGATGGACTTCTTTACCATTCACCAGTATTGCATTCAGCCTGTAAACTTTTGGGGCAGGCCCAGGCATTTCTGCCCTCCTATGTTAAACATTGTTTCCTGATTCTCTAGTAATCCATCTATCAAGACTTTAAGCAAGCTGTGCAATTTATCCTCTTCCCAGTTCAGTGCCTTCATGTAATTGTTTTCAGAAACAAGCTACCTTTCTTCACCAAGGGTTGTGAGGGACTTGCTTTTGAAAAGCTGTCCCAGATCTTCTGAAATCTGGCTGATGTTAGAGACATCTGGGCTGACTGTCTTCCCTGTCCTAAGCCTTCCTGCATGCTAGAAGTTCCAGTAACTGTTCAGTATGCTTGATCCTCCAAGAGGTACTTGATTCAGAAGTATTTTTGTCTGGTTTCCACAGCAACAGCACACTTTCTTTTTCCCCTCTCAAGGTGGCTATTGCTTTGAGAATTAGACCTGTGGAAAAGCTTGGCCTTCTTGTCCCCCACTGAGATTTCAGCTTACAAAGGTCAAGAATGGAAGGAGTAGGATGGGAAGAATGTCACTCTTGGCAGAATTGGTGTGATTATGAAGTGACAGTGGAAGGAATGAGTCCTACTTAATTGTGGGTTTTAGTGTTAATAAAATGATTGTGTTGAAAGTCATGGTTCTTTCTAAGCTCTGCAAATGAAAGGCCTGGGACTAGGACATTAGCAACAATCATTTTAGTCTTTTGCATGTGCTCTGGTAATCATTTAGGACCTTTGTGCACTTCATGCATGTGTTTGTGTGCAATATTAAACCATTCTTCTGTCCACATGTTCATAGACCCTTTTTGTGTGGATCTCACATTAAGAAACCTGTTCTTCTGTGGTAGCATTTGTCCTAGCATTGTGGGGAAGGGACATGTTATGAGGTTTTTTGCTCCACTGAAATAGGAAATGAATGTTAAGTCACCACTTGGACATGGTACCTCTTGTAGGTAGCAAGACACTTCCCTTCAAACTGAAGTACACATGGCAGTGTCAACATCTGCTGCTGCATGGAGGACTAGGGAGCTATAAATTCTTGTATTTCCATGCATCATCACCTTCCTGTTATGCTTGAAGGGTGGGTGAGAACAGAAGTGTATCATTTGATACTGATATCTTCTGGGGTTGGCTTTTTTCATCTGTAGTTAAGAAAACAGTCTCTTCTCATGTGGATGCCTAATGCAAGCCTAAATACAATTGTGGACTTTTTTCCAGTTGTTTTACTTTGCCTCTTCCCCAGTATTCTGGTCCTAAGAACTAAACTGCCATCTTTTCTTGCAGAACATACTATTTGTGGTACTGAGCTGTGATTTTTTTTTTTTTTTGTTTGTGTCTCCTTTACCCATCTTCCCTTTCTTAAGAATTGAATGTTCTAGGAAATGTTGCAGTAAGTGCTGTTCTGCTCTAAACACATTCTCTGTACATGTTGTTTAACAATTTAAAATTTCATTGAATTTAACATTTAGACAAATCAATTATATTATTAATATAAGTTTGTGGGAATCTCCCTTTAAGAGTTAATATCTAATGCAGTATCTGTCACTGTGTTATGCTTTTGCAGGAAATGCTGCAGCTTGATATCAGAGTGCAGTGGCTCTTACCCATCAGTATTTTAGTTCCTTGTAGTTTTGAGTCAGGATGCCAGAAGTTTTATATTTTTCCCTGAAAAATAGTAAGTGGATGTGTTGACTGGCAAAATCAATGGCTAACAGATGAACCCACATAATCTGGGGTTATCATGGATGGACATGTGGGTGTTTATAGTTGCCTTTATAGTGCTGAGGCCAGATATTCGTTGTTGCTTATTCATATAAAAAGTAAAAAGCTGTTCAGGATTAAGCATCCAAGTCGGAAATGTCATATGTGTACAAAAGCCAGAAATTAATTAAAACACCTTTTATTGCTTTCTACTTATAAACACATTGGGATGTATTTTCCTTGTTAAAGATCTTGTATTTAGTTCAAAGATGAAGAGCATTCCAGGACTGAACCTTTTAAAAACTGCAAATTGAGTTTATGATTTCAAATCTTGTGTTGCTTGTCTTCAACTCTTTCTGGTTGTATCTAGCTCTTTTTGACTGTACATTGAAGAATCTGTCCATTTTATTGTAAGAAAAAACTTGTTTATTGAAAGACCAAAGTGTAAAATTCCATGTCTGTTTAAATCCAGTAATTTACCATTAAGCTACTTGACACAAGTTAAAATTTATGTTAATACTGGCTTGATTAAGCAGTACTCATCATCACCTACTGTGATTTGGCCAAACTGGTTTCCTTGCAGATGTCTCAATAAAGGAGCCATCGTATTATAGCATGTCCAAATTAAGTTGAGTGTATTGCAGTACTGTTTTGCACGTACATAGCATCTTTCATTTGAGAGCACTTCACACAATCATGTATGATATTGAGAAAACATATTAGGTAATAAAATGAAAAAAGCAAATTTATACATTTTAAAGAGCTACAGGACATTGTTTAACTTGAACAGATGTATTACAATTTTTGGCGTTTAGTACAAAGTGGTTGTCTAGTGATTCCTAACACAGAACTCAGTTTATATAGCTTGCAGAAGAAGGTTCGAGCTTACCCTCTGAAGGTTTGAACAGATGCCTCTATAGATATTATGTATTTTAAACCACAGCTTAAAACTACTTTTAAGTGATCCTTTTCAGCCAGTCTTAGAATCCTTAGTGCTCTTCAAGCTTCTCTTCTTTAATTTTATTTTAATATTGTTTTATCACCACAGAAAATACTTGTGATTTCCCATCTTTCCCTTCAATTATTCTTTAGTGTCTACTTGCAGCATCACTTACAACTCCTGTCGTGGGCTTTGCAAAACTAGCTGAAAACTGAAGTGCAGAGGACATTTTTTTCTGTATGCAGTGTTAGGTTCATAGCTGTGGGTTAAGACATTCCTCCCTAAGCCCTCACAATTTGTTTTTATTTATTTTGTTACTTCCATTTATGTATACAGGGAAAGCTGATACAAATCATAATTGTGCATATGCAAATGTAATGATTTTCTGTGCTCAAGCTGTTTCCCTGTGATGTGCTCTTCCAGCTCACATTTTCCAGTCTCTCCAGCATTCAGAAATTGTATTATAGTTGCAATGTACCACAAAGCAGATATCTGACACATGACACCAAACAAGTCCCTGCCTAATTTTTTTTCTGTTTAAGAATTGAACTAATCATATTTTGCATTTACTTAATGGTTACATTTATTGATTGTATTTTACAGATAGCTTAACTGAGAGCAGACACTGAAGATAATTTGCCCAAGATTCCAGTATTTCCTGTAAATCTGGTTGTGTTTTCCTGATTTGATTTGGAATGATTTATTAAGAACTATATATAATTTCATAGATCTGTGATGTATCAAGTTTGTGGCTCATCAGATAACATTCAGACTCACCATTTCCCTGTGTGCATGCACCTGGCTGGGTTTTCTTGTAACCACAATTCATTTTATTGCCAAGTTTTCCCAAGCTGAGTATGACGTTACGTTACAAGGTGAATAGTTCAGTTGGATTTCAGCCATCTTTGAAAGCAAAAAGCACTTTTTCCAAATATTGAAACTCTTTCTTGTATTTGTTAGGTCTCTATATAACTCAAAGACAATTGAAGAGATTTTACTTAAACCAAGGATGTAACATTTTTGCCTTCAGTGCTGAAGGCAGAATTTAAAGACACTGTGGAGCAATTGACAACAGGCTGAGAAGGTGGAGGAGTTAGTTGGCATAGCCAGGAGGCTGCGAGGGCCACTCCCATTCTGGTGACCCCCCCTTTGACTTCTAAATCCCTGTAGTCTACATTGCTGGTGAGGATGTGGTAGATGAGAGAGCTTTGAGTTTGACCTAGCCCTGGTACTGTAACATTTAAAGGAAATGAAGGATACAGGCAAGTGAGAACTGGTGAGAGATCCAGTGTAGGCTTTCTGAGGCATTAATGTTCCTCCAGTGGAGTCCTTTTACATTATTCATGCCCTTAGAGCTTTTAGCCAGGCTGAGCACTCTGCACTCAAGTGTGATAGTAGAAGGTAAAAGGAAATTAACCCTGTAGTGGTGTATATTAAGTTTCTTGCCAAAGTAATAATTTTGACAGTGTGTTGAGGAGATTGAAACATGTCTGAGGGAGAGGAAAACAGATGTCAACACCAAACTGGTCTAAGAAAGTGATCAAGAGTACTCTGCAGCAAAGCAATAGAATGACTGCTTGAACTTTTATGGCCCTTTCTGACTTGCCCTTCCTCATCAAAGTATGTCTTCCAAGTTTCAAAAGAAGGTATGTCTTGGGAGCTGCAAGGTGAGCTACTACTCAAAGCTTTCCAGTGATGCTATGGAAAGCTTTGCTGTAGAAGGCTTCAGCATGTTAAAACTGACTGTAGTAGCCAAGATTTCTCTAAGGTACCAGAAATATGTACCTGGATTCCAGCTTCAGTCTGTAAATGTTACTGTCTTTGGTTGTTACTTTGAACATGTTTAGCTTCCCCTAGGTAAACTTCTTAGTTTAGGTTCCTTCTTTTTTTCCTCTCTCTCTTACCTTTTTTTAATTTATCCCATCCTTACATACAGCAGGACTGTGTGCTCAAGGGGGCTTTTAAGAAGAGTTCAGAAACTGGATGCTTTTAATGCAGTGGATCTATATTGGTAATTGACATGGGATATTTGTGCAGGAGTGGTCTCTTTTATTCAGCTTTCAGTCCCTATCTATCTCCCAGCTCCTCTGGGGTTTCACAGCAAGTATCCAGAATGTAGAAGAGATCACTGAAAAAGAAGTGGAGAAAGTGACTGTAAACAGAAGTCCTGTGCTGATGCATAAGCTTAAGGATGTCTAAACTTTGATTTACCATACATATCTTTTGTCAGTAGGGCTAAAATGTGTTAGTTTTGAAGCAGGGAAGATAACTCATGGTGGAAAAAATACAATATCTGTGCCAAGTACTGGTTAACTTGTGAGCACAGAACACAGATTTCCCCATGTGCTCCCAGATTCATTATGTCCAGATTCCTCCTTTTTCATTCCCACTTACAGAAAATCATGTTCAAGGGTAATATTTTTAAAGGCAAATTACTAATGAGAAGTGTAAGGTCTCTGGCTTTTAGGTAAAAAGCAATTCTGAAAATTTTACCCTGGAAAGTATATGTCTTCTAGGTTGGAGGGAGTTGCTTTGGTTTTGCTGGAGCCAAGAATTCGATGCATTTGCCATGTCACATAAGCCTTAAGAATAATTTGAAAGACTGTGCTTTGGAGCCCAGCAGTCTGGATTAAAGGGTCTCTGTGAACCGTGTTCTCTCTCCACGCTCTGATTTTTAGGAGAGAGTAAAAGTGTTTGGGCCAGAGCAGTAAGGACCAGGAGGAAAATAATGATAAAGCACAGTGATTATTGCTAGTCTGGGTATCATAACTGCACCCAGGACCCGTAAGAGACAGAAAGGAGAAGAGTTTAAAAAAAGAAATAAAATCCTTCCTGGGAAGATTTGTGAAGACTGTTCCTCTGTGCTCTTAGTTGTGCAGCCTGATAGCTGCATCTTAAATGAGCTGTTACAGTTTTACCCCTTGGACATTTTTCAGGCTACTAAACATCTATTTTGCTGGACGATATCAGCAATACATAGTACTGAATATTCTTGAGATCCAGATGTTACCATTGGCACCCTTTGAATGATGATTGAGAAACTGTGCTGAAAGTTTTGCCATACTTTTAAAGTATGCTGAGCATTTGATAGTTAAGCAGTTAAACTTTTTTTGACATTGTTTTAACTGCAGCATTTCCTTATAACCATTGCCGATGGCAGATAATTTTCCTCGTTTGGTGTGTTTGCTTCAGTGTCAATCAGGATGTATGATCAGTAACAAATGCAGTGAAAAAGATGCTGGAAGTTCCAGAAAGTCTGTGTTGAAGGGCTCTAGCAGTCCAGGCTTTTCCACCACTTGCCTGTCATTTTATGAGACGCAGCCTTTTAGAGTAGCTCTGTTCTTGTTTAATTTTGTGAACAGTTATAAATATTCCTGTGTTGTTTTGTCCTTCTGTAGGTAATACTTTCAGATTACTTCTATGATACTTATATAAATAAATCTCTAGAAAAATGGCATAAGCATGTGCAGTCGGGCCTGAACCCTCTGACCTCCCCCAGCTCAGTCAGTGGTGGCTCTCTCTGTTCACCCCTAGGTGTTCAGCAGAAGAGATATGTTTGGATTTCAGTCCAGATTTTGGTACCCACCATCAACAATCACAAGGATTTCTGCAGAGACATTGGTGCAAGGGTGTAAGCCTGTGACTTGAAAGAAAGAAACTCTGTGCTTTAGCCATCATTGCTGTTAGTAAAAAGGGGAAGCAATGGGGAAATAAAAAGCAGTAGTCCAACCATGACAGAGTAGGGAAACACCACTCCTCTCTGTCAGAAGAAGTGTGGCAGGAAAGTCCTGCTCTGGAGAACACATAAGCTTAGCCTGAGAAATAAGGGGGAGGAACTGCAGAGGCTGGGTTTCACATAAAGAATGCTGGCTCCATTTGAGTATTCAGCATGCCTGCTATGCTTAATAATGTTGGCATTTAAATTGTTTTAAGCAGGCTTTGAAGTTAGAGCCATGCTGAGTTAAGGTAGAGGTCAGTGTGTTTTAACTGTTGGCTGAACGTTGATAGCAACTCTGTGGAATTTTACATTTTTAAACTATTTGACAGCAAAAGAAATTTAGGAGATACTTAATAAAAAATAATAATTACGGCAGTTTCATATGGAAAAAGCCAACAAATCACAGAAGACTGTTACTTCTCTGCATCCGTAGTGCTTTTCTTCATGGCCTCATTGAACATGTGAAACTAAACTCTTGGGCCTGCCAACACTCGGAGAAGCATGTATTTATGTTTTTAAATTTTGAACCATGCTTGTCAAGTGTATTAAAGCAAGGAAATTCCAGGCAAGAGGGAAATAGGCATCTCCCATTCAAATCGGTGTACAGGCATAATGGCTGTGTCTGGGAAACTGGTACAGAGCAGCACATCAGGCTGCAACCCCTCTGGGCACTGGCAGCAGTGAAAGAGAGGAAATTTTAAAGAAGCTATCAGTGTAGACAAGCCCAACGCTGCTTATGTGGAAGGAACTGATCCAGAAGATTTTATCTTCTGTTTAATTTGTTGTTCTCGCTGCTTACGTCCCATCTTCTCTCTATTCTTCTAACTTCCAGGACTGCTGCCTTTTGCAGGTGAGGCTCCCCTTTCCTGATCTTGGTTTGAAGAGGCTGTGAGACACAACAGCAGAGAGTGGAAGAAGGGCATGCAGTTGTATTGCCTGTATTGTCAAGAGCATTTAGAACACTTGGGATGGTGATTGCTGGAGGCACAACACTGCTTCAGAACCTTTAAGATGTAGTTGAGTGGAGTTTGTACTGGTATAAAGAGACCGGTATGAGTTGAAAGGGCATTTACAGGAGAGCACTCTAGTGCAGCTGAAGTGGGAAAAATGTATTTCCCTTCCCCCCACTGCTTGACAGTAATGTGTTTACATAATTAGTAGGAAAACTGCTCACAAATATCTGTAATTTTCTGTATATTCCCATGGGTAAAAACACTTTCAGAGATCTGTAATTCTGTGTATATTCCCTTGGGGACAGTAGAATGTGTGAATATAAACCACCCTTGATACCACATCTTTGGCACGTCATCTGTCTGTTCCTTCAGGTGTACATAGCCCTTCCCTGCACTCAGAGATTGCAGAAACCAGTTAATCATCAGTGCTGAGGACACCAATGCCCTGAGGTTTGGGGGCTCCACATGTGCACTGTTTCCCCAGGGCTCCCAAGAACTGCCCTCAAGCTTCAGTCCTGGTCTGAGTGGTGTGGTAGGTGTGCCTGTCTCGTGCTGCCAGCCTTGTTTCCTGGATGGACCACAAACCTATGTTGTAGATACTGTGTCTTCTGTCTTGTTCTGTCCCTGACTCTTATCTCCTTTTGCTCCTAACCAGGCCCCTGGGTGGTCCTTGGACCTGTTACATCATTCTCCCTGCTTGGGACTATTGAATGGACCTTGTCACCAGCACACAGGTCTACCCTCCATGTTTAGATATGGTGGCACTGTACTACTTAAAGTGCCCTGGGGTCTCCTTCTCTTCCTCTCCTGGAGCAGCCAGCCCTGGAGCAGCCTGACATTGTGTCAACCGAGTCAATTCTGGTGAGAAAGTAGCCAGAAGAGATGAAACAAACTACCTGCAAATTACCCAAACTTTTTCTCCTGAGTTTCACTGTGTATTCCCTTATTCTTTTATTAGGTAACCAAATTAATAGTTCTTAATCTGTCCAGTGACTCCTCTTGACTGTTCTGGATTTTCTCATGTGCCTCATAAACCTTTTGTCATATTAAAAAAAGAAAAAACCCAAATCTAACTTCAGATGTTTTTATTTTTTTCAGTTCATTACTTCAATGTTTTTCTGTTGTTTTAGGATAAAGTGGTGAGAACTGAACAGTGTTTCACAGTAGAAAGCACATGTTAGTTCTTGTGCTACTCAACTTTTAATTTCTTACACTTCTGAGTATAACTTAATTTGCATTTTTACTGCCTTTTTTACTGTCACTAGTTATTGAGCAGTGAACCTTCATGAAGATGTCTAGTTTTTACCCTTTTTTGGAGTTGGCAATTTGTTTGTGACCCTGTTTTTTAAAAAGTATGAGTTTTTATAATTTTCGCTTTTCCTGCATTGCTTTTACTGGCCTTAAATATAATGTATCATCACATTTCTTCTTAATTCAATTCTTCTGAAGGGAATATATATGTATGAAATTATTATTTGGATTACAATTTGTTTGTATTTCCAAAGTGCATAAGATCCTCATCACAGGTGAGGTGCCAGCTGTTTTGGATGCTCCATGGATGCAGCACAAAAAAACAAATCCTTCATTTCAGCTCACTGGCAAGCTACAGAAGTAAGGTTTATTAATCAAAAACTCACTGTGTCACCATTTCTACTTCTTTAGTGTACAGCGTTTGCTACTTCAAGTCTTTAAAATCTTTTCCTACTGTTAAGTTTGATTAGTTCAAATAGTATTTTCTGTTTGCCAGTGTTATGATTTTATCAGATGTTATTGACAGCTTGCTTTACATCAGTGTTACATGTCATTTTTCCTGGATTTGTGTTCTGCATTTTGTGCCATGATTTGTATAATATGAAAGTTGTTTCCATATGAATTGGTTTGTTTTTCTCTTAATAGAGAATGTTTTTATTAGACTCTGTGTAATCCTCTGCATATGACACATCTTTTCCTACCTCATTAATGTGATATAATCTGGTTTACAGCCCACTGTGATCACAGCCTAGTGACTTCTGTCATTCTACTGCATCTCAGTTTTGCTTGTTATGACATTCTCTTCTTACACGGCAGAGTAATTTTCTCTCTCTTTTATACCATTCTTCATCCTACATCAGCCTCTTGGGCCTCAGATGTTACTGGTCTAAAAATGGGACAGAAATTAACCCTGAACTCAGAAGACCCCAGACACTCCCTTTTACTGCTTTTACAGGCTACCATGTATGAATAAATCTCAATACCTCTCACAGGGAGAACATTTTGAAGGGAGCCAGGGTTATATCACAGTGCTGTCATTTCCACATCCCTCTGCTGTGAGGAATACTTGGAGTAACGATGGGCTGCACAGATAAACCAGTTATCCAGATTCTCCAGCTGTGTTACCCCCACCTTTTCCTTTACCCCCCACCTTGTGGGCACTATTCAGTGCTGTTCTGTCCCTAGTCAGCCTACACCAGTTAGGTACTTGGGGCTTATCATCCGCTTGTCAGTGATGGCACATTATTTCCATACTGCAGCTTCAAAATCTATCCCTGTCTTCAGAGCTCCAGAGAGACCTTGCTTTCTCATGTTGCCTTGGTTATAGAGCCGCCCCGTGCTACAAAGAACACTGGTGGATGGGGAAAAGGAGGATCTGCTGACAGAGGGTGGTCACGTGGAAAATCCTGGGCAGAGTCCCTACCTAGTAAACTGCATTTCCACTTCTACTGGTGTCTCCAGTTGTGAAAAATAACATGCTGTGTGATGGGGAATTTTCATAGCAAGGTGGTGTAGGATGCTTCCTATGTTTACAGCAGCTAATATGTGTGTGTTGCAATATGTGGAGACTTAATTTTGCCAGCACTGGATGCCCCTAGGCCTTATTTGTCAGCACAGCTGTGAACTCAAGTTCTCCGCTGTCCTCGTCGGTTCATCTGTCTTAGGGAGCTGTTGCGTACACAGAATTATAGGATCATTAAGGTTGGAAAAGACCTTCAAGATCATCAAGTCCAACCATTAGCCCTACACCCCCGTGACCACTAAACTGTCTACTGAAACACCACATCTACCCATTTTTTCAACACTTCCAGGGATGGTGCTTCCACCACCTCCTTGGGCAGCCTGTTCCGATGCCTCACCACTCTCTGTGAAGAAGTTTTTCCTAATATCCAATTGAAACCTCCCCTGGCACAACTTGACCCCATTTCCTCTTGTCCTATCACTAGTCACTAGGGAGAAGAGGCCAACACCCGCTTCACTACAACCTTCTTTCAGGTAGTGGTACAGAGCAATGAGGTCTCCCCTTAGCCTTCTCTTCTTCAGGCTGAACAGCCCCTGCTCCCTTAGCCTCTCCTCATAAGACCTGTTCTCCAGACCCCTAATCAGCCTAGTTGCCCTTCTCGGAACCCTCTCCAGCACCTCAATGTCCTTCCTAAACTGTGGTGCCCAAAACTGTACACAGTGCTCAAGGTGCAGCCTCACCAAGGCTGAGTATAGGGGCAGGATCACCTCCCTGGTCATGCTGGTCACACTATTCCTGATGCAGGCCAGGATGCCGTTGGCCTTCTTGGCCATCTGGGCACGCTGCTGGCTCATGTTCAGCCGGCTGTCAATCAAGACCCCTCAAGACCCCCAGGTGCCTATCTGCTGGGCAGCTCTCCAGCCACTCCTCCCCAAGCCTGTAGAGCTGCTGGAGGTTGTTATGGCCGAAGTGCAGTACCCCACATTTGGCCTTATTGAAACTCATGTAATTGGCCTTGGCCCATCTCTAAGCTTCAGTGAGGTCAGGGAAAGTCTAGGCAATCAAGATGATGTAACCTGTATTTTTATTTATGCCGGGGGCTGGGGAAAGGGCTGCCCGGTTTGTAAGAACATCATTGTGATGGGTTAACTTTCCTCCTGAATGATTATGTATGGTACATCATTGCAAATCGGGCTGGCAGCCTGAGCATAGCAATTAAAAGGCCCTGTGTGGGCAGGGAGTCAGCAAGAGGGCCGCGCTCCCGGGGCACGGCCTCCTCCAGCATGTTGGGCACTGGGGCTCCTTGTGCCTGTGCTTCCTGCCAGAGTGAGCCCTCCCTCCTCCCAAGTGCTCCAGCAGGTCACTAATGAACCTCAGCGGGAAAAGACAAAATGCAGTTCATGAATAGCTGTAACAGTCCCCCTTCTCCCACCCACTCTGCTCTCTGTCCTGGGAATGTGCTGCCCACACAGTGACCAGAGAGGAATCTAGAGGCATTTGCAAGATAATGCCATATCAAATGTTCCATTCTCACACTTTCTTCTTGTATTTTCAAAACTGTTTACATATTTCCTTTAAATTTGCATGAATAAGCACATCACTCTGAGGCTAAAAAGGGGGAAATGCATTTGTAAATGTGCAAAGCCACATAACTGTAATAAATTGCTTTAATTACATATGGTGCGTTTAGTTTCTGGAAGCCTATTGTGCATTGCTTCAACAAGTAGCCTTTCCTGTTTGCTTGCTGCTGTTTACCAGGCTAGCCATCCTCCCCAAGTAATCTTCATCCTAATTCTCCGCTTGACAGACACTCACCGAGAGCCTTTGTGATCCTCAAAATGCTCAGTGTCATCTTGGATGTTGCTTGACAGACAGCAAAAGGTAGAGACTAGGTTTTCTTCCTAGGAATTTGGTGTCTTACCATATTTTTAAGTAATATATTTTTCATTAAGTTTATTATGCTTTTAGAAAGATACAAGGTTACAGCTCAAGGTAGAGTTGTCTCTTGTGAATACAGTTTCAGCCAACTAGAAAGCCCAGGTGGAGGTAATTTATATCATCCTCCTCAGGTCATCACAGCTCCTGGGTGTTTGAGCAGTGCTGTTGTGTGCTTTTCTGTAGGTACTGGTTTTCCTGGTAAGTGCCAAGTTCCTTCTATTTTCCTTTACTATTTGGGAGGATTGGGAAGATGTGCTACAAAAGTGCTTTGGCTTCTCAATTTTTGGATGACAAAAGCTACAGAAGCATGATTATGTTACTTTATACAGCTGGCTAAATAATATTTCTCATTCTCTTTTCTTGTCCACTATTGTTTCTATTTGACCTATTGGTTTTTGTTTCAGTCTAGAAATGAAGGTGCTTTTTAACTCTTTCACCTTTTGTAAGGTAGATGGTTTTGGCATTACTAAGCTTAAGTTATTCCCTACATAAGAAGTTATTTAAGATGTTACACAGTAAGAGAAAAGGTCTTACTTGGAAGAATTTCAACTTGAAGTTGAAAAGAGGGTGGCAAAGATTAAAGGAAAGCTTTTCTACTTTCTCTAGGTGTTCTTCCCTATCTGCAGTGAGGAAAAGCTGTTCAGTGCTGATGGGATTAAACACAGAGAAGACCTGACAGTGACATTTTCTCTTCCTCCGGAGAGAAATGATTTTTCAGAAGGTTCAGAGTCAATTTGGAGAGCTAAAACAACCCTTTACATTATGGCCTGTCTGTGCCTGTCATACCCCTGGTCTTCTCTGAGGAGCTTCAGCACAAGCCAGCCAAAGTGATCTTAAGTTTCTAGAAATAACCTTTGTGCAGCCCTTCTTAGAGCTGGGAAACTGATAGCATTCATTTATTCCTCTGCTCATAAATATCTGTGTGTGCAAAAGGGAGATACTTGATCTTCCTTCCCGAAACTTTCTCTCTAGAAGTTGCTATGATCTCAGGATACAATGACCGTATTAATGAATGCATCAGTCAAAATAATCTGATTAAATTGATGGGGGAGAGGGAGCCAGCATATGAAGCAAACAGATTATTTTAAGATAAATGAGATACCCAACTAGTGACTGACTCACTCAGCATTGAAATCTAAGTGTTGCACAAGATTAATGTAATAAGTTATACTATATGGATTTTCACCTAAGAGACAGGCTTGTGTACTGTTACAGAGACCTATAAATAAAATGGTAGCAAAGTACTGCACTTAAGAAATACAAGGTATATATTACTTTATAGTTTTAATTGGTATATATAGGCATATGTGCATTTTGCTTAGTAATGGGCTAGGATATGGCCAGTACTATGAAGAGATGAGCATGGATTTTAAGCCTTGTACATGTACTTTACCAGGAGCTGGTGAATATGTTTTCAGGCATATAGGAAGCTGAGACTTGGGTAGGAAGGGAGTGGCTTTGTGTTACTGAGGCTTCGGGAGCAATTCCCTAAGAGTACTGAGATAATGGAAAGGAAGCTTTCTGTCAGGGAGCATATGTTTTTGTGACAATTACACTGTGTATAGATTAGGACTTCTGGGAGGGAGGGAATGGGAAGATGTGCTTGGAACATAGAGACCATCTGCCAGTACTTTGGCATAGTAATTTCGTTAATGAGAAGCTTATTAGCTCAAGACCAGCTGAGATAGACAGGAAAGGTGGAAAAAGGGTCAGAAAACTGTCATCCAACCACCACTGAAACCACCACTGGAAGAGATGGCTCTCATAACCTGTAAAATCTGATTTTGTTAAAAGAACTGTTTCTGTTCTGCTTGGTAAGAAGGTATCAGTCTTTTTGTTGAAAAAATTTTTTGCTTAATTTTGCGAAGCGATGTGGGACATCCTTTGGTAGGGAAAATAGGTAACTGAGGGTGAGTTGGAATAGACAAGAAAGTGCTAGAAAAAACAAAAGAACAGTGATTTTTAGTGCGAATTTTTTTTTGCATCAAATGACTGCCTTTTCCTTTTGGTAAACACTTGAAGATGCCTTCTGTTGAATGTTGGATATTTAATGTTTGTGGTGACCAAGAATGACACCTTTAAGATACAACTTTGAGGGTGCTAGTCCCAGCCCTCAGCCAGCAACCTCAGAGAGTGCACAGTCTGACCTGTGCTCCATGGGAAGAAAAAAGTCAAGGGGTACTCTGGGTGGGTAGAAAATAGTGCCCCAGAGGCAAAAAGGCAGTGGTTAAGACTCTGTGAAGTCTGTTCCTGCAGCCTCACATTCCTGATTCTGCTGCTGACATGCTATGTGTCCAAGCTTGTGCTGTGTTCCTCAGTTTTGCTGTTGTGTATATCAGAAAAATTACACTTAGCCAGTTTTTGGGAGAGCTTTGTTATTATTCTGTTGACACAAGACAAATGCTATGGTATTTAAACAGCTGATTTTCTTTTTACAGTTGAGTCAGACTTGTCTAGGTGAGGGTGAGATGGCAGAGCCTTTGCCTGTAGAAAATGGTGTTTAGAAGTGCAAAGTGGTTTGAACATTAGTATTTAGGAAATTATTTCCCTTTTGTCTGGTTTTATACTGTTCAGGTTAGACATAGTTACACTGAAAAGAAGGAGTAAGAAAAAAGTGTTTCCCATGAAAAGCCCTATAATCTGCAACTGTCTAGGTCCACAAGAGCATGGATGTGTTCAGATTGTGAGGGTTATGAAATTGACCAGCAAGGTGGTCTGGTAAATAAAGCTGGACAAGGGCAATTTCTGTTTGCACTGCTAGGATAAAAAAGGCAGTTTCCCCTGACGTTTTTGCTGACTTATAAAGTAACTCAGATGGGGCATTGTGTCTGACTTTGTCTATTGTATATATTTTAAAACAAAAGAAACGTGCATTTTCAAAAAATTAGTAGAAAAATATAGCTTAGGAGTGTCAAAACACCTAAGCAAAGTGAGCCTTAACTGAAAGGGGTTGGGTTAGTCATCCACTTTGCAGATTCTCTTTTTCTGTTGAGGAGTGGAGAAGATTAGTGAGATTAAAATCTATGTTATTACAGAGATAAGAATGGCTATGGTTGGGTCCCAAAGGAGAAAGAAGTCTTTTAATATTATTAAAAAACCCCAACCCTTTGAAGTGATTCATATGTAATGCTTAGACAGTTCCATGTTAAAAAAATAATTACAATACTGTGGGGTATGGTTATATACGTAAATGTATGTAAAGATACTGGCACAATGTAAGTTTAAATCCTGGCCCTGTGCTTGTTGAATTCAGTAGAAATATTTCTGATGGTTGTGACAAGTGTTAGATCAGATTCTTACACTGATATGTAAAAGTGTTCTAAAACTCAAACTGAAGCTTCTGCTTTTCCATTTTTTTTTCTACCTGCCTTAAAACGGAGTGGAGTTGATTGAAAGTCTTAAAACAAATTTGTTGTGCACACCAGACCCTGCTGTGTTTCATCTTTTGAAACACTGTTTGATGGTATCCTACAGTGATAATACTCAATTGCCATGTCATATGCTTTTTAAACTGGCAGTTCATGTATTTTCTTTCTCAAGAAGTGGAAGAGTATTGTTGGTCCCACAAGGACACGGTAGGTCAGGGTTTTGGCTCACTTACAAGTCTAAAAGGCTTTGCACTTAGTGAAGCCATAAAGAAACCTCCAGCTGGCTGGATGCCTCTCTGAAAAACACAAGTGTGGGCTTATTCTGAAATAATGCTCAGGCAAAGCTGTGTATGCCTCCATCTATTGAGATGAGAGAGGACTTGGAGGGGTCCTTGACTGATGTTCCAGTGAAGCCAGTAAAGTTAGATGTTTCCATGAAAACACAGGGAATTTAATCACTGATTGCCTGAGAATCACTGTGAAAGGGTAGAATAAGATGGAGGAAGAGAAAGAAGGAAGGCAGCAGAGAGCTTTTAACTGAAGCTATGAAAAGAAATTAAGAAGGGAAGTAGAAATTTTCATTTCAATGCAAGCACAAAAGCTCCCTTAGCTGTTTATGTGAGCTATGAAATTCTGGAGCTCCACATAGTGTTTTCCTTCCAGCAGCAGAGCTGAGGGCCCTCATTGGGAGTGTAATATACAGCCTTGCTTTTGTGTCTTTCTGGGTCAATGGCTCTCAAGCAGTGCCACACAGAGCTACTTTAGTTGCACTTCCATGAGTCAATCTGTAAGTACTGACACTTCTCCCTGATCATAACCCAGTGTCCTAGAGCATTTGCAGGCTTTTTTGGCTAATCATCTCAAAGCATTTATGGTGTTCCTTGAACTCAGGTTGGTTGATTATGTGCACCTTTTTTCAGATGCCATTCTTTCTGAAAATTCAACCACAGCTGAATTGTTGACTTCAGAAGACCAAGTCAAAGGATGTGGCCAAGTCCTTGTACCTGTAGCGTTGAAAGAATTTATACTCCTCACATTGTTCTGGCACTACTCTGGGTAGGCACAATCTGTAGCATTGTCTCTTGGAAAAGAAGGAGGAAGAGAATTACTGGTTCATGCTAAGATTTTTTTTCCAGGCATAATGAACAATAGGATCAAGCAGTTGCATTCTTTATATTCTTCTAAAATTTATTTGTGTGCCAGGTTGTTTTCCTCTGCATCCCAGGAAATATAAAGAAAGAGGGATGGTAGACAGAGTTAAAATAGTGCGTTTAAATATTTTTCTGAACAAGTTCATATGGTAGTGGAGACTTCTGTGGATGGGTCAGGTATCTGTTTCCGTTTTTGGGAAGATTTGGTGACAATTTGAGCATTTATATAGCCAACCGTGGTGGCGATTGGGAGCCCCTAGGAAGGAGGGAACAGTCTGTTCAACATTTGTGTGTTTCTCACCAGCTGACTGCACTTGCAGCCTTCACCATCAGCTGCTGGGTGAACGTGTTTTGGAAGTCTGCAGCAGTGAGGAGCAGAGCTTGAGAAAACCATGGAATGAGAGAGAAAGCTGTCATACCTCACAGTGTGGGGAAGATCCTGAATATACACATCTTTTTCTGAGCATTGGCTAAACTGCATTTGGGGCTGAACGTAGATTAAGCATGTAAAAGATAATTGAGTAAGAAGTTTTGATTTCTTCCTTCCCTTCATCCCCCGAAAGCATTCATTATTTTTACCTGTTTTGTCCATTTCTAAGTATGCAAATTGCCTTCCTCTCACCTGCTGAAAAAGGCAAAATGCATCTAATTAAACAGGTGCAAATACAACCTACCTGTTAACAAGTCTTGTCCTTTCACAATTTGGCTTCAAAGTATTATATTTATTCTTCCAGATTTGTATTTCATTCAGCTATGTGCATTTGCATCCACGAAAAAGCCCAATATATTTGGTTTGTTAAATTGACTATCTCTCATCATTATGTATCTTTACTGCCAGCAGTGCTATGTCCACTTATTGGGCATCTTGGAAGTTACTACTATGAACCTTAAAGTGCATACAAGGAAAGCTGTTTAAACAGCCCATTCAAACTGAAATATGGGCACAACTACATTTTCTTTATTGCCACGTGTCTTTACAGTCATATCAAAAATGTGTTTTGTAGCTTTTAGTTGGATATAGTTTATTGGCTTTGTTTTCTTCTTAATTCTAGTTTTAATTAGTTCCTTGGTGGGAATGAATAATGATTTGTAATTGCTGATTCATTCATGCCATTTGTGAGGTTAAATGAGGAGCCGTTTATACTTTGTTTTTTCCCCCACATCATCTTAGATATTGGAGGAATCCCCTCTGCGATGTAGAGTGCACTTTGCTTTATGATAAAAGACAGAGATAAAAGTAAGCATAAGGCAATATTGTCCAGATCAAATATTGACAATGATAAATGAAAAATGTAGAGAAGGAATTACATGGACTTAAAGTCAGAAGGCTTCTGACTTAATTTGCTTTATTTAATGGAGGAATAAAATGAGACAAATAAATGACCCTCTTCTTGAAATTCTCCATGGTAGCTGTCAACTTCACTGTAAATTGGGGATCACAATTTACACAGCGTTGTGTTGATGTCAAGTTCATTCCTATGGGATTTGGCCTCCTAGGTGTTTTCAGGCTGTCTGTAAATCTAACACATTATTGCCTTTCATTAATCTGGTTATTCGTTTCCCTTTTTTTTTTTTTTAATGCTGTTTTTCTTGAGATAACGATGGCTTTGTGACTGGTATAGAGGAGATAAAGTATTGCTTTGTCTGTGTGAGCCATGGTTTATTAGGACCCAGGAAAGAATAGTACCAAACTAGGTGTCTTATAGTTCTTTTGGGAGCTCTTAATTTTAAATGCTTTGGGGAGGAGTAGCCTAAACAACCCACGAGCAGAATTGTTTAAATTAATCTGGATGAAGTGAAAGGTTTAAATGCAGTGCTCTGCTACTTTAACCCAGTAATGCAGATACTGCTCAATGCTACGAACTTAATTACCGTATTTCTGTCAGGAGGCAGTGGCTTTGTGGCAGAATGGAAACTGACAATCTTTTAGATACAGCTGTGTAATAAGTAAATTGCAATTTTTCCTTCAAGACCATTCTTTGGAACAGTCAGAAACAAAGGGAAGAAAAAGAATTGTCGCGGTGGAAGTACATCAGCTGAGAAGGCTGTTTACTTCCTACCCACATGATGACAGCAGAAAGCAAAAGAGAACAAGGAGGGATCTTTTCCTAATATTTTAGTTGTAGTCATTCCCCCCTTTTTTACAAATTTCTTCTCATAAAGACAGCACGATTTTAGCTGCTGGGCTGCAGCATTGGGCAGAAAGTTGTTACACTGGTATCTTTTTCCCCATTGATCTTGATTGCAGTTGGTTTACTTTTTTGCGTGTTGGGAGGCATACAGCTAGCTGATGCTAGGAGGGAAAAGGACAGAGGCAAAGGCAGATCGCATTTTGGTTTTAACACTTTGCTGTTTGCGTTGGCCTTTCTGAAAATCGGATGAAGATTGAACTTCTGGAGCAGTCAAGGGTGATGGGCATTTCAGAGAAGCGTGGTTGCAAAGCAGGCACAGTCATGCTGATGGCAAATGGGGTCTGAGCCACATGCCCTCTGTGCCATGCATAGGCTTATAGGAAGGAATCCTTTCCTTTGTTTCATGCGAACAAGGTGATGCCTCAAAAGGACATGAAGCAGGTCACTGGTTGAATGATGAACCATGCTAAGCTATTTGCTTTGCGTTATGGAACTGATGCTTCTCCTACCTTAGATGGCTCTGCCTTTTTCTTCTGTTGTGAAAGCTTATCTGGTGAATTTACATGTAAGGCAAGCCAACATACAAGAGGGAGGGGAGGAATTTAAGAGATCACTTCTAGAACTTTGAAAATGAAACTGCTTTCTCTTACCAGAAATATGAACTCACTTAAGAGCTTCACTGGGTCTCAGAAGCCATTTCACTTCTCAGACCAGTTCTGCGTAATGCACGTGAATGAGCCATAGAGGAGCTATATGTGTTAAGGTAATCTGTTTAGATGGCAAATGTCCTTGATTAACTATTTCCGTTATATCCTTGCTGCCTAGTTTCTGTTTCTTTCACGTCCTTGGAGATCCTGACAGGGAACGCGTTTTTTTTCCATGGTGCTTCTTTCTTGAGCATTTGTAATTTTTGATAATGACGACTTCTGATAATTCTTCCTTGGTTTCACTCTTTCCCACATAGCTCTACACCTTTTCTCCCCCTTCTCTATGTACATTCCCCACTTTTTTTCTTGTTTCCTGCAGTCCATCCATCCCTTTTCCCCGTACCTACTGAAAGTCACCCTCATCTTTGCTCTGTGTTGTCTTTGTGCAGCTTTAAACTGTAAAGCTACACAAATCTTTTAATAATGTTAGGAACTATTTGTTATCCAGGAAGACAAGCAAATCTTAGGTGCCTGTGGGTTTTATTCTCTATTTTATTCTTTTACAGAAATGAACTTAAAATCTGCACCATTTACTAAGCAGGACTTTCTACTCTCAATTCATGTCCCTGTAAATTTTTTCATATTTTGACTTTATCAAGCTACCTTCTATGTTTTCCCGATGTATGTTTTTGTCATTTTATATTTTCTCTGTGCTTCTGATTTGAGATTTTTAAAATATTACTCTTTTTTAGCCTAAGGAGAACAGTGTTTCTTTGGTGTAATTACTACAGAGTAGAACTATTGCCTATCTAGTGTGACTTGAATTGTTTACCTCAACTGAGGATAAGATCTTCATGAGAAAATAGTTCTATTTGGTTGCACTCCCATCTGAATAACTGTTCCTCTGACTAAGTGGACCCTGTTGTATTTGGATAGTGTAAATATTAATGTTGTGCTTACAAAAACTGTGCATCCTTCTCATTTTCCTGAAAGTGGTTTTATCTCATAATGGTGAAGGGGACCACACATGTACTCTGGTTATGTGTCCTGGGCATTCCAGGCAGCATCTGTTACACTCAGGTTTGATCTCTTTTTCCAGAGTAAAAAGTAAAGTGAAACTTTCGGTGTGGCTGGTGTTCAAAGAATGAAACTGTTAGGAATACAAATGCCTTGCCTATTGAGTCTCCATACAACACACACCCTGACTGAAGGGAACTCCTGCAGGAGCCTGAATGGCCAGTGCACAAGCTCCTGAGCTTTCACACTACTGTTGTGGCTGGTAAATTTGAAACTAAATACAGACACAAGAAAAGATACGATGCTCCTGGAGTTAATAACATCTTTGAAAGTAGCTTAATTGTGTGCTAGGCAGAGGTTCATTTATATTAGTAAATGCTTTGATGCCTAAAGATGAAATGTGATGTCGCTTTCTTTGTTAAGCATTTGGGATGTGGTATGTAGCAGCTGTTGATAATGGTGGTAACATGCACTTTGTGCTGAGAGCTTTCCAAACAAACAAATCTGTTTGCTTCTCAGAGAAAACATAGGCAGATAAGTATGTATGGAGAAGGGAAATGGAAAATTCTTAGGCAAGGTTTTTGCCACCTCACTTGCATTTCTGTGGAAGTGACAGCACTGTCATCCCTTTAGTGTTGCTTTAAACCGCTTCTTTAGTTTAAGGTTCTTTAAAATAAATCTTGTAGTGAAATCAGATTTGGCCAGTTCCAGTCATATTCTACCTATGGAAAAATCTATATGCTTGATAATATCACTGTGTTCTTTATATTTAATCACTGGCTACTTATTAATTGTTGTGTTCAGTTTAAATTCCTTGTTACCCCATTCAAATAGTGTTAAATTCTGCCTCACCTTACCCTGTTCTTCTGTTTCTGTGTCATGACATGCTTTAGTGGAAAGCTATGGGACTGCAAAAAGCAGAAGTCTCTACCTCATTGATACAGCTGTTTACAAGCTAAAGAGAACTGTTTAAAAGCTGAAGAGGAAATTATTTGAAACTCATGTTCCTCTCTGAGTGTCTCCTCCGCATTTGTGATCTATTGATCCTTTTGGGTTTTTTTCAAGTCTGCTGTATTCTGGAAAGTAAAACCAACTAGATCAGAGTAATACTCCATCGCCACTTTGGTAATAATTTGCATCAGAAAGTGCAAGATATTTTAAAGTGAAACATCATGGGACAGCCATCCCCTATGGAAAACTTATATTAAATGCCATTAGTTGGATTTTGGTTTATCTGTTTGTGTGAATCTTAAGGACTACTGTGGGAGTAGTGGACACGTAAGGAGTTTTATCCACTGCCATTGTATAAATTCTGCTAATAATTAACCTCCTAATTTGATTGTTTTTCTCTGTGAGTTATTGACACAGTTCAGTGAAAAACATTTCTTTAGTTGCCTGTTCCTTTTACAATGACATCAAACATTCACAGGTTTTGTAGGTTAGGTGTTTTGCTGTTGCATCTGGCTGTTTTGATGTTTACCCTGGTGTGTTGGTATCTGTGGAGGCCAGGTGTGTAGAGCTTCTCATTCTGCCTTCTCAAACTGTTTAGTGAAGAAACATAAGAATTATTAATCAAAATAAAAGAGGAAGGTTGTGTGCTGAGGAAGAGTAGGTGCTTTTTTTCTAAACTAATTTTTATCTAACCAGGAAAAGGGAAAAGAGGGAATTTTGCTCTTGTAAATATGTGAGAAAGGCAGGGAGTTGGGCACGCTTGGTTATATTTACAGGTAGCACAAATGTGGTTCTTATTTGTTTACTAATTGACTGTAAAGGTATGAAAGATTATTGGAATCTCAAAGGTCAGAGTTTTTGGCTGAATCAAGGTCTGCATGAGCTGGAAAGCTGCAGGAGAGTACTTGTCTACCTGAGACAGCTGATGTGGAAGAGCTGCCTTTAGAGGCTGTCTGACAGGTATAGTAAAATTAGTAATTACCATTTTAGCCCCAACCCTGTTCTAATCTGTTCCCTCCCTTGGGATTTCAGTGACTCCGCTGAGATGTCTCACTGGCAAACTGCCAAGTTTCCTGAGCGTCAGTTAGCTTCAGTAAGTACTTTCATCTGTGTGATGGCCCGCCAGGTAGAGGGGTGGAGGAAGGGTGTAACTCCATTCTTCTGTGATTTGTTTTTGTTTCACAGTATACCTAATGGTCCTGACTCTTTTAAAGGCTTTGGCAGTAGCCTGCACAGACATTTTCACATCACTGAAGTTTTACTGAGCTGATTTAGCTGTGGCCAAGACTAAAGAAGGTAGTGTCTTATAGTATGCTTTGTTGGCTGCTTCAAAGGCAACAATATTAATGAACAGCTGTGAGAAATCCCATTAGGAGTACGCTGACATGTCCAGTTCTCTCAGCTCATATGATATTTGCTTTTTATGTGAACTTCGTTTTTTCTTTGTGGTTTACCTCTAAATCCAGGTTCCTAGTTTGTTGGTTGGGTGGGTTTTTTCCTTTGCACTTGTCATTTCTCATCTTGCCCACTCTCACTCTTGCACAACTGAGCGTGCTGCAGTGCAACCCTACGTCATTGTCTAGTTGGTGCCAACAAGGCTGTTGTCATGGCCTCGTTCTGTCCTCATGCCATGATTAGTGTAATCATTACCTTGGTTCTGGAGAGCGAAGGTGCTCTTGCTAAGTAAATGTTTACGATCAGTGATGGAGGCTAACATCAGGGAAGAGAGAGAAGCACTGTTTAAAGTCTTGTTTCTTTTTTATTTATTTTGAAATAGAACATTGTTTCTAAGAGAAGCAGCTGATGAGTATTTTTGCTTCACCAGACTGTGATCAGAGGTAAGTGCAGAATCTTTTGTGTTTTTATGGGCTGACATCTCCAGATTTGGCAAGGGAAAGAGCTGCTCACTTAAGTACTTTTGAGTGGTCTCATGTCAAAATAAGAAGCAAGCAATCAGGTAGGAGGAGACTAGACTTGTATGCTGCAGTGTGAAGTTGCGCTCCTCCTTCCTTCCCTTAGAATGATTTGTAGAGGAAACAATTCTGTGTGTCTCCTGTTGCACAGTTGTCAGCATGAAGTGGCACATGAGTTAATTTGGATCAGGAAGGCATTTCTGATGGCAGTTCCTGAGTGAGATGGGATTGAGTGGTTGCTTATTGCTAAATATTACTTTATTTAAATGGAGTTACTACTTCTATACCTTGTGGGCAAAATTTGGGGCAATGTTGTTCGATATCCGTTAACTCTGCCTTTGAAAAGGAATGGGAAGAATGGAAGCTAAAAAGCTTTTAAAGTTTCAGATTTTGAATTTCACCAAATCTCTGACCCATGCATAACAGCTATAAGATCCCTTTGGGAATGACTATATGTTGCTCCCAGCATAATGAAACTGCATTCGTATCTTATACCCACAGGAAATATCATAAATGTAATTAAAATTAGAAATACTGGGTTGGTTTAAATTGTGTTGAAGAAAAGGAGTCCTACTTTTTTTCTCTCAGTTCCACCTGGATGAATAGTGAAGGAAGACGATTCTTGCGAAGTTCATTTAGGGTATACATTTGAGTATTACACTGTAATGTAGCAAAAAAGCACCAGTCCTGTTGAGGTGCCTGATGCAAAACATAAAAATTCAGGCTCCTGTGAAATTTATGGTTTTCAGGTGCTGCAACACTTGCAACAAGGCCACTCCCATCTTAAGCTTGGAAGTTCCTCCTGCAGTCAGTGCAGTAGAAAAGGGATGATGTGGTCAAGTCTTGTCTCCATATAATGTTCCTAGATTCTTTGCTTGGAAGAATAGAGATGATTTGGGTTTGTGTGTGTGCTGGACAAGTCTGATTAAAATACTTTTTTTATGCCTGAAGAGTGTTCTCAGTTATATGGATATCTCAGAGTGCTGTATACGAGCACACTGTTACGTCTCAGCTGTGCAGAAAATAGAGGGGGAAAAAAGGGAGGATGGAACAGCAGATTACTTAAGCAATCAGGCTGGGTTTTTCTAGAGAGGAAATTGTGGGAGCTGGTACTTAATGCTGAGTTTCAGTGCAGAGAGACTCAGGTGGTGAGGAGAGGTGGACATGATAAAATAAGGACTTCAGACTGTTTGAGCCCTACACATGATACAGATCTAAACTTCTGTCTGTCAACCTGAAGCTGAACTTTAACCGTAATTCTGGAAAGCCATAGAGGAGTCTGATACTGTTGCCTAAAAGATTTTTTCCGGGGCTGATCTCCATGCAGCTCCCACTTTTTTGGCAGCCCCTTCTCAGCTCTACTCGTGCTGCAGCTCTATGCTTTCTCTCACCTGTCGTGGGCCTCTCACCTAACCCTAACTCACCCCTAACCCTGAGTTTCCTGGCGATACATGAACAAGAGTCTTCAGGTGTTGGTTGGATAAAAAGATTTTGAAAGTTTGGAGAAGAGGTACAACCTGTGTATTTGGTGTGCTTCTGTTTTCATAGCTCATTATTCCAGCGTGATTCAAATAGTAAAGCTTGTCTTCTGTAAACTTTTTGTTGTCCATTTTGCAGGTGTGATTTGCAGAGACTAGTAAAGGAGCAAAAATAACTTGAAACAGATAACAAAGGTTTTTGTGCTTGGAATACGTTGTTGTGAGGAGTAGAGTGGTAATAGAAGCCAGGACTACTTCTGCAAACTCGAGTAGAAACGGAATAAATTAAAAGAAAAAAATTATTGTGGAGTAGAATTAGTGTAATGACCACATTAGCATTTGTTTGGGTTGAATAGTTGTGTAATTCCAGAGACACTTGGTATAATATTCACATGAGAATTTGATAAGTATAGTAAGTGAGAGGGTGAAAATATTAATGGAATGCTTCGTATATTTTACTAATGTCCATGTATATGTGACAGCATGGCTAGAACAGCAAAGGCAGAGGACTGTTTGATTTCAAGTACAGCCCCAATAAATTGCCACTGCACCTCTGATTTCATTCACAAAAAAGCTAGGAAATGGGTGAAGACAGGAAAATTGTAGAATTGATAGCAGATTGCAAAGAGGACCATGCAGTAGAATATATAGCTAGATAGGCCATGTAGAACCCATTTCACTGTATATGAAAGCAGTGTTACTGGAAACTAAGTTACTGTTACTAATTTAAAAGTGGACTTTGGGCATTCTTTGTGGTAACTCATTATTAGTTCATCCTTAGCAATACTTACTTATTGGTTAACAATATTTTAATGCTTCCTGCAATGAGGTGCCTGTGCCAATAAAATCCCGCTGTTAAATTATAGAAAAAATAACAGAGAGAGTCACAAAATGCCTGCAGCTTTTTAATAAACCTTTATTTTCCTAAAAGCTTTTTTTTCCTGTGAGATACATCAACTCTATTCAGTTGCAGTAGAAGTAGAGGGACAATTAAATCCTTTTCCATTATATTTTATCTTTTTCTGGTTCCTAACTGTTTGTTTTGTTCTGTCAGTTGGTTCTAATAAGGACTTGTCTACTAGGTATTGCTTTGCAGTCACCAGTTCTTAATCTCCTTGTCTGGGCCAGGTGATAGTAACCAATTCCTCTGAAACTTGGGGAATCAATCTAATCATATCAGTGAGGTCCTGTCATTGAAACCTCTCCAGAAATATGCTGGTTTACTCAGTGTGTTCTTCATTACATCATGCCACATTTGTGCAACAGAGATGTATTCTAGTACTTGAACATGATTTGGTCTTAAACATTTTAATTAGTTTATTGTACTGAAGGTCAGGACACCTGGCAAGTCAGTGGTGGATTTTTGCCAGTTACTATTTACATAATTATTAAGGATTGGCTGTTGCTGAAGATGAGCCTGTTGGGTATTAAAAATGAATAAAAAAATGAAATAACTGTCTCAAATTGTAGGCACCACTAAGTGTAAAGACTATTTAAGGCTAGCAAACTGCATAACAACACCTGGTAACCTCATTATCTTTTCCTCCATATAAGCTCACTTCATCCCCAAGTGGACTTTGGAGATCTTCTGTGAGATAAGAAATGTGAGCACAGCTGAACAGAGACAAAAAAGTAATTACGATGCAGAAGGGCACAACTTAGGGTGATACGGCAGGGGCATGTTCCTCTCTTCTGAATGTATCATCTATTTGTCAATCGAATGGCTTAACTCTGGCCCTTTTCACCCTTCTTGCCATGCATTTTAAATTAAAATAATCTTATGGTTGGGGAATACATCAAAAGCCTTTTTTCTGCTTTAATATGAAAGAGGAAAAGTAACATGAGAGCATTCAGTTTTCTCCTGTAAAGGCAAACACGTTCTTCCTTTCTTTCACCTTCTTCCACAAAATTATTCATGTGCTTATATATTACAAAACTCTTATTAGTCTCTCAGATTGTATTTACTGTACCGGGCATTGAGCTGTTGATCCAAGACCCTCACCAAACCGCCAAGTTCTTTCCTAAGGCCATGCTTAAAGTCTTGGATGTAAACTTAGGTTGTGATTATGGGCAACTACAGGGCTTCCTGGAAAGCACCTATCCAGTCAACAGTTGCAGGAGATTAATAAATTCGTTGATGTTTAAATCTATTCCTGCAACCAACATGCACCAGCCTCTTGTCAGGGCATGGCAAGGGCTGGGAGCTGAGGCAAGCCAGGAGGCAAGGGTGACCCCAGTGCAGTGCCCTCCCTGATGGGTCACAGTCCCACAAGGTCTGAGCATGGCAAGCAGAGCCGGGTGCTGGTAACAGCGTCTGTTGACAGTCCCAGGCAAGTTAGAGACTCCATCCAGAATTTTAAAAGACAGGGCTGGAGACAAAACTACAGCATGGATCCAAAGTCCACCAAGGAGATAGGGCCAAAGACAGGACTGTGTACAAGCTACAGCATATATACGAAGGTTCTTTCTAGGAGACAAGCTAGTGACAGCCTACATCAATCCAGGAGACACTGCCAAAGCCAGGGCTGCACACAGGGACACCTGCAGCAAAGTTCAGGCAAAGAGCAAAGGCCCAGGCCTGAGCTTGAATGGGCATGCTGAGAAGTAGGCAGAGAGAGTGCGTGGAGGTCCCATGTGAGAGTGGTCTGTGCAGGTAAGGGTTTTGATGATGCAACTGGTACCTATAGTAGAGCCCCTTTGTTTCACTGAAGAGGCAGAAAAGGGTTTTCCCTCATGCATATTCTGGCCCCAGAAATTGACAGCTGTGTCATTCTAAACAGTGGATGATGGCTCACTTGTCTCCTGATGTAAGAGACAGAGGCATGTTTTTAGGAATACAAACCTTTTACTGTTTTTTGTTTGCGGTTGTTTTTTTTCCCCTCTTGATCCCAAAGTCAACAACATCTAGACATTCTAAAGAACCACTCTGGTTTTGTATTTCTATGCTAGGCCAAAAAAAGGATAATGTGACTTAGCTGTCTTCAATTGAATTTCAGACAGGGTAGATTTCACCAGTGGCATCATAAACATTCAGGCTAGCTAGAAATTTACCAAAATTCGTGCAAATAAAATGAGTTTATGGGAACTGAACAGATTGTACCTACACAAGTCTGCAGGGTCCATCTCCTTTCTCAACCCCCATCCCTGCCTCAATTCTGGCAATGTTCACGTGGCTTGTTATTCCAATGAGCTATTGTTGGGTTTAACTGTAGTCTTCCTTGTGTTATGGAGTAGATCTCTGTTAACCTCAGTTAAAGGGCAAATTGACGACAGGTATCTGTTTCTATGTTAACAAACAGGTACTGGCTGGGTTAAATGCATCCTTAAATCTTCTATCCTTTCTGTGGCTGCTAAAGGGAATGAATTTGCCTTCCTCCCTTGGTGATCCCCAGAAAATCTGTTTTATGTCCAAGTATCTTTTTGAGAAGAGCTAAGGTAATCTAGAGTCTTTCTCAATATTTGGGTGAGAAAGGATGGAGGAACTCGAAAGAAATAGAATTTTTTTCAGGTAGTTAGTGCAGTATTAAAACACCTCAATAGTGATCTATCTTTGCTAGTATTTTTTCTAGTGAAATTTGCAGACAAACATGTTTGTTCTTCACTGGCTGTAGTGAGAGTTTCAAGATTTATGGGACTGGTGACAGCATATTCTGTGCATTGCGACTACCTGTAAAATGTGGTAAAGCAAAGTCAATCAGTGGAAAAGGGAAAAGTGGGCAGAACCCTGGGGGACAGGATCTGTGCACAGAGGAGACTAGGGAGGTGGGGTTGGGTGTGTTGAGACTGAAGAACTGGGTGAAAGATTCTTGTTTGACGCATTACTGTAAACTGTACTAGATTTGTTATGTGTTTCTATCTGGAGGTTAAGAATTGTTCAGGGATAGCACTATCAACACTATCATGCTGTGGTGGCTTACAAATAAGACTTGATCAATAACATTTTTCAAAGAATGTAAACTAAACAAACAGATACCTTGCTATGTCTTCGTTGTTTCAGAACCATTTAGGCCCTGTCTGTTTCTCAACTGCAGTCAGTGTAAATAGGATCCTAAACCTGAGCCATTTTGAAAAAAGTGTAGCAGAAAAGTGAATGTCAATCTGACATGGCAGGGCACGAAAAATGTTTTGTCCAGCCATTTGAAGTAATTATAAAGGTCCAAGTAAACACCTTGTAGTATAGCCCAAAAAATGAGATGGTGGAGAGAATTATTTGGTGTCTTTTGGGGTATGAAGCCAGAATTCCAATATAGGTCAGTTAGCAGATTTGTTTGGACAGTGGGGATTTTGCTCCTTTTTTATTTAACTTTTCAAAGTTAATTACAAACTAAGGCTGCTTATTTCAGACATACTTACCTTGATACCATATACCCTTTTAAGCTACTCATACAAAGCACAGCAAGAAGTTTAGGTCTAACCAACATCCTGGAAGGTATACCATTACACGGTATGACCTTAGAAAGGAGGAAATACTACAGATTCTCATAATATTTTTGTAATAACCACCATAGTTATATTTGGTATAGAGGCTCTAAAAGGACTGTCTCTTTCTCCAAATAGTTGGTTCTGGTTTTCAGGTGGGTTTTCAAGATTATGAGTATTAGAGGTAGAGGAAAGATACAGGCTGGTCCAGAAACGCTGCACTGGGCACGTGATTTCAGCCAGTGACAGAAGAGGGACTTTTATCTGAATCCTGACTAGACATTTTGAGTTTGCTTTCATTTTTCCTGGGCTTTTTCCTAATAAGTTACGTGCTGTTTTAGTTCACAGATCTCCAAAAATTGTCTGATAAAGACATTGACACCTCTATAATGAAGTAAAGCTACTGATGATTGTCTTGATTTTCCTGGTTACCTTTCCTTGGACCCCTCAGTAGCAGTCTGCTGATCCTGGTGGAAAACCTCTGCTCTGTTGTACAATTCTGCAACTGTGCCTCTTCTATCACTATGATGAGTAAAATACATTGCCTAGTGAATACAGAGGTCACATAATGGTGTCAGAAAGGCCTATTTTATAGCATAGCTAGTGCAGGCAATGTAATAGAGACCTACTTGGTTATCCCAGTATTCATGAGAGGGGAAGCTGTCTGGGAAGGGGCGGCCGTACTTAAAACATGCAGCAGTAGAGACTGTCTCTTAACTGGTAGCAGCACCCAGCATTTCCCTCTTTATTTCCAGGGCAGCCACCAGAAAGCAATATTGAGCAGAACTACAGCTTGCATCATGCCAGGGCAGTTAGGAGTAACTGTTTAGGAAAATATCACTGAAATCTCACTGTAAATACCTGCTAGCATTAGGACATAGTTGGTGTACTTGCCTCTAAGTGATAGTTAACAGCAATTGAGCTAAATTTTTATCTGCTTGCCACTGATCTGGGGGACAGTATGGAATAGTTTTGGGAGTTGTGGGAGAGAGTGGGAAAGTGCAGGAGGTGTAGATAGGGAGGATGAAGAAGAGGAAATCTAGCCTTTGAGAGATACACTGAAGTTTTGACTTTCAGCAGTGAGCAAAAGTTGTATTCATACACATGGAGCAGCAGTAATTCTTCTCTCTAACATTTTCTAAGTGAATAAATTTGAAAAGACTACCAGCAAGTGTCAAATAAACCTGAATCTCTATAAAACACTGGAGATAGGAGGAAAATGTATTAAATATATGGTGAAAACTCGTAATGAAAATCTTCCTTATTCTAAAAATCAGTCCTTTGTTGTGTGGAGTCAGGATTTTCTGTCGTCTTTGTGATTAGTGGAGTATTAGGAGATTTCCAACATCTGCTTTTTGCATGCTGCGGCTTGAATGGAAAGGGTTTGTTTACTAGTAGAGATGGGGGCTGGAGGCTAAAAATTTAAATGAATTTAGATGATGTATAAGTGAAAATGTTTGTCACCATCGTCCATCTGCATTTCACAAAGAGGCTTGCAAGCTTGCAGTGCTGCATTGTAGCATGACATGTATGTGAGAAGATTTTCTTAAACAAGGCAGAATACAGAGCTGTCTCCTCTGTTAGATGTGGAAATCACATTTTTCAAAGGTACTCAACCTCCATTTAACTTTTGTTGATCGATTAGGACAGCAGAGCTAGCTTCATGTGTGTAATCCTTATCCCTCAGCAGCTTGTCCTTTATTCACCAGTTAGCAATAAATATCCTAATGTCTGTGTGCTTTTCTTTCTGAAAAACTTTAGGTTTTTTCTGTTTTCACATTAAGCTAAATAAATAATTTGCTATGTTTTTGTAATATATCTTCTAGGATTAAACAGCACTGAACAAATCATCATGCTGTTACAGGACAGAAAGAATACATAATAATATGTCCATTCTGAATTAATTTTATTGTTTATTCAAAAGCAAAATAATCTATTCAAATGAGCAATGTAAAACATTTTGTACCTTAGCTTCTGTGGCTTGTGTCCTGTCACAATGATGAGAGAGAAGAAAATATCTTTGAGACAGACCTTGCTGCAGCTATCAGGTCAGCTTAACTGTAAGAAGCTAGACATTCTGCAAAAGCAGGTGGAGTCATAGTAGGTAACCCCAAGAACCTGATAATTAACCCTTGTTTCTGATCTTAGTTTTCAGCTTGTTACTGTTGGGGTAAAATTTTGAGGGGTTTTGTTTGCTTTATAGCAGGGATAACACCTGAGTCACTGAGGTTCAGGCGTCTTTCAGGGCACTCTCTAATACCCTGGAACATTCCATAGCATTAAGTTTTCACTGTCTTATTACAGAAGTGTTTGCTGTGTGCTGTCAGCTTCTGTTAAAATAACTCCTTGAGAAATGTGTGCTAGTATGTCATCCTGCCTGAAAATCCTCTTCTTCCAGACCCTGACTGGAGAAGGATACAACTTTGTGCATATCTAGGGCTTTGCATCTTCAAAGAGGAAGCTGGGTATGCTGCTGTGGTCAGAAGCACCTCCTTTCCTGCCTGCCTCTACACTCCTCTAGGACACCTTTTTCTATTGTGCTTTAAAGCAGACAGTCCCTCTTGTGCCAGTCTTTCAGGGGTATAAAGAGAGTTTAGCTCCTCCACCATCACTGCGACCAAACGCACTTAGATAGGGACGGAACATAATATCAGGTTTATGTATTTTTTTCTTTTAACGTTAATTTTTTATTAGTGGTGCACAAGAAGGTGATTTTTCTGTGTCCCTCTGCAGATATATTCCAGTCTCCAGATTCTAATAATAGTGCCTGAGTATACTTAGCTGGTGTGCTGTTGGATTGGTTTGCTCCCCATGATAATGAGATGAGTTCACTGAGTGAAACTGTGAGCCACATTAGAGCAAGAGAAGCAATTTACTGCTGCCGAATACATTTGCTGAGTGTAGTTTCCCTTATCTTGTCAGATTGTCAGACTGGAGGCATCCATAAACCTGTGACAGCTTCAGAAGACGAACTGTGGCAGCAAGCTGTCAGGGTGCCAGGCTCTGCTGTGATCTCCCTTCCTTCCCTCTCCCCGCCTTGCTCACCCGCTTGCCCTCCCACTGCCTGCCTTTCTCTCTCTCTCCTTCTCCCTCCTCTTCTCACCCATTCCCCGCCTCCGTCTACCTTATCAATGTGGGTTTAGGTGCTGCTGTTCTTCGTGGCGGTGCCGTTTTGCTTTTCTCCTTCATCCTCTTGCCACTGAAACAAAAGAAGTGGCTGCCCGTGGTGCAGCCCCTGCCCCTGCAGCCTGGGGAGTGCAGGGGAGGAAAGCAGGGCACTCTGCATCCTGCTCTGCCTTTGCCGGCAGTGAGCTTCTTCAGTCACTTCGCTAGAAATGCCTTTCAACTGCTGCCAGATCCCATTGTCTGCCGTGCAAATGGAGCTCAACACCCTGCCGTGATTAGATGCACAGTGTCTAAGAGGAGGAAGGAATGGAGCTTTATCCCCACCCTGAAGGAGCATCTCAAATCTGCCTTGTGCCGTGATATTCTGAGTACTGGACCATGCATCTCTACCTTCTGCACACTGTCTTCCTTACTTTCTGCTCATTGTTCCTGGGATTTCAGGGAGTAACATGGAAGCTTTTCAGGGAGGAGCTGCAAGGCAAGATAGTTTGTGGGGAGAAGAGGGCTGTGCTTTTGGACTGCTTATATGGGACTGTGCTTTGCCCACCACCCACCTGTAGCTGCAGCATGCTGTGCCAGCTAGTGGTACATGCCATACATGGTGCTTGTCCTCAGCAGTGATGTGCTCTCTTCTAGCATGAATTTGTTTTCCTTTTTCCATGTGTTTGCATTTAAAATTCCAGCATCCTTAGATTCACAAAATTATCTGAGACATTTTGGCAACACCAAGTGACGGGAAGGCAGCCACTGCTACTAATAGTGGTTCAACCGTCTACCAACTGTGCAGCCCAGCTGCCCTTCTCCAGAAGGCCAACTCACTTCATAGGTTATTTTTGTGAAGAGCAGTTCTCAGGCTTTCTTGCTTTCCCTTTGGCTCCATGTCTTTCCTCAGGTTGCTGACTGTCAGACCCTTTTTGAGAGAGTAACTTCACTTGAGGATTTCACTTTTAAAGGTAGGAATTTGAATCTTTGTGCTTATCTTTGCTATTCCTTATCTAATTGTTACCCAGGTTGTTATAAGAAAACATTGTTTTCTTTCATGCCTTGTTATTTGACTACTTGTCAACCAGTCATCATCTGCAAGGACAACGCTATGAGGGGAGGATGAAGGAGCTGCTCTTCAGTGACTGTATTAGGCAGTGCACTAAGTGGAGTTGGCAGGGCTTGTAACTTCCACTGATATGCCTGCCTTTCTTTGCTCATTAAGCCCTTTGTTAGTTCCTTCTCCTCCTCCTCCCTCTGCTCTCCATTTCTCTCCCTGTTTGGATGTCTCTGCATCTTGCTGTTGGGTTAAATTCAGGTTCTGAAATGTGCTGGAGGAGGATGAAATCTGGCCTGTGAAGAGCTTGGTGGCTCACAAATGTGCTTGAATAGCACAAGGAAGCTGGTCATAGCTGCATGCCTTTGCCTAGGCTACAGCTCATGCTGCACTATAAATAGATATTCCCTTGACCCTTCATAGTCACTTTATGTTTTGGGTACCTGACTGGAAGATGAAAAGGTATCAGCAGTATCAGTAACAGGTGAAGTCATTGTAAAGATGAAAGCCATTACAGATAGAGCATCTTAAAAATCAGATTATGTTCCCTAAGGACTAATGCAACCAATATTTTCTAGTGGTTGATCACATAGTTATCTAAATTCTCATTTGCATGTCAAGAGCAAAGCTAGTTGTGCTAAGTTAATGTTTAGCAACTGCAAAGCTTAGAAATGGAAATTTCTATTTTCTTTTTCCTTTCACCACAAACTAGTAAAAGAAGACCCTTTGGTTAACAGTGTGTTTGATTTCCATTTTTTAGTTCCTTGGGAAATAAGGTTCACTTGGAACACTAAGGATTTTCTGGTCATTAAGTAATTTCTTGATCCTCAAGCTGAGATGCAGCTGCCATTTTCCTATTCAAGCACATTGAACAGAAGTTGGGCCTTTAAAAATGTTCTTTAATGAACCAGTCAAGTTTATGCTGATAGTATGGATGCGTCTGCAGTGTGGCCAAACACTGCAGATGAAGGAAGCAAGAGCTGGCCTGGAGCACAGACCAGAAACTTCTTACAGGGCCTCTTCTCTTAAGAGTCTTTGTTTTTTCCTCTTACAGTAACAAATGTAGTCAGATGGTTAGGCTGCTTTGTAAGTAACTGTGTAGATGTAGCTTCTGCTGCCTAAAACCTTCCCTCTACCATGTGGCTATATGGACAAGGAGATAAAATTTTCAATTCCTTCTCTGTCCTCCCTCTTCACTCCCCAGCTTCAGCACATAAAGGATGAGGAAGGGGGGTTGTCTTTGCTTACATGATGTCATATGTTTCAGGTCAGATAAAATATCAGTGACATTTTCTCCATGTTGTAGTAGGATCTGGCCTCTCTATAGGCCATTCAACAATCCGAAAGATACAGTGAAAAGGCATACGCTGACACGAGTTTTTTAACCAACACAGGCCAGTTAACCTGTTAAAGGTGACCTGCTGCTAATTCCAGGAATCCTGTGTCTTACCTCACTGCTGGAATTGTCAGGCAGCCTCCTATGTGGCTTTTTTGCTTTCATGATTTCAAAGAAATTCCTAAGAAAAATATGCAAATGGTCTTTCAATAAAAATGTTCCCCATTGTTTAAAACCATTTGGAAATTATGTATCAAGTCTGTTCACCTTAGGTGAAATATAACAAAACATCATTTAATCCCAATGCTGTCCTTCATCATAAAGCAACCGTCTTATGTGCTTAGTAGAATGTTGCAGGGTGTCAGAGCCATTTCTTGAGTGGATGCAGCCATTTGCCTGAAACTGCAATTAAAGTCCGGTTGCACAAGCTCCCGTTCGGCCTGGTGTTGCCACTTCTTCAGTGTGTATAGATGTGTCTCTGTTGTTACAACTCATTCCACACTCCTGGACCCTGCTGGAATTTTCTTGTAGCAGGATGAAGTGCCACCTGTAGCGCAGAGCTGGACTGGAGCAGGTATCTGAATAGTTACCACTATCTGGGGCGCCTGTTTTCTGATGCTTGGTGGTGGAGTCACCTAGAGCAGTAAAAGCACTCGGGTGTGTTTGAAAGCTGGGAACCTCATTGTAGTCTCTGAAACACTCTAAAGATGGTGATGGATTCAATAAGCTTGTTTCATGACAGGCAGTTGGTAATGCTCATTTATAAAAAATGTTGCTGGGTTGCTGGAAAATAGGAGGGGAAGAGATTGAGAAGAAAAGTCTGCAAACTAAGCCTGCTTACACACATTAGGATGAGCCCAGGCATGAAGTGAAAGGAAAGCTTGGAGCTCTTCATTATCTAATACTCCCTTAGGGCAGTAACAAACTTATTATACAGCCAGCAAGCCAGGCACAAGGGCTGGTGGAGAGAGAGAGCACACATTGTTCTCAGAAAATGGCTGGTGCTGGAATCTTTCACTGCAAATTTGAAGCCATCTTTAATGCAAAATATTCCTCAAAGGGATCTGTTTTTGTTGCTTACCATTTCAAAACCTGCTTTCAATCCAGTGTGGTTCCTTCTTCTGAACAAAAGGTTGTAAAGTTGGGTATTGTACAACAAAGGAAGCATAACCTTGCTTTTTCATACCCCCATGTATGAGCTGAAGTAATGCAGAGACCCTCCTTTTGGAAGTGAAAAAGACCAAATGGAAAAGGTCACCTCTCTCTGCTTTAGTATCTTGAAGCTTTTCAGCATTTCTTTGGTGTGTAGTGGCCACTCCATATTGTGTGCTTCATTTCAGAGTAAGTAATGATTTTTATACTGAAAATTCAAGTGCAGAATGTATTTGTGTAAAGACCAAATGTTTTTCCTGAGGTAAGGGTGGTGGGGAATGTGGGAGAGCACGTAACGTGGATCTCTGGAGGCTCCCAGGGAAATGTGTACAGTTGTTTTGATTTGGATTTCTGTAAGGAACAGGGGATAGAAGTTAAGGTGTCTCTTCTTAGATGGTAGGTAGTTTAGGGGTAGGATTTGTGGCTCTGGTTGAGCCTGTGTACATTAAATTGGTTGATTGACATTAGTCTGTTAAGGATTGTGAAGAAAAATGTGCCTCTCTCTAAAAAGGTAGAGGATTCATATGTCTTCTCTTATTTGTATTCCTACCATATGAGGAGTCCAAGGTGATTCTTCATATAAGCAATTTGACCTAAAAATAAATTCAATCACTTCCCTCTTCCCAATAAATTAAGTGCTATTGCCAGTAGCTTAACCTCAGCGGTGACCCTTGCTGAATGACCATGGTTTCCCTGTTTGAAGCAGATAGCAGCAGTGAAGAAAAATAAATATATGGGAACCTGGTAGATGCAGTGGAGGGGAAGAGAATTTTCACCCTTTCCATGGAACAACGTTTATGCTGTCAGCAAACCAAACTGAGTTACAATCCTTCTGCTAATCGAGAACTGCTGGAGGGTTTTTCACCTTCTGTCTGTCTCTAATCTCATTCTCTGGAGTGTCTGCAGTAGAGCAGCCAGCTCTACAATCCCACCTTTATCACTGTTTTGAAGTTTGTGTTTTTCCCAGGTAACATACCAGTCCATTTTGATATTTCCAAAGAATGTTGTTGAGGCCTCTTTGCTTAGTGTCTTCCTGTGTAATGTGATCCTCATTTTACAGATGGGGTTCAGGAAATTTGTAAGCCTGTCAAGTTAAAAGTGGAGTGAAGGGCTGAACTCAGTGTTGCTCTCAAATTTCCTAGCTTTTAGGATGACACCTAGCTCCCTCCCAGAGGGTACATGAACAGCTCTCTCACTGTTTTAGAAGTGGTCTTTAAACCTAATTCTGATGCTTGTGGACCATTGTGCAAAGGGGAAGTTGAAGATTTTGATATCCCACCCTATCTCATCTCCCATAATAATGCTGCTCCTCTTTCTGCCCCTTCTGTTGTAACTATGTGAGGAGAGAAAGAAGCCAAAAAGGGCACTAAAGTTTCCTTGGCAGTTCCCAGTGTTGGTCTCCTAAACATGGAGCCCTCTCTTGTGGCTCAGCTGTGGAGTCTTCCTCTCTGAATGCTCTGGAAAATTGGTGTCTGGATGAGGGGACAGAGTTGGGTCCTCAGTGTACATGTGTAGGAATGAGTTAGAAAACTGTCACCTTTTCCTAACTCTGGGGGAGCTGAATGAGGGTATGGCTTGGTAACCCCTACACACACCCCTTGGCACTGCTGCCAATGGACTGCCCCACTGAGGAGAGGGAGACGAGGGGCTGAAACCAAGAGCTGCATGCTTGGGTTTCTGGAGATGGAATGACTGATGTATTTTGTCAAACTGGCAGGCATGATTAGCCAAGGAGGAGGGGGTGCAGGTCTGCTCTCCTGGCCAAGGTGGTGGGACAGTAGTGAATTTGTGCATTTGCCTGTGGCCCCTCTGCTGAAAGGGGAGTCGCGCAGCAAAGCCAGTGCCTGGCGAGCACAGAGGTGGCTGGATTGCATCCAGCTGCCTTGAGGTGCTGCCTGGTCATGTCAGATAAATTGGTTGGGGAAATAACAGGGAGGCAAAGGGGGATGTGGGCAAAAATAAGTGTAAAAGCACTGAGGCAAGATTCTTGCTACAGGTATTAAAATGTCAGGAGGTCCTTTGAATGTGCTGTCCATTAACACTTGCAGTCACAGATGTTCTGCAAGCCACAGCACTTCATGGGAGAGGACAAAGTCAGAGCATTTCAAATTATTGCAGAAACACTGCAAAAACCCTGATTCATAACTGAATTTTGCAGTTCAAGTGAAAGCTTAATTTCTTTATTGTTTAGGAAAAGAGCATGTCTTCCTAAAAGCTGTAATCTTTATATTCCAGATACCAAATTAATTTTGTGAGATGAGAATTAAGTAGACCAAATAATTAGAATTAAAATTAATTTGTGTGTTTAAGTTTAAAATTAATGTCTAAAATTATAAAATACGTTTACCATGGTATATTTTTTAGTAACATAACTATAGCTCTTCAAAGTTGCTGTCATGCTGAAAATTATTTAATTCTTGTGTTTTGGCCACTGTGACAAAGGTAAGAAAAAACAGAATTTTGATATCTAGCCTACCCTTTACTCTTTCCTTTGCAGCAATGTTGAGTAGAAAAAGAAGAAATCTTGTCTGGAAGTATAGTGTCAATCTAATATGAGGCTACTAAAAAGCATTAAGTACTTAGTTATAGTGTTTCTGCAAAGTCAAGTTTGAGTTACTGAAATGCTCTTAAATGCAGTTGTTTCTCTCCCATCACAACTGTGCACAAGATTTTAGTGTTAAGTGGTCTGAAAACCATGAAGTATCTGTTACCTCACTGAGATCAATTAGCACATTTGTACTTGAGATTTCAACATTAATGCTGGAATTTCAGCTTCTATAATGTTTTATTGTGGGTATTCTTTAATGCAGGTAATATACACTGTGAGCTAGCTAATACTGCTTTTGTCTCTGTATGGGAAATGGTTTACAGCTGAAAGGGCAGAAAGCACTGTAAGAATGTAGTTAAGGCAACTTCCATGCCTAGTGCAGTCCTTGCCTTCTTTTGCTCCCAAATGCTTCTCTGGACAAAGGGAAGGGATGAATGCAGCTAGACAGTACTGCAAGCGTCTTAGATTTTCAGAACCAAACCAGCAGCGGCTTTAGTCAGGATACAGATGAAATAATTACGTGGCATGTCCTGAATATTGCAAGACATGGTGAATTTTAGACTCTATGAGCACTCTTCCGTCAGCATTAAATACATAAGCTGTAAGCATGCTAGTGTATTTCTGCTGGAAACCTGTCTTTGAAGATGAGCTGTTAAGCCTTTTTAGACTCTGCATCTTTTTATTATTAAAGAACTTATCTTTTTTTAAAAGTAGGCAAGATAGACCTAGTGTCTCAGGCAAATTCTGTCTTTAAGTGCAATGTTTCTGCCTCCTTAAGCAATGTGAGCTGTCATTTGCTCCTACTCCCCTCTGACTCCCTGTGCACTCCTCCCTTTATCTCTTCCTCCTACTCTCAGCTTTGCATTTTGTTTTGTACTACCTCCTATTCCTGGAACAGTCTCCCAGTCTCTGCTGCCAAATCCTCCCTCCCTTTCTCCACTCTTGCGAACCTGTTTCTTCCAGCAGTCATTCCCAAGTTGTTTACTTGAGTAATTGTCTCTCTGTATGCTTTCTTTCCTATATCTATTGTTCTGGATCATGTTTCTCAATGTGAGATAGTAGGTATGGCAGGATAAGGCATGTTTTTGCCTCTATTTTATTGAGCATTGTTTGAATTAGCTCTTTATACAATGATTTATAATGAATTCCCCTTCTCATTTAGAGTGCAGAATTTTTCACTTAGTTCCCTATTTTCTGTACTCTATTAGAGAGCAGCCATGTTTTCTCTGAAGGTAATTGCTAGGCCTGGGAAAATTAGTGTCTGTATTACAGCAAGTGCTATCAGCTAGCCTGTCTGTATAGGCAAAGGTCAGCTCTGTTTATCAACTTGCATGAAATGGTGGCAGAAAACACAGGGCTCTGGTGCTCAGTAATATTAGTGTCATTGCACAGCTTCACTACAGTGGTAGTTGTGGTGCCATGGCTCCTAGCATGGACAAGCTCACAGAGGCATGCATGAAGATCTATCTACTTACTGTTTATAAGGCATTTTTGTTTCCTTGTTTGTGGAACAAGTCTTACTACAAAAACGTTGCAGAAAAGTGGAAGACCCACCATGTTAGTAAAACTACATGTTGGTAAGTGGTCATGTTGTTGGACACAATTGGTGGATCAGGTCACTGGGTTTTTTGCAGAGCATTTCATAGGCTGAATACCTTCTGCCAGGCTAGACCAAGATAAATGGGTTCTTTTTCCTACTTGAATGCTTTGCCATACAGGCTGATGCACATTTCTGCATGGAGAGAATTTCTAGCAATTGTGTTCTTTCCATTTCAACTGAGAAAAGTTACTGGGATTTTCTGTTTTCAATTAAATTACCTGAACCAAGTTGAAGATTTATTAAGAAAGAAAAAAACATAAATGTTGCTTTAGGCTAAGTATCATAATAAAGTGTTCTGAATACTTTTGTTTCTTAAGTCTCACTTCTGATAATATCTGACCCTCATATCTTACTGCTACGTGTGAAACAGAAATAGTTTCATAATTGTTTAGTCCTATAAATACTTATACAAGCTTGCAACATGGCACACAAGACTAACCCCATTAATTTTGACATGAAGGTTAAGCATACATTTTTCCATTATCAGAAACTAAAACTAGACTTCAAAACTAAATTTATTCATGGAAAAAAAAATTCATACTTCAAGACATAAATAGTTTCTGTGTTAATAATGAAAAATTAATGAGATTTTCAGTAGTCGAATGTATTTTATTGGGAATGTTATTACCTGTAAATTTTGGAAAACAGTCTCCATGATAGCTGATTTAGTCTCCAAAACTGGTAATAGGGCATCTTGCAGTTTTCAATACCCAGATCCTTTTATCTTCAGCTGCAGTCCCCAGTGAAGATCTACATTTTGCTCAAAGTTCTTTAGCTTTCCTGACAAAAATTCAGCTTTATCAGAGGGTATATTTGATTACAAATATGACACCTTTTGTTCGTGAGTTTGTCTGTATTGTTATGCTATAACATAGGTCCTGGACTGGTTCTGCATAAAGGAGTATTTTAAAGATGCAGCTTCACAGTAGCAAGAAATTATACTCTTAATCAGTTGACTAATGAAAAATGTAAGAATGTAGCACCCACTTTAGCAATTAAGTCTATAAAATGGGAGGAGGGTGAAGAACTAGTGATGTAATTACAGTTTAATATATTTGAGAGTTGTGTCTTTTAAAATAAGTTTTCTTTCTCTGTCGATTGGCTAGAAACAAGGTTTCTACAATGGGGAACAGAAGGAACAGGGTTGAAATTGTTTAAAAATTCAGTGAACGTGGCATAGTGTAAACTGTCGTATGGAAATAAGCGTGCACTGTGTGTGTTGCTCTGACTTTGTAAAAATTACGAACACAGATGGTTTGAGAGAAAATTAAATAATTCCACCCACGTTAAGACAGGGAAGCCTAACAATAGTCACAACTCTTTATCACCCTGTTCCTCTAGCAGACTCCTTCCTGCTGTCACTTACACATTCTCATGCATTGAAAACTTACTCGTGTGTGAAGCTGCTGCAGAGTCCATCGAGGACATAAGGAGACTTCAGTAGGCTGGAGTTGTCCTGACCCACCATGCATGGGGTCTCCACCCTCCTTCTCTGACACAGGCAGCAACATCAACAACAGTAACCAAACAAGACAAATAGAGGCAGTCAGTGACAGCCACCAAGTTCAACCTAGAATCCAGTCATCACCACATGAGTCCATGACGCCCTAACAGCCATCTGTACAGAGTTCTTCCTCTTGAGATCTATTTCTGCCATAACCCTTGTAAAAAAACAGGTGATGGTTTTCATTGCACAGGTGAGGCCATAGAGAGGGCAGTAGAACACTTTGCATTTGTTTCTATCTTGCAAAACCCAGGTCTCCAAACCACTGTCTCAGCCAGCCTGTGTAATCTGCATAGACCTCGAGTCAGCCCTTTTCCACTCACTCCACTCTTCTTCTCTTTGCTTGTTTTTACTAATTTTTCTTTTGCTAGGCCAGATTCATAGCTTGCTAATACCACTTTCCCCTCTTTTTTCTGATGTGAGCTTGCACTGTGTTAAAAGCTGTCTTGCAATAGCCAAGCCAGCAAAAATGTGAATATTTTGTTTTATGAAATTTAGTTCGATCACACCAAGGTAACAGAGAACTGAATATTAGAAACTACAAAGACTGGGAGATATGCTATTAGCTTACACTGGGTGGAAGTGTTTTGAATAGACAACCTTGACTGAAGGCAGGCAGGAGGGAGCTGCTGTAGACAGCTGTGGAGCACCTTTTACAAGCCAGCAAATTCAGACCATGTGAATATTGGTGCAAATATGCAAGAACAGGTAAGCACAAGAGCCTTTCCTTAGGTTTTTATGCTTTGATAGGGCATACTTACAGCTTTCTTCTGATGTCAGTGTGGGTGAACTTTCATTGTAACACTATGAAACCTGTTCTCTACTGTCATATGTTCCTAGACAAAATATATTGGAAAATATTAGCTCCTATGTGTTACCTGACAGGAGGAAGCCATTCAATATAGAAGATCAACCTCTTGCTAATTGGGGTGAAATGTTTAAAGTGTAGCTCAAAGGAAGAACAGTTAGGCTACTTTCATAGCAATTGCAGGTAAACTTTCATAACGGACATTTCTATGTTAAGACCCTTCAACTCTGACTGACATGGAGTTGTCTTGTTTTTGCCACAGTTTGACTATATTTTCCCCCTGTATTAAGTTACTTAAGACAGCAGAGATGTTTTGCTTTCTGCAGAAGGATTGTTTATCTGAATTGTGATAAGAAGGGTGCACGAGTGAATGTAAATGAGGTCATTGTCTATATCTTATGTGGAAGAAGCTACATTTATTTCCTGTTCTCACAGTTGTGTTGATGTTCTGCCATGATAGAGTATACTTGTTGGTTACTGATGTAAAGAGGAGGCTGAAGATGGTGTGTTCTCACCATTTGGGGTGACTGAGATATTCACTTCCCATTTGAGCGGGATTGGAGAGCAACTTGGAGTACCCTTTGTGTGGCAGACTCTGACCTGTGGTAACTCTAGTTCTGTCTCACAGCTCTAAGTGGCTGCCTGCAGAAAGGAGCTGGTGTCTCACATCATCACCCGGTTTGAGAAGAGGGTTAGGGTCAGAGCATGCATAGATCTATGTGTCAGAAGAGGCAAAAAACAGAAGGAAGGGCATGGCCAGAATGGAACTGCAGTTCTTGTGATGGCCTGATACTTGGGCATTAGAGCTTCAGTAGCACATAAAATGGAAAAGTGAGGATGCCTCTTTGGTTATCTGTGAGGGAGGTGCCTCCTTTCTCTTGTATAAGCAGTTGCATTCCAGAGACCTGTGAAGCCCCAGAACAGTCACATCCCCTCAGCTGACAGAAAGCTCCAACTTAAGCAAAACCTGCACTGCCACAATACTTGTACTCATTCCTTTTTGTTTCAACAAAGGTGTGCAGCTGTCAAGCTATGTATTATTTTTATTCAGTAAGTAGCATCAGCAACTGTTGAAGGCTGAAATTTTTAAACAATCTTCAGGTTCCTGATTTGCACATCTGACCTTTAGGCAAGCTGAAAAACATGGCAACAGTTGTTCTCCCTTCCAAATGCGTACTGTGCCAAGACAGAATCATGTAGGTGCTTGTGGTGCTGACATACAACTTGATGGAATACCTCACTTAAAAAAATTTGAATTTCTCTTGCTTATAAAACTTAGTGGGGTCAGTTGTAATGACCCTAAGCAGTGAGTGTAGTATGGTGGGGAGAAGGCAGGGAGCTGAAAACCAAGATTTCCTGGGAGCTCTTATGAGGACGACATTTTCATTTTCAGAGGAATGGATTGGTTTACATTGCTAGCAGATAGTGCTGGGCCATACTTCTGTCATTGGCATGGGAAGGACTAAACCTGTTGTTTCTTTTTTTGTACTGTAAAGGAGTAAAAAAAAAAAAAAGATCTGCTGCAAGCTAGGTTATCAGTGGAAGGGATATATAATGTATCCCAATAGTAAGAACCTTGCAGGAAGTCATGAGATCCCTGTACAACCCTTGTGGGTCTGGCCTGGCAGCATGAGCCAGCCTCTCCAAGATCTATGCCTTCATGGTGTCTTCAAAGCTCATTGCATTGGCACAAGGGTAAACTCAAGCCTGTGGTTGGGTTTCCACCAGGTTGGGCTGAGGGGAGTTCATGCAGAGATGTTTAGCATGGACTGTGGTTTGTTGCTCTTGCAGAAGGTGTGAAGTTACATACCTGTCTGGGGATGATAATAAAAAAAATAAAAATAAGTGTTACTTCATCGCACAGGTCTTCTCCTCTTACATCAGACTGACACATTTCAGGCCTGCTGGCCAGCTGGCAGCTCTCCGGCTTACCACAGGTCTGTACCGCAAGAGGCATAGCTCTGAAACACACACCCAGAGCCCAAAAATGAGCTTGGTTGGCAATTACATTGCAATGTGGCTGTAATTTTGTATTTTTTTTTTAATCCAATATGTGGAATATAACCAGCGTTCATTCTCCTGAGGGTCTAATAATTCTTCTGTCGTGCTGTTCACTGTGCTCTGCTGACATGACTTGCCAGGTTCCCCACCTTCACGAGAGACAGGGGCTGTACCTGGAGGCCTGGCATACAGACACCACCACAGACAAGGGAGGGGCATTGGTGTCTCACAGTCGAGCAGATGAATGAGGAATTTTGTGTCACGATGACACCATTTAAGTGGAATGGATTGGAAAATCACTCAGATTCCTTCTCTGATTACTGTGTAACTCAATTACTGCAGTCCCTCTGGGACCCAAGGCAACAACCGTGCTGAAGACCCCTACATTAGAGCTGTTATGTACAAGGGCAAGATCCTGCTGCTGTGTATTCCAGAAAGAGGTGTTATATTACGAATAATAAAAAGCGATGGGATAATGTACCTATGACACTGGGTTCTAGGCCGGTAAGACCTTCTGTGGCTCAGTTAGGAAGGTGCTTGAATGACCAAAGTTCTTGATAAAGGTGTCAAGTCACACCCATTATCTTCCATGTGCCTCAGCATGAATGTACGAGTAGCCCCAAATACATATATTCTGGTCGCTAGTTTTGGACAAGTGCTAGTCTTGAGCATTTGTACTGATCCCCCAGAGTAATTTCCAAGCATTGAAAATATCTGGAGATCAGACATTTAAACCACACAATTCTGATTGCTATCTCGCTTTCAGATCACATCAGTTACTGTGAGGCTTAGCAGCTGATAATTCACAAAACAGTTTATGTTTCACATTAACACCATATATCACTAGGAAACAGAACATCTACGTTTTATAAAGTGTTTGTCCTAATGCTGATGATTTGTGAGATAGCTGACCTTAGAGCTGGTGCTGTCTGATCTAGCCATGCTTTTCTGGCAGGACGGGAGCCTGCTGAGCCTGCATCCTTGCACTGGTGAAACACTCCATCCTTGCTGTGCATCCTGACTTGCCACCTCCTGCGATTAGCACTCAAGGAGTCCTGGCAGGAGTTTGGAATAGACCCTAATTTATCGACAAACCTCGAGTTTTTTGTGGTGTTAGATTCCAAGGAGTTTGATCTCAAAAGAGGACACAGGTATTTTATTTCCTCTTAAAAGGGAGGAATTTTCAGTGTGATTTATTTTTTCTTTTTTTTTTTTTTTTCTTTTAGATCTTTCTGGGCTTTTTGGTTTGGGTATGGGTGGTTCCTGACAGCTCTCGCACCTTTTAATATAAATTTTGGTTGGTATATTTGTTGTGTTGCTTTTTTTTCTTTTCATTTGAACCTAAACCAGCTGATGTGGTCCCCAAAGAGCGAAATGCATACTGTGCCAGCTGGCATGCCCTCTGGATGTGAAGCCTTGTTAAAGAGATTGGAGCTGACAGATTCTTGAGCAGCAATCTGATACAGGCCTTTTTTTCTAATTTGTTTTTTTGAGCTCACCCATGTAACAAATGGGGGCTTGTTTGGGAGCTTTGCTAGAGGCTTGAATGAAGTCATTGTTATCAAAACACTGCTGTGATTCAGAAGTGCCCAGCAAAGGGGGTTCCTCTCCCTCTTGCCCCTCAGCTGGGCACTGCAGGTGTAGCAGCCTAGCTTAAACTCTGGTTTCATCTTTATTCTACCGAATAATCCAGTTTTCTTGTGACTTTCATTTTTATACTGATAACCAGGAAACTGAAGCTACAGCTCTTTACAAAATACTCAGTTCAACACTAAAAATTAAATCAGAGAGGTGAGTGAGTGTAACCAGGGAAGAGAGAAGTGTTTTCCAAGTTGCTGTTTTGGGAGTAAGGAGTCGTAAAAGTAGTATGATACTTTGCCTGGTTTTTGCACAGATCAGCATGCTCTCGGTTTGCTTACTATTACTGTGGTGTTTAGGTTACAAATTCTATCCCAGAAACATGTGCTTAGAAATTTCTGCAGGCAACACATGAGCTCCTGTGCTTATAAGTCCCTCTTTACATTATTTTTCTTGCAAAAACAGCTTCTTGTCTAATACATGTTAAGATAGTGACTCTTTGAATCCATAATAGTTTAATTACTCTATTTTATCCAATGACATTAAAAAAACAAATTACCTGAGCTATTTGGGAAGACACTGACTTGCAAGTTTCAGTCTTCTCAGTTAAAATTGAGTATGCAGAAATCAAAGTGGCATGTTTTGCATTAATTTGTTGCACGGGAGTAGAATGAAGAACACTTATCATAGCAGCTGATATGCATGGAACTGTGTACATAATGTATCTTACAGGGAATTTACCTCATAAAAAAGATACAGCATTTTATTCTATGTTTCTCTGCCCTGCTGAATTCTGCCTCCCCTGGCTCCTACCTCTCTGCAGTTCAATGTGACTTTGGAGCTCTAGTGCCAAGCACCACATTGGTAACATTTGGAGTCTTCCTTGCAGAGTCAATGGGATGGGAAAGGCTCATTGTGGAGATGAAAAGGTAATTTTCCTGGTTGCTTTTGAGAGGTGTCATATGTTTTTGGTTACTATGCTGCTATGCTGACACATTGGCAATCCCAGTGTATCACTGGGACTGAAGTTGACTTGAGCCAGAATTACAAACCATATCCTTTACTCAGTCCATAGAGTCATGTTCAAAATCAGTTGTCACTTTAATAACAAAAATGGGAAAAGCATCTGAATTCTCTTTTTTACATCTTCCCATAGCAATTTCTTCACTTCTCTCCCTCGTCTTTTTTCCAATAAAAAGTTAACAGTATGTAGAGACAAAAATGAAAGATTATCAGTTGTCTGTGTTGAAAAAAACACAGCTTATTGTTACTGACTGAGCTGGATTTCCAAAGCCAGCTCTGTCATTACAGAGGGCCATTTGGGAATGGAGACTCAATCCATTTGGAGGCTGGGGAACAGGGTTTTTTGGTTAAAAAAAAAAAAAAAAAAAAATCTTGATTCATCTGCGGCCTTGCAGTGTGACCTTCAATAAGATTTGCTAAGTCTCAGTTTCTCCAGTGGAAAATTACTTCTGTAATATACTTTACATTTATAGTCTACAGCTATTCTGAAGACCTCATCGAGGCTAAGGTTTCATTGTGCACTACACAAGCCAATCCCTGCTCTGCTGAGCTTATAGCATAGAAGTTATTTGAGATAATGATCATTATAAGGCTTGTGTAAAGAGCACTCTGACTCTTTTCCATCTGCTGTCACAAAGTTAGCATTATCTCTCTTCATATAAAATCTGCTTGGGTTTTTTTGTCTCTGCTTCAAGCTGCACCAGCAGTTTGGAAAACAGCCTGGTGGGAATCTTTAGAGTGGGACTTCTGGCCTCATCTGTGAAGTGATGTTTTCCCTGAGTCAGAAGGATTTTTTTCTGTTTAGTAATACAAATTGCAAAATAAGCATCTGTCTCACAACTAATTATTTTCTGGTGGAGCAAAATAAGCGTCAGTCTCACAAGTAGTTTCTTTTTTGGTGCAGCTGGTTGTTAAAACCCTGACTTTACTATTTAAAAATCTTGCATCTGTGTTAAACTCATGGACAAACTAGTCTTCTAACATTCTTTTTTTTATCAGAATGGTAGTAACAAAAAGGCTCAAAAATATCAGGAATGGAGAAAGGCTGAAGAACTGTTTTGGTAGTACTTTTTGTTATCATTGTTCTTGTGCCTCCTGGTGTTGTAAGCTGTGCCAGCTGAACAGGTGGTTAGAGGGATTTTATGTGGTGGAGCATGTGTCTTCAGGAGTGTGTGTGTGTGAGTAAGGAAGGTTTTGAGAGAGAAAAGGTTTTTTAACTTCTACAGAGAGCTCATTTGGGGCATGACTGACTTGGTGAGCAACATCTGGCGTTCAGGGTGTACTTGCACTCGGTTGGGAAGGGCAGCAGGCACTCTCCAAAAATATGCCTGTTTCCCCAGTAATGCACACCTGAGTATTGTTGCTGTAGGTAAGTCACATTTCTGGTAAGGGAGAGAAAACTACACAGTGATTTTGTTTTATTTTTAAATCACAGAGAAATTTAGTTACTTTCCCTGATGTTTATGTTTTAGATGGCTTTGTGTTTGTTGGCTTTGTTGAGCATTTTATCCTGGAAAAATAACAACATACGGTGAAATAGTGTGCTGTCATAAACACAAAGCAGGAGGTGAGAGAGTTTTGTACCAAGCTTTCACCCATTTGAGACCAACCCAAATTTATGTTGTGCTGTTGGTGACTTAAAACTGGCTTCATGTTCTTCAGTGGTACATGAGGGAAGATTTTAGGAGATGTTTCCTCTCCAACTGCCACTGAATCAATTGGCAGCAATTAGGTGTGCAGTGCATGGGCAGCCTGTATCCCCAGCTCTGTGTTGCCTGAAGGATGATACCTCTCCAGAGCTGTGTTTTGAGAGGCCTGGAAGGACATGAGTTCCCAGGACAAGTGGGGCAGCCTTGTAGAGAGGATTGAAACCATGGAAACTGGGAGCTGTGGGGCAAGAGAGCTGGCGGGAATTTGGGGCATCCTGCTGGGTTTGGAACAGCCATATCCCAAGGGCCTAGGAAGTCACTGGCAAGGACTTGTACACATCATCATAAGTATGAGAACACGACGAGTCAGAGAATGTGAGGGCTCTCTCCTACCTCCTCTTGGTAATTTTGAAATATAGGCTAGAATAAAAGGGGTGGGGTTCATGTTTTCTGTTAAGTGGCATAAAGAGGAGTGGGGGACAGCCAGGTACACTGGCTCTGTTTGCTGTAATGTGTGAGAATCTCACCAAGGCAAATGCTGAGTCCTTGCACACTGTTGAGGACCTTTCTTCCAAGGGCCAGTACAGTTTTTCTGCCAAGCTCCCGCACAAACGGTGTGCATTGATTCCCAGGGAACAGGTCTGCCTGCTGACAGGCAAGTGATGCTGCCCACCAAGTACCTGCTGATCCTGCCATTTCATCTCAAACCTGTTAAATACCATGAATCCATACTGAGAATTGACTTTTTCTTTTTAAATTGCAGGATGCAAAGAGAAAGTGCCATGATGTGAATGTGAAACAGCTAAATGAGAAACAGGACACCTGGGAAGGCTGAGCTGAAACTGCTTGTGTGCAGGATGACAGACTGATTTGCTGTTGGAGACAAGATTCAGGAAACCTCACTCCCCTGAAAGACTTTCCTGAGTGAGAGGAGAGGACCAGGAGGAAGCACAACAAAAGAGCGATGGGAATTGAGGGCCATGGTTACTTGAGATAAATGGCAGATCCCTGGGAGTCTAGCCTTGTAGCTGTTTGCTTGAGCTTTGTCTCTCTCCACAGCTGCTCTTTCTTTTTTGCAAGCTGCTGCTGGGTACTGCCACAGCGACACTGGAGATTTCAAGAGCAACGTGGGTGCAGAGTGTAAGGAGGGGGTGGGCAGCCCGCCTCACCATGATTCAGTTGTGGAAAGTAGTGCGGCATGTGCGACAGCTGGAGCTCCACAGATTGATCCTACTGCTCATTGCCTTCAGCCTGATCTCCATGTGCATCCTGGCTTACTACGTCACTAACAGTCCAAAAATCAAGGAGCCACCACCGCTGCCCTTCAGTGACTGTAGCAACCAGCACCGTGTCTTGATCCCACCACAAGCCAGCTGGAGGCTCATGAAATCTGTGGACACCTCACGCACAGATCCTGTGGTGCTAGTCTTTGTGGAAAGCATTTACTCCCAGCTGGGGCAGGAAATAGTGGCTATCTTGGAATCTAGCCGGTTTAAATACAGGACAGAAATTGCCCCTGGCAAAGGGGATATGCCCACCCTGACGGACAAAGATCGAGGACGCTACGCTCTGATTATCTATGAGAACATCCTTAAATATGTGAACCTAGATGCTTGGAACAGAGAGCTGCTGGACAAATACTGTATAGAGTATGGAGTGGGAATTATAGGCTTTTTCAAAGCCAATGAGAACAGCCTGCTCAGTGCACAGCTCAAGGGTTTCCCCCTTTTCCTACATTCCAACTTGGGCCTGCGGGACTATCACATCAACCCTAGTGCTCCCCTGCTCTATGTCACCCGAGCTAATGAGGTGGAGCAGGGTCCACTGCCTGGTGATGACTGGACTGTATTCCAGTCAAACCACAGCACTTATGAGCCAGTGCTGTTGGCCAGCACAAAGTCCTCAGAGTCCATTCCTCACCTGGCCACCCACAAAGCATTGCATGCCACGGTGGTGCAGGACCTGGGTCTGCATGATGGGATCCAGCGGGTTCTCTTTGGCAATAACCTCAACTTCTGGCTGCACAAACTCATTTTTGTGGATGCCATTGCCTACTTGACTGGCAAGCGCCTCTGTCTCACACTTGATCGCTATATCCTAGTCGACATTGATGATATATTTGTGGGAAAAGAGGGCACTCGCATGAAGGTGTCCGATGTAGAGGTAAAATCCCCAGAATAATACAGGCCCCAGAAAAATGTCGTGTGTGAGTGTGGTATGCTGGGAAAGTCAAGGTTGCATTTAATTTGAGTGAAAGAGTTGATTGCTGCAATTGTTCTTATCTTAAACAGTTTTGTGGGTTTAAATGGGGCATTTTTCAGTCTGGGACCTCTAGCTGGCCTCTCTGAATTTCAAGAGGAGGATGCCTGTGGCGGTTTGTCCTGTCTCCTCTTTAACATAGGGAACAAGCATATGCAGATTTCCTCTGTCACCTGTTTGTGGCTGTAAACTGCCTTTCAAAAGGAAAAGGCAAGTTGTGTTAGAACGGAACAGAAAAACTGTATTTATTATATTATTATTATTTAATATTATATGTATAAACTGTATATATTATATTGCAAAACTGTAGGCCAGTCCATGTGGTGTAAACTGCTGTAGTCTATGTTTTAGTAATTTAGCCTTTTAGGACATAACCAAATTGCAAAAAGAACAGTTTTCTTTCACCCTTGGTTACACCCCCCACATATCCTCTACCAGCAAATTATCTCCCTGGGCAGGTAATATGCAAAAATTCAACAGGCAAACATGCTCAGATCAAGCCTTCTTGAGAACCATCTCTGTGGCCTTCCGATTAAGACAGAGAGATGCCATCTTGGTGGTTTGTTTTCCTTGGCAGTTCCTTGAATAATATAGTGACTCTTAGGAAAGGATGTGGGAAAGGCACAGGGAGAGACATTTTGTGGAGGAGAGGGAAGAGAGACAGGCAAAGGAAAAAACAAGTAGGAAGAAGGTAAGAAAATAAGTACCCCTTCTAATTCTCTGTGTCCTTGAAAGTATGCGATAAAGTGTTCCCTAAAGTCTGTGATACGTGTGCATATGCTGCCTCATGGAGCCAAGGACTTGCCTTTGTATTTTCTCCATCAGTTCTGGTTTGTAGCCGTTGAGGGAGGTGCCTGTTTCTCCAGGAGTGATCCAAGAGGTATGGGGCCCCAGGCCTTTCACTCTGGATTCCCAGTTAGCACTTGCCCTTAGATAGGTCTTGTATGGAGTTCCCTGAGTACCAGCCATGATGATGACAATCCTGTGACAGCAGCTGCCTTAGCATGCTTCCAAAGCAACTTCAAAGTGAAGCACCCTTTAACTTTCCATCCAAGGCCACAGAACATTTGAGGCAAAGGTGTAAAACAAAATACTATTGTACTTGTGTGTCCCTTACTTGAACTGAACCTCATCCATTACATGTTTCCATGACCATTCTTCAACCTCACTAGGAGTCTTGCCACCTTTTTTACATGTTTTATGCATCCCTTCAAGACATGTCTTAGTTCATCTCTATTTTTTCAGGTCTTTGAGATTTTAAGTTCTGCTTGTGATCCCAAATTTAGCCTGGGGAAACAGAAACCCTTGCATTCTGTGTGGAGCTAGCTTTGTCTTTTCAATTCATTTGAAGCTGCATGTCTGAAGCAGCTCTAATTGGATGCCATTATTTATTTTACTTGCTTCATTGTTTAATGATTTGTTAGAGCCACCTTTGACCATAACTCTCTAAGTAAATAGGTATAGAAAAAGTGTTTCCAAGCAGACAGGTATAGAAAAATGGAACACTTGGATATAATACTTAAGGAAAATGTTGAAAAATTTATTCATTTTACTGCAGTGTCCCTGTTTTGAGGTGCTGAAATGCTCCAAAAGATTATTTTTTTTTAAGAATCACACCCTTATCTTGGTCCTAAGCAGGCCCTACACCTGCTAGTCCAAACCAGCAGAGATTCTCACCTCTGTAGTGTTTGTGCAGGTTACAGACCCGTGTGAGAAAACAGGAGATAGGTGGCCAAAGCTTTTGGAAACAAAGGATGCTTGGATGCTCTAGATGTTAAAAACAAAGCCAGACAAGATAATTCCAAAAGATGCTTTGTTTGGATTTTAACAGGGTGAAAATGGAGGAATAATCTATGATCAGTAAGCAGAGAATCTCAGACAAAGCGGATAAAACCCAGATTTATCCATTTAAAAGAAGCTCTCTGATTGCTGAGCCACAAGAGGTTAATGAATTTTTATTTTTTAAAAGCGAGAAATAACTACATGGATTTGTTGATAGCCTCTCACCGTGGGGGGAGAAGGGGATATACTAGTGACAGAACAGCTGGCATTTTCTTCGGCCTTGTATATGAAAGCTCTGTTTCAAGGCTGTTATCTCAACACACAGTTCCTTATCTTAAAGCTTAGATTACAGTGGTCAGGGTAGTGGTTTGAAGATTGGATGCTGTGTGAAAGTATAAAATTGACTCTGCTGTCCCAGTGAGCCTCTTTGCTATATTCAGGTCCGTGTTCAGAGAGCTTCCCAGACAAAATTATTATTAAAAGAAAGTGCTGAATATAATTTGATCAAATGCATGCCAGTGGTAGATGTTCTGCATGAGAGGAGAAATGTTCTTGGTTGTGATGCTTAAAGGAGAGCTGAATAGCTTTCTTCTTTGACAAGAAAACAAGGAACCATGCTTGCTTTTCCTTTAAAGGTGATAATCCTTGAGTTCCTCTTTCTGCTGAAGGGCTGCAGCAGGAGCTTGCAGTCCTCAGCTGAAGTTAAACAGTTGGAAGTTGCACAAGGAAAATGTTTTTCCCTTTTAAAGTTCACCAGAGATTTGAGCTGCACATAATTAACAAAAAAAAATCTTGGAGAATCCTTTCTTTTCTCAATTACTCTACATTCAGTCTCTTCTAAAATCGTAATCCTCAGAATTGACCAAACCTTCATGGAAGTGGCTAACAAAGACAAGTCGTTTCTTCTGTGCAAGCGTCTGGCTTTTATGATCCTTCCTGGTCGTCTTTAGGTATGAGGAAAGAAGATTAAGTAGATGAGGTTTTGCCTCTTTTGTTGGTAATCTCTACAAAGGCATAAATAGCAAGTAATCATTGCTAGCAAGTCTGAGAGCAAGCCAAGTGAAAATCAAGGACAGTAGTTTCATTTTGGGTTATGAATGGTGAGGGTAGAAAAGAGAGAATCTAGTGAGGGTGGCTGTAAGCCAGCCCTTGTTTTTCTAAATTATAGGGGATGATCTTACCTGAAATTAAAATACTCAGCAGTTTCTAACCCTGATTCTAACATTGTAGGGGAGGTAGAACTTGCAGTACAGTGAATGCTTTCTGACAGCGCTGCTGTGAGCGACACCAGTGCTACTGCTGGGTAGTGAGACAACTGCAGAAAATCCTCTTGAGAATGTGCTGCCTGGTGTCCACAGGGGCAGTTCCTGTGGAGAAGGTGTTTCTGCAACACGTTGCTAGTATGCTTTGCATGAGCATTTGAGAAGGGGCTGTCAAAGCACTCTGCTTCCTTCCTCCATTTTTTAATATCTGTTTCTTCTCTGTCCATGTACCGTTTTCCTAGATTCATGGTATCTTCTCTTCCCAGCATCTTTCAACCTTATTTTTCCCCCTTTTCTTTCACCTTTTTTTTAGAGGGACCAGAGGTAGGGGAGTTAATATTTAGCATTTGTATGAAACAGATAAAATCTCTGCAAACACTTTTGGAAGGTGAAAATTTAATAGCTGAAAAAGCAGAGTTGTATTAAGGATTAGCCCTGTATTACTGCTACGCCAAATACACCATGCCAACTTAGAAAAGGATTAGGTCCTGAAAAAGCAACCTGAAGTCAGGGTACTGTGGCTTCCCCTGATTTCTTCCTTACTCCTAGAATTTCAACCCCATTGAGAGAGTTTTTATCTTTGGCATCAAGAGTTTATAGAGACTGTTGAGTAAATCTTTGCAGACCCATCAGCAAGATTATATAGATGTTTTAATGTGTTGCAACAAAAGGCACAATTTTCAACTTTTTTCCCCTAGCATTTCCTCAGAAGTAAATATTTATCATCATTTCAGGTTATAAAAAAGCCTTTTTTTAAAGTGATAGACATAAAATACCAGGCTGATGCTTAGACCTTATTTTGCAGTGTCCAGAAATGTGCATTGGAATGCAGATGTCTGTCACTTGGGCCTGAAGCATGGCTGCTCCAATTAAGGACTAGAAATACCTCCAGAAATACAGGTCATGAGTTGCAAAGGATAATTCTCTGATAGACTGTGACAAGCGTGAAGCAGGTCTAGCCTTGATGTGGTTTATGAGTTCTTGTGGCCAGTGCTGGAAATCTCTTGGAGACCCCATCTGTTCCTTCCTGTGGGGAACCTTGCTGAGCTTCTAGCAGAGAGCTTAGCTGGGGAAGGGGCCTTTCTGGCTAGTTAGTGGGCTTGGCTGCCTCTTGGAAGGATTTTTGGAATGGAAGTTAGAAAATATAAACAGAATTACCTGGAGGGATTGGAAAGGCAGTTTTCTAGGGGAAGAAATTTTGCTTTTTGGAGATGGGGGGGACAGCTAAAATGCTAGCCCTCTATCCCATACCACCTGAGCAACTATATTTCTTAAATATGCATATTTGATCTGTTTGCATCTGTTTGCAGATTTGATCTGTTTGCATCTGGCTAGCTATTTTATGTCTCAATGGATAGCCTACTCCACATTTTTTGATTGCCTTTCATTTAAGAGTCTCAGAGCACATTATGGATATAAATGAAATGCCACTTGAGTCACCTGTAAGACATTATTAGTACTATCATATTCATCCTACTTTATAAAAGAGAAACAGTGTAGAGGTGTCAGAGCAGAGAGAAGTGACATCTTCCTGGCCTGTTCCCACATCTGTATTGTTTCATCTTACTGCAGCTCACAGACCTCTTTGAACCACTGCAAGGAAACAGTGAATGCATAATTAGTTAAAACCAATTTCCAAATACTTGGCACCTCAGTCTCTCTTATCCTGTGCAGGGGAAAGACATTTCTTGAAACCTATGTCATTGCCACCTTGTGGATGTGGCTGCAAAAAGGACCCAGCATCAGCAGAGGGATGGCACATGATTAGCAGTGAACCCACGAGGAAAGCAGGATTCCATAGGGCTCCATAGTCTCAGAATTTCTGGGGCCTCCACAATTCCTCCCCAGTCCATCCCTGAACACAAAGGATTGCTGCCTGCTGGAGCAGGGCTTTTTAGGATTTGTCATCAGACAGATGTGTCGTCACAGTAACCCCAGCCAGGCATTAATCTCCCTCTGTGTGGAGGAATGCTAAGCCTCTTAACCGCTGCCTTTTCTCCCTCCATCCTCCTACCCGAGCTGGAGGACCTGAATGTGCCTTTCAGGGCAGCAGAGAGAAGTGGTGAGACTTGGGACAGCTCTGGAAACAGGGAGAGAAAGTGGCTTTTTCTGTCTAAGATACTGGGTGATGTGTTCAAGGTGCTGGTCCCAAATTCGATGTGGCATTGTCATCCAGCTGGGCAGAGAGGTGCTTCTCTGTAGGGAGATGCACAGCTCTTAGTCTGTGCTCCCTGATGTGTGGTATAAGTCCCTGTGTCTTACAGGGTTACGTGAGGGGAACTTGACCTCCCATTGCCTGTTCTGCATCTTGTGCAGCACAGGCTGCACATTAACACATAGGCACAGAGAAAGTGCAGAGTTTCAATTGCAAATCCCAGCCAATATGGGAGAGGAAGGGAGCATTGAAGTTGAACCTGCGAGGAGTAAGGGATCTATCACTTGGAAGTGAGACTTATTACCCCTTTGTCTTAGCACAGATACTCTGGGTCCTTCACGTTAAAGTGGAGAGCACCATCTAACTGTGGTTGTTAAGTGGCATCATTTAGTACAGTAGGACTACTTCAAGTAAAGACTCTGTACGTGGAGCACTTGGCTACTCAGCTTCACTCCACAGGCAACAATGCCTTAGCTCCATCCCCTGTGATACCTCTTCAGACTGAACTGGACACCAGTAGAGCACAGAGAAACATTACATAGCAATTGAATATGAACACTTCTTTCTCCTGTCATTCAAACAGGCTTTACTGAGCACCCAGAATAAGCTGAGAACTTTAGTCCCAAATTTCACCTTCAACTTGGGCTTCTCAGGGAAATTCTACCACACAGGTAAGCCCCTGGCACCCCTTCACCCCGCGCTTGAAACATTGAGCTCCTCTTTGCCTTTTCTTTTTGCACTTCCTTTTCTGCTCTCTGTAGGTACAGATGAGGAAGATGAAGGGGATGACATGCTGCTCAAACATAGGAAGGAGTTCTGGTGGTTCCCTCATATGTGGAGTCACATGCAGCCTCATCTTTTCCACAATGTCACTGTGCTGGCTGAGCAAATGAAGCTCAACAAACAGTTTGCTGTGGTAAGGGGCATCATAGTATATTTACAGTTGATCCTAAATACTAGTCTAGTAACAGTTGCATTTAAGAAAGGCAGTTCTGAAATTTTAAATTGGCGCATGGCTCATGCTGTCTTCAGGCAAGAAACACCATTTGTGTGCCTGCCTGTGTATTGGGAAGTGCTTCCTGGCACCTGCATGGCCCCAGGCAGCTCCGCTACATTCCACGGTGCAAATCCCAAGGCTCTTGTTTGCTGAGGTGTGAACTTGTAGCATTACCATTCAAATCCAATTAATTTACAAACTCTGGCAGTGACAAAGCATTTCCTTTTCCATCCTTATTCACTGTGGTTTTGTAAGGAAGTCACCTGATTAGTAGTATAAAATGCTCTCTGTCGTGCTAACAACCCTACTTCTGGCCTCCCCAGACAAGGCTGGAGGGAGTTATTTACCTAGGAAGTCCAGGGTAAATTCCCCGGGTTTGGCAGAGGAGGGGGAAGCCTTGAGCAATGTGTTTGGTGCTTACAGCCCACAGCTGAATATAGCATACATGTTTTCTCTGAAATGTCCTCTTCACCTCTAGTTTGGTTCTTGGGATGGTAATCCCCTTGGGAATGGCAGGCTGCTGTCTTGTGTTCCCATGATACAGACACACAGACTAGGAATGATCTTGAATTCAGAGCACAGTTGCAGCATTAAAGAAACAATTTGGGCTCCTCCTTTTCCTGGTTAAATAACAGTGCAGTCTTTTGCAAAGAGAGACAAACCACAGAATGTAATTACACATACTTAACGTAAAGCAGGCGAGCCATGGGAAGAAGGCTGCTGCTTCATTTAGGGGCTCTGGTTTTATTGTACACCACCAGGACAGAGCTGTCATCGTTCATATTGTTACCAGAACCACATAGTGGAATTAAAGCCTGTGAAATTCAGATATTTCCTGTCATTTTAGTATAGCTCCAGGACCCATATCTGCACCCTCAACAGCCTCTTGCTTCATGTATGCTTTTCCTTTAATTGCTAGAGAAAAGACAGAGCCCAGTCATCATCTTCCTTTCCTTCTGTATCAGTTAAGGAACTTTTGTTTTCCTCTTCCAGTGACTCACATCTAGGCATGTGGGAGTGAGATGTGTCATTTAACAGCGTTGATTAGTTTGTAGTAACCAAGGAACCTGATCTGAGGCTTGTGAATTAATCTGATTTGTCACACCTGCAAGCTACAAGACAATTCTTACAGCAGCTGTTACCAGTGCTGGACGTCCGTGTTAATGCAGAATCACCCTTACATTTCTATAGATGCAGAAAACAAGAGGTACAAGTAGTATTTCAGGTTTCCCAGTCCAAAGAGTTTTCATGTGACCGTCACTGTGCTCCAACGTGGAGTCTATTGCTAAATATGATCCTTTTTAAGGATATTAGTTAAATATTGAATGATCAAGCTGTATATTCTACTTCCAGGAGCATGGGATTCCCACAGACTTGGGCTATGCAGTGGCCCCCCATCATTCTGGGGTTTATCCTGTCCACACACAACTCTATGAGGCATGGAAATCCGTTTGGAGCATCCAGGTAACGAGCACAGAGGAATACCCACACCTACGGCCTGCCCGCTACCGGCGTGGATTCATCCATAGTGGAATCATGGTGAGCACAGCTGGGCAAGCAGAGCCCACTCTCCTGCCCAAGGGACAGTCTCCTAGTGACCTATATCAGAGATATTATTCTTAATATTATCAGCTAAAGCCAGTTTCTGTGTTTCTCAGTACAATTCAGAGGTCAGTACTGAATGGAGACTAAAACCAAGCACAACACTAAACTGAGATCCCACTGACTTGTTTGCACTGTGATCAGTAAATGGTCGGGAGGAATATCAAGAGAGTCCTCTGAACCTATGTCACTTATCTCCCTCACTCTTTATATTGATTCACAGAGTGCTGCTTTGATACGTTCGTGTAAATTCTGCTCTATCTGCCTCTCACCTGACTTTGCTTTTCTGTGATATTGCCAGGTTTTGCCTCGACAGACCTGTGGTCTTTTTACTCACACCATCTTCTATAATGAATATCCTGGTGGTTCAAAGGAGTTGGACAAGAGCATTCGTGGTGGTGAACTCTTCCTGACGGTGCTTCTGAACCCAGTAAGCTCATTCAAAAGGGGAATCAGTGCATGGGTGTCTGAGCTTATATGCCTCCTGTGGGAAAGAACTTGATCTTATGGGAAATTCATTATAACTGCCTGTCACAGTGTCGGCATCTGCAGTGTGATATTAAGGGGATGTGAAAAAGAGGGCCAAGGAAGTACTTGCTAGTTAACACTGCTTTGCTTTACACACTGCCAAGGAAGCATCTGTGTTGAGTGCTGAGAAGTGCAACAGTCAGGAGACAGAAACTAGCCAGAGTGACATGCTGAGCATGTCCCAACGTAGAGTGGGTGTTACCTAGGCTGCTGCATCTTCATGAATCAGAAGTGAGATGTGCCTTGGCTCCTTCTGTTCCACGCACATCTGCCACTTGCTGGCTTCTCCGGGGCTCACTGATCAGTTTTGTTCAGAACAATTGCTTTATCTGGCCTTTCCTTATTAAGTGTTCTCACCTGTTTTTCAATATGAATATGCTTGAAACAATTCCTGCGTGCTTTTTCTGTGATGTAGCTGTCACGCTAAGGCATTTTCGGGAGATCTGGGTCTAACACAGGTGTTTCTTTTTCCCTTTCAATACTCTACAGTTCCATCAAGCTACCAAGCTAATGTAGTACCTTCAACACTCTGCAGTCCCTTCCCAGTTCTTAGCCAAGGGTGTCAAATCACATGAGTTTCTCACTTCCCATTGAAGTGGATAAGATGTACTAAGTGGCAAGAGACACCAAAAAAAAAAAGCTGTCAATTTTTGAAAATCCCAAATAGATAGAATTAGGAGATGAAGTTTTGTAGCTGTCTCCAACCAGAGATCACACTCCCTCTCATCCCTGCTTGCTGGCTGCAGCCAGAAGACATGCTGCTGTTTTTTGATCGTACAGTAACTTTCTTGATTCCCCACCTGAATTTGTTTCTTACTAAAGCTGATTTGGAACCTGTTGCCCTCTCCTTCTGTAAATGGACATTGCTCTGCAAGGTTTAGATAGTGATTTTAGAATGTCTACCTCTGTAGCCACTCCTGAATATAACAACATTTAATGTCCTTTTCTCATTACTTCCAAACTTCTACCCTCTTCTCCTTATACATCTTTTCTACCAGTGCCTGAATATGGGCAAAAAACCATGCAAGCAGATCAGAAATAAAGTTGTTTCTCACTAGCTCCTATGTGGGAACCCTGGGTTATTGGTCTCAGTCATTGAGTACTTGTTTGTGGGATTTCTTTTGTAACATCAGTGGGTCTGTTCACCATGATGTTTTATTTCATTCCCTCTTTTGCATCTTGATTGCGGGGTTGAATATGCAGCTTTAGCTGCTTTTGGTATGAGCTGTAGAGGCTCAGTGAATTAGAAGGTCAAGCTTTTTCCCCTAAATGGGCTTGACTTTTAATTGTCTTTTGTTTTTCCTAGTGTTTAGTGCCTCTCTACTCCTCAAAGTAGAACTGTGATAATGAAAACACCCTTGCAGTTTGCTCTGGGTGCATCACACAGGTTGTAGTTTGCAAACAGACCCTGTGTTTCTGAAGGTTAGCCTGTGACCATCTCTGGCTTGGTGTATGAGCTGCAGAAGATACGGGTCTATAAAACCCCTAGCTAAAAAGCTGAAGGGGTTAATAGTTTCAGGTCTGGAAGCCAACCTTTAATCTCTGAGGTCTGGCAGCCAGCCTTCTGTCCCTATTACCTGTGACAGAATTATCTTTACACACAACAAACAATCTACAGGAAAGCTGGAGAGGGACTTCTTACAAGGGCAAGTAGTGATAGGACAAGGGGTAAAGGTTTTAAACTGGAAGAGGGGAGATTTACATTAGATATGAGGAATAAATTCTGTACTGTGAGGGTGGTGAGACACTGGAACAGGTTGCCCAGGGAGGTTCTGGATGCCTCATGCATGGAAGTGTTCAAGGTCAGGTTGGATGGGGCTTTGAGCAATCTGGTCTAGTGGGAGGTGTTCCTGCCCATGCAGGGGGGTTAGAACTAGATGATCTTTACAGTCCCTTCCAACCCAAACCATTCTGTGATTCTATGATTAAAAACAGTCTGAAATAAGAAAAAGGCTGTTCTTCGCATTACGTATGGAGTGACTGGTCAGATGGAAAGAAACTGCTTGCTTTTCTGAGCTTCTCTTCCCATATGTTGGTTGAATTCCACCTTGTCCTATTTCATCTTAGTTAGATGAAGTTAGATCTTAAAGAATGCCTGCAGAAATAGCCATTGTGAAACTTAAGAGCTCCAGGATTTTCTTGGAAAACCAGTTGCCAGACTGTAATCTAGAGATCATTGCTGGTCTAGGAGGCTGTGCCAAGGAATTTGTAGAAACATAGTTTCTAGAGCTACCCATTAAAATGTGCTGATAAGCAGCAGCTGGCAGTGTTTTGTGATCCAAAAAGTTTGGGAAGATTGTGATTTGGTCCAGTATGACCTTATTTGCCAGATTTACTGTTGGCTCTTCATGGTGACTTAAAACTCTTTCAGGCACCTTCAGATGCTTCCGATGTTTACATTTCTGCTTTCTTTTGGCAGTGGAGCATTTCTCTCTCTGTCAGCAGTGGAGTACTGTGCTCTAAGCTCCTCTTCATCGCTCGTGTTTGCACAGTGACTCAGACCCTTGCACTCCTCCCCTTGCTGATAGAGCCATCTCATGAACCTGATAGAAAGCTGGCCAGCCCTGCAGCCCCAGCAGTGATCCGTAGCAGACTTGGACCAGGTTCTTTTGGTCCTTTTTGGTGCTTCCAGCTCCCTTTGAGTGGATATACGCGTGTAGGAGTCTCCAAGCCTGTATGCATATTATTAACTCCACAGTGCAAACAGAAGATGTTTGATCTTCTGATTAGTGAACAAGGTCTGATGTCAGGAAGGAGAATAGCTGTTGACATTCAGCAGTCAGGCTGCCATGTGCCCAGTTGCTACTTCCCAGAAGCAAAGGGCATCTTTGTGATCACTTCTCACAAACACTTCGCTCACACTACACAGACAGGTTACTGCTGTGCCCACAGCTGCTCATTACATATTGCAAGGATGCTCATACACTCCTGTTTTCTGTATTCTAGGCTCTCTTTGATCCTTCTTCTCATCTTTCCTCTGTGTGAAGGAAGGGAAACTATGGCATGCTAACAGTAGAAGGGAGGGGGAGAGGAGGGAGGTGTCATTACCAAGCCAGTTCATGGGGTCACTGGGTGTGGATGGGAGAGAGGGAGAGATGGGACATGATTATAGTTTATGTCAGAAGCAGTGCTCAGAGCTGTTTTGGCAGCAGTAGCTGTGACGAGGCAGAGCAAGCTGCCAGGGCTTGTTACACACGGTGCATGTGTGTTACAGGACAAGACTGCAGGCTCAGAAGTACAGGGAAATGGCTCTTTGGTTGGGCTTATCTACTTCTAAATCCAGTTGCCTGGGACTCTGCAGGTGACAGCATTACCTGTGTGAGCCATTTTACTGAATGTCGTCAGTCTTGAGACACAGTTGCTAACCTGGGTCACATGCAGGCTTTTTTCATTCTGGGAATTTTGAAGGGGCCCCAGGTTGTGACCCGTGTCCTCCCTGCTGCAGTTCTTGGTTCATGCCAGTGAGCCAGACACTTGATGCAGCAGATTTTTCCTCTAAATGTTTCACTAGCAATTCAAAGGGATGAGCCACCCTTTGGTGTCACGCCACCTTCCTGGTATCTCCCAGAAATGGACAAGATACATGAGACACATCCTTTTGCCGCCTTAGGTGCTCCATGGCATGGCCTTGCAGTTACACAGAAGATCTTTCTGTCCTTTGTTCTGTGTTGTATTTACCACATCCTTTTTACACAACAGCACACACTGGTCTTTGAAGTGCAGGTGCCAGAGTCCGTCTGGCAGGGCCTCTCTGTCAGCTCAGTAGGAAACCAGAAGTGAAAAACTCACAGGCATATGAACATGATCAGTCTTTAATGGTGCTTACTTTCCACATGTCCCAGAGTCCTGCCACTGTTTTCTGTTGCCTACCTGAAGACCTGGGGTGTGAACACCTTGTGGACAGGATTAAATTAATTTCACAGTATCTTGGGGTTGGTTTAGGCACAAAAAACTATCTATCACTACCTTTTGTCTCACTGAGACCAGTCCATGGTGACACTGGGCAGAAAACTGAATTCAGACCTCCTGAGTGCCAGCAAATGTCTTCATCCCAAGACCATCTGTCTCCTGCTTCCCCCTTTTGCTCTTCCCCTGCTGAGTGGGATAGCCATTCCTGACACCTGCCAGGGAAGCCTGTTGTTGCCTGCTGACCTTACCTGGCATCATCAGGACTAAGCTCTGAACTGTGCAGCAATGGGTACCCCTACTATGACTTGAGGTCTCTTCTCCTCCCTGCTCTAGCAGACACTGGGCGGAGAGTGTTACATCATCCACACAGTCATTCTTCCCTTGGCTGCAGTGTTCTGCTTTTGGTTTGGTAACTTCTAGCCATGGTGTGGTTTGTGTCTGGGAAAGTGTTGCTGCGTTACAGGCACTGAGATGCCCAATTCCATGGGACCCATCAAAGCCACACACCAGAGTGAAGCTGACAGCAGTCTTTTGCACTCTTTTTCCAAAAGTTAAACTACTGAAAAACAGACAGGATGGAAATATATCTGCTTTAGAGAAGTGATGGCTTGGCAAGGCAGAGATAGCACATGGGCTCCTGAGAACTGCAGTGCTTGGAGGGGCTCCCATGGGTGCTCAGTGCCACTTTGCCCAAGGGTTTATATCCTGAGGCTTGGCAGGATATTTTTCAGGGGCTGCTTATGCTGAGGGCTCTTTGAAGCTATAACTTTATCAGCTGGTGTTTGTTCCTGGGATGATGTCCTAGTGCCATGTCTCTTTGCAGTCCATGTTCAGATCCCCAGGTGTGCTTGTTTGCATTTTAAAGTGTGAATTGCCAGATGTTCTTTTACACTTGAGATGTCAACTCTGAAGTGAATGAAAGTTGACAGGCTGTGGGCCTAGAAATAACTCCTGTGAAAACTGTTCCTTGTGCCCCTCTCCCTGGCCTGCTCCCCTGATGGAGCTGGCATGGCAGCTAGAGAGGTCACCCTGATTGTACCTCGGGGAGAGGAAGGAAAGTTCCTGTTCTCCCATGAAAGAGGCTTTGCGAGGTTTTGAGTAGGAGGGAGTCGCTGACTAACCCTGGTTCCCCTGAATGTCCCAGAGACAGTTGAATGGGATTTTAAAACTGTTCTAGACTCATAGCCAGGGCTCAGTTATCACCCCACACACCATTCTCAGGGGTTACTGAGAGGTCTGTGTCCTTCATCTCCCGAGTTCCTCGTATCTTGCAAGTGCTGTATTTCTTTCGTTTTTTCATCAGGGCATTGCTGCATACTGGCTGATACACATTCATCAACCCAGACAGCCAGGGCAGTCTGAGATCTTAACAGACTCTTGCTGATAGTAGAATCAAGCTAGGAAGAAAAAGTACCGTTACCTGATTTACCGGTATCCCATGTTTTACCTATTTTCAGATCAGCATCTTCATGACCCACCTATCCAACTATGGGAATGACCGTCTAGGACTGTACACTTTTGAGAGCCTGGTCAAGTTTGTGCAGTGCTGGACCAACCTTCGCCTGCAAACACTGCCTCCTGTCCAACTTGCAAAAAAGTACTTTGAAATCTTTCCCCAGGAGAAGAATCCCTTGTGGCAGGTGAGAAGGCAGCTTTAACTGCTCCTAGTCATTTTCCAAGAGATATGTCCCACATTTAAAGTGTAGTAAGACTGCTGATCCACAGCACAGAGCAGTAATGCATAAAGCTTTTAGGTTTAGCCTTTGTGGCTTGAGGCTGCAGGTGGTAAATTGCAAGGTGGAAGGGATGGGGAGTAGGAGCTGTAAGAACACAGTCACGGTGTGAGCTTAGGGACAGGGATGGCTGTCTAAAGTGACTGGGGGGCAGCTTGCAGGCATTTGGGTCGTTAAAGGGCTTGTATTAGAGCAAGCTGCTGTGAAATGTTAGGTCTGTGAGGAATAACCCTGTTTGGTGCTGGAGGAGTTTGCAGGCATGTTAATGTGATTAATCATAAAGTAATTTCACACTGCAGAATTCATGTTCATTGAATAAAAACATCGTTATTCCATTTTATCACAGTGCAGCAGTTCTCTGTGTGGTAATGAGCAGATGAAATTAACAGGAGGTGGTAGAATTGTCTCTCTGCCAGTAGTTCACGCATGCCTAGCTGTACTATCATGGTGGCCCAGCCCAGCATGGATACACAGGGCAAGGCCTGTGGTTAATGCTCTCAAGAGGAACTTTGGCTCCCATGTCACTTCAGAGCTTTTGAAAACGTTCCCATGTTTTTTCTTAACTCTTCTTGATGCCTGGCAGAGCAGTGGTGTGGCTGTGAAGTGTTCTTCATATGCTAATAGCATTTTCCCAAGAGGACTGGCCTTCCGGCTTTTCCTCCCCTTTCTGTTACCTCCTGTGGTAATGCTTAATCCCATCACTTGTGCTGCAGAATCCCTGTGATGATAAGAGGCACAAGGATATCTGGTCCAAAGAGAAAACATGTGACCGACTTCCCAAGTTCCTCATCGTTGGACCTCAGAAAACTGGTAATGTGAATATTTTATCTAAAGATAGATTGCAGCTTCCATCTCATTCCTGCAGAGAGGAGAGCTGGAAGGGTCTGTGTTATAGGTTTGTATAGCTGCACTTGGTGCAACCTGCCAAATGGCTGCAGAGGACATTTCAGAGACTCTCAGATTTGCTCTAACCTAAATCTGGCAAGTCTGTCAGTACTTCATGTCCTGGCATTTTGCTTGGCTCAGTCCCAATCTGCAGGGAAAAGCCGTACCTGCAGAGTTGTGTATTGGCCTTTCCACGTAAGCTCAGAGGAACTGTGACCTTTCTTAGTGTGTCACAAACAAGCTGTCAGCAGGACTAATACACACGCTCAGCAAAGGTTATGATTAATTCCCTTTGGTGCTTTTATTGCGACAGATCCATGTACCCACTGCATGTCCCATGTCACTGCCAGTGGGAGGTAAAGATCCTCTTTTGTCTGACTTCTGTCACTACTTAACTGTGGTGGCATTGTGGTTGGCAGTGACATGGCTGTATATACAGTACTGAGGAGTCCCTTCTAGGCTGAAGGGACTTAAAACCTTGGCTTTTTCTGTAGTGCAGTGAAACAGCCACCCTCACACTCAGGAAACAGTGATCCTGGCCTTAGGAGGAAGCTTGTCCCAGCCAAGCTGCTGTCTCCTGCCTGTGTTACTGTGAAGTTCTGTTGGTGTATGTGCAGTATGAGCCCTCCTGTATCACTGCCCAAGCTGCTTGCAATGGCACAATAAGAAAACCCTTCTCCTGGCTGATTTATTGGCGGCCTGGAGGCCTACAGCTGCGTGCCGAGCAGGATTATTGGGTTTCACTGGGTAAAGGAAAAACATCTACCTCAGAGGCATGCCAAGGCATCTCTAGCTGAATTCTTATCCAAGGACACAAATATTGTCCCTAGCACATCTCCCTCCCAAACATGTAATACTGTCCTGCAGTGCCCAGGCCACCTCCCATTTCACAGGTACTGCTTCTGCCACATGACAATGTGGCTGTGCCACCAGGGAAAAAACACGTGGGGTAGCCCAGCCATGGTGAGAACACAAGATAGCTGACATGGGTGACAACTGTCATGTAAGGAGCGACTTCAGCTATATGAGCTGAAGTGAGAGATTGAGCAGGATTGAACTGCTGAGTCAAGTTCAGTCCTGACATACTTGGTGTCATTGCTATTGCAACCTGTGTGAGTTAAGGGGTGGGTTAGCCATGCATGGTGAGAGTGTGCCCGCTTGGGGACTGTTCTTTGCAATGTAAAGCCTTTCATTCAGCAAAGCATTATGTGTGACCCAGGTCGTGTTAACTGGTTTCTTTTGCAGGCACAACAGCTGTGCACTTCTTCTTGACCATGCATCCAGCTGTCACGAGTAACTTCCCAAGTCCATCCACCTTTGAGGAGATCCAGTTTTTTAATGGACCCAACTATCATAAAGGAATTGATTGGTAAGAATCCTGATACATGTTGTCCTATGATAAGATGCACCCGTGTTGTCTTCTCCTGAGTCTCTCTGTATGTCCACTTCAGCCACCTGAGTAGCTTCTCTGTTTCTGAGCAGCTCTTTTCATTGCTACTGCAAAGCACATGTTCTCTGTTTTCCTGCTACCCCAACTGGTTAGTCCCAGGTAGTTTCTGATCTTAGTGACTGTTCACCAGGAGATTTCTAGGCATAACTTAGCTTTACAAAATCACTCTGTGTTGAATACGCTGCTGTCATGAAGTTTCTTCTTTGACGTGCAAAACAGACAACAGTGTGCTCATTCAAAAATTATTTGTGGTTTCTGGGTTAAGACACATAGGACAGACAGGATAACCTCCATACTGATCTGGGCCCTTTAGACTTAACAGAGATGGCACTGCATTCCTTGCTCTGGCTCCAGTGTCTCTTCGGCCACATGCATACCCTGTACAAGTGTGCAGTTTGATAAAGTGTTTCATGGCAAAGAAGTATTAATGTCACTATGGCAATGTGTTTCCAGGCAGAGAGATTTTGAAGTTGTTTCTTGCTCAAAGCATGAACTTTGGGTCTGCTGTGGCACTGCAGTCCCTCGTGTGTGGCTCTGAGGGATGGCTGTGTGGCACTAAGGCATTCTGCCATGGTATTTCTTTGTCCACGAGCTGTGGGAGATTTTGTCTGAGTTTTCTGATAATTTAGAGGACCGTTGAGAAGATACTGGAAGATGGTTGGTACCTCAGTGAAACTCAAATGAGTCAAGCACTACAGAGCAGTTGTACTAGCTGATAGATAGGCTTAGAAAGTGTAGGCTTTTGCATACATCCCCTAGAAGAGTCATCCAACTTGAGTGTAGCATCACATGCAAGAAGAGAAACTTCATGTTAAGGATAGAATTTGAGTTTGTTGTACAGCTTAAATTTCAGCAGAGACCAGTCTTCCAGTGCTTTACAGTGCCCTGTACCCTTTCCCCTTCCCTCCTATTACTTGAATGATTTACAATTTCTGCATTACTAATTTTACACGCTCCTGTGAGGCAGAGCAGAGCTCTTGACTCAGTGTCTCAATTATGAACTAAGGTACAAAGAAAGAAATTATTTAGATGGGTCTAAACCAAGTGGTCAGGGGCAGGGCAAGCAGATGATTCTGGCCTTATTCTTGGGAAGAAAAGAGGGTTTCTCTTTTCTCCTGGAGCTTACAACTAGTACCCTACCCTCAGCCTTTTCTTTCCACTGCCTGAGGGCTTGGAGAACATGCTCGCAGCAAAATACTTTCTTGCTCTATTATCATCTCCAGCTTTCTGTGTTAGACTCCCCCACCCCTTCCCAAGCCATCCTCTGCCAGCACTGCACCTGTTTGCCCATCCATTGCATTACTGGGGAGGTGCAGTTCTACAAACTGTGTCTGTTGAAGAGGAGCGAATGCATTGTTTTGTCATGGGCCATTTTTTTGTTGGGCCATGCTGCTCACCAGTGTCCCATCTCTTTGGCAGGTACATGGAATTCTTTCCCATCCCCTCCAATGCCAGCACAGACTTCATGTTTGAGAAGAGTGCCAACTACTTTGACACAGAGGTGGTACCAAAACGTGGTGCAGCTCTGCTGCCTCGAGCCAAAATCATTACAGTTCTGATCAACCCCGCTGACCGAGCCTATTCATGGTACCAGGTACCTTCCCTGCATTGCTCTGTGGTTGAGGGCCAGTGAGATGTTCCAGTGGGGTGAGGTGGCAAGCCTGGGGCAGAAAGCTATGGATCCATATCTATAAAGGGGCCAGGGGAGATGATGCAGACTGCCTGCAGAGTGTGGAGAGCGTTATATACAAAGGCATTGGTGGGTGGTTGTGCCAAATCAGTGGGGTCTGCGCAGAGGTGTGCAAGGTAGAATTTTGTGTTCCTGCTCCTCAATTCAGATTATGTTTTTCAGCACCAGCGGGCTCACAATGACCCTGTGGCACTCAATTACACCTTCTACCAAGTGATCTCTGCAAAATCCCAAGCCCCTCAGGAACTGCGCAACCTGCAGAGCCGATGCCTGCTCCCTGGCTGGTATTCAACTCACCTTGAGCGCTGGCTAACGTACTACCCCTCTGGGCAGGTAGGAGGTTTGGCAGCAGAGGCTCTCATGGAGTCCCTCGTAGGTTTAGTGTAGAGGAGAACAAACTGTAATGCATGCACATGCTCTTCCTTCCCACCTCATTTTCATTTCACCTTCTGTCTTGTCTTTGGGAACAAGAGCCACCACTTGCTTCCCTCTGTTACAAGCTGAGAAGAAATCAGCCTTGAATACTCCAATTTTGCACTTAATGTATTTGTAAAAGTAAATGAGTGCAGGAGAATACTGTGATCTCCCAGAGAGCTCCACAATATTGAGAAGTTCAGCAAGAACAACAGTATTAGCACTCCCTTCCTTTATCTTGGCAGCCTGCAGCCCAGGGACCCTCTTCAAGCCCAGTAGGTGTTCCACCTACTTGCTGTGGTTTCATTGCTTCAAAGAGAAGCTCTTGGACTCTGTCACTTCTAAGTTCCCATATTTTGAGGCCTTTAGCTGTCTGCTTAAGGGAAATTCCAATGCAGAGATGTCAGGATTCTGTTTTGTGTATAAATTTGGAAAATGTCAATTTTCTTAAGTTCCTTTCTGCTGCTGGGGTTATCCTCAGACAGTCTATAATCCAGCAGTCTTATAATGTCCATTTGGTCTTTTCTTCTCTGCCAGAGCAGTAACCTAAACAGTACAGGACAGATCTGTCAAGACTGAGAGAGACATGGGAAAACATTCCTGGGTTCATGTTTCGTTTTCTTACTATTCCTGGAGGTTACTGCTGTGAGGAATGATAGAGCGAGACTCACCATCCTTGTACTTACTATGGGTCAGGGTCTTCTACCTTCCTCAAACTTCAGTTAACGTGTATTTTTCTACTGTGTATTTTGGAATAGGTAATTTATTAGTACCAGTGTTGTTCATTAGTGTCTGTCATACACATAAAGAAAGAATAATCATAGGTTACAGAAGAATACTTAGGACAATGGCTGCTGACATCTAAAAAGAATACATAAGGTTTCCAGAGATGATCTGTAAATCATGCCACTGCTGGGACTTAATGCCTGTCAAAGACGTATTTCCTAAGTGAAGCCTGTCATGATCTACTGTCTTATAGTACTTGTGGTCCAACTTTTCTGCCTGTGATGACAAATGGGCCATGTCCCCTCACCATGTTGCTCTAGAGTAACCAGGCTTTGGCCAGGGGAGTTTTTAGGTCCAGGAAGCTCATGGGTGTATTTCAGCACAAGCTATCAGAGGCTAAGGTGGCTGCTGTCTTTTCAGCTTCTCATTGTGGATGGTCAGGAGCTGAGACACAACCCTGCCTCTGTAATGGACAACGTCCAGAAGTTCTTGGGAGTTACACCGCTCTTCAACTACACCCAGGCCCTCAGGTAGGGAAATCATTTTGGGGAGGATGCCTTCTTAGCCAACTGTGATACTAATAATCACTTGATTGGAAGAATACTTCTTACCTCTGGCTACAAGACCTGCCAAAGTTTCAGAGGTATGCCTAACCCTAAAATTAGGTTCAGATAGCATGAGGTGCTATACTAAGACTGGAATCATAGCTTAGTCTTTCCATAAATTAAAGGGGAATAGGTGGGGTTATTTTTTTGCACTGCCATAGGGAAGTATGAGGTTGCTCTCAGCAGTAATTACAGTGTTTTCCATTTGGTCTTTGTGATTTCAGAAAAGGTGCTGGAATTACTAGCACTCCTTATGCTTTGTGTTATACCTGTATCTGACAGAAAGTAGAGGAAGTATGATTAAAAATCTACAACAGGCTGCTCATATCTTCAGCTAGGTGGAGATTAGGGACACGTCGCACAGTTTTGAGGTAAAGAACCTATTATTGCAGAAGACATGGACTTGACAGGTAGCTAGAACTGTCTGAGGAAATATAAGTGGAGGCACTACCTTGCTGCTGCTAAGCTGATAGATGTTACTCAGCCATTACTGTGATCTTGTCCACAGTGCAAATACAATTAATCTGAATAGATTAAATGCTAGCTGAGGGTGAACTATGACCGTATCATGCTTCAGTGGAAACTCTACAAGCCCACTGGAGATCCTGAATATTGTGCCTTGCAGCTGAAACAGCCTATGGTATCTGAGGGGAGTAAGTGGTGTGTATGTGTGTGGGCATAAAGCAATTGCCCTTTCCTTTAAGAGTAGAGGAGAAGCAAGTCAGTTCTCCTCCATTAGTTTCCAAGAGGGTGGCATGTTACTTGAAAGCTGTACTTGCTGAAGCATATGTGGTGATGGTAAACGAACTAGTTACCATAGTGGTACTGGCTGGTACCCTTTGGCCAGGGTCAGAAAATAAATGGTATTGGTCAACTTGCCTTAGAGTTTGGTAGAGGAACTTGCTCAGACCTCAAGGTCACCTTTGCCTAGTTGAGGGGACAGAACAAACTAGACCCAGACATAGTTCCTAGCATTGCCTTATACCTGTGTTATAGCAAGAAGAGAAACACTGACTCTCTAAAACCACCAGGGGATTCTCTAATACTTTGCAACTATAAGGAGAGTTAGAAGAATTTACATACACCAAAACATTATTATTCCCCCCCAGCTAAACAGACAAATATTATAACACTGTGTTACCTCTGAAATTTGCATAAAGCTGAAACAGTCACAGTTATAATGGATCTCTTATCAAAAGTAGTCAAGTGCTAAAAAAATAAAAGAACTCAACACTACAAATAAATAGATAGAACCCAAGCCCAGTTTGTAAAGCATTGAAACAAGAAATACCTATGGACTCACTTAATTTCTGCTGCTACTAAACTGGGCACATGGCCATATCTTTTAAGAACAAGTGTCCTTTTCAGGTTTGATGAAGCTAAAGGCTTTTGGTGCCAACTGCTAGAAGGAGGAAAGACTAAATGCCTGGGAAAGAGTAAAGGAAGAAAATACCCTGATATGGATTCCTCGGTGAGTAACTGTCTCAATCTTATGTCAGTAAGACAGATAGAAACATCCCAGCAAACCAACCTGGATTTTCATACCATCTGTGTCCTAGATGACTTATGAAACATGTGTTGAGGGTTACATTTTCTTTCATGTTAATGTGGTCTCTATCTTCCACACAGTCACGGCTGTTCCTAAGAGACTTCTACCGGGAGCACAACATTGAATTATCCAAGCTGATGAACCGACTTGGGCAACCCCTCCCAACCTGGCTCCGAGAGGAACTGCAGAACTCCAGCTGGAGCTGAGAGGGGCTGCCTTGCCCCCAGTGCCATTGGGATGTGTGGTGCTCCAACATATGCTATGATAATGCCAGCTCTTGTCAATCCAAAACAACTGGACAAACGAGCAGGAGCAGAGAATGTGCACGTGGAGCCTTCCTACACCATTAGAAAGGGCTGCTGCCTCTGGCACTGCCCTGGGGCATGGAGTGCAAGTCACATTCTTGAGTATTAATGGTGTGTTACACTTTTGACTTTCACTTACAGGAAGGATTTGGAGTGCCTGCCCTACTTTTGGCAGGGGAGAGCACACAGTTAACACTTTGTTTGAATTACTCTTCTAAGTATATGAAACAGGCAGTAGCTGGTGGGGTTAACATGTTACTCTTCTGAGTCCAGAAGTAAAGACTTAAGAGGTAAGCTACTGTGCCCCACTGCTGAAAAAAAAAGCAGCAGCTTAATAAAAGGGGAATCTAGCCCAGTGAGCCCCAGCTTTTTATCTAGTGTATTTGGCAACAGCAAGGTCCAAGACTGCCTTCTGCCTCCCCATGGGAAGTACAGTGGCCATGGTCATTACATACAGTGCCACTGTGTGCAGCTGTTGGGGACTACACCTTCTTGGAGACAGATGTAACAGATGTAAGATTGCCTCTCCTTATCTGCAGCATTATTGGTGTGATACAGTGTCCAGTGACTTTGGTAATGGGCAGTGAGAGATAAGGCAAAGCTGCAGATACTGACACACACAATTAGTAATCTTAGAGAAAAGGTTGCCATATGTGGCAATGGGGCAAATATTTCTCTGCAGGGACGTCAGCCATTTCAAAAGATAACCAAGGAGCACTCTGTTCCCTTAGAGCACTTTGGAGGCATGGGGTAGTGCAGCACAGCAGCTAGGGGAGTTAAAACTCGGGTATTGAACAATAAGGCTGATAAAATCTGAAAGCAGACAACTCACCTCCCCATGTCCGATCAGCTTAAGAAAATTAAAAAGCAACCTTTTTCTCTTTCCAACAGCTCCAGGGCCCCTGCCATCTATGCTGATAGCTAGCACCTGTTTTAATCCCCTGCAGTCCAAGGAGAAAAGCGGAAAACAGTTAAAAGCAAGTATCTCAGAAATAACTGGAAGGCTTGGAGTTTGAAGTAGTTTCCTATATCCAAAAGGGGGTTTTTAGTTTACTACTGCACATAATCAAGTGAGTACACGAAGGTGCTGTGCCTCCTCCTGCAGTTTCTAGATAATTATTCTCAGAGGAAATCCTCCATCATGGCTGTACATGTTTTCTCTTGCTGAGCCATGGGCTTCTGGAGTTGTGTGGGCCCATCATCCCTCCCTCTCAGGCAGTTCCTTGGAGATTGCTGCAGTTCCAGAGAAGAGACAGGCAGTATCCATATGAACACAGATTATGGAACCTTCCACAATTGTCATGAGTTCCTTTTCTCCTATCAGGGGGAGAAGTTGCTTCAACCAAGCTTTTCCATTGAGCCTTAGGTATTGTGTATTTCTGAATGAATGGTGCATTTACCGTTGTATGTAAATGTATATAGTATGCAATATAGTATTTTATTTCCTGTGCCCTTGGAAGGGGTTCTTTTGTGCAGCCAAAAAAAAGGACAGAAAGATTAGAAAACCCTCTCTCACTCGTGTTAGAGAGACAAGCCTGACTTCCTGCACTGGATTCATGTATAGCATCATTCACATTGAATGATAATGAAGAAATTCTTGGCTCTTGAAGCTGAGCACAAGTGTCTGAATAAAGGCTAGAAGTAGTAGTAAGTGGATTCAATAAATGTACTACTTATTTTTCTTCTTTGTGATGATTTGCAGTGATGTCATGGACCCTAAGCTGGTAGAAGCATAAGAAAAACTGAAAAACCTACTCCAGGCCTTACAGCTGATGTCTGGGAGGGCAACAAAGGTGTTTTGTTATATTTGTAACAACACAGAAACAGTGTCCTAAGGCTTCTTCCCCTGCAGGCCACTGCAGGCTTGCAGAAGCTGCCAGAGCTCACAGCCTGTAGCCAGAGACTCACACTTGCTGGTTTACAGTAGTTTCCAGGTGCTGTGCTGCAGCAACAGTGTTGCTGTGCACCTCCTGGCTGTGTGTGTTCCAGAGCCTTGCCTTGGCCAGCAGCCCATGACCTACAGCAATAAGCAACCTTACATTGACCTGGAAGCAAAATAGTATTTCGATAGGCAAAGTTATGACAGCATTATAGAACAGCCTTAACAGCTCTCACTTCACCAAATACTTCACAAGTAAACGCAGCAGCAAAGCAGCTGTCACAGGAGGAAGAGGATCCCAGGATCAGTGATGCTACTGCTGCTCCATTAAACAGTTTCTTCCTCTTATGCCATTACATCTTGTGACTTAGACAATTACTTCATGCTTAACCTCAGACTATGGTACATCTTTGAAGAGACAAACTTAAGATTTAAAAGATATTCAAGGTATCAGGAGTAAGTGTTGGGAGAGGCTTAGTTTACTCGTGCTAGTCTTTCACTCAAGGCAGCAAAGGACTGGTGTGTATTCTCATGATTTATTCATTCTCTACCCCCCCCCATTGCTTCATTTCTATGCTATGCTTGTTCTTACTGCTTATGCTAATGTCAAACAGATCACCTGCTGTGGTCAGATCCAAATGTGGGATGTCCTTATCTGATCTAGCTGATGAAGTCTCATTCTCAAATCTGGTAACTTTGACAGCACATTGCTGCAGAAGCTCCCCTCCCTCCAGACATCCCTTCAAAGCTGTGGAAACAAACACCCACTCTTAAGAGGAGCTCTTACAGTATCAGAAACTGTGATACCAAAAAGCCAAGAAAACCATCTTTTCCAGTGAGATGAGATATATTCATAACTAGACACAGACCCATTAGGCAGTCACACATTACAGACCCTCGTACTTCATTTTCATAGCGGAACTAAACCTCATCTTCTTACCTCACTGTTTAGTAACAGACCTTCATGGTAAGCAGTTTCCTGCTCAGACAAGGAAAATGGTAAGCACAAAACATTACCTGAAAACTTTTTGAAGTCTGGTACATTAAAAAAAAAAGGAGTACTTTGATCCAGGTATCAGCAAAATGTGACTTTAATAGAAACAGTAGCCAGGTCATGGCACTCTTCAGAAGTGGAAGGGTACCCAACAGGTGAGAAGTGGTGCCCAACAGGTGAGAACTGGCAAATCAAGCACTAGGAAACTTCTTGCTTGGTTTTTTTGGTGGTGTTTTTTTTTTCAGCAAGCCACCAGCACATGTATATATACCCCAACCTCAGAGAAGAAAGCTCAGCTTATGAAGCTGGAACTTTACTCACAACCTCTGGAATTCAATCAGGAAGATACTTGGAAGTGGGCTGATACCTCTTTCTACTAGATACAGGAAATACTGGTAGAAGTCTAAATATAGAGTAAAGACCTTTTAAGGGAACTGGGAGATTTTTCTCTATAGGGAGCATGTATCAACTCTGCATAAAAATCTGCTACCTGAAAACTGCAATTTTCAATTAATGACAGCACTGGAAAGGCACTCCTGACAGAAGGCTGCAGCTCCTGGAAAGCAATGACACACAAGAGTCCAGCTCTGTGAATCTAACAAGCAACTTGATGTAACTCATCCTGTTGTTTTTCAGCCTGGCTGACACAATGCAGCCATGCTGACACAGTGCCAGCTAACACTCGTGTTTTCAGAAAGCTGCCTCAAGCAAGGAATAATCGTGCTCATCATGCAGTAGAATATTACAGCCTTACCTACAGTTTGTTTCTCCTCTTAACAGCTTGTGGGTCTTAAAAAAAAAAACCCAACACATCAACACTGAGCATTTTTAAGATTAGAAACTAATGCTGACCTCTGAGAAACACTTTTCAAGCTCATTTTGCTACCAAAAAAATATTCCCAACAATCACGTATCTCCACTACTCTTGAGAACTATGTAGAAATAATTTATTAAACAATATATTTTTAGCTTCCAAGACTTAATTCCTAAATACAGTCTCACCAACTCCATTATCTCCAAAATGCCTGTAAACCAGCATGGCTATAGTGGTGACACTGCCTTGCCAGTCTGAACCCCAGCTAACATTTGTTTCACTTAATGGTAACAGGATTACAAACCAGGCTGGCCACAGAACCTGCCACCCCCACACAAAAGTCAAGTCATTGGAAAAGGTGCATTTCAGGACTTAGAACAATGTGTCAACAAGAAGACTCTGCACAAACCCCAAACTTCCTGCCAGAGAAGCTCTCCTGGCTGACTTAAATGAAGCAAAGCAAAGCAAAACATGGAAGGCTATTGTGGGAGAACCCAGTCCTCATTCATACTGCACACGTAGATACACTATATACATTAGACTTAGAATGCATTTTGAACATTCTCCCCTTATAGCTCACATACTTTCATGGCAATAAACTAAGGGCACTGCAGCCTGTGCAGTATTTAGTTATGGAGGCTGTAATTAAGCAGGCAGCACCCACAAGAGAAAAAAGTCACTTGCTTAGAGAGTGCAGTCACTGTCTATACCAACAAGAAACACTACACAGCAGTGCAGTTACTCTCTGATAGCACATAAAGCCTGCACTCGGACATTAGCCTGAGAAAAAGTATTAGTCATAGGCTCAAACAAGAACTCTGGTACACAGAACAGCCCCAAGCTGCACTTTCAGCTTTCACAGATTAATGCCACTCTTGGACAGGTGCCTCTACCACCCTGCTCCAAGCACAAGTACCCGGAAAACGGTAACAGGAAGCAGAAATAAGTTCAAAAGCCACATTTTAATTATGCTAGGGGCAGGGAGGCAGTTTAGAAAAAAAAAAAAAAAACAACCACCCAGTACTATTTAAGACAGACCTTCTTTACCATAATCATGTCATATGGCACGTAAATTCAGGCACAGAAAGAGAAAAACAAACTATTCTAAATAAACTGTAGTTGAGAGCTGTTCAGTCTACCAGCAGGGCTTAAAAGCAAAGTCATGCGCCAGTCATGGTCATCAACAAATGATGAGAAGTCCTCATGACTCAACCTGCCTTTTTATTTTTTCACCTTAGATTTTAAAAAAAGGCATGGGTAGCAGACTGAGCACACTGTCCTGTTTTGGCACACTCTCTCCTCAGGTGCATTCTGGAAAAAATAATTTTAAATATCCTGCCCTCCTCTTAATGTCTAGATAAGAAAATACAGCTTTCCAACTCTTATAGAAAATTTCAATGTTACATCATGTTACAGCTGATTGACTTACACTAGGAAGTGGTGATAAACTTCATGGACACATCAATGCTTACTCCATTTCCATTGACTCTGATTTGCAAGGCTGTTCAGTGCACTCCAGCACTGTGCAGCAATAACCACACTAGCATTAAATGAACTGGGAAGGTAACAGCCAGTACTCTACTCCCAAATACAACAGTGCTAGGCTTGATAAAAAACAAACCCACACTAAGAATTAAAAACCAGTTTAGGTTCAACAGCTCCACAGGAGGCTATTTCTGAATGGGTTCTTAGAGATAGAAAAATACATATCCCAAATAAATATTAACGACAGTAAACAAAACTAGACAAAAATACACTTTTCAGCTAACTCCAACCATACCTGTTCTAGGCACATTGGTAATCAGACAACTCCAACTCCTCTGTTCTTTGGCTGTAACGATGCTGAAGTCCAAAGGCAAATACTGTTCTGCTAATGCATATTCCTGGAAAGTGCTTCCAAAGAAAAACCTTCACAGGCAAAACTGGTGGTTGAAGGTGAACATATCCAAAGAGGGCATACCTGATTTACACAGAAAAACAGTATCTGCAGCAGCAGATCTATTTGAAGGAATGAGGCTTGCAATGACTAAAATGTTTATCCATACCATACGAGAAGAAAAAAAAAAAAAAATAAAAAAAATTAAAAAAAATAAAAAAATTTAAAAAAATCACACTATTCCTTCCAATGAGCCACATATCCAGAAGTCCAGGGGCAATCTTGGCGTATCTTATACCAACTACACTAATGCCAAGATTTTACCCCTAAAGACCCAGAAACAGTGCAGGGATCAACAGTTTAAGTTCTAAAAATTCTGCTGTCCCAGATGCAGGGTGAGTGTGCATACAGACAAGACCCTACAGGACCAGCCACTAATGTCCTCAGGGAGGGAAGGGAGGAAAAAAGACCCTTTCACTTACAGTACCTGACCTTTATCTTCTCACACTCTCTCCCTTACATTTTTTATGTATGGCCCCCACTGTAAATAGGTAAAGTGAGACAGAGGGGATCTCTAAGGACTTGCTTGTAAGTATGGAACAGTTACAAGCAACTGGAACACCATCTGTTTTTATCTGCATGTACTGAGCCTTGGACAGAGCATCAAAATGCACATCTTATGCATCATGCCAGATTGTTTAGCCACTTCTCAGCTGCTTTCATCTGCACCTGTACAAATTAGACTTCTCCAACTGCCCACTGAAGTGAGCTGTTATCTCCAAAGAAGGGAAAGTTTAGTTCCTGTGGTCACAAGAGGAAACAAATGTGGCAAGTGAAAGCAAGTCATTGTGAACTGAGGACACAGGAAAGAAGCACAGTATAAAGACCTCATTCATCTTACCTTCAAGGAACTGACAGTGAATTAGACTTCAGCAAATGTGACAGTAACTCATTGCAAGGTCTCCCATCACAGAGTATCATCTGTCTTCACACAAGTTGGGCCCAGGTCCTATCCAGACCCATACCTGTAGCCATCAGTACTGACTAAATTCAGCATTCGCTACCCAGCCTGGGAAGAGGTGGTAGCCAACACAGAGAACAGCTTCTCAGCTACATGACACCATTTCTGTGCTGGAAGAGCTCTAAAGCATCCATCTGTTGCAGCATCTGGCCTTCACTGCAGCCACTTCATGCATTGCTGGTAAGGATGAGGACCTAGAGAACATTTACTTTAAGTGAAAAAAACACAGGGGTTAACTGAAAGTCAAATGAAATTTAAGTTGCTGCGACCTCTGCTCTCTTACAGGCCTCCTGCTTAAATGTCTTTTTAGAATTTCTGAGCCTAAGTATTTTCTTCACTCCTGGAATAGAGACCAAACTAACAAGAATGCACTGGCTTATATTTTTTCTGCTTTAATAACAGATTAATGCCTATGGAGCTACCAGGACTCATTTCATCTCTCATAAAGGAAAAAATACCTCCCAGCCACATGGCAAGAAGAAACACCATCACCTCCTTTCTCACTTCCTCCTTTCTCCTGGCCTTGCTCAGATATATTTCTATGGCACACAGCTCAGGAACAACAGATGGACAGATGCAGAAGATCCAACACTGAAAGCGTATTCCAGAATACCCGAACAAATGAGTGTGCAGCACCTCCACACAGCTCCCATCTCCGTCTGCTCACTCCAATGAATTTTTTCAGAGAAAACACTGGAAACTTCTGAAACTACTGACCTGTGCCTTGTACCACTGAGCTACTTGTTCAGTCACTGTCAGCCTGAGGTGAGATTCCCTTGGCTCTTCCTCTCTTTGGGCTCTGCACCTGCTGAGTGACAACTCTGACAGGGTCTGTCATATGCAAGCAGTGCAATCAGTATAAGGACTAGAATAGGTTAAACAGCCAAAGAGAGAAAGTTTTGAGCTCAGTGAATGATAATGGGCATTGCCATTTCTTTTACAATCATTATGGAGACTACACAGAATGAGAGCAAGTACACTTCCAGGTTAAGTCCATTCTAACCTCATGGTAAGCAGCTCCACTCTATTTTCCCAAAACAAAGATACTGGTGACAGTACTCTCATGCTCCTGATATTTTTAAATTACAGTAGCCTGAAAACTTGCCTGCTCAGGGTCTTGAATTCCTCTAATAGATATCACAAGTAAGTGTCTGCCATTTCATTTCCCTATTCAGTCCAAATCCCCAATGCAGGAACAGTCACTTCTGCTCCTGATATTTAACACATTCAGATCTTTTGTACATTTCCCTTCTGCTTCTTTCCTTCTAGAAGATGCTCCCTTCTCTTCCCTAGTTTTCTCCTATAAGCAAGAGAAAGCAAAGGATTAGACTTTATTAGAAAACTAATTTTTCTCCAAACTCCCCTCCCAGTTCTGAACATGCAAGAACCAGAGAGCACAGAAAGTGCTTAAGGAACCCAAACCTTCCAGACATCAGGCTGTGCTCTCCAGTCAAATCCAATTTTGTTCAATAAAAGGCAGCTCATCATCAACATGGAGTTTAGTTTAAAACCCAGAAAATGTAACACATTCTTATGAACATCAGCATGTATAATTAGCATGTAACCAGACACCTTATGGAGGAATACAAGGGGCTGTAAGGAGATCTTTGTGCAACAGTAACTATTTAATCAGAAGTAGAGGAACCTCAGTCACGCTCTCTGGCCTGTGCAGTACACTAAGTCAAATCAAAGGAGCCTGTTCATCTGTTTTGCCCTGTGCCTATGAATTAAGTTTCTTTATTTTTTTAAAAGTATCACTGAAAATATCAAATACAAACAGGCACATATTTCTAGCTTGCAGAAAGTAAAAGCCCCCCATTGTCATTTGCTAAATCCAAGTAAGAATCAAAATACATTACTACTGAGAAATTGGATTCTTAACATCCATCAATCCTCTGACCTCCCACTTCAAAAGCCCTGAAATTTATGGGCTTGTATGCTTACAAATGGCAGCAGCCTTTTAAATTTCCTTAGCATAAAAATAAAAGCTTTCTGAAATTAATTTTCTGCCACGCTGTCCCTATTGGATATCTTGCACAGTCGACCAAACATCTCTCTAAATGCACAGGAGCAGACCACTAGCCTCCTTTAACAATTACATCAAGGGTAAGCAGCTACTGTTTTGCCTGATCCTCTGGAAAGAAAGTTCTGCATTACCACACAGTATCACTGGTGTGAAGACCAGAAAAGGAACCTGGTGGCTGGCAGAAGTGTAGGCAGAACATCCCAGGCTTACCACCAACTCCCCTGACACCCATCAATGACCCAGTCCACAGGTACCTCAGCCTTTGCAGAGGCATGTGACTCACAGAGCAGTACCAGGGAAGAAACCTTTGGCTCACAGCTTGTATAAAAGCTCTGGCCACCTGCCTTATGCTGGACTGCTGTTCCCTAAGGCAGGACTGCTAACTACCAGAGCTCACAGGAGCTCCCACTGACAACACAACTGGTCAGCTCCATCAGGGTGTCAGCATCATAGCAGAGAGAAGAGAGTCAGTCTAAGAAAACGAGTGTTTAATCAGGAAACGAGAAGAGACAAGGGATAAGAAACTGATTACAGGAGAGTAATACCCCGGCCAAAAGAAACGATTGTACAACTCGGAACAATCAGGATCAAAACATCCGATGAGCCAGCAGTGCCCAGTGAGGGACACTCCTGAGAAAGAGCCCAAGCACTCTGGCAGTCTCCAGGCAGGTCAGCACAGTCATGGACTCTGACTGCCCAAGCTCCAGCCTCTGCCCTCAGCAGCTGCTGCAGAAAGCCGCAGACGCGGCCCTGGCCCTGCTAACACCAGTCTCAGGTTCTCTCAGCAGGAGGTGCTGAAAGGAATGGAAGGAGCATTAGCTGTGCACAGCAGTCTCAGCCTCTCCCGACAGGAGATGGGGTGTGGAGTAAAAGAAGCCCATACAAAAAAAAAAGTTTACATATTTAAAAATGCCAAAATAAATATATAAGACAGAATCCCCTCACCCCTCTAACACGTGCGCAATCACACTGCAAACTGCTCGCAGGACAGCCTTCAGGGGCTCAGGGAAAAAAGCAGTGACTACACCACAGGGCAGCCAGCTCAACTTCCTTCTCGTTTCCTGATGCATCCGAAGCCTGCAGCCCACTGGGAAGGAGGAGGAAGAGCGAGCAAAGCAGAGCGCCAACACGCAACAGTGCTGGAGAGGAATGTCATAGTATAAATACATCAGATCAGTGGTTTCCAACAAGTTAAAACTAAAATAAAAAAAAGACACCAGAAGGAAGTATGGTGTAAATGGAACTACAACTATGTGGGGCAAAGGGTTGTGTGTCCGTGGAGCTCTGCCTGCTGTCACGGCGAGAAGGTGGTCATTTCCAGAGAGACCCTTTGCCACAGCTCCTTTGTCTGCTTGCTGCGCTTTAGGTTCTGGAGAATATCATTAAACTGCATCATGCCCATTGGAGTCAGGCAGAAGGCGCTTCTGGCGCTGCGGATGGCATTCACAAAGTCATCGTAGTCAGCTGGAGTGAGATGGATCAGCCGATGGTGGATATACTGGATGGGAACAGGAAAAGAGCCTTAAGGTATTTGCTCACCACCCTCATGCTGGTGGCACTCAGAGGACTCAAGAGCTCCCAGGGCAATACGTCACATGGTCCTGTCACCCCAGACAGGTCCCAAAACTCAAAGGCTCTGACAGAGGACAGCAAGCTCCCAAGACAGCAATGCTATTTCTTACATCGTAACATGACCAAGGTGAGTGTCGCCTCAGAGCACCAAAATGCACTCCACATCATCAGGTGTTCCCTCCTTCACAAACACCAAATTGTGCCACAGCACAGCGCAAAAGGCCCAGCTAGCACTCTACCCCACCACCCACCAGCATCTAACCCTCATACCATTCATTCCACAGGTTATTCATGGGGACCCTGCAGGTTCACTGGGCATCTCCTTTACTAAAGGGTATGGAAGTAGTAAGAATTACACTGGATTGCTGCAAAATATCTCTAAGGCTTAGCACTGTCACTTCCATCAGCTTCTCAATCAAGGTCCCAAAACTGCAGGTCCAGCTTTTGAGAAATATATTTCCCCAATGTAGCTCAGAAAAAGAGTTTAAGTGAACAAGCTGTAACTTCTCAAAAATACCACATAGGTGATAGGACAGCTAGTCCAACCCAGACAGTATGGCTACAGAATCACCCTTCTGGTCATTTATTCAATAGAAAGAGATACATGTGGGGTGTCCTGTTTACACTGTTTTAAGGAAAAGGCAGCTCTAGTACTCCAGCTGGCTCACTGAAACACAGTTGTCCTTGTTTCAATAAATCCTGAGCTATCTCATCTGTACTGATAGCTGACCAAGCCACTTCCACTATTAGTGCCAGCACTGGCACTCCAGATAGCCATGCCAGGGCTTCATGATGAGGGGAAGACAGGCTGCAAACAAGGTAAGAAAAAAGAGGCTAGGAAGGAAGGCGGGCAGAGGGCTTGAAAACATGGCAAAGAAAAAGTACAGAAGTTAAAAGGCACAAACACCATTTGGAGAAAGAATGAGGACAAGGAACAGAACCACCCCATCTTTTGTAGTAAGAACAGGAGGTGAGAGGCCTTGGAATATGCAGTACAATGAGGTCCTTTGTATGCAGCCTCCATACAGGCAAGTGATGCTTATTCTAGGCCCTGCTGAGGGACTAGATGCACCAGGCAATGGACCAGTTCAGCCACCAGTAACAAAGGCCTCTGCCCCTCTGCACACACACACACACAGAGGCAGTACCTGCAAGGCAGCTTTGACAGGCAAGAAGACAGGCCACACATTACCTGTATGTAGGCCTGCTGGCACCTCTGCACCAGCTGGTGGAAGGCTGGGGTGCGCAGGTGGTTGTGCACATGGGCAGGGTTGAGCCTCTGTAGAGCTTCCATTATGATCTCCTGGAGCACAAAAGGGCTCAGCACCCCCTTGGCTGCACCAACGCAAAACTGATGCACGTAGTTTACACCTGCACAGTAGGAAGGAAAAGTCAGAACAACAGTGTTAAGGTAAGAATGACAGAAGAAATCAAGTACTTCGAGCAAGAACCTGGCTTTGGAGCACCTTCTTCTCAGTGTAACATACCCTCCCCAACAGGCTTGGGGAAGACAGTCTAGCAAACTCATGGGGACAAGAGATCATTCTCATATATTCTGATAAATTCATTAGGTCTGAGACCAGATACCACCTCGGTCACAGTTCACCTGTCTTTAAAGGGGATATGAAATAAAACTGATGTGGCAAGGTAACCACAGAGGCAAGGATACACTGCACCTCCTCCCATTGCTTCGTGCCTGCCCATGTAGGAAGCTCCTGCATCTCCAGCACTCAGGTCTTAGCAAGGCTGGAGAAACAGTCAAGCTTCCCCACCACACAGCTCCCCCAGCAACAGCAGGAGAAGCCATGCCAAGAGACAGGCTGTTTGTAGAGGGTTTTTTTTTTAAGTTCTTACTGCTGGTTAAATAATTAAGGAAAAAAAAAAAAGAGCTGACAAAGATCCAGGAGCAAAGTGGAAGTAAAATCAAAAAACAATTGGTGGTTTGAGTACCCATTGCTATACAAGGTCTTCACAGACAGTGTAAATATACATAAGAAAGAGGAATACCTACAAGATAGTGGAAAGGGGAAAGAAAAAGTTGTTATAGAATGGAAGAGATACAAGCTCTGAGCCCTGTCCAACCCCATGCACTTCATCCAGTGCCTCAAAATTCAACAGCATGCCTACAGAACCCAGAAATGGGACAACTACCAGGATGAAAGAGCAGCAGGGATCTTCTGGAATGTTCTCAGAAATGGGATCAGATGTCAGGTTCACTCAATCTTTGACGTTTCACTCTTTAGAGAGCTTTTTCCCACCATAGTCCAAATCCCAGCAAGTGGATTTCTGCTGAAATACTGCTCTGAGCCTTACCTAACTTCGCAGCTAACCCAAGGAGCCATTTTACATCCTCCGTGTAGGGTGGGCTGCGGGAGAAGTTGTTGGGATGGTCGTTGTGAGCTCTTCGGCCAAGCATCTCCAGAGCCAGCATCCCTGTGAGAAAGGGGCAGCCAGAGTCAAGCAGGACTTCTGCCCTGTAAGACTTAGTCTAGCACTTCACTCACTGCAGCACAACCTGATTGGCCTGCTCCTCATCAACAGAAAATTCCCTAGCTGCAAAGAGTCCAGAGTAAAACAAAAGTCCCATCTTGGAGACTGTTAACACAGGAACTATCTGTAAGAACATCCAGATCTGCTACTCTAGGCTGGGAAATCTGCACAGCCATCACACCCCACTAGAGCTGCAAAGAGACACTCTACTAGCATCTACAGCAGGATCAAGCAGATAGCTCCAAAGGCTACACTATAAAAGATGTCCTGAAAGCAAAACATTTGCTCCAAATTTTGCAGAAAAAAGCTACCCTAATCAGCTTACTCAGCTGCAAAGACAACAGGCCAACACTGAGCTGCAGCATCATCAATCTGCAAACATACCCCTTATTCCATTACAGTTCTTCACGCAAATCCTCCCGTTTAAAAAGTTTTAAAATAACAACAGGAACTATGTTTTGATCTTCCAGACCCCCTTCCCTACTTCGTTAGTCAGGCCACCAAACGCCTTTCATGGCTTACAACTTAGCACTGTGGTGTTCCCAATGACATCTGTACCCCTTTCTGGCTAACAAGTACTTTCTTCTCTAGCTTTCAACAAAAAGAACTCGAGCAACCTCTAGATAGACTTCTTTCCATTTTCCTGCTGTTTCTCCTCATTTGCTGCCCTGCACTGGCTTTCCTTATCTTAGAGTCTTCCTGCCCACCCCTCCACATATCCACTGGGTCAGACCATTACTACGTAGAAGTATCTTACTGACTACAGTCTAAGTTCAATCAGAAAGCCCAAGCCTTGTACCAATGGTAGTTCAGGCAGAGACTATTTCCTCATAAGCAGCGTGACTGTGAAAGGAATGCTAATTACTTACCCACTCTCCACAAAATGTAAGTTCCCTCCAGCTTACTCTTCAACAACCTAGCTGGAAAGGCATGGGGCACATCCCTATGTGCCTCTGAAGACTCAACTGATATTACTACACAAGTGTGCCTTCATCGTCCATGAGCAACAGGAGCTGAACTTCATTTTTTTCCACAGAGTCACACAACCTGCACAACCACATCCTCATAGCCCTGTCCAGAATACTTTATATACACCTGCTGATAGGCAAGACTCTTCCCAACTCTAACCCACTTAGCTTTCTCTTCTGCTCTGACGGCTTTCAACAGCAACTGTTCAACCTTCTGTTGTTTTGTCTCAATGTTTAGCCTCCACATATGATCATGAACTGGCTTTCCCCACGTAACTAAGATGTCATAACCCCGAACAGGTGCAGCAGCAAATTGCCAAACAACAGTGAGAACCTGCAGCCCTGCCCTGAATCCCTCTTGAGGGGGCCATAGAAACCCACTTGGCCATCCTTACCAACTCGGTATGCAGAGTGGAGGTAGTGCAGACCCTGGGGGCTCACAGGCTGACTGTGCTGCTCATCCTCGGCAGGAAAACCCCCTGTAACAAGGGGGTTGGGCTGTGAGGACAGAGTTGTCAAGGAAGCCCCCTGAATCGCTGGGAACGTTGATCCTGCATGGACACTTCCTACTGAAGAGAGCAAAACAGCAGCATTAGGACCCACCACCAGCCTCAATGAAGGTTTACTTGGGCCATCATCACCTCCCTCACCTGACCACCCCCTGCCAGTGTAGTGTTCTGTTCTCCTAAACAGAACAATACATCTACCAAAAACCACAGACTTGCAACTGAAATACAATGGGCTAGGAATATCTCTATTTTGTTTGCAAGCAGGGCCTGAAGGGGGTCAGTTACATGCTTGACCATCTCTTTTGCAGTATACCCTGAACATGCACATGATCCATGTTTTGCATGTAAACACATGTTCACTCAAAGGTCTTTGCTATTATTAAATGACATGTCTGGTTCTGATTTCTTGTCCTAGAAAACAATCATGTGCATGTCTACACCTGATAAGAAACTGGTGAGGAAAATCATTGAGCAGGGACAGTATTAAGTGACTCAATGATCAAGTCCAACATTGTGAAGTTCCTTCACTTCTGCTGTAAGATAGCTAAGACTCCAACTCGCCACCACGTGGGAAGACTAGCCTCCAATCCATCCTTGGAAAGAACAGCCATTGCATATGCTGGCAGCACATACCCACAGTAAAAACAGCAAGGAAACCTGAGAAGCTCCACCTTCAGACATTTAACTAGTATAGGCAAAGTCAATCACCTAAACTTGTACAGACAGCAGTTAACACTGAGCTGTACTCTGACAAGGGACTCAAGTTTACCTAACGTTTCCTCTCAAGAAAGGTACGGAGAGGAAAGAGCAAGGTTTGCCTGAGAATTCCAAGGCAGAGGTGCCATTAGGTGTGTGCACATTGTTACCCTTACTTCACAGCTTCTCTGTGGTGCTACTAGACCAGCCTGGGCAATGCTCCAAGTTCCTATTTCTCCTCTTCCCCTGCCACATCCAGCCTTTTTTAAAAAAGGTTTACTAGTGAATAGTTGAATACCTGAGCACCATGTGCCTCCCAGGAAAGATGGGTCTGGCCTCCTCAGCCAAGCAGACACACAGTGCCAAACAACCCACAAAATGGGGCAAAATCCATGCTGCATTTGAAGCCTGGCCAAGGAGAATAACATGTAAGAATGAGCTGAATTGTTGCCAGAGCTCAAGCATCATCACGTGACTGTGTACTCCAGGAACAGTATTTTAAGAACTAAAAATAAGTTTATACAAGCTATAAACAATGGCAACTGGAAAGGGTGGAGTTGTTTTTTCCTTTCATTATTTTAAAAGTGCTCTAGGATAAGTTAGAAGTTCTGGAAGATTCATAACTCTTTGGAGGAGTGCAGAAATTGTTTCTCACAATTAAGAGTCATCAGCCTAGGATTTAGCTGTCAGCAAAGGATGATCTTCAGATCCTGAAGCCTTCAGGACTATTCTAATTAATTTTGTGTGGCTTTTTGGCATCAAAATGAAAGATAAAAATAACTGAAAAGATTGTCTTGATAATCTGGATATGACAGAGGCCAACACAGCTCCTAAGTGTTTTCCCATGTACCAGTTTTCCAGCACCTGGTGAGTTGCGAAGTATGGATAAGAAAATGTACAAACAGGCAAACATTGCAGCCTCTCCAGTGAGGGGATAACAGAACCTGGGTCAGCCATGACCCACTGGTGCAAAACCCCATGGCAATGGGAGCACATTCACAATTCAGTCCACATCTGCTGTTCCAGCACTGCACACTACTTGATGGGTCTTCACCTCCACTCTAGCTGCAACACAATGTGCACGCAGTCCTTCAGATTGCCATTGACATGATCCTGCCAGAACATCTGTACACTCTACAGAAGTTCCAAGTTTTGGGCACTGGCTGCCTCCAATACCTTCAGACAGGAAAGACATCTATTCATGCTACTGTAAGCAGAAGTCTGCCTGCTTTCTGCACTCTCTATTCGTCTGACCCAAAGCAACCACAAGAGCCTGCTAAAGATCATCTATGCTCCCCTTGCCTTGAGGAGAGGAGGAATAAAGCTTTAATAAGTTATAAGTCAGAAAGGCTAGGAGGGCTCCAAACACACTTAAGTCTGAGGCGCCAAAATAATCTCATACTGGAAATTTAGCTAAACAGAAATTAAAGCTCCACTAGCTGAATCAGGCCCCGTCATGAGTCCCAGTGCCCCCGAGCATGCACACCTTTAGGCTGGGGTAGATTTGGTCAGAACTTTTCAGTGCAAGAACCCTGGTTCCACCTGTGGTCAAAGAGGCACAGTAAACAAGTCTATGCTATGCACAGTCCCAGGCTGTAACACTTACTTGCTACATTGGAAGACAGTGACAGTCCTGTCTCACTGTGGTAGGGATGCACCGCAATCTGCGTCATGGATGGGACTGGCACACCAGGGAATGACACTGCTGTAGCTGCCAATGATGGTGTTGTCACCGAATAAGGGTACTGCGCTCCTATGAATGCTGGATGGACACCCTAAAATAGAAAGTAACAGTCATGTCTGCTTTGTCTGACCATTTAGCAGTGCAAGACATGACGCCTCCACACAAACCCCGGAGCGTGGGAAGTCCAATCTGACAGTGCAGAGGAAGCACAGGAAGAATCAACACAGAAACTACATTGTACCACGTGATCGTTACATCTTCTTGCTCCTCCTCCTTTTAAATCTAATCAGTTTGCAGAAAACCACCCCAAGAACTTTCAAAATATGCAGAGGTTAAAATAACTTCTCTTCGGTTTTTCTCCTGTAGTCTCTTATTTACTTTGCAAGCTTTCAAGACAAGCTTCCTGTCCAGTGCCTTCTGAGAAACTAGAGCAACAAAAGTTAAAAACTACTGATGTATTGTATTTTATACACTCTTGAGACTTCACATGCACCCACAGAAGGTTCCCTGTAATACAAAAGCTGAGTAACTATCTATCACAAATCAGCAAGTAAGAGCAGAAGCTAGATATCAAGCCACAGCAGGTCTGAGCCCCATGCTCTCCCCAGTCCGACATACTCTGAAAGCAGCTGCACAAAGTCACAGTAAACGAACACGGCACAGGCAGAACTCACCTGTGGGTACGCTGAGCCAGGCACCGGGAAGACAGCTGGGCGTGGCATGTGCTGGATAGTGTGTCCAAGATACTGAGGATTACAGGGGATATGAGTCTGAAGGGTGGTGTAAGGGTGGAGGCCCTGTGTGTGTGTATGTGCCATTGCTGGCCCCGCCATGGTATGCTGCTGGTACATGGTTGACCCCACAGAGATCACTGGCATGACGGTTGCTGCCGCGGTTACCGCAGCTGCCACTGTTACAGTGGTCGGCTCAGAGGTCACCCGGTTGTCTGTCAACCCACGCGCTGCTTCAGAGGCAGCCCGTGCACCACTGGCACTGCAGCCAGTGGCACCTTCTCTCTGGGCTGGGGTCCCACCAACAGTCTGTTCATAAAGCCAGTACCACTGGTGAGCTACTTCAAAGAGGACTTCTGGGTACACACCACCTCCTTTGGCTGCCTCTTCTACTGCCATACAGGCCTTTTCCAGCATCAGATTGTCCTGGGGGCAGTGAAAGAAAAGCAGAAGTGAAGAAGAGAAAACCAGAAACACAAGAAAGCAAAACTGCAACAGGAGAAAAGTATAAGACACTCTTAAGTAACTGATGCTATTGGGACCAGACAGATCACAACTATGCAACAGAACAACCACAGCTATTAATTAAAGGGAAATCCACAGAACTAGGATTAAGGCTGTTCAGTAGCACAGAACAGCCAATCCCACAGCACATCCTTGACCCTGGAAATGAGCTTGTGCTAGCCAGCCCCCATCTGATGCTCACCTGTTCCTTACACTGCACCAGAGCCCTCTGAATCTCATTTGGGTTCAGTGCATGGGCATGGGGCAGGCAGCTGAGTGCCAGTTCAGCAGCTGCCCGCACCATGTTGGAATCTCTGGCCCGTGAAGCTCTGTCTGCCAATGATGCCACCTCTGGGGGAGTCAGATGTCCATCCCAACACTCCACCAAGATGTTCAAGGCTGCACTACCAATCTCCATGGCCTGCCCTAAGAGGAAAAGAGAAGACTCTCACACCACTGTATGTCCAGTGCAGTTACAGTCATCCTTCCCGCACCAGGAGGTGCACTCCACACTGCCTTTAGGAACAGCACCAGAGCCCAGTAGCTTCCCTTACACTTCAAGTCAAATTCAGGCTCTTCTTTCCAAAACACTGGAGAGGCAAGATGCCTCAATAAGCAAGCAGTGAGGGAGGGCACCATTATTAAAGTTAAGCTAAAGATGCATTTAAAGCAGTGACAGGAACTTGGCTATAGCTGATTTTAGTACCCACAAAGCAGAGCCTGGACTGTCCATCTATTTCTATCATGTCAGGAAAACACAATTACAGGGGCATTTTTCAGGCTCTAGGAGCCACATGGATAGAAAGCAGGTAGCAGGTCTAGGTGCAAACAGAAGGAGAAGGAGAGTGAAATGCTGAACACAGCCAAAGAGCGTGTTCAAACTTGACACGTGTGTCTCTTCAGCAGACCTCTGAAGGAGCAGTTAAGACCAGTCTCTGTGTGAGAAGGGGCCTATGGCTCTGAAGCTTGTTGCAGTACAAAAAAGAAGAAACAGGTTGCAAAAACTTTCTAGGCCAAAACAAGCACCACTGTGTAAAATCACAGGTGCTCAGCTTGTATTGTCAGCTGTGCCAGCGGCTTACATGGCTTCCACAGCACATCAGCATTACCATTTTTGGCCATAAGCTCATCTCCCTTCCCTCCTTCCTGCCCAAAAGCAAGCTTCCCAATAAAGTTTTGCTGTAACCTGTGATCCAAGAGACATGGGAGGAGTAAGTTCGAGAAAGCCAGTTGGGAGACACAAAGTTGTGCAGCCCTAGTGCATACAGCCCAATCTCGAAGGCGCAGAGGTGAAGGTTGCGGTGTGGTCCCTGGTGCCCACCACTGGAGGAAGGGTGGGTGAAGATGGAGGTACTGCTGTTTCCACCTGCTTTGATAAGGACTGTCTTGGCCAATTCAAAGTAGAAATGAGCAGCTGCCTCTGAGGGCTGGTTTGGGACATGAGGAGCATGGCTCTCCAGCCGCCTCCCTTTATACCTAGAAGAAAAAGACAGAGGAACCTTTCAGACAGCAACAGGTACTCAAAGTTCGCTAGCTGGAGTGCAGAGTTCCAGTCTTTAGACTCCAGAAGAAACAAAGCAAACAGTTCCAAGGAAGTACTTCCTGATGCATGTGTGCTAGTTCCCTGACATCAGGCCTAGAGGTTGCCTCCATTGGTATTATTCATTACCTGCCAACTTCCACAGTCTTTGCACGGGCTCCCCCACTGGCTCTCCTACTACCACTGGAAGAGGAAGATCCCAGCGAATCACTTGAAGAACTGCTGATGCTGTCACTGTCCTGTCCTCTGCCCCAGGATGTTGTTGCCCATCCCCCACGTAGCGGACGACGACTGAGTGTTGGAGAACTGTCAGAGGTGGTTTCAGGAGCGCTGCTATCAATACTAGCCATGCCTGTAACACCAGAACCAACACAGTAATGTCACCAGGGTTGGTAAATGCAATGTGGATAGGTAAACTTCTATCCACGTCACCTACAGTCCCAACTATTGTCCCATGTTAGTCACAGCCTTACAGCTGCCAGGCATTCAACTTTGCAAATCAAGAGAGATTAAATTAGTCACTTTGGCCACAGGTATCAGGGTCATTTTGCAGTTCTCAGACTAAAAAGCAGAAGAGTCCTAGAACAATGTATTTTTATTTCCCCCTTCTCACCATCCCAGCATCTCACTCCATCTGCCAAACTTTGTGGCTGAGCGTAACAACAAGAAGCAAATATACAAAGTCAAGTTCCCCAAATTGTATGAGTTTGAAGAAAACCCTTCTGGTATATGCTGCACAGTTTACACAAAGGTTCTTCACACCCTTATAACCCTTCCAAGAGAAGTGTAGAGGCAGCAGCTTCTCTGCATTTGTTTCTGGACCCATGAGCACAGTGCTCTGCTCCCAGAGTCCAGCAAACATTCAGCTCCAGAAATCTAATCCATCATCCAGAAAATACATGATGTCAGAAAGGTATGGAAACTTGCCATACAGAATGGAGCAGCAAATCTGGGGACCAAAACCTGTTTCTCCATGCCAAACACTTCAGAAACAACCAACTGCTTCTGTAGTTCAGGAAAGGCTGACAAGTGCGAGGGAATTGCTGAAACCCCAGCAGACTGCCTAGCACAGCACTAGATGCTGTATGAACAAGTTCGTTTCTACCTGTGTGTTTCTTCTTCTGCCTGACAGGTGAACCCCAGCATCTCCCATTGTATCCACCTCGGTTTCCAAGGGCCAGACGACTGGGGACCTTTCCCTCTTGTTTCAAGACAGTGGCCTCCGTAGCTGGCTCACAGGGTGACCTCTGAGAGCTCTCTGTATAAACAGACAGTGACAAGGTAAACATTCTGACTTGTTTCTCTATCTCTGAAACCAATTGTGGCCACTTAGAAGCTATAAAAATCAAAAGATGCAGGTTTTTTATAAAATAAGTGGTATTTATGAGCACGATTATCTGTTTTCTTTCATTACTAAGCATATAATCTGATATTGGGCCAATAACATTTAATCTTAACAACTCAAGATTTGTAAAATTTGCTGCAACTACAAAACATTTTTTATAATAAAAACGCTCCAGCAATCCTAACCTTACTGCAGTAATCCTCAGCTAGTACTGATCTCTTTGGGAAGAGTTAAGAGAGCAACTGCTTTCCACAAATGCTGCTGGTATGTGATGCTTGCCACCAAAGTGGAGGTGCAGCTTGAAGAAAACCACATTTATCTCTAATGACCTTCAGCAGTCTTAGTTATTTATCTTGCATTAAGGTACCTGACACAGCACGTTACCTTTTGAAATCTTGCACCTCTGTGATACAAACTGAAAAGATGGAGCCACAGTAGTTTTATGTTAACTGGTTATACAAATAGCTCAAGATAGGAAAACTTGAAAATTAGCTTGACTTTCTGTGCAACAAGAATGTGTACAGAAACAGATCCAGCCAAACAGATAATCATAGAATCATAGAATTGTTAGGGTTGGAAGGGACCTTAAAGATCATCTAGTCCCAACCCCCCTGCCATGGGCAGGAACACCTCCCACTAGATCAGGTTGCTCAGAGCCCCATCCAGCCTGGCCTTGAAAATTTCCAGGGATGGGGCTTCCACCACCTGTCTGGGCAACCTGGTCCAGTGTCCCACCAATCCCATGGTGAAGAACTTCTTCCTAACGTCTAACCTGAATCTACCCACCTCTAGTTTTGATCCATTTCCCCTAGCCCTACCACTACCCACTCCCTCACCAGCTTTCTTGTAGGCCCCCTTAAGATACTGGAAGGCCACAACAAGGTCTCCTCGGAGCCTTCTCCTCTCCAGACTGAATAACCCCAACTCCCTCAGTCTGTCTTCATAGGAGAGGTGCTCCAGCCCTCTGATCCTCCTTGTGGCCCTTCTTTGCACCTGGAGGGAATGACATTCTAGTAACCATCAAGTAGTCAGATGGTAATATAATCACTGTGATGACAACCTAAACAGGCAGAAATGTACAGCACCAATTTTGCAGTGATAACAGAAGGGTCTCAGCATAGCCCTTAAGAACACCTCTTACCCTGTGCACTCTTGTCCACGAAGTTCTCAGGACTGCTCTGGACTGCAGTGCTTACAGAAGCTTGCTGCGTGACAGAAGTCCCTGGAAGCTGCTGGATAGCTGCAGTGGACTGGGCAGCATGTTTGGAAGGCGATTTTTGATTTGCTACTGTAGGCTTGCTGGATGAGTAGAAGGAACTCAGAGTCTGTGGTTTGTGAGTTTGACTCTCTCTGTCCAGGAGTTTGTCCAAAATCTTTAACAGCAAGGAAAAAAAAAAAGAAAGAAGAGCTTATCAGAAGGGTAAGAACAGGCATTACACTAAGACATAGAGGGAAAGGATCAAATCAGCTTCCTGGTGGACAATAAACTTCATTTGTTAGAGAAAAAAGAAAATGCTTATTTTCTAGAAAGCAGGCATCATCTTCCTGCACTGAAGATCAGCAACACATAGTTGAGAGCCACATGGTCTGTATTACTGAGGAAGCAGAGATTCACTCATACTCAGGAATATCTCCATTTTCAGTTCAAATCGCCACTGGCTTTACTTGAAAAATGTCCAAAACTAACTATAAAGAAGTATTTCTGGTAAATCAAGGACAGAATGCAGGACTCTGTATTTAGTTCTGCCAGTGATCAGACGGTTCTTGTGTCGCGGACCAAGATGGGTAAAGCCACGACTATAGGATTAGGAGACAGAAAGACATGCATAATAGTTTTTGATGGGTAGAGGGTTTCTGAATATAAAAATGTAATAAAACCCTTCCTGAAGCTTCAGCAGTTTTTGATATTTTTTTTTCTCCTTTGAGGTGAAAGTGCAGCATTTTACTATCTCTCTGGCACGGGGAATTAGGGCACAGGTGGACTGAACTAGTATATCAGAAAGCTAAGAGGTTAAGAAACAAAGGCTTTGCTAGATATACTCTTCTGCAAGCCAACACCCCTGCAGCAAAACAGAATCAATCCCCAGACCACACACACAGCACACACTAAAAACTCCTGGGACATAGGACTTGTTTTAGCAGGTACACAAAAGCATTGTTAAAAACAGTGAGAATGCATCTCCCAACTGGACCTTAGGACACCTATGGAAGGAGTGACTCTTACAGGGCAATGCACACTTTGGAATCAGACTTTGCATCAGTGGAAGAATATAAATACCACAACATAGCTTGTAAATCATCAGTACATGACACAGCAACTTATACTCTCTGGCAAAACTATCAAATTCATCATAACCCAAACATGGCTTTCTCTGCATCTCCCTTTCCCCTTTTAAAGAAAACTCACCTTCTTCAGCTTAGACTGATCATCCTTGTATGTAATCATCAAGACTAGTGCCAGATCCCCTTTCTCCCTTCGGGTGCCTTCACACAACAGAGGATGTTCTGCTTCACTGACAGTTGTTTTCATGCCTGCAGGCCAGAAAAGAGGGAATGAAGAGAAAAGTGAGCCCATGGGACTGCACTACATCCTGAGTACTATCTATACCTCAGGCTATTTCACTCACCTTTCTGTCACAGACAAAAGAAGGTTATTTTTTTCAATATTTTTCTGTTACTTTCAGAAATAGGTCATGAACAAACAGGAGCCACTGTCTGTCCCCAGAATACTGTTTGCTACAACTGTCAGAACAACCAGATCCTAATAATGCAGTGCAAAGAGAGTGCAAGCAAGCCCACAAATCCATCTTGAAACAAACTTTTCCAGTTTCTGTAGATGCTATACAAGCCAGCATTCCCACACTATAAAAAACTCATCTTCCTACTTTCAGAGGTGAGACAACAGAGGAGAGGTCTTGTTTAATCCATTCTATTCCTTTTTGCATGCTGCTTTAAAACAGGCATACAGTATTGTCAATATAACATACATAATCACTACTTTGTTTCTGAAGCTGATAAATAAGAATTATGCTAAGATCCTGAATTACATGATAATGCCTGAGAGTACCTCTGCTAGTCTCTCTCTATAATCGTCTAGTCTTTTTTGTTCTCCAAAACTGTCTCAATTAAAACCCAAGCAATACACCTTCCGCAAAAAAAAGAGTAAGAAAAAAAAAAAAAGCTAGAATTAATGTTACTGCTTTAACGTTCAGTTCCCGTCCTTCCACTTCCCACAGCTTCGCAAAGGAAGATCAGCCCTGGTATGTAGAATCCTTCTGCATCTGGCTCTGACAAACTGTGCATACACTTCCATTTCTGCACTGAACTGGGATGAACTACTAACTCTCACCATGCAAAATGAGGCAGGATGCGGAACATGGATGAAGAAAGACTTTTCTTGTAAAAGATTCTTACCAAGAGCAGCAACAGCTGCCTCAAAACCAAGCTCTTCGTCTCCAGGCATTTCGTTATTCCAATTACGGCTTGGGGGTCTAGAGCCTGTAGGGGAGACCACTGAAAGAAGACAACAGAATTAGTGCTCAACTTTCAAAACTAGGATCGAAGGCAAAAGCCATTGCCGAGAACTTTCTGAATTTATAGAGCTTCCTGTGGTCCTATTCCTTGCCTTGTAATGTTTCAAGACCACAGCACTATCTTGGTTGCTTTTTTTTCGCCTTTCTCTCTCTAAATTTGGAAGGCTCCAAACCAAGCAGGTATATTGTCAAATCAATCTTATAATCCCAAGCCACTGTGTTCTTTTTTAAATACTTGATTTATATTAGCATCCTCCAAATACAGCCAGCGTAAGAGTAGAAAAGTCATTTACAACTATTTTATAACACACAGCATGCTGAAATGTGGTAAGTTTCCAGTAATTTTCAAACGTAAGCAGAAGGAAAGACAGTTCCATCAGGGCACAAAGGACCTCTAAAGCAACATGGAGGGAAGTGCAAGCAAGAATTAAGATTAGGCTGTTTATACAGAAGGCAGATTTTCTTTTCGAAAACCCTTCAAGACCTGGCATCTTTTAATATGACCCTTGCACACTCAAGCCAATGCAGACGGTACCTGGAGTGCACAGGACATCAAATATAAAGCTAGCCAACATCAGAGGCAGGACAGGACGGTAATCACATAGTGTCCCTTCTCGTAGCTCTTCAGCTCTCCCTCGAATAGTGTTCATCTCATTAGTGCCCAAGGGAATCTTCTTCAAGAGGGCTGCAATCTCAGACTCCTGGTATGCCAGCTTCACCTGGTAATATCCACAGGGAAACAGAAGTAGTTGTTATCAGCACAGGCCCTGTGGGCAGTGGACTGTTTTCTTCTATACATAGAGTAGAGCAATAGTTTTTATTGGATCATTAAATTATAGCAACTCTTAGCACCTTAGCCTCTTTTACCATTTTCTCCACAATGAACACAGATTTTCCAATCTAATACAAGACTTGCCCCATATTCATACACAATTTTTTTTACTCAAATATCAGTCTTGAGCTGCATACAGAAAAAAACACATCTGCTTTCATAAGAAAAATTGGGAGAAGGGTTTGACTGGGTAAGTCAGTGGAAAAGGTGATTACTCTTAATTGTAGGAAGAAACGATGCTATGCTAAGTAATATACCCATTCGAGACCACAGAGACTGACTGGCAGAAGAATGGGCACAGGGTAGCAGGACACATGCCACCAGGATTAAGACCATTACATTTCACTGCTCTGTGCCATGCCTGCATTCCCTCCATTCTTAAAATGTCAAAAGCGACTGTTTTCTTTTAGGTCACAAATTACTGGCAATCTCACCATCTTCTAATCAGACCTTAAGAAGTGCAGATAATTAGCATAACAAATGTGGCTGGTGGATACCTAGCAACAATACACACCTTCAGGGACTGCACAACCCTGTGGTGAAAAGCAAGGTGGCTGCAAATCACACAGACAAGGTCTTAATAGGACACTTCTTTTTTCTAAACAGGAAGCCTATTAGTAATCAAGCAGTGTCCAAAATAACAGAGCTGCATAGTGCATCTGTTCACCTGCCAACAAATGAGCTATTGGCAAGAGTAACCATTTTCAAACGTGTAACAACTGCACCAACTCGCCCTTAGGAATAGGTTTCAAACCATTTCACCAATGCAAATATGGGCAATTCCACTTACAAATGGCTTTATTTTTCCAAGATTAGCCAAGCAAACTGGAAACACATTTAAGATAAGTAAGCAAGCTTTTCTAATTGAAATACTATATTAATAAAGGATTCTGTACTCGTTTAAGTATTTTCAAGACTTTTGCTTCATGTGAAATCAAAGGTCTGATGGCATATGAGGCATGAGCTTCCTATCAATGGAGGTAACACCAGATGAAGTGATATTTCCGATCATTCTTCTGGTAGATCAACATGTGCTAATGGGATGTGGAAACAATCTATTTAGTCCCACTGCAATCAATTTTAAGGAAACACAAAAGCATAACCCAACTTCAGGAGTTGAAAAGGAGACCAAAAGAGCAAAACCATTCAAGCAGAACAATGTTGCTTACAGATACTGCCTTCTGACATGTTTCATACCTCCAGAGCCTTTGTAGAGGCAGGTGGTCTCTGCAGCTCCAGCGCAAACATTCCTATTTGGAAGGCCAGGTTGTGATACTCCAGCCGCTCACTTAACACAGTCAGCAAGAAAGCAGCTTTAGACAGGGTGTTGGTTGCCATCCATGTCTGCTTGCTGGTTGATACCTTGTTCTTTTTGCCCTGTTTGAGGAGGAATTTTTAACAGGACACTTTCCTAAACATTCTAAATGATTCTATGCTTGTCCTCCTATGCTTTGCCATAATGAGTAGACATGAGAAATAATAAAACACATTCAAATGTTATTCCCTTTGAGAAGTGTCACGGTCCAACAGCTTCAGTAGCAGGCCACTACTGAAGCCATCGGACTGTGACAAGAAGGAATCACAAATCCCAGTGGTAACTGATGAACATCATTACTTCCCCTATCTCACTTCAGCACAACACAGTGGAAGAGCTGGCCTGTTGATAAGACATATGTCCACTATTGGACTGATGCTGTGCAGACAGATGTTGCATGCCTATCCCTTCCAAGGGAACCCTTCCATACAACAAACACTACTTAGTGCCACTACAAGGGATTTTCCAGAAGTTTATACTTATTTCCTCTCAAACCCTTTATCCTGAAATAGCAAAACTTCTAACATTTCCAGTGGCACACATTACGAAATAGGAAACTAGAGGTTTTAGAGAGAATCACAAGAAACAGGATCACCTGCACAGAGCTGCACAAAAATCAAAACTTCTTAAGGCTGCTGTATAATCTCATAGCACACAATAGCAAGTATATCTTAAACAAAACATCCTTTGAAGTTGATGTGAATAGGGAGTGTTGTTCGACTTGAAATAGATCCCTAAAGCAGCTGCAGTTTTTAACAGACAAACCAAGCTTCCCTCTGAAGAAAAAAAGAAAAAGCAAAGAAGCTTTTAACTAGACTTGAGTTTCTGAAGACTCCTCAAGTCCTGCTGAATGTCCAATTATTTTCTTTCTCCCTTCCATTCACCCATATATTCACAGTGATAAGGCACATTAATTACATCCAGAGAAGTTCAGCCCAAAGCAAGTGAAAGGCTCTGAATCACAGCAAATGAGAAATGCCCATGAATGCTGTTGTATCCATCCCACACATTCCTTCTAACTGACTCTCTACCTCCAAGCCTGGACAAGCTTTCTCTCTACCTTTGTTGGTGGCTGCTCCACTTTGAGATCTGGAGGGTTGGCCAGTAGGTCCTTGGCAAGCTCTACAGTTAAGCGGCATGCTTCATTGCTGTATCCGTGTGCATATAGGGCCTCTGCACAGGCAAAAAGGATCTGCAAGAAGGAACAGATGGTCATATTCAAACCACACTCCTGCAGGCTGTAGCTAGGCTGCTCAAACCACTTCCTGCAAAGACTCTGCAAACATAGTTCAGAACTAACTTCAGCAGCAGGTGTTCTGAGTCCTCCTTACCTAAACATGAACCACCATACCTTTAAGCACTCCCTTAAAAAGCTTTTTTTCCATTATTAAGTCCCATCCTCCCTCCAAGTGCTATAAGAGATCAGAGAGTAACTCAAAAAAACCGAAACCCCAAACTGACTGACTATTTCCATGCATCTCCATTTCAGCTACTTGTTTATAGCTCTGAACGTATTTTGAGGTTATTACAGGAATGTGACGTCTGGCTTTCCAGAAAATTTCTGCTTAAATGGTTGGGTTTAAAATTTTCCTGCTGGGCATGTCTTGGTCTTACTTTTAATATCAACTCAATTTTGCCACTTTCAAGAGCAAGGCTAAGTAAAAAGCACAGACTGTTTTACCTACATTTGTAAATCCTGAAGTGTGAGATGGGATGAGCTAAAATTGGGACGCACTTGAGGCTAGCACAGAAATAGGGAGCCAAGCTTGTGGGAAATAGACGTGTGGTACCACTGCATCAAGCCTGTAGATACCTAACCATACAACATTATGCTTAAGCACTTGATTTAGCAACATACGAGGTCAAGTGTGACAGCTAGGAGGGTGACGAGATCATGATGTATACAATACATAAAACTGCAAAATAGTTTTATGTCCTGGGTTGATCCAGGATGTAGCTAATTTTCCTTTTACTAATTTTTTTTCCTTCAGGAAGCTCTTTTAACTAGCAGCAAGTGTTCCAGCTATTGGACTGATAACACTGGAATGTTTATGTTTCTGCTGAGACTCCAAGGTCGCTTCTTAGCTCTGCCACTGCAGATGCAACTGAAGGCAGGAGAATTGTATCTGTGACCCCCCTGTAGGGGAGCTGGACTAGACAGACAGCAGAACTGACCAAAGGGATTCCATTCCATATATCTATGTAAGCTCTGAGGAAGGTCAGAGATCACAGAAGACAACTTCCTTCCTGCTGCTTTTTACCTTCTCTTCTGTCCATGGCCAGCATCCAGGGAGGACTCCATCCATCCATCACTGTTGACCCCTAGGCTCTGACCTCATAACCCAACCCCTGTCTGCTCCACTCTTATCTCAGACAGCGGCCCGAGAGTTTTCAGGACTGTTCACAGCTAAGGAGAGTGCCAGGGAGCTGCTGGGGGTGGGGAGAGGCAAGAAGCTTTTACACATTCCTGAACATACTTGTATATAATTGTACATATAATTAAAGCTGTCTAATTTAGTTTTTTAAAAAAAAAAAAAAAAGCACATTCTTGAACATATTTTGAACCAGATTCTGCTCACCTCCATTCGGTTCTCCTGCTCCAGAGGCTTTATACCAGCAAATATATCCTGCTCCTCTTCATTTCCCCCTTCAGCTTTGTCATCATCTTCCTTGGCTACCTCTTGTGGATTCAGATAGTACACCTGGTAATCATCTTCCTCTTCTCCATCATCCCCTCCCCCTGCTCCACCATTCTCTCCCACTTCTTCTGGCTTCAGGCTCACACCACCGCTGTTCTCATCTGCAGAAGGCAGGTCATCATCACCACTACCCATTTCCCCCACAGGATCCTTGGGCGATTTCTTGGTCATAGAACTGCTTCTTATACTGGGCTCAGGTCCCTCAGAGAAGTACACCCCACCATCCTCCTCAAAGGTGTCCCTGTAGCTCCTGCTCAGTGGGCTTTCTGTAAAACTAAATGTGTTGCTGGCTTCAGCCCCCAGAGCCAAGCTGCTGTCATCCAGGCTCATCTCTGCCAAGTCTGGCTCCAGAGAGCTGTCTTCACTGCTCATGCGGCGTTTCCCACTATGTTTACTGGTCAAGCCTTTGCTCACTGGCAACTTTGCTTTGCCTACTGCAGTCTTATACACAGCTTTATCGCCTTCTGCTGAAAGTCGTCTCAAAACCCTCTGTGGCGTTTCAGAGACAACTTTCCGCTTTCCAGTAAGTTCCTTCGGACGAACTGCTGGCTCCTGAGGGGAGGGACGCAGCCTGTCCCCAGGCTGCAGACATGGTCCCCCAGCCTCCTGTCCATGAGTTCTTCCAGCCTCACAGGCAGTTTCTGCACACTGCAACCGGCAGCTCCTCTGCTGAATGGCCTTTACCCAACAGAATGAGTTCTTCTTGTCAGTGCTGCTGTATGTGATTCCGGGAATGGGATAAGCTTCCTCCCAGTTGAAGTAACAGGCTTCCACAGCTGGCTTGAAACCCTGGAAGAGCTTCTCCAGCGACTTCTTGTGCTGACCCCTCTTAACATTATCTATGACTTTCAGCTGCCACTGTCTGAGCTGTGAGCAAAGGTCTCTGCGCCTAAGAGAAGTAAGAGGACAGGTTAGAAAGCAGACACAAAACGTAGCTGCAATAAACTACCTCTTACACCTCCTCCTCTTGGTCAGAAACATCTTCTGCCAAATTAAGTATAGACAGCCCTAGTAAGAAGACAGGCGGAAAAATGGAAACATATATTAACAACCAAGACTCATGATAGAAACAAAATATGAGCAGTACCAACATGAAAGCACAATACAAACTAGGAGGTTTTAAATTAAATACTGTCTGCCCTGTTTGCTTATCTCCCCCAAATAAAGTATTACTTATGTGTGAGCCTCAGCACTCTTGAGACCTGTGAGTGCTATGAGGAACTGCTCTTGGAAACATTCCTGAAGCAGTCTGCAGCAGCTGTGAAACAGTCTTGTGAACAACTCCAGTTAAGACATTCACAAGTACAATCTAAACAGCCTTCACAGGGAAGCACAAGGCCAGACAGGGCCACCTAATCCACCTACCAAGCACTTACCTCTTTACCCTGATATGCCTATCTAGAGCCTAACAATTTAATTTAGGCTTTAGCAGGCTGTCCTCAGGAGACTAAACTGTTGCAAGCCACAGGCACAGAACAAGCAAGACAAAATAATTGATGTTCAAATAACTCTGAGGAAGAAGCAAGCTGGTAGGGTTATATAGACTTAAACTACACAGCAATTAGTCCCATGCCCCTTATTACCATGGGAAGAACATAGCATTTTTTTATTTCCCAGCACCAAATCACACACAGGGACTATGCATTTGAGCAACATAGTCTAACTGGATGACACATTTGGGTGATCTACTTCAGTAAGAGGAAATTGCACCAAGTGTCTCTATCAACTACCATATTGCCTCTGCCACAGATTTCAGAGATTTCAAGTACAAGCCCAACACTTCAATCCTCTCAGACTTCCTATCAAAAGCAAAAGAATAAAAAAAATTAAACAAAACCAGGGTGACTTAATTTAGGTGCAAAGAGTATTAGGACAAAGAGGCTAAAGAAAATGGACTGCTTCTATTTGTCCATAAAAAAAACCAAACCAAAATCAGTTAACAAGGGAAGAGGCTGGTAGGGTTTAATAAGGAGAGGATTTTCAGAAGGAAAAAGAAGGGAGAACTACTCAGGAAAGGTAACGTAAGGATGAGAGTCTGCAATGAGTTAGGAATGAGGTAGCAAGTCTCCTTATGATTCACTGGAAAGAACAGCAAGGATGGGTAGAAGGGGGTTCTTCTTGGTGACTATTCAAACTCTTAGAGAATAAGTAATCAAGCAGGAACATTTAGATTATGCATGAGCTCAAGTAGGAGATCTGAGCAAATCTGAACTGTGCCAAATAACTCAAATGTGAATACCCATAGCACAACTTCTTACTTTATTAAAAGCCCAAACCTTTTATGGTTTTTCTGTGTGATCTGATTGATGTCTGTTTATTTTAAGCCTCATTCCCAGTTTCCTACAGTTTTTTATTTCTGTTAATCTCCTATATTTAGCTACTTCATGTTATAAACTGTACAAGACAGAAAGTGCACCCATTTTGGTGTTCCTGATGCATCTTACATAGATAGGGCATTTTATTAATGTTACACAACAATTCACAGAAAGCAAATCCTGCTAATGTGTAATTGTATTGAAAATGCCACCTGTTCTCATTTGTTCTGAAAAGCTTTTTCTGAGCATTTATAGCACATTAAACTAATTCAGTACATTTTACACACCGCACTTTGTAGACAAGACCTACAAAACAAATTACTACAATGTCAACTACAGTATCTCAACACAAGCCCTCAGTACCTCCACTACAGTTCAACTAGTGCTAAATAAAGATAGCAGTGATTTACCAAGGCACAATATGGTTTAGAAACCTGCAAAAGCCTCACAGTTTTTCCTCAGACAATTGAAAATACTGAAAATCATACATGGGTGACACTGTTTATCTACAGACTGCAGAGAACAGACTTTCTAAGAGCACAGAAAGCAAGAGATGGTTCTTGAAACAGACAACGTGAATGACTGAACTAAAAAGAAATCCATTAAGAGTTAAATTTGGAAAGCATTAAAATTTATTGGTAGCCAGTGTAATCATTCAAAGAAATGTTCTCCACTGCAACACTGAAATGCAGAATTACACCCATATGTAAAAGAGAACACTCAGGAAAGGAATTATTCACACTATATGATATTGCAAAAGTAAGCAGCTATAGCAAATAAAGTTTAAAGTAATTATAGTGCTCTTGAACCCTACACAGCACATAGTACAGAAGGACTAATGGTTGAACAGGTAATGACACAAACACAAGAAATCTACAGGAATAAACTCCTGAGTGTGCTTGAATACCACAGAAATAAGAGAGAGACTGGATCTGATCCTGGCACTCACCTCTGTGGACTAATAGTTGGGTCAAGGACAGCCAGCCTCCAAAGAACCACCATCTCATCACACATACTTGCACAGGCATGAGCAGCTACCTCTGACTGGCCATTGCTGCGTCCCGTGTGCCCACTAGCACTGCTGTGTGATGCAGATGTTCGCACACTGTACCACCAGCCAGTTATCTGCAGAAGAAAACATTCAGTGGAGCTGCATTGTGGCTAACATCTCATCCCCTGTTCTCACTTAATTTCATAAGGAAATGGGATCTGTAGATAGTACCATATTTTTACTGGACTCTGAAGTAACTACAAGCATTAAAGCAGTATTGGTTTGTGAGAACTATGGGCCTCTCAAAATTTCTCTGGTAGAAGGCACATGCCCACATAACAAAACACTCACAGCAGGTTCTCTTACTAGACACCTTCACACTTGGAGGAAAAAAGTGAACAAATATCATAAATGAAGCATTTCCTTTCCCCTGCTCAAAGCTGATGCATGCAATCGAGCAATTAGGAAACCTCAGTTGCAATCTGTATTACAAAGTAGGATCAGTGTCTTGAACTGTCAAAGGAAACCTTCCTCCTAATATTTTTTTTAAATATCAGAAAATCTATTAACTTGAGCCTATCAAAAGATAGCTTCTACAAAAATAACACAAGAATCTGAGATTCTACCACACAACATATCTTTAGTTTTTACCAAAATGACAGTTCACGTGTGATGTACTTTGTTTAGGAAAAAAAATAATAAAATTAATCACCTTGACTGTGCAGAAATCAAATCAAATGTGCTGAACAAAAGGAATCAGACTCCATATATTAATGTTAAAAGGACTGATGTATTTTTGCGATATAGCGTTACTGGGACATGACTAAATCAGCACATGAGCAAACTGTAACCTCATTTTAGCATGGAGAAGCACATGCCCACAATGCATACAGAATGTAAAAAGAAAATTTTCAGCCATGGACTCTACAGGCACATGATGCCAGTCACTGGCTCAGCCTGGTTCCCCAGAATCTTCTCCTCCCACAGTAGAGAGATTTGAATACCTGCTCATAGTTGAGACACTGATCAGTCAGAATCTCAAGCAAAGGAGCTGCATTGCTATCCCGTCTCTTAAACATTTCCCGCACAATGGAAAGCAGGTTCCAGATTCCTTCAGGCTCTCTTCCTCGCAGGGGACGCAGGAGACAGGCCCACTCAGCAGCAGCTGGTGGCTCCGTAGAAGAAAGATACATTGAATTCACATCACTGTGGATAAACCGGAAGAGCAGGCATGAGGAAAAAAATTAAACTAAACACAGCCATACAAAATCCTGAGTATATTCTACTTCCAGAAGTATACTTGCACCGTTCCACAGACATGCATAACCTAAAGGAGAAGATGCATAACAAGACTGAGAACACCACACAAATAAGGTATTGTGCAAATACAGCGTGCTCTACTGAAATAACATTGGACAAGCTACACAAAGATACAGTCCAGAGGACTGACCACAAAACTAAGCATCTTTCAGTCCATGGCATCACATAAAGGTACAGACTACACAGTGAATGAGCTTACAGGTTACATTAATTCCCTTCCATAGGAAACAGTTACCTGAAAACAACAGGAGAGGGTCCACAGAATTTATGAAGGGTTTTCTTTATGTTGTCACTCAGAGTAGATTCATCTAAGTACCAGGTGCTTTGATCTGATGCAGAAGGTCCAGCAGTGGGATCTTGACAAAAGAATAACACAATATAGAGTCTGCAGGCTTTGAAAGTAGTTTCCTCTATGTGCCCAACCACAGAGATTACAGGGAGTACACAGGCAGTGTTACTCAGTTTATTTTGCCCATTCCAGAACTCACTATACAGAACTACCTTAAAATGTTACCATTACATTAACCACTGACAAGACTAAACTGGGACACATGACTGGCATGCTGAATGGTAGCACTACAACCAGTGGGACCAGGAAAAATTCAATGATTGTGCCAATAGAAACCTCATCAAGTTCATTGAGGAAAAATGTAAACTTCTGTACCCGGGACAGAAAACCCCATGCATCAGTACAGACTGAAAACCGAATGGCTGAGTAGCTGATAGGATTTAGCAATTATGCTGGATGCCAAGCAGAACCAATGGCAAACTTTCCCTGAAAACACAAAACAGAAAACCAGCCTGCAAACTGGGCTATAGTAAGAAAAACACAGCTAGCAGATTTAAGGAAATTGTTTTATCCCCCTCTACCTGGCAATGCTAAAGTTACACCTGGAATACTGTATCCAGTCTTGGGTCCCCCAGTCCAGGAACAACTCTGAGAAACCAGAGAGGATATGGTGGAGGGGTATCAAAGATAGTTGGGGGCATGGAGCACAGGCAAGATTGAGGAAGATGGGCTAATTTAATCTAAAAAGGAGAGGCTAAGGGGTGATCATTAACAGCCTACAGCTACTTGGAATCACAAACACAATGCAAACTCTTCTTGGTAGAAGATTATAAAAAAGGCAATTCAGACTGGACATTAGGGAAAAAATCCTTAACCAAAAGGGTAATGCAGCAATAAAATAGGAATACTCCGTAACGTCTCTGGTAACCAAGACTCAGCTATGATAGCCCAAGCCACAGCTAGCCCAATCTAGTGTTGTGAACAGTTCTGTTTCAAGTAGGAGGTTGGAGAAGTCCCCTCCAATCAACATTTCCAGGAGTCTATAATTAATACTCACTTGAAAAATCTTTTGTTAGAAAGGTGAATTGCCTGATGCTCCCTTCCCCTGCATACACTCTGAGGCGTCCATTACACCAGCAATTCTCTGTTCCTGTGCCATATACACATGCAAGTGCTAGCAGTTATCCCTTTTCCTCCTTTTACCTCTTTTCCACCTGCAATCCCAACTACATGGAAATAGAAACTCAAAGCAATGGAAATACAGCCACTTCCTATCTGTGACATAGATTACTGAAATAAGATATATCAAGGTTACCTGGGGCTCCACACACCGTGTTGATGGCAGTAGACTGAGAAGATAACAACTCATCCAGCAAGCGCTGAGCTGTTGGAAGAATCTGAAAACACAAAACAAACTTTCAATATACACTGTATTTCTTACCCTGATGTACCCAGTCAAAGATCTGCCTGGATTTTCCTGACTGAAGTACTCTCATAGTTTCAGAAGTGTAAAACACACACAAGTCCTGTTTTCACAAAGGACGATAGAGGGTGCTAAAGATTTATACAACAGCAAACCAGCTGTTACACTGCCTCCTCTCTCAAAGCAAATCTATATGCAAGGCTTACTTCCTACATTCACACCAAACAAAAACATCATAGGCTATTAGTTCCTTTTTCATTTTTTGATAAGTAGTAGTCCACGGAGAGTGACACTGCAGCTAATTTTGAGAGACAGAAGTGACTGCAGTCAAGGTCACAATTTTTCTGCACTTTGAATATTCTTTATTTCTTGTTCCTAAAATAATTTCTCTAAAACCAAAGCTAATTGGAACAGAGGAGCAAACTATAAATTACATCTACACATAACATTTTGGGCAGACTTTACCTGGTTTACCACCCTGTTAGAGCAAAGGGACCATCTATATATTAACTCAGACTTAATAGTAAACTAATGCAATTTCAGCACTAAACTAACAGCTTCTGGACAGTTCAGAGCATAAGCATAAAAGGCTCATACCTGACTATGTAGATATACCCTTAATGTGCTCTTTTTGAAATAAAAATGCACAGTACAAACACTTTTTCCCAAACTATGTCTAGGTTGAAGCTGCAGATCCATTAGCCTTTAGGATACACTCTTACAAGAGGTTAGTCCATAAAGTTAAGATTCAAATAACTTGCAACAGAACATCTGATATCCTCCCACCACTACATATTTTAAGTCATCCCAAAGCAGAAAAGTCACAGGTCTAGCCAATGTCACACCTTAAGGTTGGAGTATCAGGGACCTACAGTGACTGCTTCAGGCATTTTTGCCAAGATATTCATAATTATTGCAGGAGTATCAGCTTCATGAAGGCAAAGAGCTCTTGGTAGAACTAGGCAATAAATTCCAGCTGCTCAGAACCACTGACATTTTCATAGATATAGAAAACACTTTCTACAGATACTTTGAAAACATCTCCTTATCTAGCTGCATTCCTATAGACCACCATCCTTTTACATTTGAAAATAATTCAGCATTCTATTACTGTACCATAATGTCATTCACAGGCTGGAAATTAGGATAAAATAGAATCACATGTACAGCCTATTCTGATTTTACATCATGTAGTCACAATACGCGGTCCCAAGGTATCAAGGGTATCTATCTCCACTCAGAAATCTTGAAGACTGGGAATGGGACTGTTGGAAGAGTTTGGGGCATGCCTTGTCTTTTTCAAGAGAATTACACAACACGTGCTAAGATGCACCTGTCGATAAACCCCAACATTTTCTGTTGGGCAGCATCCATCAGGTTATCTGCCAAGATAGTAATAATGAAATTAAATAACCCAGATGTTCCTGGGTGCACAGCTGGTACACGACAGAAGCAGAAACAAACCCTGCAAAAAGGGGCAGACAAAATATTTGAAAACAAACAACTTCCATGTCATTCAGGAAACAACTACCACCACTGCTAGCCTTTCAAAACCCTCCTTTATTAAGCACCAGAGTATGTGACACAAAGCTCTGAGCCCTTAAGGAGACAAGAAAAGCTTTTTCTGTTACATAACGCAGCAAGCAGCACACACTATTAGTGCTGAACATTCAGCAACAAAAAACCAGTATTTTGATATCACTTTTATATTACATGATTCCTCTGTTTCCTCTCATAAGAAGATTAGAATTTCTGTAGAAAATTCAGAAGACATTTTAGCAATAGGATAGCTTAGTGTCCCAAGCACTGCACCATAGTATGAATTTTAGGCACATGGTAACAGAAATCTAACTCCTACTTAAGACATTATGTATGCACAACTGAAATGTGATCGATACCCAAGTAGGTCAGTTTTTCTCATCCTCCTTCAGTTTAACCAACATAAAAGAGTTGCCAAGCCCTTATAATCACTTAGGTATTCTGGCATATTTTGTGCAAGCCTTTTTGGCAGGTGATATCAATGACCTGGCCTTGACCAACATAGATATTTAAGGAATAAAAGAGCAGATTTTGTCTTTGACTAATAATATTTCATGTCTATTACTTTTCATAACCTAAATTATTCTTATGAATCATAAAGAAGCTACACTGAGGGAAGTCAAAGGGTTACCAACTGAGTGCATTAGAAAGTGCCCATATAAGGTATATACACCACATCCCCTGGGTAGTCTTCTCCACTTAACCAAATACACAAAAAAGAAGCAACCAGATTTGTTCTGACCTAAGTTTTTCACCACCATGCCTTTATTTTATTGAGTTTGGTCTTCCAAAAGCCAAGTGTATATTCATGTTAACATGAACAGCTTCCACTCCTCTTTCTCCTTTTAAGACACTTCCAATCTTTTACTTGGCAACAGACAATCAAATAATAGAACAGGAAATGTGAAAAGGGCAAGAACTGAAAGTATTACCAGCAACTCAAAATTGAATAGCACAACTGGTTAACCTGCAACAAAAGACACCATATAAATTGACCCAGAATTAAGATAACTGAATTTAACAAAAGGTCAGTCCTATCGATTGTCCCCATTTACCTGTTGTGGAAGTTCACTGATTAGGTACTGAGCAAATTTTTGCAATTGGTCTCTTTGCAGTCGAGACAAGGACTCAGAAACCGGTGCTCTTAAGCATACTGCAGATGCCTGAAGAAAGAAAAGGAGACAAACTGCCATTGACAGGTCAGACAATGAAGCTGTGTCCACTGAATGGATCAAGTGTCATGAAGAGTAGCTATGCTGATGCATCTCATGCTTAGTGTTGATGGACAATTATTTTTTTTTCTGTAATTATACAGTGTATTGCAGATAAGATGCAAATAAGCTGTCTAGTCTTTTTATAAAGTGTTTTTAGGAGTTTCTTTTCAAGGAAACTGCTTTAACAGCCGTGCTTAAGATCTGTTGTTACTAGCAATTGCACAGATATTGGCAGGGATTTCACAAACAAACCTCTAAAATAGGACATTATTCTTAAAGCTCCTGGCAAACCAACCAGCTCTGTGGGGGGTTGTTTCACAGAATCACAACCATCTCATTAGCAGATTTTTTCTTCAATCTTAAAATCAGTCTCTTTCTATATCTTACAACAACTTAGATGCTAAAAAAACCACCACTAGCTTCTTAATCTTTTTCACTCTACAAAACAAAATATGCCTAAATGGCACCTACCTAAAATTTAACTTGGAAACAGGCAAGAGCAGTTTGATAATAAAGATGCTTCTGATACTGATTTGTCTACATAGAGCAATACACCTTGGCTTGAAACTTGCTAGTGTCAGCAGTCAATATATCCAAATATGAAAATCCTTTCACTATCATTTTTCAGGCAGAAGAAAGTATTGGAGGGAAAAGAATTATTCTTATCAAACACAGGGTCCAGACTTTGAGTTTGAATAATATAAATGAAAATTAATTTCCTATCCTCACTCTCTGTATCAACCTTTTAAAACTGGAACTAATAATTCAAAGCAGAACCCATTTTTTGGCCAACTCTCTGGTCCTAAGTACAGAAAGTATACTGATATTCAGATGATTTCACAAGAGTATCAATTTAAGCCTATTACAATTTTTCATTGTGAAATATTAACAAGCTTCAGCAGGTTATTAGCACCTGATCATAAGGTGCTAATATAGCACGTTAGCTATAAAATGTTCTGTGACAGCAGAAATTCTTCTGTTCCTTTCAATCATCCAAGCTTAATCCTTCCTTAAGATGCATTTCTCAGCTTCGCAAAGACTGATGAAATTAATCTGTATGCAAGACTGAATCCTCAACTTGTGTATCTCATGTTGATCCTATGCATTTTCATCTGGAGTTCACTGGAATAAGAAACACCTACTTTTCACTCTACACAAGCAAATAATAACATAAACTTAGCTGTTTGAAATCTGCAAGTCAAAATTACACTCACCTGCCTCGGTATGTGTTAAAATGAACTGGTGAATATAAGGGACAACAGTGACCAAAATTACTTTCCTTCTGCACTTTGATGAAACAACCTAATGAAAGAGCTTACCAATCCCGTATTTACAAAGACTTACTAAAAGACTAACTATCAGCGACTTTTCACTCCTTGCGGAACTCAAGAAAGAATGAGTAATTCTAGCACTTAAATGAGAAACAGGGACCAAAAAAAGACTCTGTATCTACCCTTAGCAGTTTGCACATTGTCAAAGGACATTCTGCAGTTTAGTGCCTCAGACAATTCACTCTGCAGACTGCAACTGTGAGTGCACATTTGCAAAGTCTGTAACAAAAAGGAGTGCCAAGAACAATTTCCCTAAGGGGAGTGCATAAAACTGTAACGAGGAAAGACCCAGAGAAGATGCCTAGGGGAAAGCAGAACTGTATTTAAAGGCCTACATTGTGTATCCGGAAGAGGCAGAGTGCCACGACATGAGCACACCACTTGGCTCCAGCTCCACAGGTACAGCTGCACGAGGTGATCCTGCATCGGTCAAACATCACCGCCACGTTGTATGCACCTTTGGGTGGCACCATCTGTGGGGGTACCACAGTGGCACTCAGATGGAAACCTGTTAAAATTCAATAGTTCAAAGTTACTCCTCCGGTGCTTGGAAGACAGAATCAGCTAGCACAGAAATTTAGGTATGTACCATTTAAACAGTGAAGCAATATGTCTAGCAACAAGCACCATACAGGGATGGACATGGCTCTTGCCATGTCTCCAGTACTTGTTTCTTCCCAGTCAGCTGTGGCAGTATATTAGCAGAGAGGCATAACATGTTATAAGAGGTTCAAAAACACCAGCTTTTAATACATTAATGTATATATTTATTTGTTAATATCTAACAAAGAAAAGCAGAACTGGAACAGTGGGGGTTTTTTATCACAAGGTCAAAGCTAGACTATAATATTTTAGGCATGATTCCTGTGTTAATTAACTCTGGCAACAGTGCAGAACAGGCTAGGTGACTTCTTCAGAATTATTTCCAACTCGGTCAACTTTCACAATTTTACAGTGAACTAAAGAAGGCAGCACTTACACCTGAACACTTACTTTCACTTTGTGGCTTCAGAAGCTACTCATTTCTCATAAATTATGTACCTCCTTGCAATTTTGCAAATATCCCATTTTTGTAAACCAGATACTCAGAAAACAAACAAAAAAAAAAAAACCCTCTCGCTTAGACTAAAATCAATGTAAGAAAGAAATTTCAGCCATAACACTTCCATTAATCCAGCCCCATTAATCTATGATCAAATAAACTATTAATCTCATTTCAGGCAGAATGACAAACAAATTTAACTAATTCAACTTTAACTGTAAACTCCTGTACAATGCACACAAGTTGTACTCCTAATGCAGCTTTCTGTACCAATAACGGCTAGTCTCAAATTCAGTGTTAATGAAGCACAGAGAGCACCCAGGGTACCAAAGCCATAGCCAAAATTCAGTCCAACCATCTACCTTGAGTGAAAAAAATACCGCTTGGGACAGATGGTTGAAATAGTTTCTCCATCATCAGCACAGGGAAGTACATTATAAATCCACACTACTAAGCTTTTATTATTATATTGCAAGATTATAATAATGATGGTGTTCAGGAGTGCACATGACCTACTAAATCCCATTTAAAACAATGTGCACTATCTCTTCCTCAAAATATAATCCCTGTGCCAATACAAACTTGCTCTTACCTTGCTTAACCTTTCTATTTCTCCTGTACACCAGAATACAAATCCTCTTCTTGATGTGGGTAATTACTTTGATTAGTACACATAATGCCACTCAAATTCTTCAGCCATTTTAGCAATTGGAACAGCATCAAAACAAAATAAGGCATTCACACAAAATTACTGCACTGCTTAATATTAGCTACAGTTCTAATTTATGTTCCACACTTGAATAACGCAACCCAAACAATTCAGCTAGTCCTTCTGCTACACTAGAAGCATCTCAGACTGATGCCAAAATGTCATAATTTTCACAAAAGCACAAAGAGGGAAGAATGGTTATAAAAGGACAAAGAAAATTTAGGGGCTTCAGCATGACATAACACAAGCTTCAACTCTAACTGTTGCTTGATGAACATTTCTGCCACTGACACTGCTAATTCAAGCAGCTCTGCCCAGTTCTTTTGCACCATGTCTTGCTGTACTGAACAACTGTTTGTGAGATGGTACAGGAAACCATACCAGGAAAAAAATCTGGATTAAATTAAAGGTTACTTTTACCAGGAAAACCACCATGATTCAGTTCACTGCACAGCTTACAGAAGTTTGAGTCTACAGGGACTGAAAAGGTAATTATGAGAGGGACCATTCTGGAGAGCTTTAGCCCAGCACTACTGTTGAAAGAAATGGTAATCAAATTGTATTTGTTTACAGTCAAAGTGCAACTATTGTCTTCTGCAGCCAAGAAGAAGCTCTTACCATCCTGCTTAAATGTGAAGACATCGAAGACCTCAAGCACGAGCTGCAGGCCAGAGGAATTGCTCTGCCATGAGCCTTACATCCCTGACTACCATTTTTCTTAAATGCACTGTGGGCACAGAGCAAGCTTAGTGCTTCTGTGAAAGCACTTAAGCTTTCTACACAGAAAGTGCATATTACACTTCTTACATGCACCAGATTTACTACTCAAGCACAGAACAAATACATCAACCAGCGAGCACCAAAGCTTCAGAAGATGTGTCAGGTACGTGCACTGTACAACATACTTTCTATGCACAGAGAGCAGCACCAGGAGTGATCTACTGCACCCGTGAAGCAGGTTTTATCACATAGTGAAGAAGAGGTAGCAACACACTGTCCTCTCTGATCAATTGAGACACATGGTTTTATTGTAAAAGCTGGAAATAATCGACTGGTGCCTAGTCTAGGTCCTACAAAATAGAGATGGCTTCTTTTTCAGTCCACAACCTATCCTTCTCAGTGTTCTACCCCTGAAACTTAATCTTTCAGGAAAAGTATCTGAAAGAAATGTATGCTTCCCACCAGTTAAAATTGAGGTTTTTTTATTTTTAGGATAGCTACCTCAATGTCTTTTGCATTTAATATTTATTTTATCATGAAAATTATTTATTGTGAAATTTCAGGTCTGTTTATTCATTTTTCTGAGGTCCTATTAGTCCTCATGATTTCAGGTGAGAATACAAAATTTGAAATACCTCAAGCTACTCAGTGAGCAACTGGAGTGAAAAGATTTAAGTGACCTATGAGTTAACAACACCCTGATAAGAATACCTCCTGCAACACAGGTTCCAAGCTTCCCTCATTGGTATTTAGTAGTTCTGATGCCCCTGTAAAAATGACAGCAAACACACCTTGTATAGAATTAAGAACCTTTTCTCTGGCTTTCACAGGACTAACGGTAATGGGAAAAAAAGAGCTGAACGAAAGTTTTAGATAGGAAATAAATAGGTAATTTCAGGTATTTGTTGTGTTTTGGTTTTTTTAAACAAGATAGGACAATCTCTAAGAAGTGAAGACTTAGAGACATTATTTAAGATGCAAAGTTACAATCCAGACTGAACCTGCTGCTGCCTTCCTCAACTGCTAAAAAGAAATAAAGACTATGATATAAAAAAGTCCCTTAAATCTGCAACTACAATACACCTATTTGAGAAGAGCAACAATATTTCAAGTGCAAGGAGGCAGGCATATGACCTGCTACAAAGGGAATGTGCAGGAGGTCTACAAAAGCCAATTCTTTTGTGTATATATGGTAGAACACTGTAAAAAACTGGGGTTTTGGAAGGTGGTGAGGAGCTGTTATTGTTCAGAAATTATGGATATGGATTTGCATGTGGACAAGATGACTAAGATTACTTACGTTTTAAAAAAATAATCTTATACCGCAAAGGGAAGCGGGACAAAAAGAGGCAAAAGATTTCAAGCTTTGTTCTACTGATCACAATACTACTATGCACTGCCCAATCCCTCTCCAAATCAAATTCCCTCTCAAGGGCTGCTTTACTTCCCACATTTCTTTTACCATATGTTAGTATATGAAACTTGAAACTGCAACAACACATCTTAAAATCATTTGGAGTAGACAACTGAAATTACATCCACCCCACCTGCACTGCCCAGCTTCTGGACTGCTACTCATGGGAAAAAAAAAACACAAACACAAACAAACACAAAAAACCCAACTCAGTCCCTCCATTAGATAAAGTTCCTCTATTAAGGAGGAATCATAAAGTTTATTTGAAGTTACTTCCTTCCCTTCCACACACATAACCCTTTGTCAAGATGCTCAATTGCAGTATGTGTACCGGAGTTGTTCTTCCTTTGTATCATTCACTCCTTTTTCCCTACTCCTCTCCTCCTCCCCCAAGCACAGATTTTGCATCAATATTCCTAGACTTTGTTAATTTACATTGCTTTACACTTCCTCCTCTTTTTCATTTATTACTGAAACAAGCTTTGACCACAGTTTTAGCACAGTATGTTAAATATTCTGCTCTTTTCCATTGTGAGAGTTGCATTTTAACTTATTTTGCCTCTCTTAAACATTTGCTTTCCTGAAGTCTGCCAGATGCCTTAGAGGCCTTTCTCAGCATTTCAATCCTGACATCAGGAGCTTAAGTACTTAAGTTACTTAAGTAAGTTACTTAAGTACTTAATTTCCATTCTCAAGAATTCCTGCTGTTATTATTACAGTAGACAAAGGACTAGGTAAAATCCTTTTAGATGCTTTACCTACATCCTACATTCAGATAAGCAAATTGCAAGAGACTCATTAACTGTTATCTCAATTACTATCTCCTCTTCTTTCTCTTTTATAGTAAGAGTCCCTTTTATTCCCTTTTTGAGCATCTTTATTTCACACAATGCCTTTCTGTCTAACAGCTGTGACTGGAAAACCTAGCTCAATATTCTTTTTTACTTCAAAGGATTTAATGAAAAAATCTATGGTCCAACTCATTGTTTAAGATAAGATTGTTTCCTATAATGATAAAACATAAAAAGAAGTTAAGTGAGGAGACATGATAAAACCCACTGTTCAGCAAAAGGGATTTCCTTCTGCCAAAATACTACATGAGTAGTATTTACACAACTCTCTTGCTACAAGAACTATTAAACCTTGCAAACTTCCTCTGCCATACATGCATTTTAGGCAAGGCATTCATTTGATTGGACCACCAGAAAACCAAGTTCTCAATAAGGAACTTAAGCATTAAGGAGACAAAGGCATTCTACACAGTTTTTTCCAAAAACACTGAGACAGATTAAGGATCTAATTTTCAGAACATTTCTGGCTTTTCACTTAGTTTCACAGCAGAGCTAATTTATGCTGAAATAAACACAGTATTTAGCTCAGGACACTACAAAGAATACATGTGGAAGGGAGTTTAGCCTAGGATGTCAGAAAAGCTGGGTTTGAGACATGGTCATACCACTGCTGTCCCATTGCAGATGTGGTTTTGGGAACCTGAAATATCTAGAGATGTGGAGCTGCAATGTTCTTACCAATCTGCAGAGGGTCTTTGACGGCCCTCACCCGAAACAGCTGCTCCCCTCGCTGGAACTCATCTGCACTGCCATTTGCCAAACACGAATACAATCTGCAAGAGGTACACGTAACACAACGAGATCAGCCTGGTTTTGTGACACTTCACAGTATTATTTTCTTCTACTTTGTTGACATGACTTTTGAAAAATCATTACTATCTTCATCTTTAAGATGAAGTCCAGCTCTTTTCTGCCATTTCTCCATTACAATCCAATCATAGAAATTGTTAGTCCCTTTCGAACTGGGTTTGTGTATAGCCACTGGCATTTCTAGGAATTGCAACCTGAGGCTCTGAAATATAAATTCATTCATAGTCTAAAATTAAGCTTTTATATACTGTAAAATATCAATTTAAGGTTCAATGTTAGCATGCCACTGAAAAACTCCTTTTACTTCTAGATGAGTTACCTGCATGATCAAGTGAGGTTTTTTTATATCTGTGCTCTTAAGAGTAATGAACAAGTACAAGCAGCTGGCTGTCTCTATTCCCCCCCACAGGTGATCTTACAAATTACATCAGCACGTCTGACACTACCTCCCCCATCTGATACCAGGATATTAGATGAATGCATCTAAAGATTATTCTAAAAGAGTGTCATATCACTACTTTGCAACAAAATTCTGCATGCACAGTTACATGGGTAGACCTCCTATAGTATAAAGGCTTTAGCAAAAATACTTCGGTAAATTATCTGAAAGCACAGAGTATTTGACTATGCACTCCCAGAATTTACGTGGAAACATAAGAAATACAGTAATCTCTCTGACTGTATCCACTCTATCACTGATGTACTCTGCAAATTCTGATTCTCCTACTTAAAACCAACAAAAGGCTTGCATAGCACACTGAGCTAGCCCTCCCTGGCATTTTCTGAGCCCAGTTAAAGCTCTGACTCAAGCAACAGATTCAAACTGGAAAGAATACTGTGTAAGATTAACATAAGGACAAAACTCTACAAACTAGTTACTGTCAGGCAAATTAAAGGGTGCATTTATTCTGCTATCATTTATACACAGAACCCACATGTACAAGCTTTTCCTCAAATATACGCAGGGCAGCTCACCCTGAAGTAAAACTCTGTATTATGCCATAACCCACAGTAATCCATTCACATGTTACAAAACGCACAGGAGAACAGCAGAAGCAGCAAACATACAGGACATCAATTGGACAACAATTCTTCTCCAGTGAACAGAACTTTTACTTAAGCATTGATGAAACAGAAATAGTATTCATTACCTGATATCTTCCTCATTTTCTGGGAAACTCCAGAAAGCGATTCGAAGCTGCAATTGCTCAGGCACTGGAGGATAAACTTTCTCCACCACCTCAAATGGAATGTGAAATGCAACCTGTTTTGCAGACAGTTCCACCAATGGGATCACCAGCCCATCTAGCAAGACAAGAAACAAAATGCAATTAGCCATTCAGAGAATAAAACTCATGAGAGACTAAAGAGGTAGGAGCAGGGAGCTCTTCCACTTCTTCTCTCATCTCATCAAGTTCAAGGACCAATTTTGATAAACAGTAAAAGGCAGCAGAGAAGCTTTCTGAAGAAACTTTATACTTGTTTGCAGCACCCTGGGACATGGGTACACATTCCCAAACAAACAGTCCTTTCATCAGGAGGACTACATTAGCCTAGCAGACATCAGTGACTTGAACTTTGTCTCCTTAGAAAACTGAAGCCATTTACCAAGATTTAAGGTAAACATATATTTGACATATTTCTGTTAGAATATGGCAGCATCATCCTGTGAATGCCAAGTGAATACACAGAGAAGAACTATTACAGTGTATATGCACAAGACATTAATAGAAAGGTTTTCCGGGATCCTTAGAATTGAGGATTTTTTGTAACATTCAGTATTCAGCTATTTACAATATTTTAATGAGTGTTTGTTGTTTTATTCCCCTCACCACCACCTTTTGTACGTCTTTATATTTCAAGTTCTTTACAGAAGCAACTGGGCTGACTACACTGAGCCCATAAGAATCTTAACTGAAGGCACCAAGAGCTTTATACAAACACATTTAACCATCACCTTTCTAGCAAACTAACTCCACTTTTACTGTTTTAAAGTGAAGATGAAGATTTCTTGCCACAAGACTACGGGAGCCTAATGTTCCTGCTTTGCTCTGAGCTAGATTACACTCTACAGAAAATGCCAGACCTGTCTCATCTGCAAGCACCTCACTGCTTTACTGAGATCACTTCCTGATGGAGCAGCTTAGGTTCACCCCTCTTTAAAACCCTGTTGCCAAGAGCCTAATTAACTCTGTTTCAGATATTCAATGTTATGTCTCTTCACCTTCCTAACCAGCTTCTAAAACACCACTGGAAGCCAGAATGTAAACCAATCTGGCCCTTCGCTTTCCCTCCCCACCCGCCTCCAGGCAACATATCAAAGGAAAACCTAAGCCCTGATGTCAGTGAGCACTTGGTCACCACCTTCTGCCTACAGATGCCTTTCAGTCCCAACAGCTGGGAACCAGATAGAAAGGGAGCGGGCTTTGAAAGTGCATGCACACAGCAAAGCAGCCAACTTCTCCCCCAGTACTAAGCAGACCTCTCAAATGGAAGAATTACATAAATATGGAAAGAAAACACAGTTTTCAAACACCCACATTTATGATTTTTTGATTGCAGTGAAATCAGATTCATTAGGCAGCATTCCCTTCTCCCAGATACAGTCAGTCTTTATTGTCTGCATTGTTTCTCCATCACCAGTGACTTTTACAGTGCTATAATCCCATCCACAAATGTGAGAGCAGCAGACTGTAAAACGAACAATGATGAAAAAGTGGAGTGCCCCTTTCTCTACAGCTAGCAGATAAACAAAACTGTGGCAGAAAAGTAATCTCATTTCAACTTTTGACAACCAGAACGGGTGTAAAGGTTTCATCAAGTCAGAAAAAAAAAAGTACTGTTTTTAATTAGTCACAAAAAAAATTAATTAGTGTAACAAAAATATCATTGCTGCTACTACAGTAGTAGTAGATACCACAGAAGGTGCAAACTGAGGCACTTGAACACTTGAAATCACTTTGAGCAATGAAAGGAGAGGCATTTCTTGTGGTTTTAACTACACTTTTTGTATAGAGGCACTTTATCCAAGTCTTTCATTATGCAATACTGGAAAAGAGAGAACACCTAAACACCCTCTACAATGTACAAGACTCAAAAAAGACTTCAATACTGGGTTAAACACCTGCACATTCTTCAAAGAGCTGCAAGCCTGCAGCCTGGATGGCATTGCTTTTTACAAGGATTTGGTGCTGGATATAAAGGTTAGATTAGAAATACTAAACAGACTGAGCTGACAAAAAAAGCAGCAAAGGCAAATGCATTCCCCTTATTATTCTGTTAGTATATCTCACTCTTAAAAATATTTTACTTTACTGTTGCAATGGACTAGGACACACATACAACCAGTTACTAGGTCTCAATGGTACTAGCAGAGTAGCACTGGTACTAGAAGCAGTAGTATGATCATTGCAATTACCCTTCCAATCTCTCCATTACACCATGTGGCTGTTCTTTTCAAGCTAAACTAAACTAAACTAGCTCAAGAAAAATACTTTGACAAGTGTTACTGAAATTACCTCTCCTAAGAAAACATTTCTTCCAAGTGAGAAGACAACACGAGCCCTCCTCATCTGCTCCAGTGCAGGTCCAGTACAAGTCAGCCAGCCTGATTGCAACACTTTTACACAGTGAACTAAGGCTGACTTTGCATTGAACTCATCAACTGATTCATCAGCTGTACTCTGTTAGTAGTCATCAGCAGAAGACAGGTGGCCAATTATCTGGCATATCTATCAACCCACAGCACACAGCTTAGACCTGTTCAGAATAAGGTGAAAGCAGAAAAACGTAGTGGGGAAAAATAATCCAAAAAACACTAACTTTCTCTATAAGACCATGCACCTTTCTAAAATGCTGAATTTTCCATGAGCAGAAAGAGACATGGAAAAAGTAGAAAATAACTGAAAAGTAGAATATAATTTTTCAATGATACTTTAAGGGAAGGTGAATTCACAATAGCCACCTTGGCACACAAAATTAAGTCCAACTGCCCTGAGTTTCAAGGAAGTAGTCCCCTATGTAGCTAAGGTGAGACACTTGTCTAGAATTTGACTCAGAGCATCAGGGGGTCTTTTCTCTTTAGGCCTCCTGTAAAATCAAATGGACAGTCTGAGTTAGGTGCTTAGACTCTGAATACTCTCCCTTTAAGTCCTAAAGAGAGATCCATTCAAAAAGTTTATTTCTAGATACACAAACCCATACCTAGTTGTATCAAAAGGTATTATCAATAAAACAGGTACTCTGAGGTTCTAGAATAAATATATTTTGAGCAAGAAAAAAAAAAAAAATGAAAAGTCTGCTTACAAAGAAAAGGAGAAAGCATCACAGCTTCTTACCAGAAAGCAAAGGTGAGGACAGCAAAGAAGATCAAAAATTTAGTATAAAAAATTATTCAGCAGTGAAAACAAAGATGTGATATAAAATTGACAAATCTGCAAGATAAATCTATTCAAGGGAGAAGATCTGTTTAAATTGTGGAGCAAAACTAGCAAGAATCACTGCTTCCTCTTGGGAAGCAGACATGATGACCCAACCAGAACAAAAGAAACATTTCAAGTCTTGGACAAATAAGGTCACAGGAAAAGCATAAGCAACCTCAAACAATCTCACTTACAGGTTACATGACTAGCAAAAACCAGGTCAGGAATGGATATTGAGAGGCTGCCTAATCTACACCTCCTACCTAAGAAGCAGGATCAAACATATCTGAACCATTCCAAATAGATCATGTCTCATCTGTTTACTGCCCTGTAGAACATGCAGCTTTGATGAGGACCATCCTACCCTTTTTGCTGTTTTATGTGAATTACAGGTTTGTTTTTTACAACCATTTTGTAACAGCTAAAACTTTAGCATAGACATAATTATTCCTACCAGAACAACTACAACAAAAACCCTAACCCCAAAACAGCCAACACAAGCTGTGCACATGAACATGCATTTTCACCAGTGGAAACAAGATCTGTGCCAGCAGGGTTTACTGACATAGCAATGTATGTGTAGCTACATTGCTTAACCTTTCCTAAAATAGGGCAAGCTGTAACAAGTTGCAGCCAGCAATTATTCATAAAAATAGATCATGTGCAAACTGAGCTATTATTCCTTCAGTACAATAACTGAGTTTCCATGATAAACACATACAGAAGAAACTGCTTCAACAATCAGTAAAATAGGGGCCATGAGAATACAAAAGTTATTAAATGGAAGTGAAAGAAAAAACAACTGGGCCAAACACTGAATGGATATGTTACCTAATTACATTATTTCCATTAGATTACTTCCATCTCACACACGTCTCTAAAAATATATAAATACAAATTCAAGTGAACAAATCTCACAGCAAGAGAAAAAACAGTGCAGAGACAGGACACATTGCTTTTGCTATATACACACCTTAAGAAAAATGGTATGTTAGGCTGCTTTTTTTTTTGAGATGAGTCTATAGCTTTGATTCCCCATCTCACATTTCCCCTCACCTTTCCCGCTGGCTTCAGTCCAAAAAAGTAACAGAGCTGAACAAAGTAATACAATCATACACAGAACAAGGAGATGAAGAAAATGAGGTGAAGCACTTCTGATATCAAAAGCTAAAGTGAGAAGACCAGTAAAACTAAGAGGACATACGCAGAGTGCAATCTTGACCAGTGAAGGAGGTAATGCAGGGTGTTATAAAACCTGTTTCACAAACCTAATTTAAAAAATGGTAAATACTAAATTGCTTTTTACAGGATTTGCCAGGTACAAAGATAAATCTGTTACTGTAGAATGCACTTTAAGTGTTCCTGCTTGTTTTATTTAAGTGCCTATCAGTAAAATGTGTCAAGTCAGTGATATATTCTCTCTCTGATACCCCTTTAAACTAAAAAGTGCTGAGAACTATCAAATATGGGGAAGCAGAGCAAGCATTACATTTAACCGTAACATACCTAAATAAAAACTCTTCCAAAATATTTGGTTTCTTACTGTTTTCTAGTTTTTGTACTTTTACCTCTAAAATTCTACTGTAGGTTTTGTTCTTTTTTTCCTTCTAGAAATTTATTCTGAGTTGATGTCCTTAAGAAGTACATGCCAGATAAATATATGCCTTCAGGTCTCAAACTCTGCAGCAAACATCAGAAAACATGACCTTTGTCTTGAACTCTGTAATACTCAAAGATGAATGCTCTGAACGTACTTAAAAAAGTTTCCCAAGGTGAACACTGCAAAATGAAACATTAGCTTTTTAATTAAAAATGTACCTTAAGTTAAAATAAATGGGACCCAAGGTATGTATTTAGGCCATTACTTAGACCTCTTTACTTGTTCTTCTTCCATTTCACTGCATAATCAACATCCTATAAAAAGCAACGTATGTTTTTTTTTTAAATAAACAAAATTTACCCCTGAACAGAGGATAAGACACATAATATATAACAGAAGCATGTTGCAAAAGTCTAAAAATAAGATATTTTCTCTTGTGTTTTTGTATGTTTAAAACATCCACATACTCATAACAGGCAATCATCAGGTATTTCAGTCAAAGTTAGCCACAGGAAAAACTGCAAATACAGCTTTCCCCAGTAGGGTTTGTACAGCAGGATGATATATTCTCACTACACAAGAATGAAAACAAAACAAAACAAAAATATATAAACACACACACACAAATACATTTTGATTTTATAGCTGAAAACACAGCCCTGGAGAGAATTAAGCAACCAATAATGCAAAATGCCCCAGAGAACAAATCAAAATTCAGTTAAGAGTTGCTAGTACATTGATTTGCCCACACAGGATAAAGCAAACAAAAAAAAAACTATCAGGGTTATTTGGTTATATTTTTCTGTTCATAAAAAAATTCACCTGTTAAATTTGAACATTACCTTTCTTACTGTCTGTAAAGAGTGCAGAACTCTAAGGAAGAAAAGTTGTCAACTAAATGTCTTTTTAAAATTTAGGAACAGATCTGCTTCTGATTAAGACCTAGGGAACTACAGGTTAGTCAGTCTCATCTCTGTGCCCAGCAAGATCACGGAACGGATCATCCTGGAACCTATAAATCACATGGATGATAAGCAGGTGACTGGTGACAGTCAACACGGCTTTGCTGCGGGCAAATCCTGCCTGACAAATTTGATGGCCTTCTAGAATGGGGTTACAGAGTTAGTGGATAAGTGAAACACAACTGTCATCTACCCGGACTTGCATAAAGCACTTGACACTGTCCTGCATGACATCCTTGTCTCTAAATTGGAAAGACACGGACTGGATGGATGACTTGGTGGATAAGGAATTGGCTGGATGGTCATGCTCAAAGAGTTGTGGTCAACGGCTCCATGTCCATTGATTCAGAGATCAGTGATGAGTGGTGCTCCTCAGGGGTCAGTACTGGGACCAGTGCTGTTTAACATCTTTGTCAGTGACATGGACAGTGGGACTGAGTGCACTCTCAGCAAGTTTGCCAACAACACCAAGATGTGTGGTGTGGTCAACATGCTGGAGGGAAGGGATGCCATCCAGAGGGACCTTGACAGGCTTGAGAGGTGGGCCCACGTCAACCGCATGAAGTTCAACAAAACCAAGTACAGGGTCCTGCACATGGGCTAGGACAAGCCCAAGCAGAAAGACAGATTGGGTGGAGAATGGATTGAGAACAGCCCTGAGGAGAAGGACTTGGAGATGCTGGTTGATGAGAAGCTCAGCATGAGCTGGCAATGTGTGTCTGCAGAACAGAAAGTGAACTGTATCCTGGGCTGCATCGAAAGAAGCATGGCCAGCAGGTCAAGGGAGGTGATTCTTCCCCTCAACTCCACTCTTGTGAGACCCCACCTGGAGTACCGTGTCCAGTTCTGGAGCCCTCAACACAAGAGGTACATGGAGCTGTTGGCATGAGTCCAGAGGAGGGCCATGAAGATGATCCAAGGGCTGGAGCACCTCTGCTATGAAGACAGGCTGAGAGAGTTAGAGTTGTTCAGCCTGGAGAAGAGAAGGCTCTAGGGAGACCTTATAGCAGCCTTCCAGTACCTGAAGATGCTACAGGAAAGCTGGGGAGGGAATTTTTAGAAAGACATGTAGAGACAGGGGAAGGGGTAATGGTCTTAAGCTGAAAAAGCGTAGATTTAGATTAGATACTAGGAAGAAATTATTTACTGTGAGGGTGGTGAGACACTGGCACAGGTTGCCCAGGGAAGTTGTGGGTGCCTCCTCCCTGGAGGTGTTCAAGGCCAGGTTGGATGGGGTTTTGAGCAACCTAGTCTAGTGGGACGTGTTCCTGCCCATGCGGGGGGGTTGTAACTAGATGATCTTTAAGCTTCCTTCCAACCCAAACCATTCTATGATTCTCGTTTGTTGCTTTTTTCCTCCTCCACCACTACTATCCCCACAAGTTACTACCAGTATTAAAACCCTAAAGGAATCTGTGTTTACAATACTTTCTTACACCTCTTATGTCCCCACCTAGGATTATACAACTCTATCTGGATCCCATAATCGTTTTGCAGCAGTGAAATTACACTGAGAATAATGTCAGGGTAGCAAATGCAGAGATATACAAGACCACACTGAAAGCGAAAGAACTGGGGGGAGGCCAACGTCAGCCCTAAGCCACAGAATGACATTTTTATGTCCAAAACAGTTGAGAAGATGAATAAGCAACAGAACGTTTTCATTAGCATCTGCTGGGTAAGGCTGATGAGATTCATAGCCAAAAAACAATAAAAATATAAATCCCAGATGGGCAGATTACAGTCCAGAATTGGAAACCTCACACTTAACTGCAGCAACTATTACTACACAAATTCTCTTAAAACCATCACAATAACATTTTAAGAATGGCCTTTTTTTTAATCCAATACAAAAAGGTTAGTTTTATCACAGGAGGGTGTCCAATTCACCCCCAAAGTCTCCACCATCTACAGCAAAATCCATAGCACAGAGTCAAATCTTAACTCAATTTGATTTCTGAAAACTGTTTAACACTACATCACAAATAGCGCATACATGAAAGTCAAAATATTTAATGCTTCAAACTACCTTTTCATTACTGTATTTACATTTCCCTTCAAAACAAAAGAAGTATATTATTTGGCTGGCTGCATAAATATATCCTGACACCATTACTTCTGTCTCCAAGAGTAAGACATTTTAGGAAGCAAGAATTGGTTTCTTATATAAGGCAGAACTTAAAATACATCAAAATATATATAAAAAAATACTAATTTTTTATTTTGTACACAAGCCCTGTAGATTTACAGAATACAATACTAAATCACCTTGTGGATTTGGAGTGGATAAGAAGTGGGTTGTTTTTTTCAAGTGTCAGGAATTTTAAACCTTTTAAGGCTTGCAGTTCCTCTTCTGTTCATCTGGATAATTAAAAACCCATTTCTGATAAAACCATTCCACAATGGTTTTCTGCAGCACTCACTTTCTGCGTGCATACAGACCTAAAAACCTCACCAAAAACTATGACTTAACTTCACTCACCTGTGGAGAAATGGCATCACCATCATGCTAACATTAAGCACAGGGACTGCATCCCAAAACAATTTTTGTTACAGAATCTTAGCACCTAACAGAGGAGACATCCCACATACTCAGCTCAACTCCTGCTGTTTCAATATTAGACTGAGTTGAAACTATTTTATGTTTACATTATTAAAGTGCCATCTTTTAAATCATAACGTGTTCAAATATTATGCCAACTCCTGGTGACACTTCCGCAAGATTTCATGAGGCATAAAAAAGCCCTGTAAAAAGAACACTGCTGAGGCTTTATAATGCTAAGCAATAACTAAGAGATAAGAGAACTAAAACTTAGAAGATGTACAATGTTTGTGTAAGGTACAGCAGTCCTAACCCACTAGGAGTTTAAATCAGTAAGAACATGCCAAAAATCCCATAGCCACATCCCAGCTTTCTCTAGAGTAATTAACCAGTTATTTCTGTTAGCAAAAACCTTCTACCAGTAGTGAAACCTTCTACTGCCTTATAAAGTGGTCATGATCTAACTTTAGAAGGGCTTTCCTTGAGATATTCCAGTCCCTCCTTCTAAAGCTAAAACAATGTTGAAACAAGCAAGCAGACATAGATGAATAGTAGGGGTTACGTTAGCCTGCAAAACGCAAGCAAATACACACACAATTTACTTTCCCTGAATTTCTATATATACACAAATCCACAGGCCCCGATGGGATGCACCCACAAGTGTTAAGAGAGCTGGCTGATGTTGTTGCTCTAACATTCTCCATCATTTTTGAAAGATCATGGCAAACAGGAGAAGTGCCTGAGGACTGGAAAAGAGCCAGTGTCACTCCAGTCTTGATAAAGGGCGAGAAGGATGATCCAGGAAACTATAGACCAATCAGCCTCACCTCCATCCCTGGAAAGGTGATGGAGCAGTTCATTCTGGAGGTCATCTCTAAGCACATGGAAGAGAAGAAGGTTATCAGGAGTAGCCAGCATGAATTTACCAAGGGGAAATCATATTTGACTAATCTGATAGTCTTCCATGATGTTGTGATTGAATGGCTAGATGCAGGGAGACCAGTGGATGTAGTCTGCCTTGACCTTAGCAAGGCTTTTGACACTATCTCCCATAACATCTTTGTGAGCAAGCTCAGGAAATGTGGGGTAAAGCATGGACAGTGAGATGGATTGAGAACCGGCTAAACAATAGAGCCCAGAGGGTAGTGATCAACAGTGCAGAATCCAGTTGGAGACCTGTAACTAGTGGAGCTCCCCAGGGATCAGTGCTGGGTCCAGTCCTGTTCAACATCATCATCAATGACCTGGATGATGGGATAGAGCGTTATCTTCAGCAAGTCTCCTGATGATACAAAAATGGGAGGATTGGCTGATTCACTGGGAGGCTGTGCAGCCATTCCACAAGATTTGGACAGACTGGAGAGCTGGGCAAAGAAGGAACCTAATGAGGTTCAACAAGAATAAGTGTAGAGTCCTGCACCTGGGAAGGAACTACAACATGTACCAGTACAGGTTAGAAGCCGACCTGCTAGAAAGCAGCTCCATGGAGAAGGACCTTGGAGTCCTGGTGGGCAACAAGTTATCCATGGGGCAGCAATGTGCCCTTGTGGCCAAGAAGGCCAATGGTATCCTAGGGTGCATTGAGAAGAGTGTGTCCAGCTAATCAAAGGAGGTTCTCCTGCCCCTCTACTCTGCCCCAGTGAGGCCACATCTGGAGTATTGTGTCCAGTTCTGGGCCCCCCAGTTCAAGAGGGACAGGGATTTACTTGAGAGAGTCCACAGGAGGGCTACAAGGATGATTAAGGGTCTGGAACACCTGTCTTATGAGGACAGGCTGAGAGACCTGGGGCTGTTTAGTCTAAGAGAAGAGAAGATTGAGCGGGGATCTTATTAATTTATATAAATATCTGAAGGGTGGGTGTCAGGAAGGAGAAGCCAATCTCTTTTCACTTGTGCCCTGTGATAGGATAAGGGGCAATGGATGCAAACTAGAACACAGGAAGTTCCACCTCAACATGAGGAAAAACTTTACTGCAAGAGTTACGGAGCACTGGAACTGGCTGCCCAGAGAGGTTGTGGAGTCTCCTTCTCTGGAGACTTTCAAGACCCATCTGGATCAGTTTCTGTGTGACCTGCCGTAGATTTTGTGGTGGTCCTGCTCTGGAATGGAGGTTGGACTCAATCTCCAGAGGTCCCTTCCAACACCTACCATTGTATGATTCTGTGATTCTAGACATTTGTTGGGAAATTGTTATTTTTTCTTCCCACACTCTCTCCAAATGCAACTCCTCCCCTAAGAATCAGACCTCTCAGCCCTGTGTCACATGGGATGGGAACCCGAGATACATAGTAAGTGAGTTCAACATTCTACAACTGCCAAACCAGCTACTCAGATCACCCTGTCAGACAATCCAATACAACTTTGTCCAGAAATTTTCACAAAATGATTCAAAAACATTCTTTCTTCCCACAAAATACCAGTGCCTGCTATAAGCCTACTGCAAGAATAACCAGAGGGGATACTGCTACTCTTGCGACAACTGAAACAATAGGGAGAAATTACAATTTAACCAGGTAATGTAGTACTGGCATTACCAGGGGAAATCTGGAGTGCTTAGCACTTGCCAAAAGAAAAAGGCCAATGCTTCCTGCTACAGGACTTTCTAGAAAATGGCACAAGAAACAGCTTCTTATGGCAGGAGGCTACAATGTACATGCAGATGGAAACAAACTTCTCAAGACACTTTCCGGGAGCAGCTGCTTGCTTGAACTCATCCCAGCTTCATCAACAGTTTCCTCTGTCAGCAACAACACTTTGGGAGGCAAAACATCTGAAGGGATTCTCTCTTCAGAGCAGCGTAAGATGTTTATAAGAACCACCCCTGCCCTGTTATTTCTCCTTTCATCACTGGTAAACATGGCTAAAAAGAGTTTTGATATGCCCAGTAAATTTCAATTACCAAGCAGATAACCTGCTGTGTAATCATCCCTTAAAGGTCCTCTTGCAATTAATAGACAGAAGAAGAACTGCACATGTGAAAACTTTATCTGCACTCCAGAGGTCAGCTGGCTGAAGAACAGATTTCCCTTCTTTCTTTACAAACTTGTCTTCCTTATGTCCTTAAAGCATCAGAGCTACAACACTCTTACTGTATTATATTTCTAGATATTACTATATATAGAAATATATAAACTATATATTACTATAGTAATAAATATATATCTATATATTACTGTCTATAGAAACCAGATGTCTAGAAAGAACCTATTTGAATCAAGTTCTCAGAACTTGAGGACAAGGCAAAGGTGGAAAGCTACAGTTACATTTGGTACTCAAAGATGTTTGATGGGGGAAGGGAGGGAAATAAAAGATGAAACTAAAATCCATTATTTGGTTTCATGACTCCAGGACAGAAACACCAGCACGTTCCTCTATCACTGAACTCTAATTCCTAAGATCCTAGTCACCCACGTTCTGCCTCACAGTTCACAGATTTTGTTGAAGATTTTTTTTTACCTACAGAAAACATCTGCTCTGAGCAAATGCCAGAACCTCTGCAAACACAAGTCAAATCCAGATCAGAAAGGCATATTTTCCATTTAACTCTATTGCTTCTCCTATGCAGTATGTTAAAATCTTCTGCACAGGACTGTGCTGATGAAACTGGAGTATTTGATGTTATGTTGATGCCTTATGCCAGATGAGACCTATTCATCTCTTCATAAGCTCTACATCTCAAGAGCAAACTATCAGTAAACTCTTTTCTAAACTCTCACCCACTCTCACATGCCTGAGATCCCAAAATTGTAATACGAGCATTAGGCAGGCAATGCAGCATTCACAACTTGACAACCTCCTCTGGAAATTCAGACAAGAAAATCCTTAATCCAAACACCCTTCCATTTCTCTCCCTAAAAAAATAATTTATTTTTTAAAAAGAGCAGCATGGGCAAGCAACCAACAGCTGTCAGAAATCCTAAAATGAACAGCAGATTTTTGTTAAACGAGACAGTGCTACAAAACACTATATTCATGCCAGTGCTGCCCAAGGTTTCATGACAAATTGGGCAGCTTGCACTCAGAATAACTCTACAGCTGATGAAGTAGATCAGCTTCAGGCAAGTCATTTCCCCTGCACTGTTACTCCCCGCTCTCGCAGCCCCATGCAGCAAGCATACTGCATTACCAGGATTGTGCATTCAGAGCACAGACCCAAACAGCTCCCGTTTCCTGAAAGCAAGGCTCAGTGCTACCAGTTATTTCCCACTTCTGGCCCACACAAGGTATTTTAAAAGGTCAGAATTCAAAATTATCTCCAGTGGTCTATGACAAAAAACAAGCTACAGAGACCAGAAATTTTTCTGAATGTAGATGAAACAAACACAAATAAAAAAGACTGCATCAGAGCTGAGTAACTATCTCTACCAAGAAGTATTGGTATGTTTTCAGATGCTGAAAGAAGTCATACAAAACACCATGACCTCTGCTATTTAATGAGCTGCTCTCTACCATCAGTATCCATCCTGAATTATTACATACAAAATTAATTTCTAACCAGCTTTTTTCCTGTGTCTAAATCCCAGAGCAGTATCACTTGGCCTCCAAACAAATGCACTGGCAAACACTGAGGAGCTGCATTACTGAATGACATCAGGGCAATTCTGTCCAGGCAGATGGGAAAGTTATTTTCTGAAAAGAACAAATTAAGGATGAGGCATTCTCACCTCTAGGGTAAAAAAAAAATAATTAAACATCTGTTAGGAACTAAAAGAAGATACCATCTTTTAGTATCACCAACGGGAAACCATTGGAGGTCTCAAAATCTGTTTCATAGACAGGAGTCTAAGGAAGTTAGATACCTAAATGCTTTAGAAAAATAAAATCTTACCCAACTCCTATTTTTATCTCCTTTGTTTTTGTAGAAATCTCCTCAAAACTAACCCCAGGTCTATGGCTTTACGTGAGGTTATGGAAACCACTCCGCAATGCCCCTCAAGTTCTAGTTTCTCCCACCACAGTTCAAAGGTGTAGCACAGCAGCCCCCAACCAGCCTGAAGTGCTGCTGCAGGACACAGGCTTCCAAAGACAGCAGTCCTCAGCCTTCCTCAAGCTCTCCACCCTGCAGTAATCACATTTCCTCTTGCTCCAAGTAAGGCATCCATCTGATCACTTCTTAGTATCCTACAGTTGGAGCAAGTTCCTTCCTAACAAGAAATAAATTCTCTTCCATTTCTCCCTCATCACCTATAAAAAGAACAAAAGGGGAGAAACAAAACTGCATACCAAGGAATATATGAAACAAGCAGGCAGCTACAGAACATTTACAGAAGTAGAACTAGTAACAAGTATGTATATAATTTTCAGTGCACAAAAGTAATAGCAAAAGCAGCACTGGAAAACTGTGATTAACTACAGCCCATTTGCTTAGGCAAATAGCTCCCAAGATCTCTCCAACATCACCAGACTGAAGTGAAGTCAACCGTTTTCTGAAAATGTCTACAGAAGTCTTGAAACACTGGCTGTTCATATCCCTGAGAAGGATAAGCAGCTTAGCTGACCCCATGAACTACTGCTTGAAATGCAATCAATTAGTCAATGAAAGCTTCCAAAGGCATTTCAGGTCAAATACAACTAACTTCTCTGTGTCATATCACCTTCTCTTCAAGCCACACATGAAAGTTACCTGCAGGTGTAAATAACAAATATTTTCTCCTGGCCCATGTTGCTAGCCCAGGTCAACAAACTTCCTGCTGCATTTCCCTTTTTTGCCCATCTCAGCATTTACTGATCTAAATATAAATGAAATTGCACACAATGCACAGCAAAAACTGTGAACAGCAAAAAAGAATGACTACATTATGCCCTATAGACTTCAGAAAGGTATTAGATTCTCAGAAAAAGTTGTCATTTCATTTGTGCACCTATTAGTTACATACTAACCCACCAGCAGGACGACCATCATGCTTAAATGTCAAATACTTAGAATAATTTTTATGTCAGCAATGAGTGTTTCCTAAAAACATGGAACTTGGGCATTCAAGCCATCATCAAGTTATTCAATTAGCCTCTAATATGGATTAACAAGGATGTGTGTTGGTACATTTTCCACAGGGTGAGACAGATGCAAATCTACCAGGTACACGGACATTAAAAAGAAAATAAAAAGATTGAAGGGTAAGTCTTGAGAATCACAATGTGTGATAAACAAAGTCAAGCAAATGTGACCATATATTTTGAGATCAGTAAACCTGAAGTCCTACAAAGACATGGACAGATTCCATTAAGTCATACAATACTAAATATTCCCAGCTTCAGCAATCTTTTCTGTACTTCAAGGAAGACTCCTGTCCCATACACCAGCAAAAGGACAGATTTTTTTCATACTCCCTCCATCTTATCCATTTATTCTTTCCCTTTCTTCTATATGCCAATCCTTATCCCATCTTGTCCTGGGTTGAGCTTGAAAGCTCTACCATACATCTCACAGCCACAAACTAAACCAAGTGGTCAAATGAAAGGCATAAATATAATTGAGACATCAAGAAATAACACTCAGGTCCCCTACTTCCAGTAGTGAAATGAAGATGTTAAGAATTTGTTTAAAGACACTATTTCTGCAACCTTTTCAGGTTTCTCTTCTATGGAAAGAAAATGTCGTAAGTTACACTTTTTTTCAATGCTAGCCACACACCAACAGAGATTTAGGATTCTTAGGATTTTGTTGCAGCAATATAGAAACATTAATAATGATCCATAATAGCAACAATATTTTATTAAAACCAGACACTTTCTACAGCATCACTTTTCTCAAAATATGCCATTCTAGAGGATTTTAAGTAATAGGTATATCACAGCCTGACAGAGCTTCTCTGTTTCATTCTTTTCAAAGAGAGTATGTTCCCAACTGTATGGAAGCAAATATAGAGGAATTAAGCATAATCAAAACCACAGTTTCCACAAGCCTTGCCCATAACCTTTAATCCACCATCAAAAAGCATGGTCAAAGACATTCAGTATTTTCTGTTAAAAATGCTAGACAACTAGTAAGTGGCAGAATACCTAAAGTCTTGCCAGAACTTTGCTGCCATTCTACAGGCAAAGAAACAAAGAGGAAAGGATGTATCAAAAAACACAGAAATCATGAGGAGTATGAGCATTTTCTTGTTGGTAACCCTATAATTACTGCTGGAGACCACACTGCTTCAAAGGAGGTAATTTAGAAATGTCTGATATTGTATTTTGAAATTAGAACCAGTATTTCAAATACTTTTAATATTATGCATCACTGCTCTTTAATCTTTAAAAAAAATTTCTGGGACTAATATTTTAGCTAGTTGATACATATGTGCTTTGAATTTTACTTTTGCAGGGTTTGGAAGGGTGTTACAAACACAAGGAGGGAGGCAGGAGATTAACAAAGTAGATTTAAATAAAGTTGAAAAGTTAACTTTTAGACATGACACTTCTAAATTACTCTTATAGCTGCTTTACAGTCTTACAGTTACACAGGTGACAGAAAAAAATTTGTCAGTCTAAAAAAAGCAACAAAATCTTAAAGACACCCTTGAACTTCAACAACTAGAGAATAAATTGGTTTTGACTCTCTGGAAATGTTAGTCAAAGATATAAAAACAAAACAAAACAATTACAGATATTTTAAATAGCCAAGTATTTACTCCAAAAGTTCATTACAGTATGTAAAACATCTTTTGAAGCTGTACATTCCTTTCTTCCTCTGGAACAAAGTACTGTGTAGTAACTAGGACACCAGACAATTAAGAGGAGATGGTCTCTGCTCCCAGTTTCATAACTGGCATAAGAGATGTTGTTCAAATCACTGATGGCCTTTTTTGTTCCCTGAAAGGTATACTGGGGGAGGAAGAAAAGTTTTTTGCTTGTTTGTTTAAAAGACTACCCTACTATTTGTGCCATTCACTTTAATTTTAATTCCCTATTTCTGGTTTCATTTTCCTTATTCTTAGTATTTAACTCACTGTGATACCCTTCCCTCAGCATACTAGCATAAATTATATTACTCAGCAACCACAGACTATCAAGAACTTGACATGGACAAGAAAGCTCTCACCTAATCACCAGACCAGCATTGATATGTACACTTTTCCCTTCAATTCTATGTGAGTTTAAAAATGTGTCATGGTTCCTTGTCTCTTTCCTGCCTGGCTCGCCAATAATGTCGTGGTTTGGGCCTTACACGACAACAAAGGAACAGCCACATGGCCGCTCACTCAACTCCCCGCCTCACAAACACACTGTGGGATGAGGAGGACAAAGGCCAACTAGAAGCTCATAGGTAGAGACAAAGGACAAGGAGGGTTCTTCACCGATTAAGGTCCTGGGCAAAACAGACTCAACTTGGGGAAAAAAAAGTAATTTAATTTCACACTAATCAGATGCGCACAGGACACAGACAACACAAAGAGCAGTGCTTACATACCTTACCCCAGCCCTCCCTTCCTCCTGGGCCCAAATTACTTTGTTCCCGATTTCTCTCTCTCCTTCCCCCCAGCGGCACAGGGGGACAGGGGATGGCCTTTAGTCAGTTCACAGTCTGGTGGTTCCTGCCACTCCTTCCTCCTCAGGGAGAAGGATTCCTTACAGTTCTCCCCTGCTTCCCCACGGGGTCCCTCCCATGGGATAGAGTCCTCCACGAACCTCTCCTTCATGAGTCCTTCCCGCGAGGTCCGGAGCAAGTTGCTCCAGCGTGGGCTTCCCACAGAGTCACGGGCTGCTTCGGGAACAGTCACCTCTCCTGCCGCCGGGCCTTCCACAGCTGCATAATCCGAGTCCACTGGCTGCAAAATCCAAGTCAACTGGCCAAATTCACACCTCCTGGTGCCTTCAGGGAATGTTCCACCACATTCCTACAGGAATGCAGGGGGACAGCCTGCCATCTCGCCATGGGTTGCAGGGAAACTTCTGCTTGGGCACCTTCTTCCCCTTCTTCCTCATAAACCACCGGGATCTTCACCCCCACACTGCCTTCACCTCTCCAGCTCAGCTCTTGTTTCTCTTCCTACAGTGCTTGCTCTGCTCAGCTCTTACATCAATTCTTTCGTATGTTAATCGCAGAGGCGCATCTATTGTTTCTCTAATGGCTCCTTGGCTGGTTTTGGAGCAGGGGGAGCTTCTCAGCTTCTTACTGGAGCCACCCCTGGGGGACCTTCCCCCACTACCAAAAATCCCACCAAACCAAACCAAACCAGCACAATTTGTAAGGACAATTTTGTTATACTTAGTAGCTAGTAAGGTAACTTAACTATTTTAAAAACCTAGACTTCATCACCAAGCAACTTCATCACCATCACAAATCAGGCTATACAAAAAGCAACTTTCTTCATTACTCGAACAAAAAAAAAAAAATTTGAGTACTTAAGTCATCTATAATCTTCTACAACTACTCAGCTGCTCCTCGTAAGACTTGCTCTCAAGGTCCTTCACCAGCTTTGTTGCCCTTCTTCGACACACTCCAGCACCTCAATGGCTTTTTTGTACTGAGGTGCCCAAAACCGGACTCAGTATTCAAGGTGTGGCCTCACCAATGCTGAGTACAGAGGGACGATCACCTCCCTGGTCCTGGTTGCCACACTATTCCTAATCAGGCCAGGATACCCTTGGCCTTCTTGGCCACTTGGGCACACTGCTGGCTCATATTCAGCTGCCCATCAATCAGAATCTTCAGGCCCCTTTCTGCTGGGCAGCTTTCCAGCCACTCTTCCCCCAGCCTGTAGTGTTGCATGGGGTTGTGAGGTTGTTGTGGCCCAAGTGCAGTACCCAGCACTTGGCTTCATTGAACTTCATACAGTTGATCTCAGCCCATCGATCTAGTCTGCCCAAGTCCCCTTGTAGAACCTCCCTACCATCAGGCAGATCAACACTCCCTCCCAACTTGGTGTTGTCTGCAAACTCAGTGAGGGTGCATTCTATCTCCTCATCAAGATTGTTGATACAGATGTTGAAAAGAAGTGGTCCCAACACTGAGCTCTGAGGAACCCCACTTGTGACCAGCCACCAACTGGATTTAATTCCATTCATCACCACTCTCTGGGCCCAGCCACCCAGCCAGTATTTTACCCAGCAGAGTGCAGGCCCATCCAAGCCATGAGCAACCAGTTTTTTTATCATTTTTTTATCATTTTTTTTTAATCTTTTTTTTTTAATGCTGTGGGAGAGAGTGTCAAAGGCTTTACGGAAGTCCAGGTAGACAATATCTACAGCCTTTCCCTCAACAACCAGGCAGGTCATCTTGTCACAGAAAGAGATCAGGTTTGTCAAGCAGGACCTTTCTTCCATAAACCCGTGCTGACTGGACCTGATCACCTGGTTGTTCTGTATATGGTGTGTAATGGCACTCAACATGATCTGCTCCATGACTTTCCCTGGCACCAAGGCCAGACTGACAGGTCTGTAGTTCCCTGGATCCTCCTTTTGGCCTTTCCTGTGGATGGGTACCACATCTGCTACCCTCCAGTCCACTGGGACCTCCCCAGTTAGCCAGAACTGCTGGTAAATGATGGGAAAAGGCTTGACAAGTGCATCTGCCAAGCTAATTATTCAACAAACTTTGCAAAACAGACATTGATTGGAGTATGTTCTACTTCAAAGAGAGAATAAAGGGCCTGGCCACTAGTCAACATGTGAGTTTTACTTCCGCACCTCGTATGCAGAATAATTTTTACTTTGGGTGTATTATATTTGAAAACAGCCATTCCTAGGTCAGATCAGTTCCCTTCATTTCTCACTTTTTTCCACACGGAAGGCACAAGAAATATAGATTGCAGAAAAGGTGCTATTTTTCTTTATACAGGTTATGCTATGGCTTTGTTGCTGTTCCTCAAACTGAACAGGAACTCCAAAGTTGTAAACTTGCATATCAAATCCCATTTAAGTGATCGCTCTTCAAACACACAGATCATGCCTCTATATTAGAACTAGAGGCAACACCAAACCAGAAGAGGAGCACAGAACTGACAACAGCCCAATGCAATTCATGAAGCTGTAAGGACACCTCCACCAATCGAACAAGCCTGCCTGGCTTCTTGAAACTTCCCATCACTTTCTGAACTCAGCAACTCATAAAAACATCTCTAATGGTCAAGTGAAGTCACAAAGATTCATTCATGATATAGGACATTAGCAAAAAGCAGACACAGAAAATGCAGGTACTGAAATTGCATAATCTGCCTAGAAATGAAGATGCATGTCCAGGGTTTTCATTGGGGCAGGAACTACATCTTCCCCTACATTTTTTATAATCTATCAGAAAAAAAAAATAAAAAAATCTGGTCTCTTTAGCTAATGGCCTTTTGCTAAGCAGAACACTCCAGAAGCTGCAGGAGTCGGGTTTTTTTTTGTTTGATTCCCCACCACTTCACTGATGGGTGACCTCAGGTATGTAGAGGGGACAGCTCAAAACACAAGGCTCTCTGTGGTGGCTGTAAGACACTCAACATTAGTCTCCTGCCTCCTCTTCCTACTTACAGCACCAGATCATACAGATATTCAAATACATTAATTTAACAAAGGAAACAGCTTTAGGTTCTAGCATCCAAAGAAGTGACCTAAGCAGTACTTCTAAGCATGAAAAAAAACCAAAACCTTTTAAGCTGAAAATATGTTTTAACGTGTTATTCTGAGTAAAATACTCAATGAACAAAAGATATCTGCATTTCACTGTAGCATTATATTTGCTGAGATAACCACCCACTTCAAACCTGAAGTGCAGCTTGAGAGAAACCCTGAGATGTTTTGTCTTCGCTTTGTTTTTATCTCAGGACAGAACTAGTTACCTACACATAAAAAGATACAGAGATAAAATAAAACCTACTTTTTAGCAATGAAGAATAGGTCAAAGAAAAAGAAAAAAAAAGGGGGGGGGGGAAATAAAATTAGGCAGATAATGAAAGGGATAGGAGACAAAGGAAAGCACAATCCAGAGTCTAGGATCAAACCTGAATCCTTATCCTTGCTTCCCCAGAGGTAAAAATGCCACAGAGAAGAATAACCCCTGTAGCTTCAGTCAGCCTGAAATGCAAATAGAGCATCTGTGATCTCCAATCATCCAGCAAGTCAAGGATCTCCTCAAGGTGAAAGAAAGGAGAAAACAAACACAAAAAGAAATCTCCAAGGAAGCCAGGAAGAAAGACAAGTAGAGAGATGCGACAGGAGAAAATGAGACATTTCCCAGCAGACATTTCCCAGTAGAAAGATGAGCTATTAAAAGAGGGAAAGAACATGCAAGATTTTTTACATAGAGAGAAGAAACTAATCTGAAGGAAGAAGCAAGATGATCACAACAGAGTTAAAACTGGGTTGGTCATTTAAAATCTCAGTAGTAAAAAAGCATCTTTTCCTGATAGCTTCTTTATGTGGTTTCTCCTGTACACAATTCTGAAGAGACGGGTACACACATTCAAAGATCTTAGATAGGTACAGGAAAATGTAAATGAAGAGACAATTGTGTGAGAGTCATTCAACTTGTCATCCTTCCAAAAGACAGAGATATCACTGCATTGTGAAACCACCTTTTCGTTTAGTAGAAACTTCTAGACAGCTTCTGAAATCTACATTCCAGCTCTGAAGCAGTGCATTTAATCAGTCTTGATAAATGACTGTCTCTAGAGCTTCTCTGTGCTGTCTTCAGCTCTAATGAATCAATCTCACCTTTTGCACATTGTATTACAATCCAGTAAGCCCCTTCCTCAACTTTAATTTTGCTTCTACTACACAGCAAGTCAACACCTTCAGCCACTAGGGAAAAGAGTAGAAAAGTAGGCGAAATTCAGATACTAGGATGAGAAAATATGGAGAAGCCTAATTTCTAATAGCATCTAAACCTTCACTTTCACATTACCTTTACTCTTTGAACAGCTGATCTCTTTTTAATTCATAAGGATTTGTGGCATCTTCTCACCAACATTTGTATTTTTTAAATTCTGTTATTTCTATAAAGAAATTCATTAGGGAGCTATACAATACTTTTGCTTAACAGTTACTGGTTTGGGTTTTTAATGTTACTGGTGAACTTGGATATATTAAAACAGATGTATTTGGGCTAAAACAGATTTGTCATGTGTTGTACTAAGTTAAAAAACCACAACAAACAAGATGTATTATACCTGTACCTACCTGAAGTGTGAACTGATAACATAACCTCCCTCTTAATACCAGAAGCACATATAAAGTAGAAAAAAAAAAATCAATTGTAACTTTATAATGCATAGTAATAGCCTGTAACAAAATAGCAGCAAACCACAGAGTTTTCATTTCCAGCTTCGCCAGGCTCAAGGAGAGGACACACTTTGGATGACAACAACATTCTTCTCTGAAAAGAACAAGAGTCTGAAGAGTACAGTATGAATCTGAAATAGACTACATATTTCTCCTGCTGTTTTCTGCAATTATTTCTAGAGCAAGGGTTAACTTTAATTTATTTTTATAATAGTTACTGGCAATCCTGAGGAAGAAGTGGTGCTCTCCAAGCCATTTATTCTTTATCCATATAAATCAATGAAAATCAGTTGCTGTCGTTTTACCAGTGCAGACACTGCTCAGATTTTCATCAGATTGTCTCTCTAAACTGATCATATCCTCACCTTAGGCTCTTTCTATTCTCTGCCAATGATTCCCTCTCTATGGCTTGTATTTCTGAGGCACCGTGCCCAGAACTTAACGTTGTGGGCACTCCTAACAGTTTGGAAGAACATAAACTGTCTGGGGCTGGATAATGAGAACATTTTCTAGGAGATTGCTGCCTGCATCAATTCTCAGTTAAGCCTGAGGGACTTTTGCAATACAGTGTGCAATGGTTCAAGCTCACAGTAAAGGAAAAAAACCCCAGCTTTCTTACTAGCTGCCTATTGAAAATAGTTTCAACACAACTCATCAGCACGCTTCCAGCAGAAGCTGGTGTGAATGAATAAATACAAACTGAGCAAAAATATTGTGAACACACTATTTAGCAATCCTACAGTATTTATGGCAACTTCTTAAGTGTTTGGTAAACATCTATGCTTCAGAAACTGTGAAATAGAAAGGGCTAAGAGTGGGAAAGAGCTTAGAAGCTTTCAAGAAGAAACAAAGCCACAGTAGGTTTGGAGAGATAATGAGCATACTCAAACATTTACTTTAAGACCACTGTCACAAAAATCCTTAAGTGAAGATAACTGATAACAAAACATTTGCAAAAACACTAGACTTAGTGCAATTACCGATGAAAAATAAAACAGTTTTTAAAGGCAAGAAGGGAAATAAGGGGATTTCTCAGTGGTTTCTGGGAAAGAAAACACTGTCCAGAAAAGTGGAGAAAAGGCAAGTGGGGGCATTCATTGGTAGAAAGGCAATAAATTTGTAGAATGCAATTTGATATGAAAGAAAGTGAGTTACAGCCACAGACCAACTCAGGGAACCCAATGGTTCTGAATACACTGAAAGGACATTGCTCTTAAAAACATCCATACCTTAACTCCAGGGCTGAATCCCCTTCTTGCCCAGTACAGCTGAAAGCTTCTAATCAATGATGTACAGAGGCAATGGACAAATATCAGTTACATGCATTACCTCATTCAAAACGAAAAAAACTAGGAGCAAAAACAAGCAATCGAGGCAGTCTAATGTGAGAAGAAGTAATTTCTAAACAATGAACATTCAAAATTATGACAGCACTCTTGGTATTCCCAAAGTTGACATGCTTTGCTTAAGTTTCCTCCAGAATTTCAGTACAGGTGAATCAGTGGAGATTGAGAAGAGGAGAAAAAAATTAGAAAATCTAAGGGCATCCATAAAGTGAACACAATGCACTCCTCCTTCACATTAGCAATTGCACATTTCAAGAGAAAACTCCTTTCTAGAAAGTAATATAAGAAGACTGTAAGAGGACTTTACCACAGTGAAAATTAAATGAGGAAAACCAATCAGTTACAATGCTTCTGATTGTAACTACTCAAGGTGCCCAATTTTACAAAGAATTCTGTTCCAAGGATCATATTAGAGAAAGCCAGGCATATTTCTCCACCTTTCATCATCTTTCCAGCAAGCCAATGGGGTGACTGACAAACAAGTGAATAACTCAACTTTTTGGTGACCCTCTGCAGTGAATACTGTGCATATTTGCACAAGCTACTCCAAGTCTTATTGTTAAATTTGCAGTAAGCATAATAATAATATTAAAAATGCCCAATAACAAAATTTAAAAGTTGCAAACAATAAAAAAGCCATAACTGGGCTGTGTGTGGGTACTTGCTTTGTTTGTTTAATAAGAGGACTTCCCAGGCAACAGCACTACCATCAGTCTCTGGGGGATTCTCTTGGAATGAAGAATTGGATGCTCAGAAGGACAAACTCAAACCAATTGAAAAAGCTAAAAATCCTTTCTATTACATAACTTGTAATAATGGCTGACTCAAAATCAAAACACAGGCTGAGTTGCAAGCTGGAGGAAAAGGCTAACAGAATATAGTTCCTCCTGTTAGCATTTAACTCAGTGCCTAACCTCACTTTTGTTTACGTAGGCTACTGCAAAATGGTAAACTGTGGAAATAAAAACACACCACTCAATTCAGAACAAGCACATTTGAGAAGACCCACTACACCTGACAACCACAGGATCCGGCAAGTTCTCAATACAAACTGTTTTTTCTAACGACAAAAACACTGTCAAAAAGAAGTGTTAAAAATAATTAAATTGGTACTGGAGTTCTGAAATCCAAGGAGATCTCAGTTGACAACAGATCCCTCCTCATCAGACCAGAGTTGCTGACAACACACTTTGTACAGAAAAGTACTTGCAAGTGTTTCATGTTGGTAATACCACACGTGACTTCACAGAGTGAATAAATAATTTAGGCAGCAGACCCATGTTCACATACTTCTCAAAATAACTCTGACCAGACCCTGGGAATTGCCAGCAAATGCATTTAAAGCAGAACACAGTATCCTTTCAGAATAACTCTCTTGTTACAGTGGCACTTTTGTATATAGGAATTAAGTCTCTCTACATATAAAACCTAAAAAATATGAAGCAAGCACAAGCAATACAACCCTTGCCAATGCAGGCCTGCAGAACCCAAAACAGCAACATCTCAATGTGGTGTAAATAATTACAATTATCACAACAATAATGTTACCTATTGTTTTTCTCATGTCAGGAAAGACACTAAGGGTTACAAATACACACTATCTACTGAAGTGATTTTTCATTTTGATGCAACAGGTGCATGACACTAGAGAAGGCAACTGCTGCTTGCTTTTAATTTGGTCAAGAGAACTAAAGGAACTAGGCCAAAACCCAGAAAAACACACAATCATACACTGAACCAGTGGAGAACAGTCAGCTAAAAGCATCTCGAAGAAAAAACTATCACCTTTTCAAACATCAGTTGGACCTGTAAATCTGTACAAACCAGTTTCATACATCTCTGTCAAACTAGAGGTGTCTTCCTTCAGCAGTTTGTTTTAAAAACTTCTGCTCCTGTCCAGCAAGCTAACATACGCAAAAAGACTTAAAGCAAAACATGAAGTTTATGCACTATGGCCCTGTGCCCAACACTTACTTCTACACCTCAGGATCTGTAGCTTTAAAAAAACACATCAACACTGTTCCTGTTCTTTACACCAGCTAAAACTGATGTGCCCCAGCAGTGGGGCATCAGAGAGCTATCCAACCTGGATATATTCCGCATTTCTCTCTCTCTCTTGTTTTGAGTTAGTTTTTTTAGTTTTAGAGGTTTTTTTTTAAAGTTTCCATCCTACTCTCAGCTGTAATCCTGGCTATTCAAGAGACACAGGTGGTTACCCATCTGGGACTAGAGACTATTCTCAGATTTATAAAAAATTTAAAACTTAGGCTGCACTGGAAAGCCTACGGTTCATACAAAGTGTACGTTCTGGTGCTCATCCAGCGACGAGTCAGCATTTGTCCATAGCACAACACAGCCAGATTTTATATTCTCTGTTCAGGTAAAGCAAAAATTCAGTAGAGAATGAAGTTTTGCACTTCCAGATAGGGAGATATTAATGAGGCAGCTGATGGTCATGCAAGTCAGCAGTAACAGGAAAATTACTGACGCTGGATTGAAAAAAAAAGACATGAGATAAAAGAAAAAGTAGAAAGAACCTGTGCAATTTCTGTTAACAGTACGTCTGGCTCTGCTTGGTGTAAACGCCACCTGAATTCTAGGGTCAAGATGCATCAAGATAAGAGAGAAGTTATGTTTCGCTTTTTAAAAAATCAAGCTAAGAATCAGAAGAGATATGAAAGCTTTAAATAATTCCTAATTGCTAATTCTATTTTCCTGTCCGGTATTAAAAATAAATTACTATCAAAAGAAAGGAAACAACTCTTGCAGCAGACGCTGCAGTTTGCTGACTTCTTTATGACAGTCTTAAGGCCTCCCTTGCTCTACTACTACAAAAGTTAGTCTGCTAATTTGCTAGAAAAGTGAAGTGTCAGGAAATAGACAGAGATAAGTGACTGCTCTGTACAATGATGGTTTACATGCCTCTACATGAGTAATTTTACAGCATTTACAAAAAACTCCACAAAACCTTTAGTGTATTTCAATCAAAGCAAGTGGGAATGTATGTATAGTTATTCCCAAGATACCTGAAATTTGTTTATAGAAAACTGATCTCAGATTTCCAAGAGTAAGCCCAGAAAATCTACTCAGAACTGCAATACTGCAATATTACAGAGTGCACACAGGCGAAAACTCATCCAAAAGACAGCTTTGTCTAAATATCCCCAGTAAAATTTCCATTTCAACGTCTGGTCAAAAACTATTCTGACAATGACCCTATGTGTGACTTCCCTTTGCAGCTTTGACATTTCTTGCACAGATCTCCTCTACCCACCAACCCCCACTGTCCCACACCTTCCACAAGTCCAAAGAGCATCCCAATGAAACTGGGTGACCTCACCTTTCATTTTGACAGTGGGGGAATTGGGTCCAGCCGATTGCTTCCTCCATCCTCTCCAGTTCTGGCAAAGGCTCTCCGCCTCAGAGATGAAGGAACAAAGAGAGTCTTCTTCAAAGCGATCAGAGTCTTCAAATGAAAACCTTTCCCCGTCCTCCCACTCTGCAAACATGAGTTCCATCACATCCAACAGGCGACGCGGGGGAAAAAGAAGAAAGACAGAAACAGCACTGTTGACTTTGAACAGGTGGATGGACTTGAGGGCTCCTGCAATACTTAAAATCTCAATTCCGATCCAATCCCCATACTAGAGTACCAGGAACAGCAGAGCCAGTGCGATCGGAGGTGGGAGAAGCAAGAAATCAACTAAGAGGAAGCTCATAAAAATTCCAGAAAAAAGCTCAAGTTCTTTAAAAAGTTAAAAAAATGCTTATGTCCACAAAATGTACTTGAGGCGGAGGGGGTCTGGTCAGTCAACGGGAGCTGCCTCCAGGCGGGACAGGTGCCTGTCGGCCACACGCAGGGTCCGGAGGCTTCCTACGCCAACGGCCCGGCGCTGGAGGAGGAGGAAAGGGGCCGGTTTCCTTCCCCGGGTCTCCCGCTGGGGGAAAGCAGATATCTGTGCGCAGGGCCAGGTGTCCCTGAGGTTGTGCTTTTCTCACTCTCGGTGCAGGAACCGGAGGGAGGGCGAGGACGGGAAGGGGCAGCGGAGGGGGGGGGGACAACTTCCCTCCCGCTTGCGGACGCTTAAAAACGGCCCGGCGGGGCCGGAGCGCCCGCGGCGGGGGCAGGCGCGACCTCCCGGAGACTCGTCACCGGCGCCAAAGGGCGGCGAGCAGCGGCTCCGGCCTCATGGGGGCGCGGGCGGCGGCAGGCGGGGAAAGCCCGGCTCAGGTCGCCGGCGGGTAAGGAGCGAGGGGAGGGGGGGGGGGGGGGCGGGGGGGGGGTGGTGCAGGCAGTCGCCGCCGCCGCCGCTCCCGTCGCGGCTTGGACCCCGAGGCTCTAGGTGCCCATGGCCAGCGGGGCCCCGCGCGCGGACGCCCCCCCGTGCCCGGCCCGATGGCGGTTCGCTGTCCTAGCGCGGCGGACGGCGGCGGCGACTGCGACGGCGGCGACGGGTCCCTGCCCGGTGCGGGCACCAAGATGGCTCCGCGCTTCCCAGCTTCACCTGCGACACCCCCCTCCCCCCCCGCCAGCTGAGCCCTACTTCCGCCGCGGTGCTTCCGGCACGCGCAGGGCCGCACCTCCCGGAAGGGTCGAGCCGAGCGCCGGGTCAGCGAGGTGCTGCTAGGGACCAGCCAGAGCAGTTGCATGCGGGGCGATTTATGGTTTGAAGGGGCTGTAATGAAAGAAAAGCTTTCGTGTTGTGCCTGCGCCTACCGCCAAAGGCAGCGGGAGAGGAGGAGTTATGCCAAAATGCGGGATTTTACCCCCCAGAACACGCTGCAGATATGTTTTGTGAGGTAGAAATAACTCCGCTGTTGATCGGAGATGAAAGAAATATTAAACTTCCCAATAGTATTTTCCATTAAAATAAGATGTTTTAGTCAGAAAAGATGTCAGAGGTAAGAACACAAAGGAGATAAAACATGAGGGGAATACAGCTCTTAGAAAAATAAGCAGAAGGAGCCCTGTCAACCACAATAACCACTTTCCTCAGGCCAAAAAAGCCCCTGTCTCCAACAGGGGCAGGAAGGAAGGCAGCAGGCCTCTTGGGAGTCACAGGAGTCTGAACAACTCCAAAATTAAAACAGAAAGTAACTCATGGAGATCTAGTTGATTTAATGTGAGAATAGATTTGTAAAATACTTCATGGTAAGTTTTCTCTGTAAATTGAGCAAACATCAGCTGAACAACCATAGGCAGGACCTGCAGCTCCCTTCCCATGTTGGTACTAAGGGAAAAAAGCAAATGGGAAAAAACAAAGAGCCGAGGAAAAAATTAAATACTAAGTAATGGTAGTCTTAGAGCTGAGAGAAACTGAACTGCTCGGTCTGGGAACACTAACATCTCCCTCATCTTAACATAATACTTGCTCCAAAATAACTATGTTATTGATGGGTCCTCCTACTGGGTCTTAAGAGACACCCCTTCGACCTCAAGGGAAACTTCTTACCTGGCTTGTCCTTACACATACAATGCTTACTAGTTTGTGATCTTGAACACAAAAGATGCATTAATAAAATGTCCATCAACTCTAAGAAGTACATTTATTTGTGTGAATGTCAGATCCTTCAGTGCCTTCTAGTGTAAAGGAACTTCTGGGAAGGGCCAGAACCCCAAGCAAGGGCAGGCAGTGACTTTCCTGACAACAAAGGAAAAGGGAGAGTCTGTAGCCTTCTAGTTCCCAATCTTTCAGACTTCCTCTAACAATGTGTTGCTTGTCCAAAGCTACTGTTCTAAAAACACTTACACAATTACTTTCAGGGATCCTTTTGAGGAAATAGCTGAGGTAATAGCCAGATATATGAGAGAAGTATTTGCTTCATGTCTTTTTACATAAATCATTTTTAACTGAATAAACTCTGAGAACATTAATAGAATAGCTGTGCTTTTTTCTCAGAAATTTTTGCCATCAGGCTATCTGTATACATTTTCATTTCCTAGGAAGATCTCATGCACACATACCTATGGCAAGCTTGACATCTGACAGCTGATACTATCTTTGATAGTCTGTTAAACAAGAATATGTGTATCAAAGCCTATTCAATCAATTCAGGATCTCTAAAATTCGGAGACTTCTGTGAAAATAAAAGAATTGCCTACAACCTGTTTTTCAGCTAGGAAGAAATACTATTAATTAACAATAGTCGTTGTAATTACCCTGTGAGCTAATGACACGCAGTCGGGCAACTAGGTTGTTACTGTGCTCAGTCCCTTTCTACAGTGTGCAGGGGCAGGCAGAGAGTGATAGCAGAGCCTGGGGATTTAGAGCATGAACTGGAGTTAAATGCTTTGCCCTTAGCTCTACAAAGTCAAAATGTTTAGACCTTGGTTCCACAAAGGTAACAGTGATACCACATATCCTCCAGACCCACCACAGCAGTACATCAATGCTGAGCTGGTGCAAAGTGACTCCACTGATACAAAGCTTTCCACAGACATCTGAAGGAGGATCTCCATCAGTGTAACTCTAGCTGGTACCACACCATTCTCCACACGTGGTACTTCACTGCCTAGCTCCTGTGTTCTTTTCCTTTTTTATGTTCCCAGTGATCTGAGGTTCAGGAACCTGAATATCATTTCTGGGTTTTTAAGGTAGATGCAGTCCTGGTACTCTCTCACAGATTTACCAGACTTGGAGTTTTGTTAACCTTCTACCAAATCAAGACTTGAATTAAGACCATCTCAAAATTCATTGTTACTAACCTAACCTTTGCAAACAACAATTCTGACCTCCACATCAGCCCAGCTCTCTCTCAAATTAGTCACAGTACAGCATGCAAACTTGATGTCTGTCTTCATCCTTCTGATGAAGAAGAGTTTTCTTCAGACATAGCCTACTGCAGTCTTACCAGACAGAGATATGGGAGTTGTTTGGTTTTAGGAGGAAAAAATTTCTGTGCGTGGGCTGGTATGAAAATTTGAGGAATGGTGCAGGTTGCTACAAAATCTTTGCTCAGCTGTTCACGTGGGCACCTCAGTGACCTGAGCCAATGCAGAGTACAGGTTCTGACCTGGGCTCACAAGACAACTGTCAGTAGTGAATGCTTCTTGTCAGCACAGCTTCTGTTCCACAGTATGGATTAGCACTTCTTAAACTAAGATGCAGAAATAATTCCCAAATTCAGTAAGGATCCTCCAGGGCAGTATTTGGGACTCCCCAGGTTAAAAAACAATTAGCATCTTCCAGTGGAAAGGAAGAAGAACAAGAACACTATGAGAGGAGAGACAGAGGGGAGCAGGGTGATGCTCTCAATGTCAAGCACCTGAATCAAATGCTCCAAGAAGATACCCAGTCTCTAGAAGCTGAGGGAATGTCATGGGACTACTCCAGGTAAGAAAGCCTTGGTTAGTGCATCTCTTCACTAATTTGGGATGGTTCTGTTTTGTCTTGATTTGTTTGTGGGTGCCCTGCCAATTGCTGGGCTCTTTGCCAAGCAGCAGCTCTCAGGCTCCCTGCTCCCACTATTTCTGAGTGCATTCTTCTACTGCCTGCCACACTCCCAGGCTGTTAACACAGCCACAACTCCCCAGATTTGCTAATGTAACATGCTTTAAATTACAAAGGGGCTTCAGCACATTATGTTTAACTGCATTAAACTGGAGCAAACCTCATTCCCATTCTTTCTCCTTCTAGCTTAGGAATACCACAAGTTGCAGAAATTTCCAAAGAAATCTTGCTTTCACTTTCTCAACCACCAGATGCTGAAAGCATGGAAGAGGTGATGAAAGTCATGAGGCAATCAAAGCAGGGAGAATATTTGCACTTCTATCTTAAAATGCATCTCAAGAGACTGAAAAAAAATGTGTCTTCTGGTTTGTGCAGACCAGACGTGTGTTGTTCCCCTGGCCAACATGAGGGAGTGCAGGTGTGATTATTGCTTCTTTTTGTCCTCAGGGCTATGGCTTGGAAAGGCACAAGAGTTCATAAACACTCATCTATTATTTTTTTTCCAGCCAACTTATAGCATGAGACAGGCACGTATTTTTCCTTGTAGATTTCCCAACACACAAAAGCTGCAGTCACTGCTGAAAAGACCATGAAAAATAGTATCTGACAATTTCAGCAGTTCTCTGCTAGGAAGAAAGAGGTTCAATAAGAAATCCTGCAGAGATGACAAGGTTGCCACTAAGATCGTTTCTCCCTTACAGGGATGTACTTTCTCCCCCCGCTTCTCTTATTTTAGATGAAGAAAATTGCTGTTCAAAATTCCTCTGCCTCTGTTATACACCATTTTCAGAATGTGGCATTTCATATGCAAGAGACAGGCTCCTACATATACCCTGAAGCAGAATTGCAACATTTACATTTGTTTCCTGTCTTAAGCTCTCGCTGGGGACTAAAAATCAAAGAGCTTCTGTGTTGCACCCTTGAAGTGTCTGCTTTTCACTGGTGAGTCATGTGGTACCCAGAAGTCACATCCAGCGTGGTTTTCTTTCTGAATGCATGGAAAATAAAATGCACCCTTGCTTGAATCTAACACAGTCTCAATGACAAAATGAAGCACTCTAGAGAGTTTATCACTGCTGGTGCAGTGGGACCCAGCTGTTCAGCTGCATTCTGACTTGGCAAAGATTTCATTGTCATTTCACCTGCAATAGTGCACTCAGAAATTACAAACAAAGGCAAATTTTTAAAGCACACGTATGGCTTTTTGTCTAAGTAATAATTGGATGTGCAGAAGAGTAGTTTCTCATGGTCTGGCACTATGACACTACGGCAAACTCCATATAATTCTTGTATCTTAAGTTCCTGTTCCTCCTAGAAGATGACTGTTCCACAATATACTGGTCACTGTTAATCATACGTACTAGGCATCCCCAAAGAAATCACAACCAACAACCATTGTTATTTGTTTCAAAACACTGGGCCCATGGAACAGAGCAAATACTGCTTTAGCACAAAGGGACAGGACACAGCTTCCTCCTTTCCCCTTGCTCTGCTTCTAACTAGACAGGGACAAGATGCAAGATGCATGGAGCTTTCCAAGACACTGAATACTGGGAAGCTGAAAGCAAAGCTGCCCTGAGGAACCACAAGCTCTGGAAAACAAGTTTCCTCCATTTGGATTGAGCGGTTTCCAATCTTTGGCTAATCCCTTCCACAAGAAACTTTATACTGATGGTGTCCAAGGTTTTATCTTTGCAATCTTACAGAGTATGAATATATGCCTGATATTAAAGCCTTATTCAAAAGTGAATTCATTGTTTGTGAGATGAGTCACTGGTACATGTGTACATACATGGAAAACAGAGTCAGCAGGGAAACACTTCACAACAGCTATTAAAATTACTTGTTATAAAGCAGGGGACAACAATTATGGCTAAGACCTCATGTGTTAACATAACTACTACTCTTCAGAAAGCCTTTTATAGATAGTAATGCCTGCAAGGACTACTGAGGGTGTTTGTCTGGCCTCCCATATTTCTCAGGTTCCAAGTATGTTTTCCTCCTCCTTTCATAGTAACCTGCAGGAGCTTTTTTTTTTTCTTCAATTTTTTTTCTTTCTTCTGCCATTACCAAAGCTGACAGTCTGACAGGCCCTAATATGCACTGTAAGTTCACAGATAAATTAAAGGAGTAGCATCAAGCTAAAAGTAAGTGGAAAGAGATATCTCCATTTCTCAGAGGGGAACAAAAACAACTGTTACACTGTAAGTCCTCTTGTTTCCCATTTAATATCACATTGGGACATTTCCTCAGCTAAAGTGAAAAGATTGTGAAATTCTTTTGATATTCCATTTACAGAAACTCAGCAATTGATAATTCCATTTGTCTAGGGACTGTATTACACTAACTAGCTATGTTATATACTTGAAAGCTTCCTAAATACTCTGAGAAGCCTCTTTTGATGCAGACATTAAGCAAAGCATAGCTTTCTTGGCTTATTTTCAGTCTGTCAAAAAATAATCAAGCAAAGTTTCTAAATGTGACAGTCCTTCTCTATCAAACTACAGTTTTAGAAATAAAAAATGGTAATCACAGAAAAAAGATTCAAGTGCTGCAGTAGCTGACTCTCAACACACCTTTTCTGCAGTCAGGTTTCTATATTTGCTGTTGAGGGTATAGTCAATTGGTAAGTAAAGAATCACTCTTAGGGAAACATAGGAAGTCTATTCATTCATATCAAGAGCAATACACACTATTCTGCAATTTATATAAACAGATCTTGAAGGCAAATTAAAACAAACCAGCAAACTCAGAGGTACCTCGCTCAGCTACATTTACATGCTCCTCACATCTTCAGGAGAGGAAGCTTTACCCATGCTATGAAACCTGCTCCTTCAGATAGAAATGGCCATAGGCAACATTTGCACTGTAGCTGCCTCTCAGCACGTTAGTCTTTCAAAATATAAAGACAACCCCACACCAGCACTCAATTTAAGAAAACATACCTTGACAAATCTTGCGTTCATGAGCAGGGGTCAGGGTCAGCACTTGCCAAGTTAAACATATATAACTGGCATCTTTTGTGTAAGATAAGAGGAGACACAAAAATACTGTGCATGTCATGATGACTTAAAATTACCTTGGCTGTTAGATACAGAGATAACACCTCACAGTCACTTTTCTTTTTCTGTAAGAAGTGAAGGAGAAAATATTTTTTTCTTTTTTTTTCCTGGACCTGCTTACTTGAGCAAGTAGGACCTCTCACAGGGTACTCTGTAAAACAAATCAGTCTATCCTTAAAATTATCTGGATGCTTATAGGTAAAGAATGTTCGTCTCATTCTGGTTTACCTGCAGGTCTCATGGCCCTGATGCATTCAGGAAGCAAGCTCTTTGAACAGGATCCTTTAAGAGACTTAGGGATTCCCGGGTTAAATCAGCTGCTTCTATTTTCAGCTCTCCTCTCTAGGTAGGTGACCAGCCCCTAGCAGATACTGACAGCTGTTTGTTTTGTGAGCTGGCTCAGAGGCTACTAGCTTTTTTAGGCAGATAAATTTCAGCCATGTGCCTGCAAAACGCTGTGACAAATTCCTTGTAAAACTTACCATCCCAAATTCAATGCATTTCCCAAGGTAATTTCCCACATCTTCTTGGGGGAACAAAAGTAGATCCATGTAATTCTATCATCACGGTTGGTGCTGAATCTAGCAACCTATGTTTATTCAAGATGATTAAATATAATATTAATAGCAGGGGGAATTTAGTGAATAGTGGCACATGCTTTGTTTATTTTTTCAAGTATCTTGTGCGTGGGCACTCCAGCCTCAGCTGAACCAAGGCATCTGATTCAAACAGTGCATCCCCCTCAAGTGGCAACAACAAAGTTGCATCAGTTTAAGCAACTTGTTAAACCCGTGTAACTGCAAAGACAAGCCTTCTAGGGATAATAAAGATTTCTCAAGTCTTAATCAAACTGGCTGTGGTTTTAATATCTGGAGAATTAAAAGGGTTTCTGTTGCAATGTCAATATAGTTGTGCTGAATCACAGAATCTCCTCTTAGTCTTGCTAGAGATAACAAAATGGTAAACCTGAAGCAAAGGACATTTCCTCTGTTGTGTTTGGTTACTGGTTCTAAAAAACTCACACTGTTCAGTAGTCTGAATAGTAGTACACTTGTCCCCTTTTAAACACATCTCTCCATCCCACTGTCAGAGGTTGGAATCTTACTTTATCTCCAGCAAGCCTGTACATGAAAGTGGGGAGGGGGAAAATAGGAAGAGACTAATATCTAGAAGCACATTTCGTTCTTTGCATACAGCTCAGTTTTAAGCAGAGCAGATTAGTTAAATTGTAAAGAAGGTTTTGCTGTTTTTGTTTGAAGAGGTTTTGTTTGGCTTTTGAAAACAAAGTAATAGAGAAGTATAAACATTTAAAGTGGTTTCAGTTGAGTTGTCCAGTTACATGGCCATGGTAATCTCCCCCACACTCTCCCTCTTCACAGTGACGAGGGGCCCCTGTCCAGGCTAGCACATCAGGAAAACATTACAGCAAACCACTGCATGAGCTCTTCCCATGGAAACCTTTGACAGGTAGCTGCTGCTGGATCCTGAGCCCCAGGGCTGGCACAGGCTGGGCATCTCAACATACTCAGTATACGCTTCCCAGCAGGATTAATTTGCTGCAATTTTAATTCCTGCCCCTGTGGGTTTTTTTGTTGGGCAGAAGAGCTGAGTTATACTTGTTACCAGCTCAGCCCTTTGAGCCTCAGCTTCCCCAGTGTTTGTATGAAGGCCAGTGCAGCTATAAACAGATGGAAGAAATAAGGTCTTTTGTTTGGCTAACATCAGAGCAACATAGCTTCACAACTTCTTTTTGGTAAAGTTGATCCAAAGCAGTTTTTTCTTCCTTTTGAGAGACAGGCTTGTTTTAAAAATCTGTGAAGAGAAAGGTGCCTTTCATTTCTGGCAGAATGTGTGGGATTTGAAAAGCAGGGAGGGGAAGATCAAGTGGTACACTAGGGTTTCACCAATTTGATTGAATTTTTCTGTCCTGTTCCTCCACCAGCACCTCTTAAAGCCAAGTTTTTTTAAAAACATAAATGACTCTAGCTGGATCATCCACATACTTAAAGATCCACTTTACTGGCTCTACTTCCTCTTTTCACTTTTGCACATAAACACAATGGTAGGTGCCCCATCTAGACATGCCAGTTTAGGAGTTGCACAGCACCCAGTTCAGAAACCCATGGTCATCTGAGCAGTCTACTGTCTTCCTCCATCAGGAAGAAGAAATTGTGCCCAAGTAAGAATCTTTTTTAAAGCAGTGGTGATACTTGAATGCCTGCCTTCCTCTCTCCCAATGAATATGGCAGCTCTGCTAGTTAGAAAACTGCATGAAGTAAAGCCAAATTTCTCCTGATTCGTATTTCAGTTTCAAAATTCAAAGCCAGCTATCCTACAGCTGGCAATCTGAAATGAGTAAGCTAATGCCATACACTCCTCCCAAGCATTTTCCCACATTAAAGCAGCAGTCAAGTGCTTTAGTAGAAAGCACAACATTTGACAGACTTGTAACCTTAACCACAGTTTCGACTGTTTCTTTCCCAGGCACAGACTGGGGAAGAGCACTGCAGAGCTGACTTGGTGAAACACTGCCCGCTAACATGTAGATGGATGGCCATCTAAAATGTCTGCACTCTATTTTCCCCCCATTGATACACATGCTATCCATTTTCACAAAACCTTGGCCATGAGCTCGCAGTTTTGCACAGGCAAGAGAGGAAATGTAGGTAGGTACAGAAAAGCTCAAAGGCAGACATGAAGTGAGGGAGGTATTAACCACAAGCAGCTCCTTTCTTCGGGGAGTGCATGTCAGTTCCCAACAGCAGGCTGGAGTCAATACACACAAACTTACACACTATAATACTTCAGAGTCTGCAGGCAGCTACACCCGCCCCAGTCTAACTCTAATGAAAGTCAGTGCAGTAGCAGTGACCTTGCAAGGAGCTGAACTATTTTTCAAAATAGACTTTTTATGCAGCAATGCAGATTTCAGTGGTGGGGGGGGAGTATTCTTGCATCAATGCCTCATTCAAACTGCATTTCTCTCCTCCTGCTCCCACTTTTCCAGAAGCTGGCTTTGATTTGTAACGTGGTGATGCATGAATCCCAGACTGAAACTAAATCATGCTGAACAAGTTTGTTCAATGGTAGTATAGAAAGATCGACCATATCAACAAATTATGAAGCTGATATATCAAATCCTGTTAAGTTTTAAGTGTAATGAGTTGATCTGCAGATACCCCTCCACCTGTTCCAAATGGCCACAAAATGTGGAATTTGAAGAACTATTGCATTTGATTGTAAAGGTGGCTCGCAAGATGCTGACTTCCTAACATGCTTTAGCACATTAAAGCTGCTCTAAAAATAACACTAATACAGAAATGTGATTAGTTTAATTCAATGCTGAAAAAAATCCTAAAACCTGCCCTTGGAACAGGTTCCTTTATTAAAAAGACAGAGACCCACACAGTCACAGTGTAATTTGTTTATTAACATACCTTGTGAGCAATTCGTGTTAATCCAGGGGACATGACAGTTTTGGCACTTGATTGATTTCAGAGACAGTCAGCCTCTGGTTTGTAGAAAGGGATTTTAATAGGACTGAGTGGGCTACTACACAAGCTAGTGCTTTTCCTTGATACGGGGAATTGAATTTTTTTCTTCGCATATAAAAATACAGCCCACAAGATGTGCGTTGATCTGGGTCACAATACCTCATTCCACAAGGAGTTGGTTACCTACAAGGGCCATTCTGTTCCTTCTACCTGCAAGAAACTCCCAGTAAATCTGTCAAGATGGTGTTAAATACCACAGTGCAGTTTATATCTCAAAAGTTTTTATGCAATTGCTGAATATACACAGAGAAATGTCTTCAAGGGGTTGATGGATCACTGCAGCTCTTTTTTGGGGTGAAAAGACTTCAGGATGTTGGGTTCAGGAAGGAAGGAAGACAGACAAAAGGCAGGCCCACCTATTTTACTCCTGAGATAGCAAATACCTACATTCTGGTTCCTCACCAGTGCCTCCACTAATGTCTTTGAGGAACTGATCTGTTATTCTCTGCTACAAGGGTACAAGGATTACAAGGGTAATTGACATCCTGTTCAGATTAATAAACAGCTGCCTGATTAATTACAGCATAGAACATAATTCATGGAAATCATCAGAACAGTGTTCAGCTACAGGAAATGGATAAATCTTTAATCCAGCTTCAGCCAGCCAAAGCCTGGAGTGGTGTCAGGACAGGGCTCATAAGAGTACCAATGCAGGCTCTGCAGGTCAGGAAAACACCAGCATTGGGTCAGCCTTTGCAGAGCACTGGGGTATTCCCTCAAAGAGGGATACCTGGAGCTCTAAGAGCTGCTCTGTAGGCCCTTGCTACAGCCATGTGTCTACCCTGCCAATGCTGGCAGTCAGAGTGACATTCCCTCTCTCACACAACCAGCACGTGCCATGCTGCTATGGGAACTTGTCTCACAGCATCCCACACTGCACAGCGCAGCCACCAGCAGCGGTGACTGAGCTCTCAGCTCCTGGAAATAGTGTATGAGCATTAACCTTATCCAACAGACCAATGCTGCAAAAAAAGGACTGTATCAGCCATACAGGTGTGTCAGCCAAGGCAAAGGTCTACCCTGCTTTTCAGGTGCTCCCTGCCCAGAGCTGCGTTACACTGCCCAGACATACCTACAGCCTCAGCTCTGAGCTCAGAGGGGCTGCTGCCTGAGACAAGGGGGGAATTAACCTTGGCAGGTTTTCATCCCCTTGCAGCTAGGCTGCCACCAAGGCCACACTAACGAGTTTAAAGCTAGCTCCAGCATACATACGTAATACACATGCAGCACTGAAAACACAGCATTGCCTACTATAGAAAATAATACCTGAAATAATCAGCAGATGGCACAGCCTCCCCTGGCAAACTGCATTCTGTTCTGGTTACCAAAGCTTAAAGATCCAGCAGAAAGAGAAGACATGGAGAGACAGTCAGCATGTTATCAGATACCTACACATTTTGGGTTGGAGAGAGACAGGGAAGCCACCATTTTAGAAAAGGGACTATCACCAGAGTAATGGACAACAGAGAATATAAAGCCAGGCCCCTTATTTCCTCACATAGCTGAGAACACAAAGCCAGATGGGATTCAATGAAAACAAAAGGCAATTAATTCAGGAACCATAAAAAGAAATTATGTGCTATAGAGAATGAAATTATATTGGTTCTCATTGCCAGAAAATACTGAGGTTGAGAGCTTAGTTGGATTAAATAAGGGATTAAACTTTTATATGGAAGATGAAGGTTGGTTACATTAAATTATTTTTTAAAGTGAGTGATACAAATGCTCATGCTTTAGAAAAAGAAGGATCACAAAAACATAATGAGTATTGTTTGTACAACACCTAAAGGATCAAGTACTTGTACTTCTATTTTTAGTAATAATAGTAGTAATGCAATAAATTAAATGGGCCAAGAACAAAACTCTCCAAAAGGAAAGGCTGTTAGAACTTGTTCAATACAAATTCACATTTACTATCCTTTGAAACATCTCCTGATGGCCAATATTAGGTACAAAATACAGTCCTAGGCAATTGAGTGCTGCTTATCCAACCACAAAGTTCCAGTAAGCATGTGAGTTTGGTTTGGGCCACAGTCCCAGTTTAAACAGTAAAGAGTAAGAGTGGTGCTCTGAAACAGGTTAGGACAATTGAGGAGAGTACTGGCAGGCTTGCCTGTTGTACCAGGAACGTGTAAAATTCGGTGAAGGAGATCAGATACCTCCTTCCCTCCTCCTGGCTCATGCAGGACTTAGGGGATGTTACTTACGAGGATTCTCACAGCTTTAATGGTGACAAGATCTAGAAAAAATAAATATTTTGACCTATAACGTGGGAATTTCAGAAGACAATGCCAGGCCTGTGTCTCACTCATGTTAAATGGTAATTTATTCTAACCCCTGAATGGCAACCAGTTAAGTGGACTTATTGAAATAACCTCATAGTTTCAGTCCTTTGGTTATTTCTATGCCTGTTGCGGTTATGAGTACAAGCTGAAAGATCAAACCAGGTTAAATTAACGATGTGACAGCATGCAAGACTCAGAAACTCCATTTGAGCTCCTGTAGCATGCTGGCTTGAGGGAGGCTAAAGGTAAAAGCCGAATCCCTCTGTTTCCCAGACAGATACCGTGGCTGACAGTGTGGAATTTGGCTTTTAATTCCCTGCAAGACCAGAGGTCTGTAACAATTGCCCTGGTCCTTCTGTCATTTTAATTCCTGGGAGATAAGGGGAAGTCTGCGGCTTGCACCTTAAGGCCTCCCTGCGAGCAGCAGCGGGACAACACAGCCAGTGTGGAGCCAAGCACAGTGCTGCCCAAGGCTCCACCCGGCGCTTCAAACCGGGTTATCAGCACAAGCAGTGCTGCAGACATTCAGCCCCTCAAGAGGCACTAACAGATCAGATCTGTCTTAAAGGCGAGTTTGCAGGCGTTCTGACATTGCATGTTTTCAGGATTCTTTCAATTCTTTTATAAAATAATGTTTCTACTGCAGTCCACTGCAGCGTTGGTAACCCAACTGTCCTATAATCCCTGGAGGAAGTAAATGGAACTGCTTAGTTTCGCATTCCAACACAAAAATCAGCCACCTAGCCAGATCAGCACCTTTACATTAAGCTGTTTTATAGAAGACAAATTAAAGCTTTAGGCAATCACTGCTTATTGAATCTAAGGCAATTTCTAGGACTCTGTCACCACCTGTCCTGTAATATGACATTGCTAACCCACAGGCTGTGGTCTTGTCTGTTCTTGCCTTGGTAATACCTAGGTATTGAACACCTCAGTGCCTCAAGTGCAGACCTTCCAGGCAGCAGGCCAGTGCCTGACCCAGTCATTGCCTACCCTACAGCACATAAGCAAACCCAAAACGTGTGCATCTGGCACAAGTTCCACATGTCCCATTCTGTACAACTACTCCATGTTCGGGTCCTGAGCAGACCTGCCTTCCCCCTGGCTTGTCTACACACAGTGAGAACACATTGTGCACTGCACAACTGTTAATGCACTTCTCTCTATTTTTATATTTTTCTACCTACTTGAGAATAATAATTTAACTTACAAAAGTGATTAAGGCCTAAGAGGAAACTCTGTTCATTTGTTTGGATGAGAGGGAAGGAAGAAATTGAAGTACTCAGCAACTGCTGATTTCTCTCAGCATTGTTTCTGTTCATGCTGAGAACCACAGCTTGATGGCACTGCTTGCATACCCTCGAGTCAAGCCAATTTACTCCCACTGAGAGGAATGAAAAGAGAAATAGTGCAAAGAAGAGAAGAGAGGAAGCATTGCCCAGCGGTTGCAAGAATAGGACACGCTTCAGGAAAGTGGGAAGCTGCTTTGCAGCACACTGTTTTACACCTCAAGCAAATTACTCATTCCCTGTGTTTGTTCTGTATCTATACCCTGGGAGAATTTCTACGTTTCATGGGAGAACTGTGAACACAGAGATATTAAAGACTAACATTACATATAAAGGGCAGCTAATAACTATGGTGAATAAGGTACCAAGAGAAAGTCCCCACAGTGTTGAAAAATCATGACTCAATATCTGAATGCTTAAGACTGACATCACGTTTGGATTTTAAAAAATAACTTGTCTATTCAGCCTTTTGAGGTCACATTTTAAGTTCTTTTTACTAATCATGAGGGCAAGAAAGCTATTGTCTCTTAAAAATGAAGATTTACTCTCATACCAACAACTGATTCTAGGAGATGCTGCTTTAAGGAAAAAAGAAAGAAACAAAAAACCCCGAAAGAACCACTATATTGAGAAAGCAGCAATAAAACCATAGCATCTGGCAGCTGGAAATGCGAGATACATGATTAGAGCAGGAGGGACAAGCATCTCTTAGCAGGGACAAACGTGTTGAAGGGATCATACGGGAGCAGACCTACTATTCAGAAGAGAGAGCTTCCCCCTAGAGACATAACAGAGAAGGAAAAAAGCCTCCAACTGTTGGCCTGTTTCTCAGGTCAAATTTTCTGATTTCTGGAATGGGAGAGAGCTGTTATTAAAAAAATAGCTGAAGATTTTCACTATGTTAGTGCCTGATGCCACCCAAGCATCTCGCCTCTCCTTGCAGCATTTTTCAAATGTGCAAACATACAGAAACAGAAATAAATTTCCAGAGGCAGGTATCTCTCCCCTTCTGCCATTTCTGTTGATCTCGGCCCGCGACACAGGGCAAAGGACCAAGTGTGATTGCATTACAGGACTCAGATAGAGCAACACAGACTTATCTTTCTTACCAGTATGCACTTGCCTTCTCTGCTCAAAGATTACAGACTAAAGTAAAACCAAAGACATTAAAGAATCAACCATAACTGTTTTTCTCCCACTTCTACATTAAAGTCTTTTCCCAGGGTCCAAGGACAAAATAAATATCCAGTCAGTCAGTCACAGGCTAGAAGCCATAGCCTTCTGCTGCTGCAGGGTAGAAGGACCATATGTTGAAGTTCCTAGAGCTCAGACATTTTCATTTTAGCTTGGTCACTTTCTTGATCCAGGGTACGTATTTGCTGACCTTTGTGTATACACCAGGGGAATCTTTCCGACCACAGCCATAACCCCAGGAAGTGATCCCCAAAATGATCCAGCGTCCGTCTGACCTCTGACACATGAGTGGCCCTCCACTGTCACCTTGGCAGCTGTCCACCCGTTTATCTTCAGACAGATTCCCAGCACAAATCATGCGGTTAGTGAACTTCTGCCCATAACGGACCTCACAGTCTTCCCGTGGGAGAAGAGGCACCACCCCCTGCAGCAGAGTTCTGGAGTAGGACTTCCCTGGAACAGAACAGATCAGCCAGACCAATTCACGTGCATTCAACAGCAGTGACCTAGAGCAACAGTGCTCCACACAAAAACAGAGGTTTGCACATTTAGCGTCAAGACTGTGCCACAGAAATAGGCCAAGCTCAGCATCTCTGAGCCACCAGCACTTCAGAAAACACTGCTGCCAAGCCAGACCACAAAAAAGAGCTGTAAGATCAAAGAAATGGGAAAAGGTTGGATCAAAGGATGTGTCTTACTCCTGGTTCTACCAACAAGTAACTTGAACCTTTTTCAATTTATTTTTACCTCTCTGAGCCTCCATTTCTTGCTCTGTAAAACACGGACAGTGTTTTCTCAAGAGAGTAAATGTAGTAATATTTGTAATATTCCAGAAAAGTTTTGGAAGATGCTTTAGAGGCATCCAAATGTTACTCAAAGGAACCTCATTTCATCCTTGCCCAGGTTTGTCTCTATTTGCTCAGATCTCTTAATTACCTCAAACTTGCTCAGAACGCAAGGTTCCCATGCTATATTAGAGTATGACCTTTCTGTGCCCAAGGTTTACCCTAAGTTCACAAGCTAGTAGGTAACTGCACCTCTTATTGGGAAAGCCAGGTTTGGTGCCTGGGGGGATTCTAGCCATTATGCTTCAGTACAGCTTAAGGAGTTACATAGCTAAATTGCTCCTTGTTCCTCCCCAGGCACCCTGAAATGACACATGAATCTGCCACAACTGACTTCAAAGGCAAATGTGTATTTGCAGTTAAACACTTGGAGTAACCAGCTAGGGAAACAGCTGGAAAGGATGGGCAAGTCCAAAATCAACAGACAAGATCCTGGGGCTATTTGCCTTTTGGTAGCATGTCTTTCTGAACATATGGCTTGGCCCCAGTCAGGCCTCCTAGCCCCAAGCCCACCATTACATTTCTGAGCCACAAATGGGGGAGGACTAGATGGCTGGTTATAAAGCTTTGTTTAGAGTTCAAAGCTGTCTCCAGACCTTGCTAACGCATGCATGTCAGGACTTCACCAAGGCCAGCATTTTAAAACATTACCTTGAGAGAGTTATGTATTTAATAATTAATACTTTCTAGAATATTCTCTGCTCTGTTTTACTTAGGAAGCTCCATAGCAATGTGCTGCAAGAGGACAGGTACAGGCTGTCTTGAACCTAGTGCAGAAATCAGCCTCAGAGATCAACTGTCCCTGTAGCAATAGCCAGGAAGACCGAGAAATGTAGTCTGAGAGAGATTCCTTCCACCTCTAAGCTTCCACTTCACTACTACAGTATCATGAAGAAGGCAGGAGGTCCTGGGGGCCTCCCTGAGCAGTACCTAGGCTTTGTAAATCAGCTCTGCACAGGCTGCTGCCTAAAGGGTCTGCTGTGGGCAAACATGCATGCAGAAGGGGGAAGAAAGATATCAGCATTCCTCTCTCCCACAGCTTCAGAAGGATGCTATGGCAATGAAAACTTCCACTATGGACAGGCTCAAGAAGCCTCAAGATCAGAAGAAAATACAATGGCACAAAAGTCACCTCAGCTCTCTGTTCCTTGACACCATACACTGCCACACATAATAGAAGCAGTTAGAACATGGCCTTGAGTTGTGCAGACATAAATTAATTGCCACGTAGGCTCCTAAATCCAGACTCCCCCACTGTTTTTGCTCCTCAAAGCCCCATCACTTACCTGTGTCTCCCCAGCCAGAGATGATGCAGGCTTGCCTGTTGATGCCAGACTTCTCTTTCCTATCAGGCAGGCAGACAGGTAGAACATGGCGATTGAAGGAGAGACAGTGCCGCTCTCTGCCTCGCATCCGCACCAGGGCAATGTCATTATCGTTGCTGCCAGCCCAGTAGTTCCTGTGGAGGACAATCTGCTCCACGGGCAGCTCCCTCTCAAACTCATCCTTCACACCTGTGTGGTAATCGCCCACCCGCAGCAAGTAGCGCCGCACATCAACGCCAAACCTGGAGAAAGAGACACAAGATCTTGATACTCCCACTAAGAGAGAAACTGATTCACCGAAGCGTCAGTTGCTATGAGACTGAACCACCTCCTCACAAACTGATAATGCAGTGCCAGCTATGGGACTCTGGGACCTTTTTAGCAGATGTGATAATGCCAGCTGTTGGGATCCATGGGTGTCCCATGCACAAGACATTTTTTCCTATAAAAAGGGCTACAACAGTTGCAACAGGCATGTGACCCTGTGTTCATAGTTCCTTAAAGCACTGAGGAATGGCAAAATGCTGGTTCTCTTTAAGTTGTAAAGCTTCCAAGTTAAGAGGGCAGGTGTAAGCAGTGAAGGATAAAGCAAGCCTATATTGAGTCATCCCCTTAAGTGCTTCAAGATCACACACATCATAACCTGAAAGTTTTGGTTTAGAAACTTTGTTCATGTGGTTCCGTTGGCCTGGGAGGATAGCCTTGCATGAAGTTATCTTGTTCATTGCCAAGTATCCCTTGGGGCTCCCCACTCAGAAACACACCTTTTGAAGCAGTGGGCAGCAGTCACTACCCAGCAGCTGCTGATCAGTGTAGCTCCACACAACAGACGAGTATCTTGATGAAAACCCTTCAGCCGTAGTGAGGCCTGCCACGGCCAAGCACCTCTGAAGAAGAAACAGAGGAATAATAGCAGTCACACGCACAGGAGCTGTCTTCCTCTTTTCCTATCCACTCTGTCCCATCTAGGCTCAGCTGGTGTGCATTCTCTCCTCAACAGGAACACCGGTTTAAATCAAGTTCAAAAATCACCAGTGAAAATGTATTAATCTATTCAGCATTTGCCAGTTCTGCTTCCCCAGCAATTACAAGGTAGTACCTGAGAGACTTGTTTCCACCTATGATCCTTTTCTTGCGACGGTGAAGCAGGCGCATCCCACACACACCAGACTCTGGACCTACACAGCAAAAGCAGTGGTTGGGTAGGTACCTTCAGCTTAAGTATCAACAATTGCTGTCCCAGAGCCAAACACCATTTGCCTTCCCCGAGGGCATTAACCCTCATGGTAATTTACTTCATTGTGTTGTGCATATGCAATTCATAGAAGATTTGATCCCATAGATTTCTTCAGTTTGGGGGAGGTGCTTGCCTCCAGTAGCCTAATGCCAGGAATGGGACCTTGTTCTGGTTTAAATATTAAAGGTGAACCCCAAACAAACCAGAGGACAGAATTGCTCTCTATTACCCCCCCTCCACCCTCCCAAGGGAAGACAGAAAGGGGAATAAGAAAGAGAGACTTAAACTTTGGAAATTGAAACTAGAAACAAGCTAGCTATAACACAAGGAAAAAGGGTAAAACGTGGGGTGGGGGGAATGGGTAAATATTTATATACAAAGATATAAAACTAATCTCGTTGATCACAGGGATATGGGAAATGCAGGGCTGCTCCAGGAGAGGTCCATGGCTCCTCACAGCACCTGATGTAGTTGGATTCTGGAGCGAGCATGTTGGGAAGCTGAAGGAAACCAGCAGCACACCCAGCAGGGGAAGAGGAATAGGAGCAAGGAGAGACTGGCTTCTGGCTCTCTTGGCTTTTATAGATTGTGACAGGTAGTGGGCAGGAATACTGACCCCTTCCAGTCTTTCAGGGTGCTAAGGACCCTCTCTCTCTCCAATAGGTGCCCAACACCATGCTGGGGTCTCCCAAACCATAACAGGCCTCTAAAGCTACTTCCTCAGTGCTCTAAACCCCAAAGTATGCTCATGGCTACAGCTCTAAGGAAGGGTACAGTGATTTGGCTGTGGGGAAGTTCTGCAGGCTCAAAGGACTGACATGGGTGGAGCTCCTCAGGCTGGAGCACACTGCGATCATAAAAAGAGACAATTGAAACAAGGGAACAGTAGGAGATGCAGGACAGGACATGGTTATTCTGTAGGTGAAGTTTCAGCCAAAGAAGAGAACTACAGGGAAAAAGAATAAAAGCATACAGATATACTACATCTGGAGCCCCAGATGTTTGCACAGAAGAAATGGGCACATAACCTGTTCTTCTGATATCTTGGACCTTCTCTTCCACATAGTCACAGATCACACCAGCATCCTCACTGTGCCAGCAGCTGTGAATCCTGGTGTCAGGCCTGACACACTGCCCCAGGGTGTGCTCCGTGCCACTGCATTCTATGTTGTCCAGATGGATGGGCCCGTGGCCTTCACCAAAATAAGCCATTGCCCTGGCTTTTGCTGTACCACTGCAATTAGAGAGAGGGTGGCTTATCTGCTGTAAGCAGGAGGCAGGTGAACCTGATGCATCAGAACATTTTAAGAGAGATATTTATGTGTGACTCCACACGCAGTAGTACAGTACTTGCTGAAGGCACTGTCAGAAGAGGACCCTACAAGTGCATGCAGGAAATGAAGCCCTCAGCAACAGGTCCAGAGAGATGTGATTCCTGCTGAGAGCTGCTTCTGTCTGTAAGATGCATGTACCAGATGTCTCACCTGAATCCCAGTTGTCTGCAAACAACTGCAGCATCTCTGTCTGTCCAGCCTTCATCACAGACACTGCCCCACTGCCCATTCAGGAATACCTCAACCCGTCCCTCCTTGGTGCTTTCTCCATCCACCAACCGCACAGGAGGCCCTGCAGGAGTAAACACATAGGTCACTGCGAGCAAAAACACCAGAGAGTGTGAGGTGCCAGAACTTGGGTTCTATAGGAAAAGATAAATCTCAAACATCAGTAAGCTTAAAAAAATATAGTGTTTCTATATGAAGACTATGTCCCTCATTTCACCTGGGTGCTGAATCAGAAGATTACATACATTTTAATCTATTTAATACATCCTGGAAATCATTAGTGGATCATATTACGAAAGCCGAGTAAAAAGGACAAGAACAGAAAGAAAGTTATTAACTCCTGAGCCAAGAATAGACAAGCTTAAACATGCCTTGGAAATAAAGCCATTAAATTATAAAACTGTTACATTATTCTAGGCAAGAGAAGAGTTCTACATCCAGGAAAAATGAAAAAATTGGATGCTGTCTATTTCAACAAAAAATGTCTAACAAACTGGAAAGTCTCTTGTAGTAGGGAAAGTAGAGAGTATCAGGAAATTATGCTAGCTTGAAATACATTCACAATTTTAATTAAAAGTGTGCCACCCACACACAAGAGTGCAAATTTCCACACAACAGCCCCTCGCATGTGAAGTCCCCTTGTCTTGGCAAGGTGTGACACAAACGTAACTTCATCAGTTTCCTAAAGGATGTCTTTAAAGGGGCCCCAAGTACCCACAGACATGGAGCTCAGGCATCTTATCAGTGAGCAATGGTACACTAAAGCAGCCCCCATTCTTCAGCCCCTCAGGTTTGTTTTAGAGACTGCCAACACAGTTCTCTCCACTTCCAGCTTCTATACCAGTCTGGCTAGGTCTGGTTCCTAGGAGTCCCCAGGAAGCAGTCTCCTCACTGAGACAGCACAGGGGTAACTCCCACATCTGTCAGAGCTTCCACAGAACAGACCAGCAAAAAAGTTCTTCCCTGCTCTCCAGAACATGAGACAAGATAAGTTACCCAGGCTGCCATCCATGACTGTGTTGCATTCGGGGGAGCAGCGGACTCCCACATCCTCAGCGTGTGAGCAGTCATGCTGCCCCCAGTTGCTGTGGGGACAGTCCAGGAGGGACAGCTCTGTCCCCACACAAGCCACATCATCCAGTAAGATAAAGCCTTGGCCAGCAGCATAGTCCCCTTCAGAGGCCAGGGTAGCAGGACCACTAGAGGAAGGAAACAGAACATAACATGAGATTCATTAAAACTCATCAATCTTACAGAGAGACCCAAGCTCAGACCCAAAGGGAAACTCCCCTGCAGAGCTCAGCTGTGGTATTGATGGCCTCCAGACTTAAACCACTCAGTGACATGCAGGATGGCAGCCAAGCAGCTTGTACATCTCACCAGCTCCAGTTTTCAGGGAGGCCCACTCAGACCAGTCCATTTTCTAAAGTCTGGTCAAAAGCACAGTCAGGCAAAGGCACAGAGAGCCAGCTACAGCACAGCGGCTGCTTTACAGACCTGACACCAGGTATACCAATTTGGGAACGGGTTAGCAGAGGAGGCATTAAAAACCCACATTTAAATAATTCTACTTCCTTTTATAGAAGGCAGCTACCTGGAATTGAAATGCAGAAAACTGCAAACTTTCAGACACTACAAGAGATACAAACACAGGATGCAGCTGAACTCAAAGCGAAGAATTAAGTTTAGGGTTTTTTTAGTCTATAAAGCTGAAATTTTACAAGGATACCCTAATAATATTTTAAAATCCACAAAAAGCTTTACTGACTCAAAGACTAGAGTATCTGATTCTAAGTCTTCCCCAAAACTATATCCAAAGAGACAACAGTTCAGCAATGGACTGAAATAAAAGCATTATGAAAATTGCTAGTACTACGCTTTTTTTTTTTGCCCTGGTAGTCGTTGTTCAACTATTGAAGCAGGTGATGTGTTCAGCTGTCAGAGCAGATGGGTGACATCGTTTAGCTGACAGGGCAGAGGTGGTGGCAGTGCTGAGCTGATACACTTGTAAATTTAAAGAGTATTGAGAGAACTTTCTGACTTTGTTGAGGGGCTCATATAGACAGTCTCAAGCCTGTTATGTGCTTTCAAAACCAGCTGAAGCAAGAGATAATAAAGATTATTTTTTTCCCCCCTGTGAAGAATGTGGATACCTACTAATCTTTTCTGAAAATGTTCTATAATGGTAATAACTCTCCTAACAAAGACAGCACTGAAGGGTTAAGGTCCAGCCTAACCCAGTGAAGTAGGATGGAATCTAATCCCTGAAATCAGGGAGCACAGACATGACACACACTCTCAGTCCTACCTGAAGCCCAGCTGCCTGCAGACCACCTGAGCACCGAGGTCTGTCCAGCCATCATCACATACTGTGCCCCAGTCTCCGTTGTAATAAACTTCTACCCTGCCTTCACTGGGGCTGTGGCCACCAACCAGCCTGACTGTGCCCTCTGCAATGGGTGGGAGAAGAGAAGATCAACACCCAGCAGAGGAAAAAAAGAAACAGCCTGTGCCCCTCTGCTGTCTCTGTTCAGCCCATGAGTGAAAGACACCAAAGACACAGATATCTGTGGGTATTCCAAAAATAAACATTAATTATTCTCAAACATGCCCATCTGTCAGAGAATTCAACCTCAGCCTTTCCATGCCACTTGTGGAAAGTCATGGGGACACCACCAAGCCAGGCTCCGATTCATTCCCACCTGCTGCTCACCTCTGCCTCCACATCTGGCAGCCCTTCTGGGAGCCATACATAGAAACTCTGCAAGATCCTGAAGCAGGGGAGCTATCTGCTGAGCAAGTTGTGTAATACAGGAATAAAGCTGGCCATATATGACTGGTATAGAGCTGTAGGTCTGTACCTGTGAAAGGGTCACAAGAGACTCCAGCATCTTCAATGTGGTCACAGTTCTGCTGTCCCCAGTCACTCTTCTTGCACTGGTCAAGTGAGAGTTCATTGCCTGAGCACTCCACTTCATCCAACAGGATTGGACCAGATCCCTGCCCGTAGTGAGCCCACGACAAGGCTTTTGGGTTCCCACTGCAGATGGTACAGGCACATACGCTCAGTAAGGCAGGTCTTGTGTCCTCAAAGTCTGCCTTGCACAGGGTCTCTCCAGTGCTAGACCAGCGTCCTCCCATAGATCATCTGATCATTTGTGACACAGTGGTGTTGCCCACTGTTAACCAAAATACCTTATTGGCAAGTTTTGTAACAAGACCTTCCAACACATAACAAAAATGTGCCCACAATGTGAACAGTTCAGACACCTGGGGAGTCCTGAGGACAATGAGATTTCAATTTCAGAGACAGGCAAAAAACTGCCAAAGTTTGAGGGATCTCAAACTTGAATAATCTATTGCAAGCAGTTCTGTAATTATGTGATTTTCAAGAACACTCAGTAATCAACAGCTCCCATGTTAAGCACTGAATAGCACACAGGAGAATGGGGTGTGCTCTCTTGCTTTGCTGACTGGAGTCAAAAAGGGCAGTCACTTAAACCAGAAGTGTTTAAACTTAACCAAGTAAACAACTGCAGTTCACATATGGAAATCACCATGACAAGTTATCACCAAGGCCAAGATTCGCATTAGGACATGCATGCAAAATTAACAAACAGCAATAAACACAAGCAAACTTTATATAGGAATGCACCAACTCTCTATTTCACAGCATAAATCCATAAAACTGTCAGGAATTAAATACAAAATCCCTTTACGGGATTATATTATACATCCCATATAAAGGGCTGGTACTCTAGTGAAGGGGCATGTTCTCACGTTCTTCGTTCTGCCTACCTCTGTTACCACTCCATGACATACAGCAGGGAAGTTACCTGAGTCCCAGCTGTCTACAAACTACTTCAGCGTCCCGGTCGTCCCACTGGTCATCACAGATGGTACCCCACTTGCCATCATAGTAAACCTCCACTCGTCCTTCAAAGCTCTCCTTTCCCCCAACTAAACGTAACGGGGCACCTACACCTGTGCTTCAAGAAAGGGAAAGAGAGCACAACAGAGCAAGGTAGAGACAAAACACAGCCAGCAGTTCTTGGGATGCACTTGTCCCACTGTACCACATCCTTTCGTCTAAGCTCCCCCCCTAGAAGCATCCATGATTGCAGCCCACAGTACGTGTTGCTGCTGGTCCAGGAATGGCTTGTTAACTGGCTGCTAAAGTGACTAGGACTTTCCTGCTTGTAGGTAAAAAACCTGGTTTCTTAAAAAGCAGATGTGGTCTTAAGCAACAGCCATCTTTCTGTGATTATAGAAGTATGACCACTCTGAGTATTTGGGATTGTGAAAGGATAGATAATTTCCCACTGGAAGGGAGATAATCACCTGTATATCAGGTGAAAGAAGAACATGCTCCAATAATTTGCTCTCCATACCTTCACGACCTTAGATTTTTCATCTTATCAGTGACACTGATGCAAGAAACAGGGAACAAACCTTCCCTGGAGATTTACCTTCTGGAGGGACACACGTTACCATGGCACTCCCCTGCTTACAAGCTCCTGACACAGCTTCCTGGTAGCCACACTGCAGCAGAGCTTTCTCATCCCCATGGCAGTTTGCTGACTGCAGGTGCAGGGGAACAGGCCACGGTCCAGGATGGCTCTTCTTTCCAGCTGTGCCAATCTCACTGGTACAAAAAAAAAAAACAACAGCAGAGCAATGAAATGCTGTAGTGCTTCTTGATTTATGACTTCCCCTCAGTTCTTGTGACTCTCCAGCCTAGGTCATTTCACATCCCAGTGAACCCAGCTGATGGGGAGTGCATAATGGGAAAGCACAAGCAAGTGCAAGGCATTCCCCACCATCTAACCCATTGTGTCTTTCTACTTACTGCAGGGGCGTTGATCTGGTCAGAAATGGTACCATAATTTGAGAGTGATGAGCAAACCCATCAACAGATTCAAACATCCAAATATCTGAATTGCCTTCTTACTTTTCTGCTGTCCTTATCCCCTTGCTATTTGGAATTTTGAAGGTCCAAATCCCAGATTCCCAAGGAGGCTTCATACTCTCAAAATTTCTATTAGATTACTACAGTAACTCCAGCTGGTAATACTAAAAAAAGGATACAATCTTACAGCTTACTCACTAGAGCCTAGAGCACCAAGCAGAAACTACTGCTTTTAAATGTTCTTGGGAATGCTGATTGGGGTTGGGCATAGCCACAGAAAGAGAATGGTAGAAAAGGACCCTGGTACTTGGAAAATAACCCCACAAAACAAACTGCTGTCCCCCAGCCAACACACAATCCCAGAGGGACTGTAACCACAGAGGCTGTTCTTTCAAAGGCTACATGAGCATGTAACTCTGGCAACCAAACTGAGGTTCCCACCTGAGACCTAGTTGCCTGCAGACAACACTGGCATCCCAGTCAGTCCAGTGGTCAGCACAGATGGTGCCCCAGAGCCCACTGAAGTACAGCTCCACACTGCTATCTTCAGCCAACCGCACAGCACCTTCCAAAAGGGGAAAAAAAACAAAAAAAAAGCTGCTATTTTCTGATTCAGGTTTCAGATCAGTAAGCCTTGAATTTAAACTGCACTTGGCTTTTCTCATCCCTCATCTCATGTTTTGCTGGTGTTGACACTGAAGTGACTTGTATGAAGTAGTGCAGGATGCGACACCTTCCCAGTCCCAGCAATGGCTGCTTGGGAGGATGGCTGGTGGTATATCCTTTCCAAAGCCATGGTAATACTGGTAGGAAACTTGGCTTCTGCCACAGCTCCTAGATTCTCCTTCTGTGAAATGGAGATGATTTTACATGCTACCTTGAAAAGGCATATGGAAATGGCAGGCTCTCAAATTCTTTCTGATACTCCACTGATTTATTTTCCATCTTCTTGAATTACTCGAAGAAAAACAAGTGCCAGTGTAGATGCCCTGTCAATTCCCACTGTGCCACAGATATCTGCCACTGTTTAGAAAGCACACCTCAGCTCAGTTACGTACTGGGAGAAGGATACACCTTCTCTCTCTAGTACCTCGATGCAGGCACACAGCACAATTACACTTGTATCCTTTACTTTAATGAAGCCATCTTTGAAGGCACTTCCACTGACAAAAGAGAAGACTTTGTAATTTCATTTATTAAAGTGGTACTTCATCTGTCCTGCAAAATGTGGGAAAAGCAAGGACAGTCAGAAAACAAACAAAACATTTTCAAGAATGTTGCACTGAAGACAGTGCATTGAGAGAGCTCAGCTCCCTTGCATGCCTCAAAGTTAGCAGTAGTCTTTGTTTCAGCACTGCAAGGAATTTTAAAGCAAGCCTATGACCTACCTTGCCACAGAAGATTTACCAATATAGCCACAGAAGATTTTTCCTTGTTGTATTTGAACTGCTACACTTAGATGAGGAGAGCTCTGATACGGACACTTAAGGAGGAGGAGTGAGTTGTTTTCCACATAACTTAAACTGTTTTCAAAGTGGCATAAGTTAACAATAAAAAAATAAAGAAGTCTCCTTGTATGAGAATAAAACCTCTATACAAGGCATTATGGCTACAGCAGCTTCAATCCATCCCCTACTACATACAGATGCTCTTCTCTGCTCACTGCAGGGGGGTTGGAATAGATGACCTTTAAAGGTCCCTTCCAACCCAAACCATTCTATGATTCTCCCACTCCAGCTAGCCTCTAGTGCTCATTATTTTGACAATTCAGGACAGTTATTGTACTGTGCTTCTTTTACTGGGTGTCCCACACCTGCCGCTTGCAATTCTGTGGAGCACACATTTCTGGGCTGGGCCCCAAGAAGCAGTGCAGCCCGGGTGCTGGCAGAGGCACACAGCAGCCCTTACCTTGGTTACAGTCGCAGTTAGCCCAGCCGATGGCCCCTGACGAAAGCCGGTAGAAGCACCAGGGTGTAGTGCCCCCGTCCGGGTTCCTGCAGTGGTTATGGTCCCCCAGGCCACGGTCTGGGTACTGCTGAACATAATCGGGGAACTCTGCCCAGTTGAGGCACTCTGCCCCAGCCTCAGTGACTGCCAGCGAGCCGTTGTAATACCCAAGAGGTCCGACACCACACACGCTGGACGCTGGGCACAGGAAGGGAGCTATTAGCATCACTTAACACATCACACACTGAGGCTCAGACAATGCGGGAGATCTGAAACACCTCCCACGTCTGCAGTCTTGATTGCTACTTGCTCGACTTCAATTCTATCACTCTTCAAGACAGCTGCTCAAAGAATGTTTATAATATGCACTAGAAACTAAGTCTATCTGAAAGTCATAAACTGCCCAGATAGATCTTTGAAATGTGTTAACTCTGGGCGCAAATGTGGACAATTTGAACTGGTTCCATTACCATTTATTTCAATAGATGCTCAAGAAGCTCTTGAGCCTGGCACACACTCCTCCATGTCCTCCCCTATCTGTCTTGACATCTGAATAAGATACTATTATATTTGATCCTAAGCTCTTTAGAAGATTGTCCGATTTGACTGAAAATGAGAAGACTTTCAGATTGACTATAATTTCATTCTATAAAGCAGGAAGGTGGGAAATTACATTGTATGTATGTTCCCTATACAAACCAGCGTATCACCTGGCTAACCTGAACTTGGCCAATATACAAGAAGGGAAAGGAAACCTATTTTGGGGGGAAGTGCAGGAGCCAATGTTCCAGGCCAGTACACATGTGAAACATTTCATGCAAAGAAACCCAAACAATTAATTTAACAGGATCTTTAAAAAAGAAGAAAATTCTCCATTCATGACCCTGAAATAAGGAAGAGGGAAGCCAGAACCAGATCCTCTGTGAGGGTGGGCTTTTTAGAGTGCAAAACATAGGAAAAGCAGACTCAGAGATAACAGTCATAGCTCTATCACTGAATAAACAAAAATAAGCCAATACTTTCAAAAAACCCGTCTGCCATAGAGACACATTTGGCAACCAGCAAGGGTACAAAGAAACTGCCTCATGCCACTTTCCTTCTAACCACTGCCAAGGGGGGTAAGTGACAGCTGAAGGTTAATGGCAAGGTACAAAAATGAGAAGCAGCTACAGGGAGGTGTGTGGAAAACACACTGTGCACTTTGCATCAGCTGGGACCCTGGAAGAGGGATGTTTGAGAATTCTGTAGTTATTAGAGCGGAGGAAAGGTGAGTGTCCAAAAAAGACTGAGGCAAAGAAAGAGATGAAAGTTAAAGAACACCTGGGAGGAGTAGGGAACTGAAAGAGACATAAAGAAAGTGGTTTGGTCATTTTGGGGAAGGAGATAAACAGACACTGAGGCAGCAGAAAAAACTGAACAAGTGATGGAAAGAAAGAAGGAACGCCAGGCAGCAGTGGTTCATCATACCTACAGTCTCAGATCACCACTGCTGGAAAGAATCTGCTCGATGACTGAATTAATAACTTCTTGTTCTTACCTGCACTCTGCAAATGGTTTTGGTTGGGCTGGGATCCCAGGAAAGCCTGGGAAAAGAAACAGAGCAAAAGCAGAGATTATTATCCGATGAAATAAACACGGGCATGTCCTAGAAGAAGCTTGGCCTTTTGCTGCTTTAGGCAAACACACCCTAGTAACCAGCCCTGCTCTCCCATTGCTCTTCAGATCCAATCACAGCTTTGCTCACTAACAACAAAATGGATAATTACTGGCTGCAGAGATTTATCCTTGATCTAAGCACTACAAGCTCTACTTGTTCTTTTCCAATACAATTGGTAACCTGAGTGAGACGTCTATGGAAATAAAAGCTAGAAGACAATAATTGTTACCAGTTAGAAAAATAATTAATAACCATTCATTCTCTCTCCATTTATAGGGCAAGCCATCTATGGCCACAGCCGCAAACAAGAAGTATATCTACATGATGGGACGATGACCCCAGGGATCCCTGTTAAAATACTACTAAACATCCATGTACAAAGAGGGCAACACCTAATGAAGAAAATCCAACCATTTTTTTTTGAGGATTTTGTTTCTAATGCATGAGAATATGATATGACCTATGGTATTATTATATATAATGGGGTTAAATAGCTGAAACCAAAAAATATTAAACAAAGCCCTCAGAATTTCAGCAACCTATCTGGCCCCAAACCTGCATTTCCTCTTATAGGTGGTTTATTTGATGGATATATCTTGACTGCAGACTGAGAGATCGGGATCTCCACTCAACATCATTACATGGTGTACAGGCAGGTGCAAGTTCTTCACAGACCCAGAATGAAAAGAAGAAACTGTACATGCTTCTGCTAGCTCCTTGAAGTTTAATTAATTTCTAAATACTTTTTAATGAATTTTTTGAATATTTTTATATGAAGAAGTTGTAATTTACAGAGCAGTGGGGTCCATAGAAAGAATACTAGCTATTGGAAATGCTTCTGGTTTTCTTCAAAATGCAGTAATTTTGCTTCTCTCAGCTTTACCTCTTCCTGGAAAAGGACAACTTGGCATTAAACCAAATTCATCTCTGAAATAAGCAGAGATAGTTCCCATAGATACCTGATGAGAATGACACCTACTCACGGCAGATGTCATTTTCAAATCAAACTTATGAATATGGCTCAGCAGGTGTTGACAACCATGGCCAAGCTCCAGCATCACCCTCCAGAAGTCAGAATGTGAGACTGCACATTGAACATGAATTCCTGACAAGGTTCAGAAACAACAGATCAGATCTCAGGTTTGTATGCACAAGAGCATGCACAGATAAAACAGCATTTAACTGAAAATGCTTTTCAGCCAGAAATCCATCTATCTGCATATCAGGCTGCTGCAAGCCCACGTAACCGTCTGTGAACCAACAATGCTGAAGGACTTAGCTGAGAATCTCAAAGCTCTTTGCAAAGAGAAGAAAGTGAGCTAATCTGTGCTTCTGTGACTGCACCAAACAGGTGACTGAGCCCTAATCCAGGTCTCCCGACCCCTGGCTTTTAGTGTGCATATGCACACACATAAGCCTGCAGGGGATAAAGGGATGGGTTGGGCTAATAACAGGCTATATATGAAAGCTTGAACCTCCTCTTCTTGGAAGTGGACCATAAACAAAAGAACTGCAGTCTAAGTAATATGCTTTCCTTCTAATGAATTATTAGTTGCTGCCAGTTCCTGTAGCAGTTTCCAAAATCCCCCAACACTGACCATCACCACCACCACCAAATTTTAGTGCAAACAGCCTGTGCTGCAGCACTGTCCCAGGTCTGTGTGGCTATAAATCATCTGTCCACAACAGCAATAGGGGTAATCAGTCAATCAGCAAAGAACAGAAACAAAGGATCTTTCCTGCTAGGGTCACTGCAGTGCTTGAGAAACATAGGAAACCTGAGCCAAAGCATCTGCAAGCCCTTCTGCATTGCTTTCCTGCTTTGTTTCCTTTCCTGAATTTCATATGCACAATGAAATAAATCCCTCCCCAAGTCCCCAGCCTTTCCCAGAGTCCACACCTGACTAGATGCTTTGGAAAACATATTCAAGTAATAAAAAGATCCACTTACACCATGGATATTGAAAGAGCCATGTGATTTCTTACAAGCAGATAGAAGAATAACAATTTCTTACCTCCACGCAACTGAGACAGGATAACAGACTCAAGAGCTCTACCAGGAGTCCGAGTACTTTGTGGATCTCCATCCTTCCTGTACAACGTGGGCAGAAGCTTCTTCAAGCATCACATTCTCGTTCAGCTGCTGGGCTCAGCGACTGCCATCTCCCCGGGATCTGCAGCTGGTTTTCCCACAGGGCAGGGCACTAGCCGCGCCGCACCGGAGGGAGCGGAATGTCTCTTCCATGGCTATGCAGGGAAACGGATGTAAAGTAAGGGATCAAAGTTCCCAGCAGCATCTTAGAATTTCACTTTCTCCTCCTCTCCTAATCTGTTCTCCTTGATTCTTCTCTTCGGAATAGAGAAAAACAGGGGGGAGAAACAAGAGAGGAGAACATGCCCCAGAAATTCTCCAGGAAACAGAAGGAGAAAGGTGCAGGCGGGTGGGGCGCAGCCCTCAGCCCGCTCCCGCACCCCTCTGTCCCCTCCCTCTCCCCCGTCCCTCTCCGTGCCCCGGGGATGCGCTTCTCCCTGTGCCAGCCTCCGCCTCCCCGCCCCTGCCTGCCCGGCGGCTGGGCCAGCCGCTCTCTCCTCTCCTGCAATACCTCCTTCCCACAGCTGCCTCCTCCTCCTCTCCCTGAGGGACAGAGGCTACAGCTACGGCGGGATCTGGGGCTGTATGGCACTGTAAAACTTCCCGCAACAACACTGGAAAAGAACAGGTCGTGCGCGCACGTTTGCCAAAGATTAGACTTGTTGGAAGGAATCTGGACTTTATCCCCCCCGCCGCTGCCTCCTCGATTAGCTGCTTGCGGCTTCCTGAGGTCAAACTCTGCTCAGATTTGAACCCAGGTAAATGGGACTCAGAAAACTTCACATTAAGCAGATTCCAGATCTCCCTATGGAAAACCCACAGTTGGCACAGCCCTCTCCAGGGTGCCTTCTCAGTTTTCAGCCCTGCATCCCGCTGTGATGGGTACTGCCTCCAGAGATCTTTTCCATTAAGTGTCTCCTTGACCTTGGGCTGTTAAGTAACTTTACTCAATTGGCTAGGATGCTTTCCAGAGGGTTGATCATTATTGCATTGCTATGAACAACTCTATGGGGTGTTTTAGTGTTTTCAGCTTACTGCACCTTCATATAAATCAGGGTTAGAGGCTACAATAAAAGTTTTAAACATTATTAAATCTAAGAAGGGAATTAGTCAATTTGAAGCTGTTGGAAATTTTTTTTACACATTCCCTGTGCTGCTCCTCAGCTCAGCCTAATGGGCATTTCTTATTATTTAGATTCCGATTTTTGAGGGATTAATACCTAGTGTTCTACAGCAAGAAACATGAAGGTCACCTAAAAAAATGAGCTCACTTCTGGCCAAGTCTGCTGAGCAGCATTTCCAAAGACACCTTCAGCATAAAAACAAGGAATGGGCTGATAAAAATCCATTGGCTTTACAAAAAGCCTTTGTCTTCCCTCACTTACTGCCCATTACTCACTTCACATGACAGGTTTGTGTTGCCTCATCCTCAAGTCACTCATCAAATGCAAGGAAATTCCTCTACATGCTGGATCTTTTACAGGAGTCAGCAAGTGGTAGGAGAGAGAGCCCCTTCTGCAGTGGATTTGTACCACAGTGCCTTCTGGACACAGTGGATTTGGCCACGAATTACACCCAGTCAATTAGGAGTGAATCTCCTGTATCCTTGTAGCCACGGGGGAGATGATCAGGGCAACAGGGGATGGAAATAGCTTAGACGCTACAGCATGCGGCAACTCAGGCAGGGTTGGCAAGAAGTAGTAAAACAAAATTATAAAATGGGAACATAGCGGAATTTTGAACCAATTATTCTACTGAAAACATGAGGCAAGGATATACTGGGGGCAGGAACATAAGATCTATGAGCATTCAGAGAAATATGCTGCTTAGTAAGGAGTAGAGAGGTTCTTGATGCTCCTTCAGAACTCCTATAAGATGCTCACCTAATCAGCGCCCTAGTCCTGGGAAGAAACAGCTGATTCAGCCTCTGCCACACACTAATTCGGTTTAAAACCTCTATAAAAAATCTGTAGTGCATTTCTCTCAAAGTAGCTTCCAAGCAGCTTTCCTCTCAAGACAATGCCTTCCTAGATAAAGCAGTTTCCTAGAGAAAGTGATTTGAAAGGAAACACAGACCAGTGCACCAAAAGCAATGTAAGTCCAAGTCTGGAATTCAGTTTCTGGAGGAATGACAAACTGTACGAAGACATAGTGGGTTTTGCAGAGGTCTCTGCTGTGGCAGGCTCTCTTTTGGAGCTATTTCCTTCTTGCCAATACTCCCCGTGGTTTTCTGGCACATGTAATGATATTTTATTGAGAGAGGTAGATCTCAGATTCTCAAAACCTTCTCACAGCTACATGGCCCTCACCAAAGTGGAGAGGATGACCAAGAAGGAAATTTTACCAATGTAACTATAGCAATTTAGATAGGTAACATATCTAAAGATATGTAAAACAGATCTTGAACTTTCTTGTGTTGGCAAGTTTGAAGTAGCCGTAAATAACCTAAGTCCACTATTTAGCACAAATCACCTTCTCACCCTGATATAAGCACAGTTCTGTAAGTCTACAATTCTCTACAGAGTCCTTCTGTATTGATTGTTCTGAACAAGAAGTACCATATACTATAATGCTCTTGGCTCTCTGGAATTCAGCCTATTTCCCCTGAACTGGCAGGACTACTGTTCATAAAAAACAGCTGACATATCAATGCTTCCTCCATAAGAGATCTACAGTAAAAACCTGAAAATAGAGTTAGTTAATAGCAATCGTACTCAGAGCTGGTATAATACTCAAGCGGTAAGGAACAGGAGTGAGATCAAGGAATTCCAGCAGATTTGCTTAAATCCTGTAAATCCGACTTAGCAGGGTAGAACACCTAGTCAGCTTTTGTTTAATGCTTTCCCCACCACGCAATCACATATAGGTCTTTGCAGCAATGTTCTTAACCAGTGGGCTCAGCACCAGAACCCAGTTTTCGTTTATTCCCCAACCCTGAACTCAAGAGGACAATGTCATTCTCTGCAGTTACACACATGAACTATTAATGGGGTGACCTCCAATATGAGCGTGTCCCAGAACACATTTAAACACCAAACATAAGCTTAACTGAAATATGGGCAAATGGCAGCAGCTCAAAGTGCCAAGGATGATCAGTAACTAGAGATTTTTTAGGTTACAGCATGGCATCCAGAGCCAAAAGAACTGCTGGAGTACTGTTAAAAGAAGCACTGTAAAACCTGGGTGCATCTGAAAAGGATTCTCCTTTCTTCCTTCCTTCTTCCTTCACAAAAAAGTGTTAGTTTCTCTGTTACAGCCTTATATAATGAGAGTTATTCACGGACACTAGAATTTGGCACATTTAGCACAGCTGCTAGCTTAAGCGGTGAAAAACTATACTTGTAAGTTTTAATACAAAGAAAGAAAAACCATCAACAAAAGTGAATTTAGAATTCATCAGGTCCTCACTCCCACCTTAGTCTCCTCCAGAAACAAAGAATTAGCAAGTAGCTCTTCTCAGAGAGCATCTTTTCGACTGAAAATGCAAAATGTCATAGAACTAAAAGTGTTTTCCCAGATTTAGATGTGGACATCACATTCTTACTGACTCCTCTGAAAGAGCCAATTATGCCATTATAGCAACAACAGAATAAGCTACCCTGTGGGATAATCTACTAATGAGCTATTGTAGCAGTTAAACAACAATTGCTTTAGTAACTGGTGAGCATACACTTGAGCAATATTTATGTGATAAACAGGTATCAGCCTGGGGTCCCAGAGAAGCTCCAGCTCCAGGCAAATTCTATAGCCACATGTTGGTAATCACAGTCTGTGTGTGCCTGACTCCTCTCCTACTCTTGCTTTATCTTTATGCCCCAAAGAATTACTGGTATCAATGGCTATATTCTTAGTTCTCTAAGGCACTACATTTTTCTTACTGATAAGATACTGGTCCTAAAACAGCAGGGACCTGCCTGCAGTTTTGTGGTACTCTAGTGAAAAAACAGCAAATCAAAACTAATAATTACTTGCATTATTTCAGTATCAGTCCATGTTTGAACTTTCCCCCTTTCAGTTTTACCAAAACAATGGAACATTTTGTTGTAGACTGAGTTGCTCAGGGTAAACAACAGTCCTGCATTATTTTATTGTAGTACACACAACGTTATAGATCTGATATGGCACCATACTTGTCCCACCTACAAATCAGAGGGCCTAAATCACAAGCTTCTTCATTAACAATATATTTGATCCTTAGCAATGTATTGTGTATTAAGAAGGTATTTTGCTGGAGATTTCTTCCTCATTCTACAGCCTTCTTGTACAGCAGCAGGAATTAAAAAAATTTCAAGAGGAACCAAATTGTGTATATACAATGTAGGAGTGCAAGTCATGAGATTACTATCAATGGTTGACTCAATGTCTAGGCCTGAGCACTCTGATACCAGGTCAGACGTTTAGCAGAAAGCTTATATATGAGGAAAAGTCACCCCCTAACTGTCAGAAAACGCAGTTACATACATTCCTAGAAGATTTTATTTCACAGTGAAGATCTAACTCCACACTGTGGCCAACTGAACAGCACACTGCAGAAATACTAAGACTGCAAGACCCGAGAACCTCATTAACAAAGTCAGCTGATGGTCAAGATGGCTGTTTTTCACTCTGGAAACAAAGGTGCGGTCAATATCCGTACAGAAGTTCTGACAGATACCACCTGACATCAAATGCTCACTCAAGTCTGCTCTTCACTTTTTTGCAAAAGACTCCAACTTTAATTGCTTGTCCGCAGTCCCTTTAGTAAAGCACATTACACATAACGTGTGACCTGAGGAAACCTCCTCAGGAGCTTGTTCACTTTGCTTGAAGTTAAGTTTCCCTTGGGTGACAGCATGTCCTCATCATTTTGATCCCTGCGCTCCTTCTGAAACAGAAAAAGAAACCTCATGGTATTATCTGTTTATTTGCAGAGTTAACACGCACCAGCAACGACTACTACTAACTGTACTGGGAAGTTCTTTTCAGAATAATGCTGTTTCTTTAAGGAACACTTACAATGCCACTTGGCTCAATACTCACAAGACCTTCAAAAGCTGATGACCTTTAAATGGTGTAATTAATGAATGACTGACAAATTTTGAAGGTTATATTCTTCCCCATTCTTAGTTAACAATATTATAAACTATAGTAACAATGCAGAAGATTTTTTTTTCTTTTTACTTTCTATTACTCATTTCCTTTGTAATCTACCAAATAAATTGTAGACAATTTTTCATTTATGCTGTCAAACAGCAACAGTAAATCACTATTAAATGATGGTACTATTACTGAAAACCCCCCCAAAACACGGAAACCTGAAGTCAGTTTAAGGACAAGTTTAGTACATATACTTAACTTTAGTCTGCTTTTGAAACTGACTTGCTTTCAAGTTTATCATATAGCTGGAAACCTCTAATTTCTAAAACAATATGAAATTTATTTTTCAAGAAAATGTCTAGCCTTCAAAGTCAGAAACAGCCTAAAATAACTCCTAATTTTTAGAGAACGAAAAATAGCTATAATTACCTCATGTATCCTGAAAATTTTGTTGTTACAAGGATTACTGAAACCACTGGTTATTTTTCTAGCACCTTGTCTCTACCCGCACCCCTGCAAATTCAGAACTATTTACAGATTCAGGAGACTGGAATGTGGAAATCCTAACTTGCTATTTCCCCCACCGTATAGATAGTACAGACACTGGATCAGTACCTAAGTGAGCCGTTTCTTAATTTTATGAATCAAAGCAGTTGTGGAAACTTACCTACACTGTACATCTCCCCAGTTACAATGTAATCCACATTTCATAGAATCATAGAATGCCAGGTTGGAAGGGACCCCAAGGATCATCTGGTCCAACGTTTCTAGGTAATACTATAGTACTATACACTATAGTGTATATACTATATACTATACTATTTCACATAGTACTATACTATGTGAAATCACTGCGCTACTTAAGCGCTCCAAACTGTACTCTCCCTCATCCTGAATTATTATGGAATATGAAGAGCAGTGACTATTATTGCTTCATTAGTGCTGAAACATTAGAGATCAAAAACTTTTTAGAAATCAAAAGAAATGGCCTAGGTTAGGCTCAACTGACAGCAACTGAGCTCTACTTCAATAATTTGACAACACAAAAAGGACGAAGTGTGACTATTTTTTTCCATCCTTGGTTACAACATACCAGACATCCAGTCCCTTCTTACAGTCCTTTATTTTAATTCTAATTTAAATTTGACTTCTGCATTGAAAAAGGGAGGACTGCATGCCTGATCTACATCATCCTGCATCTCTGCTACAGCTCAAACGGGTTACAACATCAATCACACTGTTCAGAGAACATTATTACTGTTGGCACATAAAAAATGATTGAGGGCTTCCTCCTTCCCTGCTGCTAGCCTTTAAGAACACAAAAGAGGTGTCAATTACTTCTGCCTTTGCCACGCAGTCATAGAACATCCGGATCTCCTCCGCACAAGCTGCATCATTGAAGTCATTCTGTTTCCAGCAGGCCATCATTACTGACATCTCCGTAATGCATGTTGCCTCTAGAAGGAGAGACACAACCCAAAATCTCAGTTGTGTGGGATTTCACACTAACAGCCTGCACAGCACATATATTTGTAGAAAGTAGCTTAAGATGGGGTAGAGGCAGGTGAGAAAAAATGACACTAAAGAAAACATGTCATCTCTGGTTTGCATAAAGAAGACGCTGCTAGCACAGAGTAGCACCATTGTGGTCATGCAACATCTGATTGAATAATTAAGGTAGCTGCTATATTGAACTGTAACAAAGTATTTTACATGTGTGATTCTCGTACAGAATATCACAAGACGCAAATTTCGGGTCATTATACAAGAACGTAATCTTTCCAAAACACGGTGTATGCTCACTCTACAGCACAAATCCTCTGCTGCCCCGCGGAGCACAAGGCCCTTCCCAGCGCCACCCTTCCTCGGGCAGGGCCGCAGGAGAGCGGTGGGACAGCTCCCGGGGACAACGCCGGAGGGCCCACGGGCTGCAGGGCCACCCCACCGCGGGGAGGGGGCGTTTAACAGCCTGGCGCCCGCAACTCACCTCCCGCCCGCTCCCTGCGGTTCGCCACCTTGTTGGCCAGCACCAGCGGCCGGGTCGGGCGGATAACCGGCGGCCGCTTCTTCTGCCGCCACTGCCCGGAGACCCAGCGGGTGACCCAGGCCGGGTAGACGTGCGCCGCCATGCTCTTTGCGACAGGCCGCGCGGCGAGCGCGCCCGGGGCCCGCCCACCCGGCGCCTGCGCAGCCCGGCCCGCGGGACAGCCCCGCCCCGCCGCCCCGTCCGCCTGGCCTGGTGGTGCCGGGCGCGGGAGTGCTCATCGCATGGCTCGGGTCGTGACACTGACCGAGTGCGGCTGCCGAGAGGCAGCGGTGTCATCCCATCAACCAGCAAACCAGTCCGGCCGTGGTGTTACCCCGCTTTTCCTCCCAGAATCACAGAATTGTCACGGTTGGAAAAGACCTCTAAAATCACAGAGTCCAATCGCCCACCCAGGGGAAAAAAACCACAACACAACAAAACACACAAAGCCATAACTACACACCCCACAAAAGCAACAACAATGCACAACCCACAAAAATCCCCACCATGCCCACTAGAGCATGCCCTGAAGTGCCTGAAGGGCTCTAGTTGGCCCTGCTTGAGCAGGATGGTTGGACAAGGTGACCTACGGACATCCCTTCCAAATTCAACCATTCTGTAATATCTAGTAACAGACAAGAACCTCAGAAATGTAACTCGTGTAAGAGTGAAGAAAACTACTAGAAGAAATTTAGCAGTCTCTTTTCCTCCTCTCTTCATCTGAGCAGTAAGACAGAGAGACAGTAAGAACTAGAAAGATACATGAAGAAATGTTAATATGGTGGGAATGTTGAGAGGAAAGTGGGTTTTTAGGCAGTCAGTATGAGTTGAAAAGGATAAGAATAAACAAGTGAAGAAGCTTGTCAGTGTTACAGAAGTGGTAACTTTTATCACTAAATTAAAGGCAGCTTTGAATATATACAATCCTGTTCTTCAGGCAAAGGCTGTGAAAACTGAACAACTTCTCACAGCTTCTGTGTCACAAGAAACCCTCCAGTAACAACCGACAATCCACACACCAAAACTTTTTCTTCAGCAAACCCAACCAATGAAGGGGCAGACAGACTTCAGCCAGAGCACAAGAAATCATGGTTGTTTCAAATAATTCAAATGGATCTGAAGGAATTACTTTGCAACTGTATAGGAACTTTTCCTGGTGCTTGAAATGGCACCACTTCACTCTCAGCCCTTCAACTCTCCCCAGTACATACTAGCAGCTGGATCTCTCCTGCATTGTTCCTACCCTGTCTTCCATGAAGATACTGAAATTGTTTCTTCTGAAATGGTTGTATTCTCACAGCCTTGTACCCAGTAGTGGAGAAGCCCCTTTTTCCCAGAAGTTTCCTTCCTAATGTAGGACTTAAATCTCTGGAAGACCTCAACTCATCCGGCTGGTTCTGGAGCCCTTACGTCCCCAGCTGAAAAAGCCAGGTCATACAGGAGGCACAGTAACATTTCAAGGGCTGGGGTGCAAACGCATTTCTGCACAGCCTGAGGGACAAAGGACATGTAGAGAACTGAGGAGTTAAGATATTGTACTGGGGACCTAAAATACTCATGCTTGACATATAGTGGTCACTAAGCCATCTTACCACCATATCAGGGCTCCTTCAGGCACCATCAGTTTCCCTTGTGCACTGGAGAACATAGGAAAAAATCAGTTTTCTTCCACAGCAATGGTGAAACAATTTTATAGTACATTGCTTTGGATGAAAAGAATATATTCAACTTCCTAGCTACAGACATAAAAAAACAGCACTCCATTTGCCTCCGTGCCCAGTCAGGTAAGTTAACATGACACTGGAAATTTTGTTACCTTGATATAAACATTACTGAATCTATACCAGAATATTCTCAATATTATTACTAGAATTTACTGCATCTGATTTAACATATATTCTGCTGTGTCTGATTCTGTATTTTTAGTTAGTGTTATAATAGTATTTTCTTGGAGTCCAGCTTAAAGAATATGAGAAGACATTTTCAAGTAAACGAATTATTTCTTATGGTCCTCTTCAAAGCAAATTTCCATCTCTTTCGGTCCAAATTAAAAGGGGTGTTTCTCTACTTCTGTTTCTCCTGAGGGGACAGGAAACGAGCTACTGTTCTAGCTTGGCTTCCAGTGGATAAGAAGGAAAACAAGCTGACATCTTCAAATTAGGTAAAGAACTTACATCCTGCAACTCTCAACATTAGAGATCTTGCAAATTCCAGACAGGGAGATGAAGTTTTTTTTCAGCATTCCAGTTCAGGTGAGGTTCAGCTGCTCTTGGTTTTGCCTCTTCTGGTTACCCCTACTGATACCCACTTTGCTACATTTGCCTGCTGCAATTACTAACTGGACTTCTTCAAGAACAGTAACAAGGAAAGATACAAATACTAGGATGTAAGATAAGCTGAACTGCACTCCCTGTAAATCAACCTCCCTTTTACTAAATTACATTAGCTAATGGTGGCAGCACCTTCCGGTACATTCACCTTCAAAAGCTGATCTCCCTTCTAAGTAATTGTAAGAAAAATGTGGGGGAGGGGAGGCTGAGAAAGGCAAGCTACTCAAGGAGAATTGTAATAGCTTCCTGTCAGTTACTGCTGTCTGCATGAGGTATTTTTGGCATTCAGCCTGGGATTGGAGCATCAGCCTAAGAAATTTCTGAGCAGACAGAATAATGTATGTGACAGTGTCTGCACACACCATGCAGAGATGTCTGAAGCAAGACACAAACGTTTGCTTTAAGGGAAGATGTGGAACTACAGAAGAGGTGTGTTATTTGATTGCCAAGTCTCCTTATGGCCTGTATTTTATATAGCTGATAGCACAGAGACACTAATAGATGAGACAGAAGTGCCATCTTTATAGGGACAGTCAGAAACCCAATTCCCTGAACACACTGACAAGTGAACCTCACAGATACTTCATTGTGAATCCTCAATGTACAACCATAAAGAACATGTAAAATTGTAACTGCCGTTACAACTACTTTAATTGGATCAACATAATTTAAAGCTGAATCCTAACCTGCGTTTCAGCTAGTTTATTTTCCGATGTGTCGCTCCTGACCCAACTCCAATGCTAGCCTACCTTATCCTGAGCTATCTAGTATCAGATGGACTATTCTGTACACCTGACTAGTTCTGAGCTGCCATCCCTAATTCACAGATCTACCCAAATCCAGCCTGTTCCACTACAAATTATCTGATGCCTCCTTATTTGCTAAGAGAGGCTCAAAGTACTGTGATCTGCTCCAATCCATTCCAAGATCCCCAATAATCATCTCTAGCCGAGACACTTCAGCATTAGATGAGTCTTTTCTGCAGAAAAGAATGTATATAACAGCATACAAATTAAGATGCCAGTCGTGTCACAGCTCTGGAACAAATCCTGCAGTTCCATTCTTCTCCACTCTTCCTAATTCCTCTGCAGGGCCATTATCTTCTGCTGCCAGCTCTGAGACACTGAATCACAAGAGAAGTGCAGTTTCTTAGAGCCTGACACAGCCTTTGGCTCAGCTAGTCATATCACTAACAGGATTTTGTCTCTGATTAATTTCAACCTGTCAGTAGAGGTCTCTAGGCACAATGAAGGAACCTGCCACCCTGTACGTTTACGATGAATACTGCTTCTCAGAAGGTGACTGGAGACAGTCACTCAACAATCTTAATTAAATCAAACCAAATAGGTAACAGCTAATTGTTAAGGGAGTGGCTCTCTTGGGACAATGGCTGGAGAGTGAATATGCAAGGATGGTAAGGGAGGCAGATGGCTGCTTGTCTAACATAGCAAAGCATGTTTAAACAGTTGATGCCTTGATGGTTGCACTTCAATTCAATTAATCCTGTTCCCAGTCCTTCAGGATTTATTTGTTCTTCCACGCCAGTTAAAACTACCCTCTGCCAAAGTGCAGGAGGGACATTTCTGCTGTGAATTCTCTAGCTGCTGCACTTTGCAGATCACTTCCAAAGAAAGAACCTCATTCTCCCTTCCCTCCAAATGCACACATCCAGTGTTGCCTGGCTCTCATTCTACTTACCATCACAGAGGACCCAGAAATCCTTCAGTTTAAGTCACTACAGTGACAGAAATAAGAAAAGGCATTTTTTTTGGTTCTAGAAATTATCAGTATATTGATAGGTATTCAATCAATATTTGTTAGTGAGGTTATTTAATTCCTAGATACTGCAGTCATTGCTAAAGGACAGGAAACAGGCTACTAGCTTTAGTATATAAAATACCCAGCTTCTTACTGGAAAAACAGGCAGCACCTGGTATCACAGTTTTGGCAGAAGAATGAGAACTTCAGCTTGTCTAATGCAATTAATTGGATTGCTAGATTTTTAACCTTCTATTTGACATTTGTTTCTCATCTCTCAGAGGGCATATACTTATCCCTAGCTTGTCAAGTCAATTCTTAGACACAGCATCAATAGAACCTACTAGTGTTTCACATAAGCAGCAATGAGATAACTATTTTTAGAACATTTATGCTAGTGAATAAAGCTATCCTGACAGGTTTGAAATCTTCCCTCTAGTCACACAGTAAACAAGAAAAATGCATGACAAGCAGTGAAGTGACTCACCCTAGGTAGTAGAAACCTACCGAAAGATTTAGAGCGCTAATCTCTTTATCATCTTCAATATTTTATATATTTGCTTAAACTCCCAATTAGTCTCAGTTTTGTGTTTCTACAAGTACAGGCACCTGTGCTACAGGAACTTGATTAAGTAAGATGTTGTTTACACTGTTCAGAGTATTGTATCAGCCTTCCAGTAATCACAACATAAGTGATGACACTGAGCCACTGTCTAACTGGTTTGGATTCAAAGCAGTGAAGTGAGAAATCCAGTTAGCAGTCAAGAACAGAGATCAGAAACCTTTTTCCAAAATATTAATAGTTCCTGCAATGACCTTCCCCCTTGCCTGTATTCACATACTTGCATTAGTAGAAAGGCAACTAAAATCGTAAATTGAATTAACTTTGGCTCAGACTGGCAGTAGTCCTTGGACATTCTATAGCAATTCTTTCAAATGCAGTATTAGGTAAATTAATCTCAAACTCTTCAAGGGTAGGACACCCAGCTCCTCCTCCTGCCTCCTCCAAATAGCAGGAGAGAGATGAAAGCAAAACCCTGGTTGTAGAACCACCTTTAGTCAACATTTTGGAGTCCTTGCTGTGCAGAGAAGTGGATATTGTGAAGGTCGGTCAGCAGCCTGTAACAGAACTGCAACCACAACTCTTTAGCTAGCTAGGGAGGATTCCCACCTCTCAGGCTCCGTTGCCTGGCAGCCATACAAGTTCATACTATGCACTGGAAGAAACTCTTCAGCCTTAATTCCTGCACACCATGTACAATAAGTGAAACACATTTAGTATATTAATGTAGGCAACAGACACACTGTTTATAAATCACGGACATGTTGTGGCATACAGGAGACAATAAAGCTAGTGTGATCTATTACCACAGAAAAAACTGCTGTTACAAGAGAAAAACAAGGCTTGGTTGAGCATCATGGGTGTGAGGAGTGGTAGTGGATACTCATTACGTGTAAGACTACAAAACAGTTAAACCTAGGATGACACTAAGAACTCAGAAGAGAAAGCTATTGAAACTGGCTTGTGACTCTAAGCTACAAACTAGAAGTTGTACTTTGAAAAACTCAGACAAAATCACCGAATATCTGTGAGAAAGTTACTTTCATATCTGTGCTACTTTCACACGTGTTAAGAATGCATATAGCAATCACAAATACTCAGGCTTGGCAGCAGTCATGAAGCTCAAAGAAACAGACTTCTGCAGTACATACATATACCAAAAAAACCCCAACCAAAACAAAAGAAAACCCAACCCCTCCTGTAGGACTAAGAAAAAACACAACTTGTTGACTGGCGAGTGTAAAATATTGAGTACAGATAATGAAGAGTGGAGAAGGAATACTTGGTTGTGAACTAGCAAATTAATGAATCAGGGTTCCGAGGAGTAAGTTTTCATCTGGTTTGCTAGCTACTCTCAAGTTTGTACGTCCTGTTATTCCTGCAAGGAGAATACATTAAATGTAGCATGTCTAATTTTGGCAACAGCAGATTAATTAGAAAAAATACCTGGACTCAGTTTTATATCTCACACTTCTAGAAAATCTACTTAAATTACAGGATAAAATCGCAAAAGCAGAATGTGCTAGTACCTGGTTCTTATTTTTTATGTTTAATACAAAAAGCAAGATCAGAATTTCTGTGACTATCCTACCAAACACTTGAATAAGAGAGCGTTTTGGGACATAGGTAATTAAGAGAACCACGCAGTCAAAGAAGACTGAATGATTTTCTGAACAGAAACATGAAACAACTATCAGTTGAGGTAACTGAAGCCATTAATTCAAACAATTTATTTAAATGCCATTAAACTGTTCAGTAGAAGTTGACATTCAGAACTAAAGCAGTCTTAATTTGTTTTATCTTAATTTACTTCTCAAGCACATTGTGGCCACTTCAATCCTGAACACACATACCTGTAATCTTAATGTGATTTGAGTAATCCACATCAACAATTAAATCAGGTGTGTTCACTTAGGTATTCATGTCTCCTGAGTAACTGAAAAAAAGGAATTTAAACTGATGAATACATTTTACCTGAAGAAACATTTGTTACTACTATTACAGAAGAGACAAAAAAAGTAATTTTCTCCTAACTTTTACTAAAAAGCCTCAGACTTCCCACAGCAATGCCTCAACTGCCTTACAAAAGGAAATTATCCCAGAGACTCTAGACCTTCACTACCAATATTCTGTCTTTGTTATGGATAAACTCTGGCTATTTAGTCAGGAGTTACTTTTGAAGAGGAAGGAGAACTGGAGAAATAAAATACCATTATATCATTAGAGATGTCACTGCAGTGTGGTCATATTTGCCTGTGCTTTTAAACCTGTGATACCACGTGAATTAGTCTCCCTCCAGTGCAAGATCAATTATTTCAGAAAGGTACCCAACACAGCAGGGAACAGTGGACTTCATTCGTATCTGTAAGAGATACACACTACGCAACAAGAAAGGCCTACCCACATGTCATCCCTTTTAGGAACTCCAGTAACAGACCAGGATCATACTGTATTAAGATTTGGTAAAGATACAAAACCATCTCAGTGCACCTGGTTCTGATCATCCACTTCAGAATAGGAAGACTGCAAGGTTTGTATCCAAACTGCAGGGACAACCCAGAAAGGCACCATTGTTAAAATGTATTTGTCTTTGCAGAAAGCTGCAGATACTCAAAAAGAACAAATTAGAGCACACTGAATCTCTGGTATTAAGAAGATAAGAAGGCAAGATTATGGCTGGGATTTCAGCTTTGATGGAAACTTAAAAAGAACCAAAGCATACTATTTTTACTCTAGTTCTGCACAATACCAGATAATACACTTTCTGGTGTGAAATACTTAGTTGAAAGTTGTAAACAAAGTAACTTAATCTCTCATGCCATTGTATGTATCACCTGGAATGTTAGCAAAAGAGGAAAACTAGGCAGTAAGTGACCTGCCCACAGGTATTCAGTCACCCTGAAAAGTAGGAGTACTTGAGGCATGTGTCCCTTGGGGAGAAGCGACTTTATTGCTGTAATTTCATAAGGCACCATTGCTCTCCACAGACATCTGTCTTCTGTAATTCCTTCACTGGAAAACGCATCTGTTAATAGCAGCTAAAAGTATACCTTAGTGAGAAGAATAAGTGACTGATAAAATACTTATAAAAGATTATTAGTATTTTGGAGAATAGAAAAATGCCAGAAATAACAGAGCATTTGAACATGAGTCTGAAGAGGTGTTCTTCTGAAGTCATGTAAGCCACAACAACTATAGCAAATGCAAAAAAGGAGAGTAAATCCCTCTTTTTCCCCACGTGTCGACACCTGCAAGTCAGGAGTGGCTTCATAACACAGAGCTGAAATTCAAATCAAAGCAGTTGCTAAGATCCCTGCTGCTGAAATCCAATCAAAACAGAAACTTACTTAATGCACCAGAAAAAATAGTCTCTGTGAAAGTTTTTCACCATTTCAAGGCAAACATTTGGAGTGAGGTAAAAATTCAGAGTCTAGACTTTCAATGCAATTTTCAAATCAAGCTCTTTCAAAGATGGGTCAGTGTTGCCTTGTCCTCTTCAGAAAAATCTCGTGCATGTAGTCCCAAAATCTTCCCTGATGTGACTCATTACGATGAATCATAGCAGTGAGGGCCGCGCCCTGATCAAGGCTTTGCCAATAATCCTGCAGCCACATCTCTTTCCAACTGAAACAAAAAAAGAGAAACAGTAATAAACCATTAAAAAAACGAATGAGTCTGCAGCTGGTAATAGCACTGAATCATGTTTTTTCTTTCACCTAAGAGGAAAACAGACCCTGAGACAGTAATGACAAAGAATGTTGTTATCTTCCCATTGTACTCCAATCATTTCGAGAAATCTGCAGTGAAAATTGTCTACAGAAAATATAAGTTCAGTGCTAGCTTTACAACATTCTGGAAATACCAGCATTTGACTGTAGTGTTAACCAAAGAGACTAAATTAGTAACTGTAGAGAATAAAAACATCTATTAAAACAAAATCTAGAGTCCTCATACAATTTTGGTAGTCACCTTCCATGGCCAGTATGTGTTTGCCAGTTTGCCTCAGAATCAACTTCTTTTTTCAGATAAACCGTTTAACAATTAGAGAACGAAAGCTACTTGTTGCAAACTCAGGTGATTCATAGCAGAGACAAAAAATCATTATATACCTCAACCCTGACTCTATTCTTTATTTCTAGACTAGATGGTTGCTCAGAGTTTCTTTTTCAATGTGTACATTCCCAAACTTTTCATAGCACAGACTATGTAACTGAAACTTTCAGCAATTCCCTTCCCGTTCATGATCATGTGATCATGGTCTACTTCTCTGATTTGTTTTATATCAAGGTACTACAATAATTTATCTCTTCTCCATTATATCTGCTACCCAATCACATAAGACCATCACAAATTTTGAAAATAAGAACCAAACATCATGCTCTTTTTAATCTATCCATATGAGATACTCAATACTTGTTAACTTACAGAGCTTTTGGCTTCTCCTCCCTCCCAATCACAGGAATAAGTACAGTGCCTTCTGTGTTCACTCTATAAACCACATATTAAAGCAAGCATGGCTGCACTGCTCAGAAGCAGATCTCACCCGCTACACCAGGAAGACCAAAAGAAATGCAGAACATGTAAAAATCACTTCCTTTGTGAAGCAGCGTACAACTTGTATGCCATGAGGATTAATTTTCTTTGCTTAACAGCATCATTTATGGTGGGACATTTCTGCAGAGTACACCAACAGAGACCTCAAAATAAACTTCTAACACAGATTACAATATGAAGGATCACAGACCGAGGCTTTTCTGCATTAAAAAAAAAGAAAGTCTGCCAAAAGGTTCCTTTGTAAAAGGCAGCATTTGAACATATTGTGAGATCACACTGCTTACCAGCTAAATTCATTAATCTTTGTTCAAGGACTGCCAACATGAGCTACTTGTTTTTTACAGCACCGAATAAGGGCACATGTTAGGAAAAGGAGTCCACTTGCTTTAAGTAGTAGACACCACACTAAGTGGCAGCAGGTAACAGAAAAAAGCGAATGTTTTCCAGCTGAACTCTATAGAAACAACACTGAAAGGAATTCCAGTATCCAAGTGAAGATTTTTATCAAAAACTTTAAATAAGGACACTTGCTATTTTTTTTTTTTACATTGCTGTTACTGTTTCTTAAGAAAATAATTTCACTCTGATTCTGTAACTTGGAAAAAACTGGTACCCCAGGATGAACAGGACTGTACAAATATCCTGAAACTACCAACTACATACACCTGAAATGGTGCTACCATGAGGTAGAGATCTATCTTAATCACAGAATCACAGAACTACCAAGGCTGGAAAAGACCTTTAAGATCATCAAGTCCAGCCGATGACCAACACCACCACACCATCTAGACTATGGCACTAAGTGCCACATCCAGCCTTGCCTTGAACACATCCAGGGACGGTGCCTCCACCACTTCCCTGTGAAGTCCATTCCAATGTTTAATCACCCTCTCCGTGAGGAAGTACTTCCTAATATCCAACCTAAACCTCCCTTGGAGAAGCTTCAGGCTGTGCCCTCTTGTCCTGTCACTGGTTGCCTGGAAAAAGAGCCCAGCCCCCACCTGACTACAACCTCCCTTCAGGTAGTTGAAAAGAATAAGATCCCCCCTGAGTCTCCTCTTCTCCAGGCTAAACAACCCCAGCATCCTCAACCTCTCCCTATAAGACTTTCCCTCTAGTCCTTTCACCAGCCTTGTTGCTCTCCTCTGGACCCAATCCAGCACCTCAACATCCTTCTTGAAGTGAGGGGCCCAGAACTGCACACAGTACTCAAGGTGAGGCCTCACCAGTGCTGTGTACAGGGGGAGAATTACATCCCTACTCCTGCTGGCCACACTATTCCTGATACAAGCCAGGATGCCATTGGCCTACCTGGGCACACTGCTGGCTCATGTTCAACTGGCTGTCCACCAGCACTCCCAGGTCCCTCTCTGCCAGGCCGCTCTCCAGCCACTCTTCCCCCAGCCTGTAGTGCTGCCTGGGGTGATTGTGGCCAAAGTGCAGGACCCTGCACTTGGTCTTGTTGAATTTCATGCCGTTCAATCCTGGCAGACTACTGGATTCTTACACCTTACAGTGTAGATGTGGCAAATCTGATAAGCTTTTAAGATGGGTTTTCTTGTCATAAACAAACTGTGACATTGACATAAAATGGAACTAGCCAATACAAATTAAAACTTCAGGTACTCGGAAAGGTATCATCACTCAGTCATCTTATAGTTAGCCTCTCAAACACTGCACTTTTGGAAAATGAATCCTTATCAATGAAAGAAATTAAGCTTTTCTCTTCATAAAGGTGGGAGTCCAAGGATAATTGGACATTCCGGTTCCTATTAAACAGATACTCTACTCACTATTTTCTGCACAAAGCAGTCAAAAATTCAGTAGATGATAGTGACTGATCCATAACCTAACACATACAAATGGCTGTTCCACAGCCTTTCTTCCTAAGCTTACTTGGGCATGAAGCCCAGAAGTCCAAAAGTCCAAACACTAGAGAAGCTGCAAGCATAAGGATTGACAAACCCCATCTCCACACTTAGAGCTAAAGGACAGCAAGGTGACGGTGTAACAGTGTGCTCCAGCAACATACACCTACATAGAGAGAGATTCTGATGCCAGAGTTCTGTCAATTCAGCACATTCGCCAACCCTAAAGAGAAATTATATCTGGGAATAAAGGTTACAGAACACACAAATGCACTGGATAACCATATTGTAAATGGGTACTTGCCCTAAAAATACACTGTCAGACCTTTTATGTTGCATATATTCTATTGTTTGTAACCCCACTAAGCCTGCTTCATTTTCCCACAATAAATGCTCTCTAAAGTAACAAAACACACAATTGACTGGCTCAGTAGACAATCATCTAAACTGATCATACCATTGGCATAATATTTCTCTCAAGCTCTGACAAAATATAAGCATGTTTAGCTAATACTTTGGTGGTGATTTTATGTTACTATCACACTATTTAAAATTTTAAGTAATCATGTTCAATTTTGGAGATAAAAACAGTGAAAGCTCAGATGCTTGTAGGATAGAAACCATTATATTTCACTGGAGATTCCCTTGGTCACGCCTCAGAGGGTATCTTTCTAAAGTAGATAATAGACAATGTAAAAGCTTCCCTGGTACAATTTTTCCAGACATCTAATGTCTATAAACACGAGGAGAATAACACACTATGGTTCAATAAGACATGGAAACTTCCACGGGATGCAACAGTAGCTTGGACTATGGACCAACTGTTCAAAGCTCCTTGCTGATGACCACTGCACAGAATGATGGAGCACCTGAGCTTGCAAGTAAGTGGCACAGGCGCCCTTGCAGTGCCTTCAAAGGTATTTCTCTACAGCCATCTGCTGTTCAAGCAAAAGAGAATCAATGAAAAAGTAGAGAATACTCTCATGGAGTAGGATGCTGGCTAGCAACACTAAAAGGCAAAAGTGCATTTTGCTATCAAGACTGAGAAAAGGTATCACTATAGAAAAGTTCCAATAGATAAGCCAACAGAAAACAAAGGATTATGGGCCACTTTTACTTATAAGCATAACTTTTCAATTACTCAATATGATAATTAATTGTACCATGAAAAATGCTTTTTAATGACAAACATGTCTTGTGAAATAGGCATTTTTCCTGAAGAACCTGAATGACCTCAGGCTTATTTTCCTTTTTTAATTTCAGTCAGCCATTTTTGAAAGTATCCAAACATGGGATGAAGTAGTTCCCCACGCTTTCAAAATTCTTCACTCTTCACACTTCTTTGTGGATGGATAATGTAATTAAAAATGTTTTTGAGCTTCAGATCCACGTGGAACTGGGATAGCATATTTGAAATTATGGGTTCTACATTTTCAACATACTATTTCGTCTAACATTTTAACACTCCTAAACACTCAATTTCTTATTCTAGGAAATTCTTAACAAAGATGTAAATTCATATGAACTAGGATAGAGTATATTGACAACTTCCTTCTGGACAGTGCATGAGAACTTTCCAGTATTTTAAAGAAGTCATTTATTGAATGTTACAGTGGGACTGACATCAGAACATTGAAATCTTTGGTGATAGCTGTGAACATAGGCAAGATCTGCTATGGCTGATGTTTTCTCTTTATGGTAGTTGTCTGATGGCTTATAGAAAGCAAATTGCATGCACTTGAGTAATTGCCTAAAAAGACAGAATTTGTTGCAGGCCACACAAAGACAAGTGACAAACCTGGAGGATCCAAACTTGTTACACGAGTAGTACACACCACAAGAAGGGCACACATTTAATGAACTGCAAGAACTCTTCCTTCCATCAACTGCAACTTCAAACACTGTCAGTGGAAAAACTCAAAGTTTGGGAACACAAACACTGACTTCTTTTGTACCAATGCATGTATAAATACTAAGCAGACCATACAAACAAAACTCCATTCTGCCTGTCAGAAGTGGTTGCCTGAGGGTTGATGTGCTTAGCTCCCTGCTGACAGACTTCAGGGCAGGTTGCACTAGAAATGTCTAACACTGGGCTATAGGCCTGGGAGATTCCAGAAACACTCGCAATCCCTGTGCACAAAGTGGGGCAAGAAACTACTTAACATTCTCTGTCCTGTATGGTCCCTCCTAAATAAATGGGATGGTGTCCTTCAACAAAGCCAGAATTTTGCCACACAACAAACAAAAAAGTCTTGTAAAGTATTCTGGGTGAGCCTAACTTCTGCTCTGAAGCCAAAAGGAGTTACCCAGGCCTGCACCCAACACTGTGGCAACCCCACTCTTAACACAGTACTTTGTAATGAGGCATACAGCTTCTTTCACCAAAGGGCTACGAAGTGCTTTACCATCACTGCACTGAAAAACATCCCTCCTCCAAACAAACAAAGAGGCCAAGATAGACAGAGGATAACCACATTGCCCAAGGTCACAGAGTATTTTTACAGAGTATTGTAGGTGTCTCATGCCTCTCATTAAGCCACTAACCAACACCAGTGTCCAAACCTCTTTTTCCATCTCAGTGTTACCTATTACCAGAACTACCATACCAACCACAAAACATAAAGCATCTCTTAGTATATCTCCAGATAAGTACTGAGCATTATTAAAAGCTACAGCTACTGTGGAGAATTTTCTTGCGGAGCATGGAGATGTGAACAATCCAGCTTTTGGTATAGAGGCCTAGTTTTGTTACCGAGGCCTTAGCCTAATCACTGTTATCTCAAGGACATCCAAGGACACGAGAAGAGGAAGAAGAGAGAAGAAAAACAACTCCTGGATGCTGAATCAGGATATGGGGTTGGACTTTGTGGTATCAGCATACGAGTGGACAGTAGCAGTATACCAATTAGAATAGAGCATTGTTCGCATGGACAAAGGCATTTAACCAATAATAAGGTAGCTTAAAGCGCGTGTTATGAGCAGTAAGGTATATAACAAGGCAATTGGTTTGAATAAACAGCTTTCGCTTGATCACATCGATCATGGTGTGAGTGTCCTTTCTTCAATCTCCCGCAAGCTACTATTATTTTAAGCTTTTTTTTTTCCCTTCAAAAAGCACAGTATTGGTACATTACCTGTCTCCCCCAGAGAGGTCTTCAACACTTCCAAACCCAGGGGTTGGCACAGGACATCCCATGTGCTGGAACTGAGCTATGTGAGGTCTGGGAGCTGGAATCTTCCCATGAGACTTTTTGTGTTCCTGCTCCTGTTTGACCCGGGTGTTCTCCCTGTCACAGATGAAACACTCAAAGCCATTCAGATAATTGGGCAGAGTCATATCATTCACACCCCACTCCCGTCTCGCCAAGCTCTCTAGCAAGAACTGATTTTTTATTCCACCAAGGTTTTTATACTCTAGGTACTTCATATACTCCTCTCCATTCTTGTCCAGGAAATCAAGATACTTTGCCAGCTCTTGAGGGCTGTCAAAGTCATCTATAAGAATGATGGAGAGGTTGTTTGGCATCCAGTCCCGCACCGCTGGGGAGCCTCGGTATACTGGGACAGCACCCAAGTGCATTGGACGCCACAGCTTCTCTGTCATGTAGTCGTCACATATGGCATTCTCCATGGCCAGATGAAACTTGTACCTGGCGATAAAAGTCATAAATTCAGAATCTTCTGTAGTGGCTGTAGAAGTGTCGCTCAGTCGCTCACTGGGAAGCTCACGGTTATGCAGGCATTTCCCATAGGAGTCAACCTAAAATAACAATTGACATCTTTACAAAGTGATTTGTTTGCTGGAGCTTGTTTTCAGAGCTTGTAATTCTTGTAAAATTCCTGATTTTGATCAGTTCCTACCTACTTTAGTTTAGCTTCACCTTCCCTCCAAGGTCTTTCCCTTGTGACTATTCCAGAGTCCCAGTTCTAACAGCTCTTGAGGAAACCAAGTGCTCAGTTTCCAAGGCAGCATAAATGATGCTACACATTGGGGCAGGGGGGCGAGTGTGCAGAAAAGAAGCTGTCACACAAAAATTATTACCAAGTTAATCAGAAACTGAGAGGTAAGGAAGGGCATTCAGCTCTATGTTAATTTAAAAGTCATGTTTCTATTTAACAGAGATCCACTACTGTTCCAAGAGTTATTGCACACAGTTCCTGCCAGTCTCAGCAGACTGGCAAAAATTTTCCATTTGTTAGGCTGAGAAAAACTGACGCAGGGAGCTAAAAGAATACTGCCTAAAAATGAAAGACAAGGCACTTGATCTCAAATCTGCTTAATACTTTGACAATCCAGTCACATTAAAAAAATTATTTTGTCTTTGCTTCACTACTGAGTACATGATAAACTTGCACAATAAATCGCTACCAGTAGAAACACCAGAAACAATTAGGAAAAAGACTTTTCAGATAAAGACTAAAAACATTTTTTTCTAATCTACTACCCTTAAAAACTTTTAATAAAAAAAAAAGAACATTTTTTTTTCTGCCTGAAAGAAACATTATTTCAGCTTATAAAGCTACTCTCCATCAGCTGTGCCACAGCAGTTCAAACCACCATAGAAATAACGTGGTCCTACCACAGTGCAGGTAAGGAGCAGAGTCCTGAAACACCACAACCTGTCTATTCATTGCACGCCCATACTTTTAAATGGGAGCAAGGCTTTTAAATGGATAATCTTCCTGTACAATGACTTAAAGGCCCACAGATTTCAGCAACTTCTAGCACTTGGTCCACAAAACCAAGCTCATTGAGGCTTAGCCCAACTTTAATCTCATCCCAGGTCTGGCCAACTCCATCACTAACAGCTCCCGTCAGGCCTACCTACTGGTGTAGTCTAGACCACGCTTTGGGAAGGAACACAACTAGATTTTCTGTCCAGCTTGTAGTCGGCATGCATCTCGTTATGATTCGTGTCTCGGCTAAAAACAAGGACAAACACACCCCATTAAAAAGAGGAGCTAGAGGGAGGGGGGTGGCCAGGCAGGCCCAGCTGCCACAGCAACACCGTGCCAGAGCTTCCCTGCTCACGCCACCTACCTGGATGTATTTCATGAGCTCCCGCACGTAGCGGTCCCTGTCCGAGGGGACATCGCAATGGGACTGCATGTACAGCACCGGGGCATAGCCCTTCCGCCGCCACGCGTCCTTTTCGGCCAGGGGCAGCGCCGGGCCCCGCAGGTACTCCGCGCCGGGCAGCCACTGCAGCGTGAGGGGATAGTCGGACTCCCGGCGGAAGGTGGCCGTGTAGTTGAAGAGCTGGATACCAGGCGGGTGAGAGAGGAGGTAGTTGTTCATGGGGGACTCCTCGTGGAAGAGCGCCCACGTCTGGTGGGACAGGCGGGGCAGCGGAGCCTCGTAGGCCCTGAAGTCCGTGCCGTAGAAGATGAGGGCCTTGGTGCGGCGGTGCCGGGCCACCCGCCGGCTGCGGGTGACGAGGCAGGAGCCGCGCGGGCAGTCGATCCGCTCCGTGTCGCCGGGGAAGTGGGGGAAGAGGCTCCCGCTCCACCACAGCAGGATGGGCAGCGCCTTGTTGCTCCGCGTGTCGTTGTTGCCGGGACCGCGGTATGAAGCGGCGGCGACGAAGGCCGCGCCCGGCGGGACGGCATCCTGAGTCCACCACTCCGCTCCACACGGCTCCTCAGCGCCTGCCGGCCTGGCCGCCTCCTTCTCCGCCCCTGGTCCCTCTGCCGCCAGCGTGGTGCCTGCGCCCCAGGCCAGCGCCATCGTCACCCAGAAACAAGCGGGCCCCCGCCGCGGAGCGCGGCCCACCCTGCCGCCTTCCATGCCCGCCACCCGGGGCCAGCCCCGCCGCCCCGGCCCAGGAAGAGGACACGAGGGCCCCGCCCCCGGGCGGCGCTCCGTCACGGGGGTCGCGCCCAACGGCCGGGCAATGCTGTGGGGTCCCGGGAGCGGGTGGAGAGGACGGGGAAGCGCCTTTCCCACCCCTACCTGCACTTGGTATCCTCAATACAACTTAAAAGGGTGGGGTGGTAGGGACAGCGAAACGTAGCACAGGTCGGCCAAGGCCACCGCAGCACTTCAGTATTGCTGCAGCTGATGTAAATCCTGCCTCTAACACACCTGCACCAGGCTGTGAGGACACCTCCATCAGCAGTACCCACAGCTGACAAGGAAAAACCCGAGCTAAAAGGGAGGCATTTAGATGGCGCAGCTTCTGCTGAAAACCATGAAGGAAGGGAACAGAAAACACATTTTAGTAACAGAAATTTTCGTCTTAAAAAATATCTACAGGTAGATTTAAAGCTCCCTCAAACCTGCTCTTCTGTACCTACCTGGAATAACTCATTTGGTTATATTCTGTAAATGGGAGTTTGGGCTACACTATAAAAATCCAACAGAGGTATGCTAGAACTACCACTCAATTTGAAGCTTTTAGCAATTCCATAACTAATTCCTTAAGAAATAACTTGATCCCAATCACAATACTTACAACTGGTAATTCATAATATACGACATTAGTTCGTATGGACACAAGCAAAGAAGTATTCTCTATCTGCATAAGGAACAGGTTAAAACATGGGAATCTTTTTTGCTTTTCTTTGACACATTAGTTCTTGACACTGCTCAGGCATGATCCAGAAGCACACCACAGTCAGTACAGAAAGACTACCACACCCCTATGCTATCCCCACCAGCTCCTTCACTTCTATCCTGACAGAATGCCAACAGACATGGGCTCTGCAAGGTCATTTCCACATACATCAGAAGGGGTGCTGCCACAAAAATACCCACAACACAATTTATGCCACATGATTAATATACAAGATCCACAAAGCCCATTATTATTGTTCCATAGCAGATTCTGGACTTAATGTACATTCTGTAGGAGAATAATCTCAAAAGTATTCTACAGCAATCTAAGTATTAGTGGATATTTAGCAATGATTGTCTTATGCTTTCCTACAGGTTGTTGTAAGGTTATCAGCACATTGTACAATACCAGTGTTCTAGGCTACAGTCAAGTTACACTGCCGGTTCATACTGAACTTTATTTTTGCAACTAGCACTATCCCCTTGGAAAACAAAAAGCAACCCCACCCAGCATCCCCAATATCAACTCTGAAATGGGCAGTCTAATTCTATGAAAAACTAAGACTGCAGAAGTCTTAAAGTTAACATTGTCACAAGGTAATACTTTCCAAAGTAAGCAAAAAAAAAATCCCAATCTGACTGAAGCTGTTAGAGAAAATGGAAATGTTTTTGCAAAATGAAAGTTCAGAAGGGGCAGTAAATTAAAAAATGTTCATCTAGGTAAAGTAACATTGAGATTTAACAGCACCTTTTGTTTCTTGACTCTTGTTGAATTTCTTATCACCGCTTACTGTGATTAAGGGGGAAAAAAAAAAAGACTGAATTTGGTCAGCAGAAGATTAGATTGTAAAGGATCAATCAGCTGCTTCAGCCTTTCCCACTTCCATCCTCCCGCAAAATACAGGGTTTGGAAAAATAAGCAGTGTTTATTTACTAACAATGACATAAAATACATCTTAATATATTTTTATTTCTTTACAAATTAAAAGATGCATTGGAAAAACAAGTGAAGAAAATGAAAGGTTCATTTATGATTTCATTTCCAACCCCCACATCCCCCAATATTAATACTAGAAATTAGTATTTGTGGAAGCCTGTGGTTGCTGTGCCTTCTATTCCTGGGAAGTTGTTTTTCCTCTCTGGTTAAAAATCCTCTTGATTTTTTGGTTGGAGGCAGTATGGGGAGTAAAAAGTCAGCCACATTCATACAAAAACACTGAAGGTTCTGTCAACTACATCTTGAGAAGAGTTTCTCCATTGCAATTTTCATATTCCCCTTTCTGTGTAGTGATGGGAGGGAAGACAAACTAGCAGCATTAGAAGAAAAACGGATTTATATACATGCTACAGGATACGGAACTAAAACCATAGCCAGATATTTTTCTGATCTTAACAAGGACTTTCCTCTGAAATATCAAGCCCTCTAATCCACCTCTGTTCTTCCTTCCACTTTTAGTGCTATTGGTACCTTAAACTCCTGGGTATTGTAAGAACACTTGTTAAGCGTTCAAGCTAAAATGTACAAGCCCCCTTTCAAAACCAAATAAACAAAGCCCTTAAAATTCTGAATTTGAGATACGCTTGCTCCCTCTTCACAGGAGTCTTCTCATCCACCCTTGCAGAATGGAGCAGCAGAGTGGCCAAAGTAGATGGATTAATCTGTCTTGAGGTATTTTAGTTTAACAAACAGGCTTATAAAAAAGGTTTTATGCAAGCTGATCAGTAGGTAGAATGGGGGGAGGATATAAACATCCAGTAATGAAACCCCTCACTATGGCCCAGATACTTTCAATAACCGAAATCAGGTACTTGCAATACCTACTACAGTACAGTCTAAATCTTAGTTTTTGTATCCCCTTCCTTGTATCCCAGGGTACAAAGCAGTCTCAAATTTGCAATCAGTATAAATCAAATTCCTGCTTGTTTGCTATGATTCACAATAATATGGTTGAAAATGGCTGCTTCCTTATCATCCAGTTCCTACACAGCCCAATATCAACTTGTTAAAAGTATTTTCTGCTTAAGGTTAAGAGGCTTTCGTTCCTACCACCATCTGGACAGACAGGGAAGTTCTGCAGGAGTGGCCATGGAACATGGATTGAGTAGGACATTACAGAGCCATGCAACAAGAAGGGAAGGATTCACCACACACACCAACAGGAAGCACCATCTCTACCCCTACACTGCTCAGAAGCTGTTGATTGTTGCTCACTGAACTACTACTTACTCCATTACACATCTGCAGAGCAACTTATAGTACAGGGAAGATTGTGGAAAGAAATTTGCCCTGCTTCCTCCTGGCTTTACCACTCATTTCCTTTCTCATTGATTTCTGGTTCAGCCCGCCACATGATACCTCTGCGCTCTGAGATGCCATATTTCCCTCTTAAGAGAAGACAAGATGTTTGGCTGCTTCAGCTCCCATTACTTGACCTGCCTCTTGTCCTCCCCACCTGCGCATCCTCTTCACACTTGGAGCATGCACACACGCCCATACAAACACACAGCAACTACCAGAAGTTTTGAAGAGTTATCGCTTTTTCACCCATGTTGAATCATGTACAGTGAACTGAAAAAAACTACATTCATTACAACAGGATTAGCGAGCATGGGGTAGGGGGGGTGAACTCCTGCCAACCACAGGAAACAATTTAGATAAAAGCAGAAGACCTGGTATCAAAAGCCTTTTTTTTTTTCTTTTTTTAGCCCTCACCAGGAAAATTTTTTATCTCTCATACAGGACTGGGAGAGGTTGAAAGGATTTCTGCTTATGCAATATGTATTAAAAATTATGGAATTGTACAGATTTCTATGTTGTCCTTTTTGATGGCGCTGGGCCTTCTGATCAGGTCATTAGTGGAGACTGAAATGTCACTGGTGAGCTCAGCACCACTCCCTCCTCTAGCTCAGTAGCTGCCGAATCTCCTTGTGCATGTGACATAGGAAGTCCACATAAGAAGCCCCCCCCGTTCAAGCTCTTGTCCTCCACTAGAAAGTGTTTGAACAGCATTTCCAGCTTATCTTCTTGCTTCACAATTATTAACTACGAAAAACAAAAGAACAAAAACAGCAGTGACTAGTTAGTAGAATTAATGTTCTTGGAAAAAACAGCAAAAAGCTAAATAGCTCAGTAATCCAAAGACAGATAATCAGTTACAGCAGATATGGTTTATGTGCTTTGACTTCCACAACTAAGCTGGGTTAAATCTCAACCCTTTCTACATAGAAGAAAAATAACACGTATATGGTTTGTGCAGTTGTACATTATAACAGGTATGAAAAAAACTAAGTTCAGAACTATGGTAAGCACAGAACTCCAGAACTGGTAACAATTATTTTTTTTCAGATCCTTGAAAACTCTGAATCACATTCATGAGATTAGGAAGAATAAATTCAATACTGCAGCATTACCAGGCATCACCTGCTCTGCTAAAGGGGAAGGGGATTTAAAGCTATGAACGGGGAACAGCATTTTCACCTTCATGTAGCGGGATCTCTGCATTTGAAGCATGTCAACAATGGATCGTACTTTCTTTGAAAAGGGGTTTTCCAAGACAGGCAGGGTACTCTAGAATGAAAGAGATCCAATCCCCATTAGTAACGCAAGGTAGAGCAACATTAAACAAAACTCAGCAGTTTTGGGCAATTTTGTCATATTACATAAGGGTAGAGATCTATCTGCTCCCACTAATATACAACCTCTTTGACCTCAACTAGTTAAAAAAAGAACACAACAGAATTATCTGTTCCATTTACATATGAACTGCTCTCCTCAGTGGAAATGTGGCTTGTCAAATAAAGCTAGGCAAAGAATGCCCGACATGCCCACTTTTCCACTAGTTTCACATACCTGTGCTTCTCTTGTTCCTAAGTATGAAAAATGTAACACTGTTTTCTCAACTTGCTTTCTCATTGTTTTAAGTTTTAGGTGACTATCACAGATGCTAGCTCACACACTGCCATCCAGCTCACCAAGGCGTTGCTAATGTGGCTGAAGGATGACACTCCAAAGAGGTTCTGGAGCAGGCCTTGCTGCACGTTGACTCCCACCCACACAAAGATGTTCAGCCCATTCTCCAGCAGGTATATGTCACCCTTGGAGAGACGTTCCTCTGAGTTCCGGATTGCTGCTGGCAAGGAGTCACTGTCGACATCTGCTTTGGTCTGTTTTAGAGTGAAATAAAAAATAAAATTCAAAAATTCAAGAGCATCTTATGAAGTCCTGAAAATTTCTGCCACTAAGACCCCAATAGTTTTCTCATTTCTAGGACCCATAAGACTGCAATAGCTGCAACTGAAGTATCATCTTCCTTAGCTTAGTTTTCTTACTGAATGTGACAGAAGCAGATCAGAGACTCTTGGTCTGCAAAAGAGCACACAAGGCTTCTGTGAAATTACCTTATAGTTACGATATTGTCTCCTGGAGTAGGAATGTAATTAGTTGTTAGTATTATTGCAGCAACTATGGTACTGAAAAGTCAAAATAATACGTGGAGTTGCCCTGCAATGATGAAAATTACTACAAAAAGTTACAAGAAGCTTTAGGACTTCTGAAAGACTATGAAAGGGTTAAAAGTGTCATCTTTGCCACTAGTCATATGCTCACAGCTCAGGAAAAAAATCCACCAGCAAATTCACAAGATGCAGTAATGCATCTATCACTGAGTGGAATTAAGTGAAGTATCCCACCAGATGGCAGATCCCAAATCCTTCTCAAATCACTTGCCCTTGCTAAACTGCAAATGCCAGTCCTTACGAAACACCAAGACAGCAACAAGTCTCAAGTGGTAAGAATATCCTGAATTACTCACCAGGGGCAAAAGCCTGGGATAAAAGAAAACATTTGTTTCTGCCACATCCATGGATGTGACTAGCTGACGAATGTAGGCACGGTCATCCGTTGTGACCTCTGGACCAGGCTGAAGGACATCACTCTTCAACACACAATTCAAGTACACAGGAAGCAGCTTCATGCATTCAGGGAGGATCAGCTACAAATCAAAAGCAAACACAAGTTGATCAGCTGTCTTGCTGTGTAAGCAAAACGAAACTTGCATGAACCAAAGCAGTACGGTAAAGCTGTGAGGAGTGAAAGCCGAAGGTGTAATTATATTGTGAACTTGCAAAAGTAAGAGAAAACTTTTCCCTGGAGCAAACAGTGCTTCCTGGGCTCCAGACAGATATCCAAGAAGCCATGCTCAACTGTAGTTCTGCTTTCAGTCTCTTTACTCCAAGTCTCCTCTTCACAAATTTCTGCCGAGTGAAGCAATTGACTTTTTGAGTAGGTTAAGTAGGAAGAAGCTCTCATCACTTTTAATACACAGCCTGTGATTCAAGTGAAAGCATTGGAGCTTACCTGGCCAGCAGAAGAGGGACTAGCACAGTTCTTTCGATAGCAAGCTAGGATCTGGGCACACTGGCTGATCAGTGCATCTCGTACAGCCTTTACTGGACTACTCAGAACTCCACGATACGCTGCACAGAAAGAGGAAAGAGATGGGCAGCTATCAGGTGATTCCTCAAGAACAGCAAAAAACCAAACGCTACTTTCACAAAGCAAATCTAAACAACTATTGTCTTTATTTAATGGACTGGAAATAGACCATTTCTTACATTTTAATGGCCATAAACGTACACATATCTAAATCTCTGCTGGATTTGTAGGCTTGTACTGCAAACTAGGAAGGGTAAATAGGGTACAATGCATTAAAGTAGCCTGGAGAAGAGGAGACTCAGGGGGGACCTTATCACTCTCTTCAACTACCTGAAGGGAGGTTGTAGTCAGGTGGGGGTCAGGCTCTTCTCCCAGGCAACTAGTGACAAGACAAGAGGGCACAGCCTGAAGCTGTACCAGGGGAGGTTTAGGTTGGATATTAGGAAGTACTTCCTCACGGAGAGGGTGATTAAACAGTGGAATGGACTCCCCAGGGAAGTGGTGGAGGCACCATCCTTGGATGTGTTCAAGGAAAGGCTGGATGTGGCACTTAGTGCCATGGTCTAGCTGATGTGGTGGTGTTAGGTCATAGGCTGGACTTGATGATCTTAAAGGTCTTTTCCAGCCTTGGTGATTCTGTGAAACTATGATATGTAACCCAGATCTATAAGCAAAGGCTGCCATTTCCTATTTCCAGAGAAAAATTCTCAGTTAAAGAATTAAACCAGTCCAAAAATAAATACAAAGATGAATTCAAGACAACTGTCAATACAAACCTCTATCAAAATAATTAAACAAGAATTTGTATGAAGGATGAGCCTATACTCTGTATCTGTACCTCTTGTCCTAAGCAACAATACTATCATCACAGCTTTGTGCTCCTTCCCATAAATGACTGAAGTAGCAAGATTGCCACCTGACATTTGATGCAAGGAGCATAGACAGGTGTGACTGCATGACAACAGGCATTTTAACAGCAGTTAAAGGTTGCAATTCTTGTTACCTTATTTACCCTTACCATATTTAGCCAAGTAATTGATGAGTGTGTCTGTCTCACAGTTTCGATAGAGGTCAGCAAGCTGTGTGCAACAGTTTAAGGAGAGGTTGTGAATGCGGAGTCGTCGCTGTCCTGCACAACTGGTATACAGCAGAGCACACTGCAGGAGACAAAGATTCCGGGATATAGAAAAATGAGGCCTAATACAAGAAAGGAAGGGTCTGAAAATACTTCAGTAAGAACAAGGATTTGGATGCCTAAAGAAGTAAGATAATTATATAAGAGACTCACATGATAAACCAAAAGTATATGCTAAGAATAAATGAAAGATAACAAGCAGCAATATGAAGAGTTTGTATTAAGGGAACTGGTCTTGGAAAACAGTAGTTTGAAGCAGTCTAGGTCATCCTGAGAACAAATATGCTGAAAGGTTAAGGGTATAGTAAGGGACAGAGAGAAAGAGCAAGCAGTTCCTTGAAGGAGCATCTAATAATTTCAGTTCAGAGTGAACCTTGTCCTCTTCTGCAACTGGCACTCTCCCCAGTTGAGATTTGGTTCCAACTTGACACAGTTTCTTGACAACTCTTAACTGTCAACTCACTTTTTTCTCCTGGAAAGCCTCCCCCCTCACCTGAAGGAGTGCACCACTGTCTTCACTCAGTTTGTCATCGTGCTTGAATTCCACTGTGATTGTTTTATCACAGTCCAAACCTGCCATCTCTACATCAGTTGTGTTGCTCATATAGAAAGCTCCAAGAAAGTCAGTTGCTCGAATACCTAAAAAAGAAAAAACCCAACATGAACCACAGTTTTCAACAGAATAACAAGACAGTGATTCTTTGGAGCCCTGAAAATCCTGACATCAGTGACACTAAGTTATCTTGACAGATTTCAGCAGGGATCTTTGATCAATCTTGACAAAAGTCTTAGAATTTCAAAGCTTTAGAATTTCAAAGCTTTAGCAGAGCTTTTAGTATAGCCTAGTCTTCAGATATTTTAAAATAGGGAAAAATCTGTTGCTTCCCATACTACATGCTTGAAGTGGTCAATTTATTAAGACACCTCATGCTATCACCCACCTGTGCTTGTGCGCACTCTCATTACAGCATCAAATCCCACTTCTTTCTGGACATCTCTTCTCAAGTCATTCAGGAACCTATCCTGGTCTGTTTCCAGCTAGAACACAAGAAATAATTCAAGTTTCATAATCCCATAAATCAGAGCTGCTCCATAAACCATAAAGTAATTTAAAATCAGATCCTATCTCCTGCAGTCTTACTCTAGAAAATCAGCCATCATACAGGGCGCAGTGCCCTGCTAATAAAATACTGTGCTGAAAGGTAACAGGATAGCTTTTCTTGTTGTTGCTACTGTTATTAATAGTTTGTGTAAAGACAAAAAGCTAACAACATTTTGGTGAAAATCTTGACATCAAAGTGGCAAATTATTTCCCAAAAAGTACTTGTTCACTATGGTTCACACTATGAAAAAGAACTGTTAACTGATCAATAATTCTTATTTAGATCAAATACCAGTCTGAGTCAGTGTCACTCTTACCTGGAAATACGCATACTTATAAATCGAGCCTCCTGTCTGGTAAGTTACTACACCCAGTGTTGCCACATCTAAATACTGGTTTGGAAAAAGGAAAAGATCCACACAGCAGCCCTGGGCCACACAGTCCTTGACCAAGTTGTTGTAAAAGCTTGTCTGTGGTTGAAACAAAGTCTAAGAAAGGAAGTCAGAGATGAGATCAGAAGTTTGTGGTAAGGAAAGGAAAATGAGATCCAGTTTATAATCCTAGTCAATACACTTTCATAGTTGAAGTCTCTCTTCAAGTAAATTAGAATCATATAAATTCTTCCTGACCCTGCTTTTGAAGAACTGCTGGAATATTACAAAAAATACTACATATCTTGCTTTAGCTTTAAGTTCAGCACATTTATTTTAATCCAGCTATGGTATTTAACCCTGTATAAGAATCTACACCTCTCTCTTCCTGTTCTCATCCCAGACCTGTCCTTATGTCAAATCTACACAGCTCTGCTCGTGAACAAAAGAGAAAAGTGCAATGTTAAAAGGTATTATCTGAGACAGTTACAGTATGTGCTACCCTTGAAAGTTTTTTAACGTTGTTTCAGAGTTCTTTTATCCCATAGAGTATAATATAGACCCGTTATGTAAGCATCATGCAAGTCATTATTACCTTCTCCTTATCTGTGTTGATCAGTTTCCTATCATCCCTGTTCTTTAACTTCCCTGGTGCCTCTGCAATGGGCAGAGAGGTGTGGAAAATGAAGAGCTTGCCAGCACACTCGGCTGCCTGAAGGAAAGCAAGTGCAATAGCACAGGTTAGAAATAATTTCTAAAAATTTTAAGAGAAACAAGAACAACCATTCAAGCATCCCCATTATTTCACTTCTTTATGTCAGGCAGGCTCTCTATCAGACACGCAGGTTCAGTGATCACTTGGTTCCTTCAGTGATATGCAACACAGGGAGCACAGCTTATTGGTCAGTTACAGAAAAGCAAGTTTCAGTTCTACTGGGCCTGTGCTAGTTCCACGGCAAGGAGAAAAGGACTGGCTCCATGGAGACACAGACCAGTAAGCAGGACTCAGCTACAAAAGGTTTTATGCAAACATTAACATCTTTGATTTGCAGGTACTGAGTTTGTGGAAAAGAGTCACAGAAATGGCAAAGGATTTTGTAATCTGAGCTTCAAGAGATCATTCATTTTAAAACAATAACCAATGTCAACACTAGCCAATGTTTAGTAGGTTATTTTCTCTGACACATGCAGTATGTAAACAATCAATTAGTAATTTATATTATTTCTTGATTGAACAATTGTAATGAAAACTGAGTTTAAGAGAGACTTCTAAGGACTTAAGATGACAGACAAATAGAGCTATATGAACAGTTTTGGATGGAATCATACAGGCAATCAATGCAATCAGTATATACAAGCAGGAGTTATATCATGCATGTAATTATCTGGATGAAGTACTGGAATGGAAGAACTTTAGGGAAGGTTTACTTGGTTAGCATGTTGTTGTAGGCAATTTCAACAGATTGCATTCCCTCCTTTTATTTAAGATTATACCAGAACTTCAAGCACAGGATTATAAAGCCACCACATTACAGAACTCCTCAATGAGATATGACAGACTTCAGCACTCGGTTTTAATGTTGGAGGATCTTTTTCTTTTTTTTTTTGTAGGTTCTGTAAACTGTTCAAAGCAAAACCCAGCAAGGTAACAGAGTAAGACATGTCTTGTACTTTGAGAAAAAAGTATTTTAAAAAAAATGGGTAGAGAACAGATAGCGAGCTACATAGAACCGGAGGTACGTGCACTTGAAGAATGAGCCAAGTACTCCCTGCATGTAGCACATTGACCACAAGGAGACTTAGAATAAGCTTTGGAACAGTCTTAGTGTGTGTTAGCAGAATATGGACTTCAGAGTACTCAGACGGAAAACAATTTGCTCTCACAATGCATTTACTAACCTTCAGAGCCTCCAGCCCTGCTTGAATCACAGGTGCAAAAACAGTTTCCGTTTCTCTTGTGTCTGCAAACATTTCTGGAATCTGATCCAGCAAACTAGCAAAGAACAAGAAAAAGGAGGAATTCAAGATTCCATTTAATTGGCAAAGCCATACAGTTGATGACCTATAAGACTAAGATGGTTTAAACAGAAGTCCCTAAGGTGTCTGTAAATTTGCATAATTTTTACAGTATTTAGCATCTCATAATTTATCTGTGAAAAAAAAATGCTTTGTCATTCTCCAATGGTTTCTCTCATCCATATCCTCACTGTTTGCTCAATAGCCTCAACTGATGCCTACTCCAATAGCTCTTCTGTATTCCTGCTCTTTTAATATGTTTCAATATACATTAGTAAGTAAACTCTTAGGAAAGACTAGTGGCATCTGGCCTCTGTTTGCCAAGCATTCTGTGTACTAATCAAAGATTAATAGGTTTAATCCAAAGTTTTATATTTATGTTTGTTAATGCACTACAAAACAGGCAAGACATTTTCTTTAAAAACATGCAGTTGCCAGGTCTAGTTCCCTAAACATAGTTAGCTACACACGATACTTTCATTACAGTTCAAGTATCATGTTAATTATTTTGCCAAAACTTTGCTAATTTCTCTTCTAGATTTCATGTTTTTTATGCCACTCATTCAATTTTCTCCACGGAATCAAAATTAGACAACACTGTTCTCTCAGTTCAGTTATTTAGGCAGTTGCCTTAAAGACAGTGATTCAGTATTTTTAATGACTTTCAATCTGCGTCACTCTAATTGTGTTTTGTTTTGTTCTTTCCTAGAGATATCCTTCTATACTAAATCCCTGTATATGTATCTTCTGCCAAGCTGGACTACAAGCCAAATACAAACTTATCCCATGAATTTTCCTATCCTACTTTGCCAGCCTAATCCAGAAGGGTATAGGAAGTTAAAATACATGGAGTGACTTCTCGGTGAATAACATGACAAACAAGCATGCAACACTTGAATGTACGAAACAAGAAGTTTACTACACACGTAAATAAATTTCCATTACCTGGCAATAACTGTCCTGGACTCATTCACATTCACCAGAAAACCATCAAGGAGTGGCACAAACATATCTGCCACATCTGAGACAACCATCATTTGTGGTTGTGCCAGTGAGCTCTTCACATTATAGAAGTGTAACACTTTGTTGTAGGTGACAAAGCCTACTCGAATGGCTGATTCTTCCATGTTGCCTTCCCTGTAAGAGATATACTTGCCTTCACATCTAAGGAGACAGTGAAATCATGACACATAACCCATCAAAATAAGGTATAATGGAAAAATACAAGAAAGGAAAAATTATTTTCACCTAGAAAGTTAATCAGAAAGATGTTCTGCTTGGCCTTTTCCTGAAGAAAATCTTGATAGGATTATAAATTTTTTTAATTTCTAGCTTTTTTGAAAGGCAAAAAGTGACAGTTTCCCCCATTTTGACTGGCTACAGTAGTACAAAATATACCTACCTAGGCAGGTAATCTAGAAGTGACTTTAATTCTTCACATATTAGCCTCACTAAGCCACTCTTCACAGCATTGTAAGACACATCAATCATGAAAATGAAAGCAGGTGGACTGGGAAACTTGTTATTCTGTGGAAGAGAGGGAGGAAGTCACATTATGGTCATGTAATGCAGCCCACACAACAGCTCTGTAACACAGACAGATGAATGCTGGTCAAAACTCCATAGCTTTCATGTACTTTTCTACTCATAAGCAGTATTTCTTTCTCCAAATCATTCCCCCATCCCTGTCCAATTAACAAACATGTAAGCACACTGTGCTTGAAATGGACTAGTATTACATGCCCTAGGTTGATTTTGCCATTGCTCAGTGAAGAACAGGCTAGTTCTAACTAAATCATCCACTTACAAAACACAGCAATAAACACATACTATTGTACCTTGCAGTAGTCAACTGTTGCTAGAAACTCGTAAGACCCCAGAGATAACTCAGGTCGGTCATAGAAGTCTACTCGCTTTCCAGTATGATCCAAATGCTGGAAGTAGTGAGGTGGTACTGGAGAAGGAAAAAATACTGAATTCAGTAACACTGACTAGAGAGCTAACATGACAACAGCTGTTTCAAATAAAACTCCAGGAAAGCTAGCTAGCACTCTGTGCTATCATACAAATATTACTAAAAATATGAACACAATTTAAGAAGCATCATTAAAGCCAAGAAATACAAACTGCTTCCAGTTTGCCTTATGCACCAGGTGGCACATTTTATAGTCACTGTTGTACTTCTCTTGAATCTGTTCCATTCTCATTTTAAGTTTCACATCAGAAACGTTACTACAACATACTCTTAGGATTCTTCTGATGGATTTAGTCCAAAAGAATAATACAACAATCTTGTATAAGTAGTAACAAATGACTTGCAATAGAGTTTGAGGGAAACTACAGGCTATAACATTGCTGACTCAATTCAGACTTACTAGAAGACAGAGCTCCTTATTTTGCCATATGAGTTACCTTTTACATTCCCTTCCCATGCTGCATGAGTAAAGCCTTCTAGGCACTCTCGGCTGCAGAGACTGCCATAATTCTTTTGTCAGAATAGACAGGGTACTTCCTATAGTGGACTGTAAAGCATTAAGAAGGAAGACTCGGAAGTGTAACCACATGTCCAGCGTCTAGTACTTTTGTGCTAGTACTAGGCATCAGAAAGTAAAATGGAAGTTAAGCTAAGTTTTTGCCTACAAAAGTCAGCTGCAGAAACGAAGAAAGCATTTCTCTTGTGCCCCAAAAACTACATGACAGTCCCTCCTTTCAAAAGAAAAAGTGATATCATGAAGACTACATATATCAGCATCTATCACTTCTCTCCCAAGTACTCAATCCAGTATGAGCTAATTACCCGAGTGTTTTTGCAGAGAAAACAGAAATTGTTCTCAAATATTAGGTACAACTATGCTATATTTTCACAGCATTGCTTCTATCAGCACTCTCTGAGCATCCCTCCCTTTTCTGCCCCTGCTAAGTACAGGTACAGCCATTCATACAGCTGCTGAGCGAGCAGAGACAGGGAATGCATGCAGGCTGAAAACCTGACAAAATAGGTTTTTTAAAGTTGTCCATTTTAACCCATCAGCTTCCCATTTTTGTTTGTACAAACAGTTGTACAGCATAACTGATAAGAACAAACAGTTCATTAAAAGCCATCAGTGCTACCAAAGGGAACAGTCAATCACCATCATAGGGTTTGTTGTACCTCGCATTCCACTATGCCTTCAAAACAAATCAATGGATGTCAAGCTATAAGCAGCACTTAATTACTTCTGCTTAAAAGGAAGCATGTCTTATGTTAATTAGAAGAGCAACTAAGATTAACTGGCATATATTGAACACTTTCAGCTCTAGCAGATTTAGCTGCAATTTCATCTCTAAGCAGTGTTTAATCAGGCTTTGTGAGAAAAAAAAAATCCTAACTCATGCTACTGACTAGATGTACATCTCAATCTGTCATAGCAAAATCTAAGTTTGAAATACCTTAAGAAAATACTGAAAGTTTTCAAGCCACCATGCATTATGCTAAAAGTACTTCATGTTCAAAAAAATGGTATAATGCTGCAATGCATAAGCACCTACTTAATTTGAACATAATTTCGAAATTGAGCACTGCAATGTTTTATAATGAATTTTTTTGCAAGGCTAAACACACATTACAGTATACATTATAAATGATCATAATGTGATAAAGATTTATCTGCTTGCATCTTGTTCACAGATCATGCCAATAAAGCCTAGACACTAATTTCCAGAAGAAAGCTTACCCTCAGTGACACAGCTACAGAAACAACATTGGAACCTTCTTCCACCCTCAATGAATTGCATAAATGGGCACATGTAAGCCTTGCACCTATTACATCGCACTGGACCAGATTCTCCATGGTCTACCAAATAAGGAAGATTCTGTGGAAGCAGAGGAAAAAAATTAAATGAAAGGTCACATGGTGAGAAAGAAGTAACCACACACGTTGCAAAGCTTAGAACTATCTCCTTGTACATTGCATAGAATTTAGCATTTAGGCAGCTGTGGAAGAGAGTGCAGGAGGTGGGGGATGCCTGAACAGGTATTTCGTAAATGCTTTTCAGCTCAAGCTCTAGCACAGCAATTCTTTGTGGGCTGCTGTCCTTAATGGGCTATCCCACTTAAACACAAACAAGTACTTCTGCATGGTGCTGCACTACCTTATATAGCAGCTTGCTTAAGGAACATAAGCCTTAGCAGGAGCACCACACTGCAGGTCACAGAGGTGTGCCAAGTGAATACAAAAGACCGAAGCCATGCAAAGAATGGCTGTGATAACCTCATTGGTTTGAGCGTCCAATTTGCATTTCACCACAGGTTGGGTGTTCGAAAAGCAACTCTTCATATTTTTTCCTTGTAAAAAGTAAACTTTTTTACAAAACAGAAGCCAGTCATTGCATTCCATATATTCAAGACCATAGAGTATCCAGACTATCTTAAAAAATTTCAGCTGACAAGACTTTTTTGAAGTCCACCACAAAATACATATTACACATATTGTTAAGTTCTGTTTGTCTTGACTTCATTGTATAGAAAGTCCTCAAAACTGTTACAGTGATGTCATTTTCTAACTATTACTGATAATATTCTTTTTGCAATCAAACTAGACTAAGATTCTTGGCAACTTCTACAGCTTCTCAACCTAAGAACAAACAGGAAACACTTAAAGAAGACAGAACTTGCGCAAGCTGCATTCATAGTTCAAAGCATCTTTCAAAACTAAGAATCTAGCTCAAAAGAAAGTTTAATTAGCTAACCTTTAAGTTTTCTGACACTAAACGTGTCCAGTCTTAATTTTCCCAGTCACCCTAAACCTCTGATCATGTTTAAGAGATGAGAAATTAATTTCACAGGAATTGGGCAAATGCTCCAGTCACTTTCTTCTTCTTCATGCCACAGATGTGTCACACCTCTCATTCAACCCCACTGATAATTTATTAACAATAACATAGTTTTGCAGCCACCATTTCTCAGCTCCTATCTCCCAGATTGACATCCTCAGATGTCAAATTTCAAAATTTCAAGTTTTCTGACTACCAGGCCATGTTGGTATCATACTTCCACACAGTAAGCTTTTTCCTCAGACTCTCCCGCAACAACATGCGTCCAAACAAACCACAAAGGTGCTATAAACATGCAATGCTATGCATAACTTGTCACTAAACACTCAGCCCCAGAAGGCAGAGAGATGCTTCTTTCTGAAGTCTCAGGCTTTGCTTTCTGAACTGTGCTTTAACATAGCAGAAAGGTCGTGTTATCTGGCAACTAGGCGCTGAATTTTTATATATTCTGAATTTATCTGAATGCAGTACTTTCATGAGACACCTATCCTCTCACTACTGATATGTTAATCTTTAGTTCTATTTACAGTCCTTTTGCACTGAACAGCTAAGCCTTCATCTGTTGGATGGGACCCTGCACAAGGACTTTGCCCTTGCTATAAAGCACTTCCCAATGCTAGAAGCTGATCGGTTTCAGGGCAATTTTCCATTCCTAGACATGTTTTTTCTGGATATCACAAGTGTTTGTTCAAAGCATAAACACACCAGGAGACCTAACAACTAGTTATTTGTAAACCTTCTCTAAAAATGTGTAGCTCCACAAGCCTCCAGGTTTCTCAAATAAGACCACATTCTCCTACCGGACTAGAAGATCTTTCAAGGTCCCTTCCAACCCCTAACATAGTGATTCTGTGATTGTGCTCCTTTTAAACTCCAGCCACAGCACAGCAACACAGGAATTAACTTCGTAACTCAGTTTTATCACAAACCACTTTTCAAAACCCAAACCATAGTTTAGGAACATTAATGAAATGCAACAGGATAAAACCACCCTTGAAAGTCCAGAGGGTATTCCTTTCCTCAGCAGATGGTAAAGCTAACAGGGCACAGAATACTGCAAACAGATGCTTTTGAATGTAATGAGTATATTTGTCTTTATGTCACTGCTACAAGCAGGCTAACGTTACATAGTAGCCAGAGTATTTAGAGTATTTTATCAAATTCCTAGCTCTGTAATATTCTCAAAGCTTTCATGTTCTCAGTAATCAGACAGTGCATAACAGGCCAGCTAGCCACACATTACACCTAGAAGGAAGGAAGCGCTGCACAGGGCAAGGGTAGAAATACAAGTGCAGCTCAGCAGTGCCCAGTACTCAGTCCTGTGCTGTCATCCCACACAATGCTGTGCATGTACATCCATATTAGAGACCTAAACCAGTGCTGCTTGATACATTCTCATGGAATTGCACAACTCAACATCCTAGGAAATAATTAACATCAGTGATTAGTAACTATTTAAATACTTTAGGCCAAGAAAGAAATTGAGATCAACTGGAGGTGTGTGCATTTGTGACCATCCTAGTATTTTGGTTACTTGATCATAGTGCTTGACAGAGTAAAAAACCTGAGAGTATCACAGCGCTCAAATATGAAATGTTTTGAACACAGTGCATATGTAACTCTGCATACAGTTCTCACCTCCTCTGGGGGTAAAGTAGCCAGTGGTTTTATGACAGCAGCTAGAGGAACTTGGGACTGTTTGGCCATATCTGAAGTGCAGGGAATATTGTAAGATGTGCATCTTATGTAGCGGGGGCTTGCATTACCTGGGGAACAAAGGAGAAATCACTGCAAATTTCAGTGCAAGGTAAGTTTATATTCAAGAATAGAAACAAAGATAACTTCAGTTGTGTTGTTAAGCCAGAGAGACTTTGAGTTTATCTAAAAAAATAAAAATATTATATCTATGCTAAATTGAATTGTAATACCTCTTTATGATTAACTACATATAATAGAAGTCCTTAATTTAAAACAAATTAACTTGATTCCACATCAACTTAAACCTCCAAAAAGGGGTTCCTGTTTCACTCTTTGCAGACTAAAATGTATTATAGGCAGAAAACTCAACTCAAACATTTCTACTGTTCGATTTTGTAATTTTGGCTGAAGAGTAAAACACCTGATTGTAGAATCAGATTCTGAAGTTTTAAAGAGAGATTTAAATCTCCAAGAACACATGGGAAATTAGAAGATGAAATAATTTCTCAACAAAGCCCATGGACCAACTGACATCCCACTTGATTTACCAAAATACAGTTCCCAGTCCAATTAAAATGATATCGCTAGTAAATTTCAGTTCTTAACTGCTGCTCATATAGCTCTACAGAAGCTCTACATTTGCTGCTTTCTGATATTCCTGCTATTGCTGGTGTCAGGTACCTGCCTTGAAAAACATTTCTTACTTGCAAATTGATTACTAGCTACCAAACAATCATGAGGATCTAAATTGACACCAAATCAACAAAGGACTTGAAACTAAGCTTCTGTTGGTAAAACACACATCCCTAACCACTGAAATAATTCCTCAAACTTTTCCTTTAAAGACACAGACTGTTCTGTCACTGATTCTTTGGGGTTTGTGTTTTGCTTATTTGTTTAGGAAAAGAAAAATATTTTACCTTGATCCTTGACCAAGAAATTTGTAGTAACAAGAGGTGGGACCTGCCCTCTTGCTCCAGTGACAAATGGTTCTGACCCACGGTTACTTCTGTCATCTTCAATCACTTGAATCTGTGATGGACAACACCACATTAATATTTGGAGGCTTGGTTTCAAAGTACTGTAAAATACAAAACTTCTATTTCTAAGGTAATGAAAAGGCAACCTGAGGCAAACATTATGCAAGTAAGTTTTGTAAAGCAGTCACCTCTCAGTTTTATTTTGAACAGTACTTGATGACTAACAATAAAACACAAGATGCAAGTAATATTTTTCTCCAAGTATTTTTAGTAGCTTATTTTGTGCTTTAAAGCCTGACCTAAACCCATAAAAGCCAAACACAGATCAAGTAGGAAATTTTTTTGTAATATATCCCTGTATACTGGTCCTAGCCACATTAAAATTAGAAGCTTCTTTAAGCTTCAGGCTGAAGTTGCACAGATAACCTGGCTTTTCCTTTCTGTTATATTCCCATTTTTTTCATAGTATACATTTATTTCTAACCACTGTAACTCTGACCTAAAGACAGATGCTTGCAAGCTCAGGTGCAAGTCTTCATTACTCCATGGTGCTCAAGAGTTTGTGAATTCTGGGTATGTAGAAAGTGAAGTTTCAATAGACTTGCCAATGAAGCAAGCTTAATAAATTTCAAAGCCAGTAAAATTCTTAAATATCTTAGTATTCCAAATTCTTCATTAATGCAAATATGCTTAAGATAATGAATTGCATCAAACAGTTCTCCTTGACTAAAATACCCACTGATCTTTGCAGATAAACAGAAAATTGTAGTTATACATAGTTTCAAGTACATTTTCATACTGGTGCCTGAATTAAAGCATTAAAGCTAACAATCATCCTTCTGACATTATTTTGCCACCAAAAACATATGCCTTTGCTTAGTGTAAACTGTGAAATGTTGAAGTTTCTGTGGCTGAACTTGTATCCTCACTAAAGATTCCAAGTTGCCAGCAGAATGACTCCCATAGCATCAGATGGGGACTACTCTAGGATAAATCTAGTCCCATTTCAAAAGCCCACAGACTGACTGACGTTGGTGATCTCACTGCTGGTACTGTGTTTCGGGACAACAGTACCTGTTATACAACCAACTCTGACTAAACAAGGAAGAAGTGTTCTGAGGGTAATATAAGTCAAACTTTTTTTTTTATTCCAATCCAAAAGGTAGCTGCTTTTTTATTTCTTTAGGTAAGATTCTCTACACATAAACACTAAAGTTACCCATTCAAACTGTAATGGTTATGTGTGAGCACAGACAATGAGAGAATGTTTATAGCTCCCCATGTCTCATGTTAATCTACAAGAAGATTTACATCAGGAATTAACATAAAACCAAAACAGTTCATCTGCAATTTTAGAACTTCAGAGCATTAGCCCAGTACTGGTATATCAACAAGAACAGTAATCAAATTCTGCTCAAAACTGGCAGAAAACACTGCTACAAATGCTCATGCTGTGTGTATGTAAACATGAGACACACTGTATGGGCCATTATACTAATGGCTTACAATGAAAATGCCAGTTTGAATCTGATAAAGGAGATATTCTAAAGATCAGACAAAGTGAAGGGGAGACATTCTTCATGATCTGTTTCTGAAACAGTCTGCTTTCTATTGCCTCACCATTCATCACAGAAGAGAACATTTTAACAACCTCTTGTGGTGTAATGTTACTCATTTTGATAAGGCAAGAAGACGACAGCAAGGAAAGGATAAAGGATTACTGATGAAGGGTTAGTGAGATGTCAGGCATGCACAGATCATCACCAACACACAGACTACAATCGACATATATACAGCACTTACTGGACTAGGAATTGCATCTGGGTCTATTCTGTGCCTGGGTTTCTGCTGGGGTGGCAGCTCATTAAGTTGCTTTTTTAAAATAAAAAGAGTGCCACAAATAAAAAAAAAAAGAAAAAAGGAAAAGAAAAAGAAAAGAGAATAATAAACCAAAAAGTAACAGTGTTACTTCTCTCTACCCAAAACTGTAGCACTGGAATTAGATACATTTGGACACTGGTTCATGCAACAGGAAACATCAGCTTGTGCAGCATACATGATCCCAAGACAAGCTTTGCCAAGATATTGGGCTTGGGCCCTGAACAAACTGCTAACACAGGTGGTGGCTCACGTGCTCATTTTGGTTAGAAATTGGGGATTTATGCTTTAAGAACATGCTAAAATGAAGGCAACTAACACAAGCCATTTGAGATCTCATTTAGTGGAAGAGAAGCAAACAAGCAGTTAAATACTTTTTACAGTCTACAAAAACAATACGGTCATAAACTTCACATAAACCTAGAGTCTTAGCAGATAATATTTTTGAATAGCAATAACTTCTGAACAGCACCAGTTCAGATCTACGATGTAACTCAAGATTAAGTTATTTTTATAGTTTTGAAGTAAACTGATTGTAAGCACTGCCCTAGAAAGGTGTTCTATTATCAAATGACTGTGGCCTTCTGAGACAATGCCAGAAGAGCAGCAGCAGAAGGAACAGCACAGTAGACTAGCAGTAATAATACTGCCAGGCTTAATATTACATGTCACTGCTTGTCCTTTCTCAGAACCTCCATTCTGAAAAATAATCCAAATTGGAGAAATGGTCCATATTTGACTAAAGCAGTGTCATGACTTAATGACCCAAAAACCCACTAACCAGCTTTTTGATAGATTATAGGAAAAGGGAGAGGAAAAGCACTACAATCGTCTCCTGTTAACCATACTTTGAATGTGGATCATACAGTTCATAGACTGTCACCTCAAAATCTGAAATTAGTTCACCTTGGAAAGTTACTAAGCAAGAATCCAGAAATGGAGAAACAAGCTTAATCAAAGGCCTCAAGAATTCTCAAAGCATAACACAGTACAGAAGAAGACTTGAGGAATTAGAGCATTGATTTGCATATGCAGTGCCTTTCTTTAGCGACCAAGAAAAATACTGCTTCTGGGCTTATTCATAACAAAAGATTGAAGCTGGATAAATGAGAGAAAAGTAAGCAGGAAAACAGACTGATGTTCTTTGGAAAAAGAAACCTGTTTTCAGATTCGATCTTCGTCAGTTCTGTTTTATGTAAAGACATTGTGGAAGAATTCACATTGGTAACAACAAAGTAAGCTTACAGGGCTAGGAATGGAATCCGGATCCAAGCGTTTTGGTGGAGGTGGTGGCCCGGGTTGACTTCCATAATTTGGTGCTCCTGGATAGGCTCCTCCATAGTTTGGTTGGGGACCTCTCACCTGCCCAAAGGAACCTTACAAGAAAGGGACAGCAAAATCAAACAACGGTTAATAGCAGGCATTTCCTCATTAGGCACTTCCCACTTTTTCTGTCATCATCAAAAAACAAGAAAAAGAAAGTCATGTGCTTTTCAGTTAATTAGGATTAAACTCATTTATCACAGTGTTTCAGCTTAGACCTGTACATCTCTATCAATGATCCAATAAACTGATAGAGTCATCCTTAAAACCATACTTAAGAAACATGGGGTTTTAGACTAACACAACTATTTTTAGAGTAGTATGATTACAGTACATATTAAGATCATGCACTAAGAACATTTAAGTAAAATTGCAGAACTGCCTAGCAGAAACTGCATACAGAATAGCCAAATAAGCTAGTGGATGATCCATAATTCCTCAAACTAACTGTATGCAAGGAGTTCTCAGGTAGATTTGGCTTCTCTAAAATTACTGTAATAGGATAATGTATTACTATCTCCTTTGTTTTGTAACTACCAGAAGTTATTTCACATTACTTCAGACAATTTCAGTCAGTTATGGAGTAACAGCATGATTTACCCCATTAGGGTTTTTACAGTTCATAGCAATTGGACAGATTTTAAGTAATTTACCTGGCCAGTTGTGCTAAGCTGCATGGGGGTCAGGGTTCTCAATCCTGACACTTGCACATGATTACTTTATCCTAGCTATCTGTAAATGTTACTGATTAAAAATCAGCCAAAAGTGTTTATAATTCAGAAAGCTTAACTGATATTACTTCTAAGTACATACAAAATATGAAATGTTCTCAGGGAGAAAAATATAGCAACTCTTTTTCAACGTTTACCAACTCCTCTCATACACATTGTATCAGCACACTGCCCACAAGTTTTTTAAAAAAGCTCAGTCTTTCCAGCATTTCAGATCTCCATTTTTGAACAGATGAAGTTGCAGACATCGAATTGAAGTTAATGATAAAATTTTGATCACAAATTCTTGCAGTATTAGGGCACTAATTACTAAACTTTTTTGGATAAGTATGCTAGAATTCCTTCAGTTACACTAATCTGCTTAAAACCTGCACATCAACTATTTTAGAATGACACATCCGATTGTTTATCTTGGATTTGTCCTTCTGACATGAGAGCAATGAAGCAAGAGGGAAGCTCTGAAATGCAGCCAGGGGCCCACAAGTAACAAACCCAAAATTCAGTTTTCAGCACATAGAGAACACATGTAATTTACAATTCCCATAGTAGCAATACTCACCATTCTGCTGCATTTGGTATCCTGGCTGAGGAGGATGAGTGGGAGGAGGTGGTCCATGGAGGCCACTCATGGGAGGCCCAGGGTGCGGCCCTGACATAGTTGATGGAGGTGGTGGTGAGGACACATGATTAGGCTGGGACACTAGTGGTCCAGCAAGTGTCTGCCCAGAAAGTGGTGGGCCTGGCATGGTAGGTGGCCTTGGGGCACCTGCAGTAGGAGGGTAAGAGGAAGGTCCAATCCCTGTAGAAGAGGGAGGTGGGGCAAAACCAGGGACTTGAGTAGGTAAGCGCTGAGTTGATATTAGTTGACCAGGAAACGGAGGCTGTGCCAAAGGAAGACCCTGGGACACACTCGAAGGAGGAGGTCCTTGGCTCGCAGTGTAAGGTGTGTAGAGACCAGATCCTGTTGCACTAAAGCTTCCTGAGACTGGGGGAACTGATGTTGGGGGACCTGATAAGAATAAAAGATAAAACATCATTTTATTTTATCCTTAAGAGAATTAAGATGCAAGCAAAACCCATTTGCTCTAGAACCACAGAACGGTTTGGGTTGAAAGAAACGTTAAACATCATCTAGTTCCAAACCCCCTGTCACAAAGAATCAATTCAGAGTAATTTCAGCCTTTTGTGATTTACTGAGCCTTTTATTTTTTTTTTTGACTGGGCTGTTGCATAACAACGGCAAAGGCTGTAGTCTCTCCAACAGCTTACTTAGGGGTAGACTGGTTTTGTGTTCACCTAGTTGAGGAGAACTATTTTTACTCTTTTCTGTCACTCATGTCCTGCAGTACTTCCTGCACTGTCCCCTACAATAGTCTGAGTTCTGTTTTTCTCAGTGACCTTATTAGGCAAGGAAACTACTACCATTTACTATGGCAGATGTCAACACCCAGAGAATTCCCATCACCATATGGCAATGAATCATTGATAAGAGCAAAGATTTTATGAAATTACTAACATATATTAAAAGCAATAGTGTATTTCTGTTGCTAGGAAATCTCACCATAGCCCAGTCCAGCTGGGGGAGGAGCAGAGGCTGTAGTACTGCCAATTGCCATCCCTGCCATGTGATTGCTGAGTTGCTGTACACTGGCTGGAGGGGGACCATATTGCTGGAACGTAGATGTCTGGCTGACAGGCGTGGGTGCTGAGCCTGGCAGAAACGGCTGGGAAGCAGGTGGCCTGAGAAGGAAGATGAGAAACTTCACTGGATTCCTCATTATACAAACAGTTACAATTCTCTGTCTCTTTTTAAATTGTTCTACCACACAAACACTAGCTGGGTCTCAATTATTTATATGAAGCATGGTAACTCAGGTTAAGAATAATTACATATCCTGCATGAATCCGAGTTGCTTTAAAAAAAATAGATTAGCTCTTAAAATACAAATTCTATGTTTATAGCATTTTTTTGTTAATTTCATTTTAGTTACTGCAACAAACCAGAATTACAGACTCTACAGGGTAAGCAACAGTAAGGCCTGCACAGCTATGTAAGAATGTTCTTTTGCTCAAAGGATTTGAACTGTACAGCTGACAGTGCTGAGCACACCCTGAAGGAAAAAAAGACAACCACCTTTCCCCATAACCGGCAATTGCAATGAAGTAGGGAGCACTGCTGCCTCTTTCACCACAGAGGGAATGGCACCATCTTTCTGGAGAAGATACTGAAGAGCTTTTCATGAAGGTAACTCAGGGACCCATAACAGACAGGAAAGGACCCAGAAGCAACACTAAGGCATTATTCAATAATGACAGACAGCAATATACTCCAGAGTGAGATCAATTCACACTGCCAAGGAATCAAATACTCTGGCTATGTGGATTCATTTGTTTTAAAATAAGACAGATTATGGGAATCAGAAAATTCCTCATGGGGAAAACGGCTATCACAAAGAAATCTTTGTAAGAACTGGTTTTGATCAGTCACTGACATCTGCTCGTATCCTTCCAGTAGTTTTTAATCTCCAAATATTCTTACTGTCTAACAAATACCTTTATGGCAAAATGCTGTTCCAAAGCAACAATGAAGTAATAGAAGAAGTCAGTACACCACAGGAAAAGCGAAGTATTTAGTTTGTGTTAGATCCTAAAAGGTCTAGATCTAGTATAGGTCTATCAAGGCATGCCTTTGCTATCATTTGCTCTTCCTGTATGTACCTCTGCAACGGGGCTGCTGAGGTTGGAATCCCATTCTGCACATCTCCATGTCCAAGCTGACTGTATGCCACGTGGCCAGAAGGAACAGATGCCCCAGAGGCTGGAGGGGGAGCTCCAGAGGCTGGAGGGGCTCTTAATGAACCTGCAGATGTAAAGGGAAAAAAAAGATTTTAATTTTTTTTAAAAATCACAAATTACTCACAGAAACAAGGGCTTGAACCAACTACCATAAAAAATCCAGGAAATAAAAAAAGTGCAGGAACAGTTTAGTGGTGGCTGAATTGATGTATCAATACTCCACAAGCAACATAATTTATACAACTATATTAGAAGCAGCAAAAGTAAAAGTATATTTTTAGTCAGTGTCAACTAGTAACCATCTCCATGCAGATCAAGTAGGAATTACATACTGTGGAAGGTCTTCAAAAGACTATTTCATGTTTTGATGATGAAAAAAACATCATCTTGTCAGTAAGGTATGAAATTCTTCCCCTTCCAAGTCTAATTATTTTTATCCAGACCACGGAAAGTATTCACATGAACCTAATGATCATAACAGGTCAGTTTTCCCTTCTTGAAAGGTAAGCAGATTATATGAGTAGATTCAGTTTTCAAAAATTACATTCAACTAAGTGTTTTATATATGTAACAATGGGAGGCCATCACAGACTGTTCCTTCCAAACTCTCAAGGTTGGAGGCTAATACAAGTACTTTCTTGTCTTTCACACAAAGCTAACTGGTTCAGTCACAGCCCAAACATATTTGCCTTAGGAAGAAGTCTTCACACTTTCCACAGATGGCACAATGCTGGGTACAACACTAGCAGACCAAATGCAGTGTCTGCTTCCAAAAAGAATAATATAAACTTGTATTTTAATATTATGTTAAAAATACTGATAATTAGAACAACCACTGACCGTGCCTGCTAACCACAAGGAAAAATATTTAATGTATGGGCTATCAATAAATATGCATGACTAAATAAACTGCCCCATGAGACCAAGGCAGCACATATACACTGTTGTATCTCTGACAGTGACCAGCATTATAAGTTTAAAAGGGACTCTGAAACCTTGAGAAGAACCATTACAAAATAAGAAAAGCCATTTCTCAATTCTACAGTATAATCTATACACCAAAGCCTGAGTTTTCAACTCATATGTTTGACTTATCTGCTACATGTTATTCTTAGTAAGCTTGTGGATATGAATTCAAGGAGGGAATTAACTAGACCTTGTATGAATAACCAGTAATTTCTTGGGGCATTTTTCTTTATTACTAAACCTCCTCCAGTTCTTCATCTTGAGACTTAGGGTTTAATTTTTTTCCAGAGATATTTTTTATTTTTATATATGTTCACAGAATCACAGAACCTTAGGGGTTGGAAGGGACCTCAAAAGATCATCTAGTCCAACCCCCCTGCCAGGCAGAATCACCTAGAGTACATCACACAGGAACTTGTCCAGGTGGGTTTTGAATGTCTCCAGCGAAGGAGACTCCACAACCTCTCCGGGCAGCCTGTTCCAGTGCTCTGTCACTCTCACAGTAAACAAGTTTTTTCTGAAAATTACATGGAACCTCCTATGTTCCAGTTTGCATCCATTGCCCCTTGTCCTATGCATTAGATCTTGTCTTTTCTAAACTACTGTTAGAGCACCTTCATCTGACTGTTCCTCTGGCTAAGCATCTCCCGATCTCTATTTGTATACTGTGCAGTATTTCTATTTCTGAACGTTTTTTGTGATACCTTTTCAGTTAATTTTATATACTTCCATCTGTTTTGGCATATCTTTCCTATGACAGCACACGTAAACTGTTTGGCATTGTTATCTTTTGTCATTGAAAGCATATTTAATCCCATTCCTGGAGGGACCTTACAGCTTTTTTTTTTTTTAACATTAAGTAAACCCCCTCCCCCCAACTTCAACAAGCACACAAATCGACAAACACATGCTTACTTCAGAAAAAGCTTCGGAAGATTTCTTTTTCTAGTTCTTGTCAGAAATACACTTCAGTAACCATTACTACAAGCTGCTCAAACAGCCAGGGAAAAAAATTCTCTTGAACTGGTATGACTATCTAGTGGTTTATTAGCTTAAGATTCATTACTCTTGAGGAATCCTGAACTTCCCCTTCAACACCTTTGACATACTGTTCTTACTTGTCACAGATCTCAAAGTGGAGATAGATTACAGCAAAATGGGATTTGAGGGTTTTACTCAAAGCCCTGAGACTATATGGTCTTGGCCCAGTTCTGACTCCCTACTCTTCTAAACAAATTGACGCTGCTGGAAATAGCTCTACCAAAATAACACTAGTTGCGAAGAACAAAAAATACAATATGATTTCTTGCAGTGTTTCCAATTACTACATCTTGATTGCCACAGCTTTTGGAAACATAATTACTCCTATTTGGTTTCTATGCTATAGCCAATGAAGCTAAAAACTTACTTTCCCCTTAAATGAAAGCATAAGTTACAAAAATCTCATGACTTCCAGTAACAACCTCCTGGTGCCTGGGGAGATTTTTCATTTCTTCATTGCAATGCTATAATTTCAAACCTCATGTTTTAGTTGTTTCTCAAGTAGGAGACTGCATTCTTTTAAACTAAGCATTCTCACTGACAGAACCTGAATGAGCCACTTCAGATTTTGAAATCAGTTTTCAGAACACATTAATCACAAGTCAGGTTTTTACCCATGAATCTGCAGGCGTAAGGGATTTCTATTAGGATTATTTATTCATATCCTATTTATGTTTCTGGAGTGCTGCCTATAAATAGATTGGCAAGTGTCCCACCCACCTGAATAATCAGGTACCCACACCTTTGAGATAAATATCCATATTAAATGGAAACTCAGCACAGAAGAAGCAGCACAGCACAAACACACAGAATGGATACAATTTACCTATGAAATTAGGTGGAAGAGAAGAAGTGTCAGAGTTGAGAGATACAGGAGAGCCCTTTGAAGGGAACCCCAAGGAAGGAAAGTAACCTGGAAAGACAGAATACACCAGTAAATAAAGCCTGAGACAAAGCAACAAGGGGCAGTGTTTTCAATGCTGAGGATAGTCCTGCAGTGCAGAAAATACCATATACATAAGATCCATGTCACATCTACCATGATATTCCTTCAGTTATACTCCTTCTCACTCTTCTACCATGCATAACATATATTCATATATTCAACATAGTTCAGACATTAATACAAGTGTTAATAGTATCGACTGAGTCTATGCAAAACAATCCAGCAGCAGCCTAATTGCTACTGGTATTCAGGTAACTGCATTTGCACTTTCAACACATGATCTCATCAAAAGGAAACAAACTGACTGAAAGACTGATGCAAAACTGTGCTGGTTCTTTCAACATTCTCCTAGCAAGGAAGAAGGAGGTATTTTCAGCTAGCAGTACAATATTCCACTTCTGGTCCCAAGTAAGACTAACATGACTGGCATAGCATTCCCATGTTTCCATTAGTTAGAGCTAGGATTTGTTCATAATTCAGATGCAAAAGACTCCCTGACAGAGGATGGTACCTGCTCCCAACATTTCTCCACTCAGTCCTCCAAACAATTTTATTGTTTTTTAAAAATAAAATCCTAGGACAACTACTTTGAGATAACATACTAACACTGGCAGTTTTCCTTTTACCCCTCAGCCTTCACTAAATTCCTGTTAATCTAGTGCCTCTGAAATTAACTCTCTTTCCTCTATATGATGCAGCTACAGCAGCTCTTGCTACAAAGACATGCAATAAACATAACGTGATGGTGAACGAAGGGACAAGTGTCACTATCTTCACTACCACCCATCACTACAGGAATCCTGGATTTACAGCAAGAGGCCCAACATGCACAATTTGTCAACTGAGATGTCCTTAATTCAGGCTGCTCAATCACAGAAGGATGGTCTCAGAAGAAAAGATGGAAGAGAAATCTCCACAAACCATGAGTGGCCTTTGCCTGACATATCAATAAAGTACAAGACTCCTTAAAAGTAGTGTAATACACTTTTGTTGTCCAAATGCGACCACCTTGTTGCCCTCACCTTACCTTTCAAACATTACTGGCATAGAATCAGCCTCTTTAATCTACAAAAGTTTATATGCATATTATCAAGCGTTCTAGGTATGTCCTTACTGAGTTGTCATGAGCTACATTTGTACTGTTCTAAAATTAAAAAATGCAAAGCAGAAACAATTCAGAAGGAAAAAAGTTAATTCCCTTAAAAAGAAATGCTTTTCGGACTTCTAAAGTCTGAAAGTTCTTGAAGTACCTGATGGAAGATGCTCACCAGTTTCTTGTCACAAACATCCTAAACATTCTTCACACTGTTAACAGCCCAAACCTGTTTACTATAAATAGCTGCACTGATTAAACTTTTCCAAAAAATCTGTAATCTTTGTCGTTCAATACCTCTCACTGATGCAAGTCCAACTTCTCTACCCATTCTTTCCATGGGACAGGAAACACTAGTTAGTCAATGGCTACACTGAGCAGCCAGAGAGCTCAACAGCTGAGCTCTGTCTCTGTCTTCCCAGGAAGCAGGGTTTTTTTTCCTCTGCCCAGTGCTGATTTTCATTACTTTTACAGGAATTTAAACTCTGTGAAATTAGTTCAAAACTCACAGATTAAAAGTGCTCTTGGAAAAGATTTATTGCGAGGAGGGGAGGAAGAGGATTAAGGAAAGAAAAGGAAGACTGAGCAACTGAATAATCCAATTTTTAGCACATCATGCTAATGCTTCTTCTACTCCACCACCTTGCTAACTCCAGACAAAAAAACCCAACAGGTTAATTATTCAGCTCCCAAATGTCAGTCCCCCACTTATAGATATTTTATAGGCACTTTGATTGTTCTGTTCTTTTATTGAGTTTGGTTTAAAATTCAAGAAGTTGCAAAAAATTCAGAATGTACTTAGAGGGGAGAATACTAGAGAGACCATTAGCATGATTAGCATATTCCTCATTTCCTCAGAATACAAATTTGCAATGTAAACAAACATTTCAGAGTGGAAGTGTGTGTTGTGCTTACCTCAGCAGAACCTAATTAAAACCACATTACTGTAAAAGGCAAAAAATACTGCCACTGAAAGAAGCAGTATTTTCTCCTCTACATTTGAGATGTTAAAGTCACTATTAATCCCCACAGCAATTCAGGTACTTGGAAACAAAGGCTCCTAAAGTTCTTTAATAATTTTAAGTTAGCCTTTCTTTCGAAAACAGGGGAAAAAAGTTTAACTGCTTTGTTTTGTGCTTGGTTTGTTTTTTTTAAACAAATAAAACCAACAAGTGATATGATCCTGCAGAACCAGGGAAATTCTGGAACACATTAGCTTGCCACATGTCCACAAACTTTCCATTGATTTTAAAGGCATTAGAGAAAATAGCAACCAACAAGCTTTCTGCCTAGAGTTCTATACCGTGCTCTTTCAGGATATAGTGCAGGTCTTTCTACATAATAATGTAAGGCAGTCTCAATTATAAATCTGTTATAGTCCACAACTGCTGCCCCTCAACACAGCCTCATCAGGAAGACTGTCCTAGTCAGGTTCTTCAGTAGCACAGGGGCTGGGACATACAGGAAAAAATGTAGGCTGTGCTTCTCAACATGTTATTTTTTATCATTTTTAATATGTCCATTATTAAGTGGACAAATGGCAGAACAATAACCTCAGAATGTGCAGGAAGAACACGGTTTTAACACTATGTACAACAGAAAAGGTAACTGCTATCACAAAATAAAGAGTAACAATAGGAGGCAAACAGAAAAAAATGCCATGCATATAACAATTCACAGGTTACCAATCATTAAGTGTTGACTGAGAATTACCTTGCAGAGGGGCTGGCTGCTGATATCCTGGCATCGGACCATTATAAGCTCCATATTGCGACTGAGGAACCCCTGGCAATGGTTGTCCTCCATAGGCAGGCTGCTGGTATCCCTGATATCCAGGCTGGGGTTGCCCGTAAGGAGGCCCTGTGTGAGCTTGCTGGTTTACACTCATTGTATTCACATCCCCAAACTAATCTCACCTGCAAAAAGGGGAAGAAAAAAGGCTTTTAGCAGACATAAAACCAAACTGGCCAACTTGCTACTGTTTTCACAGAAATGAGAGCTCCTGAGATACTAGGGAAGGTAAAACATTAATGGTAATTCACTCTTGCAGAGCAAATTTTTCAAGGAAGATAAATGCTTTACAAGAGCTAGTGAGAAAACAGTATTTTCAGAAACTATGTTTTCTAATAATCTTATACTCTGCTTCATCCTAGTTAGACTTGTGATCATCTTAGAAAAAAATACTATCATAGAATCATAGAATCCTAGGGGTTGGAAGGGATCTTGAAAGAGGTTTACCATTCCATAGCAGATGATTACCAGGCTTCCCGAGATACTGTATGAACTACTTCCACCTCCCTCACAGAATATCAGATCAACAGAAAACATATGTCATTACAGAGACGAGATTCCTTAACATAATACTTCAGTAATGCCAAACAAGTTCAGCTTTCACCTCTGTGTTAGTCTACTTGGTAATGTTTCCTTGCTACAAGCAACACACACTGCTCCACCCACAAAGGCTGCTTCTTGAAGTGTTCAATGGGATAGAATCCAGAACAGTACCAGTATCAGGGCTTTTAGCTTTTTTTTAAACAAGAGATGATTTAAAGTCCTTGTTTATGTACATAGATTTCAAAAAACTAAGATATTCCAAAAGCAGCATGTTCACCAAAGATAGATGTCCCAATATGGAAAAGCATCACAGGCAAAGATGTCACCAGTTGCACAAAAATGTAAGACCTGAAACAGAGCTTCAGAGACAGAAGTTTTTTAGAAAAGTTATGCAAGAAATCTTAACAGATAGACTCCCAATTCTGCTAACTATATAAAGAGATTGACTAAATATACAAATAGAAACGGCATTTGGAGATCACAGACTAAGCAGGCAAACTGTTACGATACCACAGGACCAAGCAGGCAGGTAAGCCACAGAGCCCTTGAGTTGTGGAGAGCCAAGGAGATGACGTCACAGGCAGGAGATTCCCTGGGTGTCTATTTCTCAAGGATATTTTGCATCCCCTGTACTCCTTTGAACACTCCATATGTCACTTTTACCCTCTTCAGCTAAGACTATCTACACCAACACTGTAAAGAAATGTGTGTTTAAAGAACATTGATGTTTTACTAAAAACCTCCAGTTTATATAAAAATGTAAATTTAAGGTAAGGCAAATAACTAATGTTGCCTTCATATTTTGCTCTGCCATGCCCCACACGAACTTGTGCGTTAAAGGAAATCCTAACACAAAGGAGTCACACAGCTGCAACAGCCACCAGCCAGTTGAGGCAAATCCCAATGAGGAATCTACAGCTTAGCCCAAGCAGCTAACAGCCCTAACAGCCTCCCAGGCTGTTTTGCCTCAATGTTGATTAGAGTATGTCAACTAATGCTAAGGTTAGTTCCACACATTATCAAAAATATGATGTAAAAGAATTATTTCAACAAATGACAACACAGTTGTACAGCACAGGCACTAAAATAACTACAGCTTTGTAAGAAACATCCACATAGAAAGAAATCTTTCAGATCTATCTATCTATATAAAAGGAAAAGACATATCCTAACAGAGCAATCTAATTATTCAAAGAAAACTAGCGTAATACATACATACTCTTATGGCTAGCAAACAGGACAAATGTCCATATTAAAAATGCTAATGATTACTCTGAAATTATTAAACTTTTTATATAAAGAATTACATGAAGTTTTATCTTTTTATTCTTCAGGCTGTATAAATGCAATTATGTAGGGCTTTTGTTTAGAAAAAGAACTTAAATATTTAAAGATAATTTGCTCTTGAAAGTAACAAAATGTCATTTGCAACAGCTTACAAGAGTGTGACAGATTTTCTGATCAGCCTGCAGTGTTTTTCAACATTATTATACATTATAAACATGACAACAAGAGAGTAACTTCTAAAGATTCTGGGTTTTCACACCACCTTTGACTTAGCTCTACAGAAGAGTCTGACCTGAGCAGCCATGGGGCCAGGAAATCTGGACTTTGGGACCCGCTCCCTCTTCCTGCCCAGGTAGGCAAACAGTATCACCACATTGCAATCACAGACCTATCTCCAACCACCTCCTTCCTGTTCAGTGCAAATAGGAGAGTTCCTGTTGCAAAGGTGAAGAACATGATGAGAAGACTGCTCTACCCACACATCTTGGAACACCTGGGCAGGGCTTTCTGCCAAGGAAGGAGGGCTGCTTTCCTTCCTGCCCCTGAAAATTGCTTATTGCATTGTGTGTGAGGAACTTGGCTTCTAGTCACTGCTCCTACAATCAGGTCCTTCCTCCAGGAAGAGCTACAGGCAAACTAGCAGCAGCCTGCAGGATACCTTCTGAGCTATACTCATTAAGACACTCTTCACAAGTTACACCTATAGAAATCCCTGAACAGAACTAATGTTTGAACAAGGAATTACTACAGGGCAGGAGAAGGTCAATCCTTTATGCTTTTTTCTTTTTTTTTTTTTTTTACTAAAGCATGATAACACAAGAACTCAAGCATGTCCCTTGGAAACCACTTCTGACTTACTGTTGTACACACAGTAAGTGATCTTTTAGTATTCTCTTTTCAGCCTTCCCCCACCCCGTGAATATCAGTATTTCCTGCTTGAGCAGGTAATCTCTGTTGGCTTGTTGCTCTCTCTGCAATGATGCCAAAACCAAGAGGTAAGCCCACTTAACACATCTTGCAGAGGAAGAGTTCTGAGATAATTTCCTACACTTTCTATGGAAAAAGTAGTTACATAAAGGACATGGTTCTAACTCACTGTCCCAACTGAAAGGTAGATATACTTCAGACTTTTAGTTAGCCCATGTGGCAGCCAGCACAGGCTAATCTCCACTACAGCACAAGCTGATGCTTGCTATATAGAGCAAGGAGGGTGCAGAGGGTCAAGGAGGGAGCTGGAAAGAAGGAAGACTCAAGAACAAGTCTGGTTTTGAAGCTGGGGACAAGGCTTCTTCATTATTTCAGTTGCTCAACTTGCTCTAAATGTAAGGTTAGTAGCATGCTTGCTCATCACTGATGTGGAATACCATAAAGGGCAGGGCCAAGAGTATCCACCTCTGGGATGGAGGAACACAGTTGTTAGTGAGTAAGTCCATTTTCCTTCTCCCCCAACACAAGTCATTTGTATCAAACAGCATTCAATTCATATCCATTCAAAAAATACATATGTAAATTAGAACCTGGCCACTGGAAGAGATATGGGAGAACGGGAGATTTTTATACTCTGTCTTATGACATGAAGAAAAAAAATCATAGAAAGAATGAAATATATACACCAGGTAGGAAGAAATGGAGAAAACAGACGGTTTCACTTGATAAAAATACTGAGACTATTTCTTTGCATGTAGTAACACATTACCAAATCTAAGCCAAGCATAACAGTAAAACATGCTGTGGAACATCATATTACTACTCCGCAGTTACAATACACAAAGCTCAAATAAGCAGGACTCATGCTATTGGGAAAATACTATGACAACAAGTGGTCATTACTACAACTAACAAACAATTTTCTTGCAAAGCACAAAACAAGTCACTCTGTGCTGTTTTCTATTCCTCTGTGTAAAGGCAACTGACCATGGAAGTTTTGGTCAAAATAGTTACATAGCTAAAATTCATACTGGAAAGCTGTTATACAAGACAGACAACCAGTGCTGATCAACAACCAAACAATGGAAGAAAATGACCAGGAACACCAGGGTCAGGGGGCTTGGATCTTTAAACTTTTACAACAAGTTGCAGATTACTTAGTATCCAAACAAAGCAGACTACAGTGCAGTTTTCAAGGCTTTTTTTTTTTTAAACATAGTAATAGATATGAGTTTGTTTCAATCAGCAAATCTCTGAAATAACTGAAAACTGCATAATCATCATTTTTATGGTCTGCATTCACTGTTAACTCCCCTTTGAAACTGAAAAGCTTGATTTCATCAGCTCTCGATCACTTCCTAAAGGGGAGACAGATCAAAATTACTTTCCTTCAGTAAGATGCTAGTGCCTTTTTTACTGGTCCCAGAGAAATAAAAAGCTTGTTTGTTTCAGCTTCTGGGTGACTGATCCTTAAAAAAAAAAAAAACAACAAGCAAACAAAAACCATAAAAATCCAGTATGGCCTCCTATATTACGCTGAAATAGAAGGAAATAAGTCTACTTAATTTCTGAACACAGAAATCAAAACTGTTTCCAAAAGCTGGAACAGAAGGGGACAACCAGCATCCTCAGAGACCAATTCCAAGTATTTCATACAGGGCTTTTAATGCTTCTGTTCTGCATCTTTCTCGAGATAACAAAGTTATGCTATTATTATAAAGACCTAGACTCTGGAGCTAAGAACACTTGTCTGAAAGGGAGATGTCTTTGCTTTTGTTTCACTGACAACTTGACTAGCTCCTCTTACAAGCACTCACAGAACACTTGATTCTTTTCAGATACAAGAAACTCCCGTTTTGTTTTTCTACAGAAAATCCTGAAAGAGAAGCTTGTATCCTGGAAGTCAGAGATTGGCAACTGATCTGGAGGCACTCAGGTCATTACAACAAATGCTTCCCATACAGTTGTCCAAATCAATCCAAATGGCACTACTGGAACTCACCCTCCAATTTGGTGGCATTTTTGTGGTGCTCTGTCTTTCCACCTGGGCAAATTCTCAATTTGTCACACCATAAGTAATATTTTCTTCATCTATGCATCTATGCTTTTCAACACCCTGGAGGTGTTTAGAAAGACAGAATCACAGAATGTTAGGGGTTGGAAGGGACACCTGGAGATCATCTAGTCCAACCTTCCTGACAGAGCAGGTTCACCTAGAACAGGTTGCACAGGATGGCGTCCAGGCAAGTTTTTAATGTCTTCAGAGATGGAGACTCCACAACTGCTCTGGGCAGCCTGTCCCAGTGCTCTGCCACCCCCAAAGTAAGTAAGTTCCTCCTCATGTTTAGACAGAACACCCCATGTTTAGGTTTGTGCCCATTACCTCTTGTCCTGCCACTGGGCCCCATCCTCCTGACACCCACCATTTAAGTATTTATATGCATTTATAAGATCCACCCCCCAGTGTAGCTGAGATGCTTAGGAATGCAGTTTAGCACTGGACTCTGCATTGGACTCTGTTGAGTTAGGTTAACGGTTGGACTTGATGATCTTAAAGGTCTTTTCCAACCAGAATGATTCTGTGATTGAGTCACTCCCAGAAACACCTGTTTGAACAGTTCACGAGAGGTATAAGACACAGTTTTCAAAATGAAACTTTACAATAGAGTATCAAAGTCCAGAAACTACCATATTTTCACTGAAGACATTTTCAGGAGAAGAAAGGATAGATTAGCTGCTAGAACTTCTTGCCACAACAAGTACCAGAGCAGATTGTTGCAGCCCCATCTTTCCTAGGCTAATTCAAAGAGGTCTTTCCACCTCCAGGACATAAAAATCATGGTCCACATTTAAGGTGTGAACACTTCTATGTTCTGCTAAAGAAGAGCCATGTTAAATCCTGTTTTGTTAGCCTGATTCATGGTCTTGGGCAAGGTCCAATAAAACATACAAGTTACCAGAGTGAAAGTGGTTAAAAACTGAATAAAAAAAACCCAACAACTTAGCCTTGACCTAACCCTAAACCTACCACTACTTTCAACCCCTGCCACCACCACCAGATTTTTACTTCAATAACATTTTGTATTCTTTGTTGACTAAAGCTTCCTGCTAGGACTGATTTACATCTCTATAATAAAGCTCTAATAAAAAATTTCAAAAATGCTCGGTTAGGGGCATTGTTTCTGGAGAGCAACCCTGTGGAAGCATAAGTCACTGAAAATATGACAACAACAAACTGACAGTGAAAGATTTCTCTCTTCCTTAGCTACCTCTACATACATGTTATAACGTGTGAAGTCAGATGACTCATTTCTGAGACCTTTGCACAAGTATAATTGATTAGGAAACGTTAGAAGGGTAGTTTAAAATTTAGAGAAGAGGCCAGAAGGAAGAATGGATGAATATGAATGTATAGAATAAGACTAAAAAACACGTTAAAAAGTTTTCTTCACATACATTGTAAAACTGACAGTCTTTCATCCAAAATGTCTGCACTTGGACTTTCTCTAAAAATATGCATTATGCAATTCCCATCACTCACGAGAAACAAAGCAGCTCTGAATTAGCTTTTCCTAATGCATACTGGCCAGTTTATACTGTTTTTTTACGTTAACAATGAATTTTGCTGAACATTTAAGAACTAACTCCATCTTCACAACTCATCACTAATAAAGCTTTTAAAACCTAAAGAACAAGAAATGTTCACCTTCCTTCTTCTGTGGAGACCTTGTTGTTGATCACTTCCAGTCACTCTTTGTACCTTGCCCTTCCTTAGCCAACTATGAATTCTTTCTTGGATTTTTGACCCTCCTTCTGATAATAAATGTTACAGGAAGAAAATACAGTCCTACAGCAGCAGGAGAAAATATTGAGAGGTACAAGCATCAAACGACTCATTAGAGAAATAATCCTTTAGACATCTGTTCACTGCTATAACTCAGCTTTAAGCCATGAAAAGAGAACCTGAAGCAAATGTCACAGCATATTAAGAAGAAATATTTCTTATATCTATGTCCACTTCACAGTCTGTCTATAACAACACAGAATTCTGAGTGGTACAGCTTCAAGCAGCAAAGGGTACTTCTAGAAGAACCTTTTCTACACAAAACCAGATAGAAATGGTTATGCTTCCACAGTGTGTATACACAACTGAAGGTAAGTTTTCTCATAAAGGAGAGGCTCTGGAGTTTTAGGCCACATACACTCTATCCACCCCATAACCAGAACACCTGCTCTACAAGAAAGGGGGGAAAAAACCCAACAGTTTAAAGCCAAGGTTCCCTAAACCTACACAGGACAACCTCATATTAACAGTAAAGACTTGAGGACAAAATCTGCAACCAATCATCTCCTATTCTAGTGGCGTGCTTTTACACTGCTAGTAAACAACAACAAAAAGACATTGCGTGTAATATCTCAGATGGCTATTTCTCTTCCTTTAACATTCCCCCCTCAACATTTAGTAAAGTTGGCTGAGGAACCCTGTAACAGAAAATGATCTGGAAATATTTTTATGGAACTACCACATTAATGGCTAAAAATCCAGAGTGAATATCAAACTGAAAAATTTGTATTTTAACGTAAGAGTACAAATATTAACTCTGGTGGATGACTTCTGATGTAAGTGGAAAGCAATACACCTAGGAGTCACCAACCCCTTCCATCAGCCAGTAAGTTTACACAGAACTTCAACTACAGTGTGTCAGTTACCAAGGAAGCCCAGTTTGGATGGTTTTGCAAAGTCTCTCTGACAAAAGTTTCAGAGCTAAGAGACCACAAACACATTGAAAAATACTCAAGTACATCCTTACAATATAAAGAAACTACCCTTCATTCTATGCCAAAGACCATTGCTCAGAAAAAGTGAAAGTGAACTCAAACGACACAAAACAAGTACTTAAAGCACCATCTACATAGAAGGAAAGAGTCCATCTCACATAACCACTTTTTCAAGACTACACTTGTATTTTAGTCATACCATCTCCATCCCTTTACTCCTTCCCTTTCAAAGCCATAGGCAGACGACTGTTAAGTTTCACTACCAAATGCAACCAAACTCAGCCACCGGGTCTGCTCCACTCGGGATGACGATCCTCTACAAGCCTCGAATGAACGGAAGCTCGAACAGAATAACACTAACACGGGGGAAAGGATCCGCGGATTACATGAGATTAGAGACGTTGGAGAGGGGCTATCTGCCACACGGCGCACCCGAGCCGAAAAAAGCGCTCGGGCGACGGCCCGGCTCATAGCCTCCGGGACTCCCCACACCATACCGGGGCGCCGACAGCTCTCCCCGGGAACGCCTATGTCCTGGAGAAGGCCCCGTCGGCCCCGGCCCCGGCCCCGCACACCGGGACCTGCTGGGCTGGGTCGGGCCAGGTCGCCAGTGGTGCGGGGCGCTCCCGCCAGGACACGTTACAGAGGAAAACCCAGGCCCCTGCAGAGTCCGAGCCTAGCCCGACGTGCCACCCGGCTGGGCGCCGCAAGGCCTCAAGTCCTTGGTGGGGAAGGAAGCGGCGGCGGCGCCCCGGGCTCAGGCCCCGGTCGAGCCACCAGGCGCAGTGCCAGCCGCCCACCTATACCAGGCACCTGTGACGGCGTCCACCGGCAGGCCCCGCGCCCCCCAGGAGCCGCTCCACGGCCTCACTCACCGCCGCTGCCCGCCGCTCCCGGCGCTGCTGCCGGGCCCTCTTCCGGTTCCAAGACCCGCCGCTCCCCCGGAAGCGCCGCTCCCCCGCCCGCCGCCTGCCACGTCCGCACTCCCCGCCAACCCCCGGCCGCCGCCGCGCCCCACCCGGCAGGGCCCGGATGCTGCGCAGGCGCCGTGAGGCAGCGAGCGCGCGCACCGCCTCCGCCCGCAGGCTGACGTCAGCCCGGGGCGCAAGCTGGGCGCGCGCCACTGGGCGGGGCTGGCGCGTCATGTGAGGGCTTGCGCTCCGCCCCGTGGCTGGAGCAGTGTCCGGATGTGCTGGGTTGCAGCATCGGTGGTGGCCCGGTCCGGCCCGGCCCGGCCCGGCCCGGCCCGGCCTCGCCTCGCCTCACTCGAGGTACCGGTGGGTCCGGCCCGGCCGCCGACCAGCTGCCACTCCGGCAGCGGCTGTCGTCGGGGCGCCCAGGCGCTTGCCGGATGGGTGCCGTGCACTTCCTTGGGCCCAGGGCAGCCCCGAGGAGTGTGGCAGGATGGCTTTTGCGGGGCCGCTGTGGCAGTGATGATGGGCAGATCCATGGGGGCCATTTTTTCAGGTTGCCTGCACAGACCGAGAACCAGTGTTTTGCCGCAAGAGTGGCTGAGTTGTGCACTGGACTTGGCTGAACGCTCCCGGGCCTCAGCCTGTGCCCGTTATGGTGCTCCTGGCCGTGTGTCCTGCCAGTGGCCTGTGAAAGACCAGGACACGGGAGCACTCGGGGCCAGTTTTTACAGGGAAATGCAATGGTGGTGCAAGAGTTGTTCACTACATAGTAACCTCATGTTGGTGTGGGCCCATCAGCACCGTGCACTGGCACTGGAGGCAAGGTGTTACAAATACTGGCAATGGAGTAGTCAGCCAAGCAATGGGGTCACAGCAAAACTGTCCTTTGAATGTTGCGGTACAAAGGTGTTACTGAGATTGGTAAAATGACTGTTAAGTCACTGAGAGATAAGCACAGAATAAGGAAGAGAGAAGTTTGTCCTCATGATCTTAACAGGAAAATACATTTTAAGCCCTGTAGTGAAAGGGGAAGCATGAATTTTGTTTCTTCCTAACTCCAAGGGATCAAGGTGGCCTGGGATAGCCAGGAGGTCTTGTGTGCTGTGGTCCTGAAGTGAAGAAAGTGAAGGACCTGGTTGCAAAGCTTTTCTCTTGGCCATTGAGTTGTCTATGCATGCAGTGCCCTGCAGAGAATGGTTTGAATCCCATCTGTGTAGCTAATCCTGGCTATTCTGGTCCTAGTGTCTAATATTAGGAATGGCTCTAAGGGATGTCAGGGAGCAGCAAGCTGCAGAAGGAGCACATTACATCTATAGTCGCTGTGGTTTTCCGGGCAGACCGATAGCACTACTGTCTAGTAACACAAGCTGCATGGAGAAAACACAGGTGGAGAGCACACCACTTGGAAGGTGGTTTTGTTCAATTTCCCAGAGTCAGGTGCCACCACCTGATCATGTACAAGTTTGTGTCTGTGTCATGTCCTTGCCTGAAACTCATACTAATGAATCCTGAGCACTCAAAGATTCTAGGATTTGCACTTGGAATGGGAAGTGGAAATAATTATTTTACTAAAATGTTTCTAGCTTAAAGAGTGTCAGACAAAGCTCTGGAGAGACAGGAGGTGTGCTATTTTCAGCCATGCTCCGGTGAGAGATCTATGGTGTATGTAGGGGGGCATAGAGGGTGAGATTGACATGACACGTGTGTAGGACAACTCTGGCCCCTTACCAAGGGCAGAATCAAATGCTTAATCATAGGCAGAACAGCAGCTGAGAGTCCAGAAGAGCAAGGAAGGCTGGGCTTAACAGTCTGAACTCTCCTCCTGTGTGTGTGAACTTGAAGGGGAAAGTAAGCAGAGGGCCTTTTGGGGAACTGGAGAGTCGTGGTGTGAATCGTGAAGATGGGATTAGAAGATACCACCTGTTAAGAACTGGAGTCTGTTTTGAAGTTGGGAAGATAAATTATCCAAAGCACAGAAATCATGGGAGCTGAAGAAGAAATGCTCATCACTTTGTCTGGAGGTGCCCCCTGGGGCTTCCGGCTGCAAGGGGGTTCAGAGCAGAAAAGACCCCTTCAAGTGTCAAAGGTAGGACCTCAAGATATCAACTGTGAGGGCAGAGTTGTTCTGCTGAACTCAGATATACCCACTGAGTTGGGCATCTCTCACTACTGTTAAGGAATGCAGGAACTCCTTACTCTTGCAGCAGATCTTAAAAGGAAAACTTGGGTGGAATGGTCAATGTGTGGGGTGGGATACAGGTCCTGAAATAGGTGCTATTGAGGTAGAGACAAGTGTCAGGTGAAGACCTGCTTCAGTGCAGGTCTGCACGCTCAGACACTTTATAATCTGTACAACTTTCCCCAGTTGTCAGCAGAGATATAACGATAGTGACAGTGCAGGAAAAAAGGCTTAAATATGGAAGCTTCATTATTTGTGTAAGACACCCAACTAAAGAAAAAATAATTTGAATCAAATCAACAAAAGCCATATTTGTAATTAAAATCAACTGTCCCTGACATTTCATTACTATATTCCAGCTTTCAAAATAGATGCGCATTTCTTAGGTTCTCTTCTGGTGGTGAAACTTCCTCAATACTGTCCAAAATTAATATTTTTGATGCTCTAAGCAGTAAATATTTGTTCCATTTCAAGAATTAAAAGAAAAGCAGTTGCTTGGGTGGGAGATAAAATAATAAAAAAGGAATAAACAGGAATCTTGAGTTGCACTACTACTGTTAAACAGCTGTTGCTGTTCTATTTTCATAAAGACTGCTGAGTAGCCTAAATATTAGGAAAAAAAATTCCTCTGCTTATTAAGCTTTTAACAGTTGCATTAGCCTTGAAACAATGATATCTTGGGATGGCTCACTGGAAAGCACCCAGCAGCAGGAATGAAAAAATGCTATGCCCAGCTCCTTCTGTTTCCTTAAGTAGACTGTGCCTCTGACAGAGGATTTTTAAATGAAATGTTCTGTGTAGTTTAGCTTAGCCCAGGTCAAAGAGTGTTTGTCTGTAACTTCTGCCAACTGGTTTGGAATTCCATAGCTTGGCCCTGAAGTGGATGTTTCTTACATAGAGAAAGATTATTTGTCTCCAGGAAAACAACTTCTGCACATACTGATAGAGCTTCAGGTGCTGAAGAGAAAGAGTCAATATCCTTGAAACAGGTATCTGGTATCAGTGGCTGTTAGGAAAATGAGATTTTCAGTGGCCATATAAACTCTGTAGGGTCTAGGATTATTTTGCCTCTTATTTTTCACCCAATAGACAAGAAACTGGGACTGAAGAGGGAGGAGATTCTGAGTGTCTTATAAAGATTATTCAGGATTGAACAGCAGCAAGAACTAGCCATTACCCAGGCTAAACTGCACCTTAAGGTGAATGGAATATTGCTCAAGGATGAGTATCACTTCCAGAAAGGTATTAACTAGAAGAAGCTCTCGCACAGAACTGGGTGTTTTACCTTAAGCCTCACAATACAAATATATATTTTACATACTTTGATATTGCATAAAAATAATTATGGAAAATATCATTTATACAAATCCATTTGAGGTTCAAAATATACATTGTTCTTCAAGCAGCACTTTGATTTTATAATTATCATTTGGGGCTATTATTGTCCGGAATTTAATGGCATCCAGGTGACCATAATACTCACTGTCTTAAAGGCAATGCCATTTAAACAGTCTCCAAATAAAGGATTTATAGATCCTTACTGGGAACCCAGTAAGATCATATCTGAATGTAAAATGCTTAGAAGAAAATAAACCCCCAGGAGTCCTGGAGTAACCTAATTTTCCTCCTTTTACTATGCAGAGAGTAGAAGTTTGAATCTCATTTTTTGGCTCTTTGAGCTGAAAGATCAATTCTTCGTTTTTCTGCGGTTAGGATTCTGCTGTTGACACCAGCAGGATGAAGTGTAGGCCAAAATGCTCTCTGCAAAGGGTCTTCCAGAACTCTTAACATCATTAGCAGTGTCCATCTGGATATATTAGGAGCCAAAGATGGGAATGGTCCCTTCACTAAAGGAGCCTGACCAGAGAGTGTGGCCATATGATATAGCACACAGAAACAAGGCAGTATTGTCTGCTTCTCTATTAGTTTGTTAGAATTGGGACTTGAGTGGATGAGCAATTTGCTCTGTTTGGCCTCCATCCAGGAGATCAACACTGGGAAGTGTGATTAGAGGTAGGTGTCACTGAGATTGAGTCTGCCTAGCAGAGGTAAGGTCAAATAACAACATGATGTTCATTAGTATGGAGAAGAATGTGCTGTGCGTGTATAGAAAGATTAGACAAATGGGAGGGTCTGTTTGCAAGCTGATTGCTGGCAAAGAAAGGACTCTTGGGAAGAAAGTGTTCATATGAGACCAGGAAAATTTTGGCTTAGCAGAACAGAAATACTAGTGCTTTGGTTCTTACAGCAAAACCTGTTTGGACAGAAAGGGGAAGGACATAACAGGAACGTGGATGAATCTGGAGAATATGTGATAGGAAATACAGGCATGAATATCTAATAGATGCTGGGAGATACCTGAGTGGATACAGTTGGTGGCTCAGGGGATTCCAGTGTTGTCATGGTAGGCAATTTCAATTTGTAGACTAGAAAAGCCATAGTAGTAACACTAAGGAAAGATGCTTACCCTTGGATACCAAGTAAAATTGTTTCTGTACACCCTTCTGTATGAAAAAGAGTGATAAAAAGCTAATTTGGGCCTAGTAAATGGATAGGAATCACGTATAACAAGTTATGCATAAATTATATACATTGTAGTTACGTAGAGATGCTGGAATTCCTAGACCAGACTAGGTTAATGGTCACTCCATCTCCTGCTTCCTGTTTCCTTTTTGTTTCCTGCAAGCTTTTCAGATGAAGTTGTAAACTTGACCAATACATTTAATTTTCCAGTAATGCAATGTGGAGGGAAATTCTTTCACCCCAGCTGGTTTATCAGCATGCTTTATGAAGTACATAAGAATTGAAAGTCCTCTTGGTTTACCCTACATAAAAACAGATAATTATTTGTGAACAGCAGGTGTTTTACTTGTCTAACTACATCTTACATGGTTCCCTAAAGATTTGGTAACATTAAGCAGCCAGGCAGTCCAAAGACTAAATGTTGCACCAAGTGGGATTTCCTGTTCGAGTTTCTCTTGTTTTGTTACAAATTCCTGCATATTTCATCATCTTACATGACCAATTTACATAGTCACAGGTCTTCTTGCCTTTCTTCTTTCTAAAGTTTACAACATCATCACCTTTGTATTGTTTCTTTGTACAGAGATTATGATAAAATCAATCACTAATTGCTGTTCTTGTTACCTTTTTTTGTTTGTTTTCCTGAAAATTCTTTTGGTCTGCTGTATTTTTTGTTGGTTGGTTGGTTGTTGGGTTTTGGGGGATGAGATGGTATTCAATGACATTAGAATGTTTTCAGCATTAGTCTCTGTCCTCTTCAAACACATTGGTGGGCCACTATTGGATTGTTCTTTCTAGCACAAATGGCTGCAACTAAATAAAGTAAATGAACATGCTGGAAGTGGGGTATGAACCCATTTTTCTGTAGACTGAAAGGACACATAGCTGTAGTTTAAACCAGTTGACCAAGCAAGGGATCAATGCTAAACCTCAGTCCAGCCAACACAAAGGGGTAGAAAAGCAGCGGGATCTTCACACGCTGGATCCAGCGGCCGCAGTTTCTGTGCCATCCAACTCCCTGTGGGTTAGGGGTTCAGGGACACACCTAGAACAAAATGCTGGAATTAAATTAGGGAATTATATTAGGGAAATAATTTTTACAAAGATGCACAGGGAAGCTTTAAGATGGTGCAAGTGCATGTAAAGCTGCCTTTAGGGTTCCTGCTACAAAACAAGATTTATTCCATGACAGGGAAACCTAGTTACTTACTGTACAAAGCAAGGCAGGCACTTACACCTCCAGCATAGTCTGGTGCACAAGTAATAATGAAGAAGTGGAGACAGGAGGCTTTCTGGCTGATAATAGAGGAGAAAGACCTGGGAGTATTACAAGAGGATGAGCCAGCAGAATGATGCATCTCTAAAAAAAAGGCAAACGTAAACAAATGAGTCTTGGGTAGCCATATCTAACTGAGATAGGACAGTGTTGATGTTACTGTCTAATGCACAAGTGGGAATTCACTGGAAATATCACACCTGTGGAGCCAGTCACTTTCAAGAAAAATTAATTTGAGGTAGAGCAGCTATATAGAAAAGGAGGGGAGGAGAGAAGGCTTCTTTGACTTAGCAGAACATTGAGAGATATGATTGCTGTCTACAAAGAGATGTTGGGCAAATACCAGCAACACTGTTCAAATATAGGACAGCACTGTCACCTATCTAACGTGCACAAAATTACTAATCAGGGAGGTTCAGCAACAACTTTCCAAGCTAGAAAAAGAACAGTTTATGAGCTGGAGTAAACCATATGGCATCTGAAACAACATGGGATTGGCCTTAATAACTCAAGAGCCTCCTTTCAGTTCCCTGTTCTTTACAAATACTCTGCAGCAATGGAGTCAATTGTTAAGGGAAGCAGTGACACAGGATTATATAACTTTTAAAATGAAGAATAATTTTGTTGTTAAAGAGTAGTTCATCACAACCTCCTTTTTACTTCTTTCTCACATTCTCTGTTTTCTCCTGTATATCCTCTGTTGACAATTAACTCTTTCTGCTGTCTCCTCTGCCAGATATCCTTGCTGCCTTTTTGCCAAGCCGCTGGTCCCTGTGACCCATGGTCTGGCTGCTTTGTCCCATTCACCTTTCCTCATATGACATTATTTTTGCTGGAGGCTGCCAGCTCTAACCCAAATAGGTGTGATGGCTTCCAGATTTGCAAGCATCTCTTCCTCTCCCTCTTGCTGTGAAAGGTGGGTAGGTTGTTCATCTGTTTTTGCAAAAGTTTACCGTCACACCTAAAAAAGCCCTGGTGGCAGCCTAGTCTATAGCATGCTGGTTTTGGTGTGCCGAGTATGTCTGCCAGGGCTGTAGAAGGAGTGCCTCAAGCTGCTTTGGGAGTGCTCCTGGACGTGTTTTATGGCTTGTTGGCACTTACACAGCAGGCGCCACCCTTGGCTGCCGGCGCCAGTAGAACTTTCCAAGGAGCAGCTAGGCCTGGCAGTCACCACGTGCCAGGAGAATGTGGGGGGCTCCAGCACTGCTGTCTGGCCGAGAGGCTGCAAGCTCTGCAGTGCTGGGACAGCAGTGAGCAAGGTGCAGAGCATGGAAGAGGAGATTTGTCCTTCTTTTCCAGCAGAGATAGGGGGACAGGACCTCGAGGACAATGATAAGAAGGTTGCCTAAACAGAAAACAATATTATCACAGTTGCAAATCACCACTGCTGATTGTATCAGCTGATGATCTGGTTCACAATTCCTTGTGCCTCACCAGGACTTGGAGCTACCTGTAAGGTAAGTAGCCTTACACAGGAACCTCCACTTGAAAAAAGTATCAAGAGTAGACTATGTGGATGGAATGGATCAGTGCTTATGCCATTCCTTCTGACTATTAGAATCTTGATTTATACTCTGTGTTTATTCTCAGGTAGCCTTTAACCAGTTGTTAAACTATTTCTTTCTCTCTGCCCATGCCACTTCACTGTGTTTAGTCGTTTTTTCACTTCCTACCTTCCCTCAAAAGGACATGAGGCAATCATGCTTAAGACAAAGTGTGATGTCGGCTCCTGGTCTTTCACACATCACTGTCTTGAATGGTTCCTCCTCTACTGTGTGGCCACAGCTTTGCTGCCACAAGTTGTCTAACACTTCTGTTTGAAGGATGCTGCTAGAAAAGCTTCCCCTCTTCTCCTTGGCAGAGGTGAAGGGTCTGGGCAGTTTTGTCTTTAGATCCATTAGCAGGTAGGCATGCTGGAAGAACATCTTGATAGATGACTATGAGCAGTTGTGGTGAAACCACACAAGCTACGTCTATACCTGGTGCATTAAATGTATCTAGGACCACTCTCTGGCACGGATTCCAGCTGCTACAGAATGGAATGAAGCCCAGTAATGAACCTCTTCTGTTCTCCCAAACAAGATGGCCGCATGCTAGCTGCCCACAGGCAGTGGTTCTGGGAATGATTTGTTCTAGTGCCCAAACTGTGCCTGGGAATTGTTCTGGAGAGCATTAGGTGGCCTGAAACAAAGATGTGCCAAGGATCATTTCAACAGTTTAATGCTACAGGCAATTGCAGTCCAGAGCCCAGGTTCATTCACTGGCGTTATTCAGCCTGTTCCTTGCTAGAACTACTGAATACATCTATGAAGGCTCAGCCTGTTTTTTCCTGTTCATTCATACCTGTAAGATACTACAAAGATGCTGCAAGGCACAGGAAGATGTCTGTACCAAAATTCCCCTCTAATCCTTCAGGTGAATGGAGTAATTGTCTAATCCCTACCTGTGGATGATCCTGTCCTTGCTGCTGCAGAGCAATGGTGCTTATCTGCCTCAGACCATTGCTGAGAGGCTCTCTTAGAGTTCGTGAGTGCTGTGTGTTGGTAAAGTAGCCCACACTTGCAAATATGAATCCTGTGTACAATAACTTTTTGCAAATGTAAATGCTTTTTTGTCTTTGATTGTATCCTTATTCTATTAAAATAATAGTAGGTCTTTCTTTTAATTTGCCCTCTCTCAGCATAAATACTGTGGAGGCATATTATACTTAAGACTGCTGCTGTTCAACAATTGGTAGCAGCTGAAGAGAGTCCTCTGTTCTGAGTAAGGGTTTATTCAGAGCTTGCATATCCCCACTGCCCTTCAGATCACAATACCAACATGCAGTGCTAAGGTTGAGAACACTGAAGCCATGTCTCTGGATGATTGCTCTGTGTCTGTCTCTTTACATGTCTGCCCACATAAAGGACATTTTGGTGGCTGGATTTGCTTATGAGCTCTAATTCCCTTAGATTTTGATCCTAAAATCTTTTATGTCAAAAGGAACAAGGCTTAGCCTCTAGAAAAGGACCTACATTGGATGTGAATAAGTATGTTTCTTCTGAACACTCAATTCCTTCTGTCCCAGCAGCTACATGTGGGCACTGGTACTTTTTCTTTTCGACAAACTGTTCCTTCTGAATCCTTGCTCCATATAAAAAAAACCCCTTGATATCCTGCAGTTTACAATGTTGAGAGTACAATGCTTACCAAGTAGTTTTAGTATATGGGACATTATTCCTTGTTACTGGTATTACACTTGACTCACTTCTCAGCTAATTTCCCATCAAGTAACAAAAGGCCATGGAGATAAAGTCCCTTTTTATCTACTTGCAGTCAACTCAGATCAGCTGCTAGATACATGTTAGCCCTGTGCTAAACTTTTTCTTTAGGCAAAGAAGGTGGATTGTTTGGGGTTGTTTTTATCTTCCTCTCCTTGTATTATCATGACAAAATGCTCTTTTTGAGGTGTTTGGTTTCAACTGAGAGAGAAAACTAACAATCCCTGATGCTTGCATTTGGTTTTTATCAGCTTGTACCCCCTGGCACAAATCAGAATTAAGTCTAGTGCACAGAAGTTGTTCTCTCTTTGCCACACTGGGATAGAAATGCATGCCTCACCAGTACACTGTAGGCAGTAACGTACTGCAGTAGTCTTACATGCACTTAATCAGTTGGTCAGCACCAGCATTCTCTGCTACTGCCAAGTATCATCTCTAAACCCCTTTTCCAGAAGCCACCCAAGTCTGTCCTGCAGCTTAAGATAACTTTCACCACTTGGAACTAAATCGAGAAGCATAATTGTAATGGTTAGTGTAATTATAATAGAGTAAATATTCTCCTGTAAAATAGCTTCCAATAAAAATATGGCATTGCCAGGAAGATGCAGTGTTATTCACATACTTAATAGACAAGTATCTAGTATAATAGAAAAAGTATCTGAGACAAAGAAAAATTAAGAGCCAGAGAAAAAGACTCTTAAAAAAATGTCCTAATTTTCAGGCTCCTCTAATGTATGGCCCACAGTCTGAGTGTTTTCTCCAAGGTCACACAAAAGATCATCCAAGTCCCCTGAGTCCCACTCTAGTGCTTTAGCCACAGGGGTTTCCTTCCTTGCACAAGTAAAGATTAAGCTCTGGCCATGGAGGAAAACCAAACTGCTCCAGTAACCAAGAGATGTTCAGAAAGAAGAAGAGATGGAGGGTGTTTGTTTCTGCTCTTGCATCTAGCAGCTACTGCATTTGTCATTCTGCTGATCAGGAAGTTCTGGAATGAGAAGACTCAAATCCTGGTTGGCTCTTGCCTGAGTCAATTCCTTTTTGGTAATGCTCTACACTGCTTTTTAGTAAAACAAGGCAGTTCTTACTCCTCCATGGGAACCTTGTAATAGGACTACTTATCACATAAGGCTGGGAATGAAATTTAAAAAACTGTCAGGTTGCCATGGAACATTGAACACAATGGTATTGCAGCTGCTGAGGGAAGGGGGGCAGCTGTGATGAGAGATAAAATCAGAGTGGAAGGGGCATTGGATGGGAAGATGAATTGTATTCAGTATACAACTCTGACTTGGCCTGAGTTTGCCAGGTTGCTGCTGGAAAGATTTTAGGAGATTAGGGGAAGACTGATAATGTAATTTTTCCTACCTTCTAGATTGAGCTCTTCGGGTGAAAGGAGGTACGAGGTGCCTTGTGGAAGCAAGGGGGAAGATGGCATGAACCTATTAGATCTTATTCCTGAAGGGCACTGCAAACCACTTTTGATTACCCACAGCATATTTCCTTTCTTGTAAAGAAGCAGTGCTGGCCAGCAGGGAGGGTGGTTGTGAAGTTTGAAGACAGGTTCCCTGGGCTGTACTCAGGCAAGATGTGAAGCCACTGAGTTACTATCAGGATCACTCTATTCTTAGCAACCCAGTGTGTGTTCACCCCCCACATACCGTTACCTAAATATAGTCCCTACTGAAGGACAGATGCTGCTGAATTGCATCTGACCCCCTCCTCTCTTGCATTCTGTTCCCAAAAGATAGGCTGAATTCCCCCAAGACACATCCAATAAAAAGCATGTCCTTTGTCTCCTGGAGGCTGTACGAGGAAACTTGTACTGTTAAACCCCGATCCCAGCCCTGGTCTTCCTGGCCTCTCCTAGCACTGGCCTTACCTTTGGCACCTTTTCTTCTTCCTTTCCCCCTTCTGTTGCCTTCACCCTTTTCCTTTTTTCCCCTCAGCTGCTTCTGTCCTTTCCCTCCTGTCTGATTTAATATGGTCAATGAGAGGAAGAGGGCAAAGTAATGAAAGAAAACATGCACATCTATGTGCATGGACCTAGGTGCTGCAGACACCCAGACCTCTCTGACAAAAGCTCAAAAGAGCTCTTGTGACAAAAGTCACAACAGGAGTCCTGGTGAGAGGGCAGTGAGATGGACAGTTTTCTGAGTAAATGTGTTTCATTACTTTATAGTTCCAGTTTTCCACACTGATTTGTGTTTCCAATAGTGTAAATCAGTAAGGCCCTGAAACTGGGATTCCCTAAACTCAGCTGAAATCTAAACAGGACATTCCTCCCACATGAGCCAAAGTGGGCCGTGGGGGAGTGTGTCCACTGAGGCATGGAGTGCTAAGGGTAACAGGCAGTTAGTTACAAAATGCTCAGAGAATCTGTGGGGTTCTCTTCCCAAATGGAGTGGTCAGTCCTCGCAGTATGTGCTAGGACATCAAACAGTGCAGTCCCCCAGGACCAGGTCTGAGGCTAGCCCTGATCACTTACCAGAGTCCCTGCATGATACCTCTTACAAAAGAAAGCTCTCCAGGGATCTGCTATAGGAAGCAGAGAGGATTTATCTTTGAAATGCTGCTTTTCCCCATCCTTTCCCATCTCTTCAGAACAGCTCCTGGATGACACCTTCCAACCTATGTGCAACCTGAGCCGCAACTCTTGTTAGCGACGCTTCAAGTGGCTCATCAGGTGTCCAGGAGAGGGCACCTTTTGGACATGGGGAGCAAGTGGCTGTGCCTGAGGACAGCCTGACCTTCATGGTGGGCAGCGAGCCTGGCCTTCAGACTGGGCAGCCACCCTGGCCTGGGGCCTCAAAGGCTGAGTGTTGCCTTTGCTGTGAGTGACAACCCATGCAGGCTATGGGTTGTCATTAAAGGTCTCCACAGCACCATGCTGGCAGTCATATAAAAGGTGGCAGGCTTGTGCTGGTCTGCGTCCAGAGGCTTTCCAGCCTTTGGCTCACTGCACCCTGCTGACACTGTTGTGGATTAAGTCCTGTCCTTTCTGTATGACATGCTTTCTTCCTTCTCCCTCTGCACAATCTTCTTCTGCCTTTAACCCCCTTAACCTTGCTTTCCTCCCTGGCAAATGCAGTAGGGAAAGGGTTTGTCACTAAAATGAAGCAATGAACAGTTTGTTTCCCTCTGCCTCTGGGAATCAGACTAGTAAACTTCCAGGGAGAAATATATAAACCTGTGGGAGACTGACAGCCAGGAACATTTATGTGCTATTTTCAGACTCTGTAGGTCTCTTCCTGTGCTGGAAGAGACTGGTCCTGTTTTCCCAAAGAGGAAGGGAGACATGAAGAATTCCCCTTCTAGGATTATAGAGCTAGTTTTTAGGCTCCTGCAACAGCACTGGAAGAACTAGTTGCTTTAATATACAGGTGTTCTGCCATCCTGGTAAAATCTGGGCACAGACCAAGCCAGAGACAGCATCTTCACTAACCACAAAAGAAATGCATTGCCTGCTAACAATGGGGCAGTTTGTGTCCCACCAGACTGCTCTGATCTAAAGGTACCTGAAGCAGCAGCACACAGTGTTGTGAGCACAGCCTGACCCTCCCTGCCTCGGAATCCCAAACACTTGCCTGCAAGGTCCTGCATTATTGTAGGACCAGAAGATTGCAAGAAGCTTACTGGCTTTGCACTGGGTGGTCACCAGCCCACATCCAGTTGGTTTCAGTGAGCATGGAGGAGTATGATGGGATGTGAGGAATGCTCTGAGCACCTGCTGACAGCTTTTAACCTCCAGTCCACTCACTCCGTAATTGGGAGAGGTACTCAGCAAGTGTGTTCCCATTCAGTGCTGAGGACCAAGCACTTGGCCATGGAGTTGGCCTTTTGGGGAATACCAGAAGGAGACCCTCTTTCTAGCCTCTCTTCAACTTTCTGACTCTGTGCATTAGCTGCTGTGTCAGTAGGCAGCACTGGAAAATGTGTCAACTATCTCTTCTCAGTTAACAGCTGCACCTTGAGGGAGTATCAGGAAGCAGCATTTATACTGTAACAGCAGAAAAGTGGTTCTTCAGCAGTAGTTCATTACAGACCTACACGTTCTCATTCCAGGCTTATATTAGCAAGGAGGGAGATAAAGGACTAAAATGACAGAGGCTGATGGATGTGGCAGCTGGGATGAGCCAGTCCCTATTTTAAGCATGCAGGCAAAATTTGGGGCCAAGCTGGAGAGGTTACAGAGTGATAAAGTGCCAGTGAACACACAAACAACTCAGAGCATAGCATTTCTCTTTCCATCTTCTTCCCCAACACCTCTCAGCTGACAGGCTGACCTGGGAGGAGTGCTGCTCTTGCCTGCTTAATATATGCCAGCAGGCCTGAGCCCTGGGCATGCACACACCCCATGGGTGCAGAGGGTCTTCTGGGCCCTGAGACCACCCAGCTATGCCATGGGACCTCCTCAGGGCTCCAGCTCTCACCTTTCCTGCTCCCTTCCTGCCCCTGTACGAACAATGACAGGGCAGCAATCTTCTCACATCGACTTCTCTTTCCTGTGGCTGTCATGGGGGCATAGAGAAAGTAGCTTGTGCAATTTTGTAGCTGAGTGTGGTTGCTTGAGCAGCAAGGCTGTAAGATATGGGAGAAGGTGCCTTGCTGTGTATTACCTGCCACGTTTTGTTCACTGCACCCTCTGTTGAACAGTTCTGCACTGATTTGTTTCTCACTTAACAGCAAAGTCTGAAGAAATACTCTAGAAGCATCTACAAATCCAGCATATTACTACCTTGGGCCTGACTGTGTAACTTGCCCTGACCCAGTGTTTTTGCCCAGCTGTTCTTTTATGTGCAAAATGAGTGCTTTATGGGTGCCAAACTGTCCTACAAGACTATGCCATTGCTTGCCTATATGGGAGAGGTGTGTGGTTTTGGGCTGAGTGGGCATTTGGTTTGCTTGCTTGCCCTTACAGAAAGGCTAGACTTGTTTGGGGTTTTCAGTAAGAAGTTTAACTGATGGATGATGGAACAAAAGGGAGAGGAAACACTTGGTGTAAGATGGCATGGAGAGGCCTGATCTAGGAATTAGCCTGGAACTGAAGACCCAGACTCCATTCTCAAATACAGCAATGCATATCCTGCACAGCTCCTGTTAAGGCTACAGATTTACTCCTACTTTACACTTGTGTAACAGGACACCATATGGCCTGATGCAGATGTCCAGAAATATATTGGTCAAACCCAATAGAGCAGGAATGCTTGACAGCAGGAAGTGTCTTGGAGCCACCATCTCTTCCTGATGTCAGCTTCCCCAAGGATGGTACCTGCAGGGGCTCTGAGTGTCAGGGATCATACCAAGAAAGCACAGTAGGAGCATACAAAAGGACACACAGCCATGTACAGGAATAGTCTGAAAGAGTTCCTGTTGCCTCTCTCAAACACAGACTCCCTAAGCAACTTAGGAGATAGGGAATGAGAGAAGAGCATGTAGGTGCTCTTGAGTCTTTCAGCTGCACTGAAGGACTCAAATTAGTTTGGTGATCAGACCAGGGCTATGCTAAGCAGAGTGACTGTTGGAGTTAACAGGAACACAGAGACTGAAAGGCACAGCCAGGGCTCATCCAAGAGCTCTGGTCCTCCACCTTGGCAGCACAGTAGTCTTAGGCCTTACTTTATTCTGTCAGGGACAGAGCAATAGAAAGGCCAGCACGAGACAAGCAACTGAGTAAATAGCTGCTTTTCTTTCCTTCATCTCTATCCTCTCTCTTCTGCTTTTCCAGATCCGAAAGAGAAGCAAGGCGTGCCACGGAGGCCTGTGGGAAAATGATGTGCTAGTTTCTATCAATGGGAAGTCGTGTGCTGGCCTCTCCCATGCTACTGCCATGCAGATCATTGACTCCTCCAATGGCATGCTCAACATCCGTGTGAAAAGGTAACCTGCTCCCAAATGCTGGTGCAGTGCCAGTGCAGGCAGCAGGGCAGCTTCAGCCAGTGCAGCAGCCATTCACATCTAGCAAAAAGAAGACAGGCAGGAAGCCTTTGGTTTCTCCATGCTGCAAGGTGTACTAGGAGGATTTCCCCATGGCTAACATGTGGCCATCCAAAAGTTTTGTACTGTCTCTAAGCTGCTTAAAGCACCTGATCCTGAGGCTGAACTGACCCCAGACCTCCCTGTCCCTCAGGCTGGAGGGAAATGTTCGCAGTGTGAGGGCTGTGCAGCAATGGATGAGCAATTTAGACTCCAAGGAAACAGATGCCATAGGGCTGTTCACCTCAGCAATTAAGAGACACCAGTTTATTCTGGGTAAATGTTCTATAGAAATGGATTTGACAACACATTGGATAATTAAGCCAAGACAAAAATTACAGAAGTATTTACTACAGCAGGCGATTGTAGTCTGACAGGGTGTGAACTGACTTCACAAAGATAAAGTGTCCCTTTTTGCAGGAAGAAATATGTCTGGCAAAGTCTCAGGTCCAGCACAGTACTGGAGATCAGGCTCAAATTTAAGCACAAAAATGGTCCCAGTAGTGGTCCCTGGTTCTGCCTGTGCTTATGCCTCAGTGCATTCTGGATGAGGCCCAAGCTGTAAATGAATCATATAAAGACAAAAGCAACAAACCTGTGTGAGGTCTCAGTCTGTCCACACTACTGCCAAAACAGAAGTCACCCTCAGGAAATAAGGCCCTGGTGAAGGGGGCTGTGATTTTCTGCAGCCCTGAAAAGACACAGCACTGTGAGGAGTGGGGAGGCAGAGCCGCACTGGTTGCTGATATCTGTGAAGTGGGGGCAGAGGTGGGCAGTGCTCAGAGGAGGAAAGCCTGGGCATGTAGGATCTTCCCCTTGGCTTCAGGGAAAGTGCCAGCACCTTCTGATGTGCTCACTCCATACCCTAACTGTGATTAAGTGGGATGAGTGAGCCCTGCACAAGGTGTCCAGAATAGCTCCTGGTCCCTTGCCAAGGCCTTATCTCACCCCATTGGAGCCTATGTGCCGCCAACAGGTGCCTGGGCAAATTCCAATGGGCCAAATCGGCACACTTTGAATTAGCAAAGTGACAAAGGCAGGCTTCTTGAAGCCCTCTGGGAGCCAACATTGCATGGTTTAGAAATAAAATAATTGACTTCATCTTGAGGTAGTGGAGAACTCATAAAATACTGCTTTCTGATCACATCTCTATTCCCACTTCATATTTATGTTCTCAGATAAAACACCAATCAGTCCTGTTCAGAAATAAAATGTAGCTGGATGGCTCTGGAGTATGCAGGGTCACGTATCTATTTCTGTTATTGTGGGATGTGTGTGAAGAGAGACAGAGAAAGAGAGGGAAGAAGAGGGATTGTGACCTGACAGTGCAGGAGAAACTGGATTACAAGCAGTTATTCTTTTCAGTTATCTGGTCAAGTATTTAAAGAAGAGGAAAGACTGCTCTGTTTTGCTTGGGGAGCTTTGAGTTTGCTCCCCAGTAAGAGTTCATAATAGCAAATTTTATTTTTTTTTTTAAATGGTCAGAGAAATTGCCCCACCCTTAGCTTCCACAAAGGTTTGCATTTGACATGAGTATACATTTTTCACAGTTCAGAATTGGGATCTAAATCATGAATTCCACAGCTTTACAGCGGCAATGGTGTCTGCTTGGCTTCCCAGTATGCATGCTCAGAGGCAAATACTTAGGGCTCCTTTATAACTCCAACAAGCCCTGGTGACTCTGGCAAATGAAGGAAGAAGTTCCACACCCCATCTGTGTGGCCTGGAGTCAAAGCACCCTTGAAATCCAGATTCACTCTTTAGGAGACAGAAAAGAAAGAAAGAGCTGGCTCTTTCCCCATCAGCATAGCCAGTTCTCCCTCCCTCAGTCAGCAATCAGGCTGACTGCCCCAGTCTACCCTTGCCCCTACTCTAGTCATCCTTCCAGCTGACTTACAGATGAGAAGTTGCTATGTCTAAGTCAAAGGCAAATGCCACCATGTACTGGGCTGGCTGTCATGACGATAGCATGGTCATCAAAACCCTGGCACTGCTAGCTAGCTTGCAAAGCAGTCCCACAGCAAGCAGGGTGGACTCATACTACAGGATAGCAGAATCACTTGGGCCGTTTTCTCTTAAGTATTTGCTATTTACTCCCATGTAGAGGTCAGGGCAAACAAACAGCACTGACTTCTTTGTGTCAAGCCCACTCTGAACTAAAGCAGTTTGGGGAATGCTGGGACCCACAGAGCTGACACAGCTCCATGGTGCAGTCCCAGCTTCAGAAGCAGCTTGAGTGCAGTGTAGTGTCTGAGGCACCACCTGCCCCTCCCTGGCAGCAGACTGGAGGGGTACATCCCACTGTCCTGGGGAACGTTTGCTATGCAGGAATCTACCTCCCCAGGAGAAATGTCTGGGGAGCCAATGTCTGGGGAGCCAATTAAGCTGCTCAGTAGATTTATGCTTTCAGGGCATTCTGATTTTCAAGTGTTTAACACCTGGTTTTCAAAGAGTCATGAAGGAGAAAATCAGGATGAGAGCATGTAGCTGTTGTCAGAGATGAGTCTGCCCTTGGTGTTTGCACTTTAGGTGTCTGTGCCATCTGAAAGACACCTGAAACACTGGCTCAATCCTTGCCCCTCTCTCACATGTAGGGGTTTCCTTCCAGCTCAGCCCCATCAACCAGACCTCCCTCATCACTTTTCCTTCTCCCCACAGGATAGTTGGTGGGGACCAGACAGGCCCACGGCTCCAGCACTCCCCTTCTCCAGGGCAGCGAGTGCTCTCCCCCCTGTCCCCGCTCAGCCCCCCAGCACAACCACTCAGCCCTGATGCAACAGGAGCCCCAGCCTCTGTGCAGCCCTCACAGCCGCGGAGGTCACAGAAGCACCTGGAGAGCCTCACCTCCCCACCAGACAGTGAGGCCTACTATGGTGAGACAGACAGCGATGCTGACAATGTGGCCCAAGAGAAGCAGCGCCGGGCTCGCAAGAAGAGCCCACGCTCCCCACCCGAGAGCACCAACAGCAAGGTGGATGCACCTCAGGATGAGGTGTCGCTGTCCGAGCAGAGTGGCTACGAGAGCATGCCAGAGGCTGCTGCACAGGGGGGAGCTGAGGTGGGCAGGTCCGGCGGGGTGGCCAAGAGGGAGATTGCCTGCCTTCCTGGCAGCCGCACAGACACTCCATTCTCAGACAGCGAGGGACAATTGCGGCCACTGTCGACAGACGGACGGGAGCCTTCTCCAGAGGTGATGCTCCTGCCCCGTGCCACCAAGGCTATCCAAGCAGAACGCCACCTCATCCCCATGGTGGGGCCAGTGGAGCACCCAGTTGACGAAGACCTAACCACCACGTATGCAGAGAAAGCCAAGCAGGCCAGTAAGTCCTCTGTACCTTGCCACTCACCATGCCTTATTCCTATATTGGATCTCCTTCCCAAAAAGCTTCATTGCTGCAAATGTCAAGTGGGTTAGCTTCTCTAGCGTGGGAAGAAGCAGAGTCAAGTCAGACCTGCAGTAACTGGGGCTTCCTATTGCAGCTTCAGCACTAGAGTCTACCTCATCCAAGAGGTGTCCATGTCTGGCAGCAGCTGGTGAGCTTTGGTAGAATGTATCACTTTTTAGATATCAGTAGTGAAGGACTGTCAGCAAGGATAGGCAGGAGCCAGTAAATCACTTGTTGGAACAGTTCCTTGTAGTGGGACCCCTACTAGTCAAGACCTTCCCAGCTGGAATACAGTACTGAAAAATATAGTATAGTATGTGGGTGGTGGACCTGAAGTGACCTTAATTGTGAGTATCTTTCCTGGTTTCTGCTAGGCATGGAGTTATTTCAAACCCAAACATGAAGGCAGAAAAAGATGGTATCTGACTTCACAGTTGTGATCTATCAAAAATATTAAAAGCAAGGTAATAAAAACCTTGTTTTCATACAAATATCTCAGTGTGCTGTATGATTGACTAATTTTTACTTCTCTGAGCCTAGAAATAAAGCAGGTTTTTAAAAAGTGACTCAGCTGGGGACAGAATGGGAAACAGAGACCACAGAAAAGTTACTAGACTGAATCAGAAATTAAGCACATAGATTCTAACTTCTGATTCCCTCCTCCAAATGCTAGACATTTTTCCCCAGAACAGAAAATACTGCAAGGCAATTGTTTAAGCCTCTCTTTTCCTTGGGCAAAACATTCCTTTACCTGTTTTGCCTAAGGGATCCTATAGACATAACTTTCAAATCGAGACTGCTTCTGTCAGGCAGGGCACTCTCTTACTGTTGAGAGGACAGACTTGGCTGAGTCCCTTACATCAGGGTCTGCTAGGCAGTACAACTGACCTGGTGCCTTGTACTATTCCTTGCTAGTCACTTTCAGGGCACTCACTTTCGTTAGGACAGCAAAGAAAGTATTTCAGCCCCTCTGAGGATGACGCTATTTTTTCCCCCTTTGAATAATGTACAAGCATGAGGTGAATGTTGAGAAAGGCATGTTCAGCTGCTCCCTGCCACCTGATAGTCCTAGCAGTGGATGGGCAATTGCTTTACATCAAGACTTATTTCCATGGACAGCGTCAGTACAGAAGGCTCCCAGGAAAGCCATGTATTTAATGCAGAACATTTCTGATGGCAAAATAATATCCTATGGCAGAAGGTGATGCAACTCTATTGCTAGCTAGAGGTAGGGTTCCCAGAAGCACTGCAGACTGAGATAATATTTTATTCTCCCATTACCCCTCCACCACCACTCACCCCCCTTCTGATTTATGTTTAGCTATGGGTGTACTTGTGTAAGAATTACTCTGCCATGGATGGCAACTCACACGGCCAGCTTGGCCTTTTCTTGGGTTAGGAATCTTGCCAGTAAATGTGATGGCAAAACTCTATGTCCTGCCCATGCTGGAGCACAGCAGCCATTAAAACAAAAGCCGTGACCAGCGGCTAGTAGCTCTGTGGAGGAAGGAAGCAAGAAAGGAAAAGGTATGGAAGGTATTAAATATGTGGTGAACAGAGCTCAGAAGCACCCATACCTGGAACAAACACAGGAAGATGTGGGACTGCTGGGCTGCACTGGCTCCATGGGGAGGCTGCCTCTGGAGAAGTTACCATCATGGGAGGCACATTGTAGAGCACCTTTTGCCAGAAATATGTAGCCTTGTCCAGGATGTTTGGGCTTGCATTGGTTCAGCTCCTCCAGATGCTCCAGGCTCCCACAGAGCCAGCGGAGTGTAAAACTCTTTCTCTGCGTTTCCTTAGCAATACCCACAGCACAGTAGTCTACTCTGGGACATGGGAGACCCCTGGGTTTTGCTAAACAGGAATGCAAAGTCAAGCTCATAGTTTAGAAGCTAGGCATGTTTTTAAAATCTGAGTTAACTACAGTAGGTGACTTGGACAGTCAGTTGTGGGAGCTTCAGGCTTGACAGATACACAGTGGACGTTTAAGGAGCATTCTGACTACCTAATCAGATGTTTGCCTTTTGGAGCACTACCTATCCAAATATATTCACATAGCTCCCACTGCTGCACCATAAAAATGTGGAAAACTACATTTTGGTTTGTTGGGACTGTTACCCAGATGGTTCTTTGCCTTTTCTTTCTAGAATATACTCCTTTCTCATGTCTGCTCTGATGTTTTCTCCAATCTTGGAAGTATTTCTCTTGTCCTTTGTATAAATTCTTTCTAACTGTTCACTGTAATTTTTAAACTACAGAGACTTTCTCCCTTTCACATCTATCCCTGCACCTTAGGCAAACAGAATTGCAGGTATAGTATTTCTAGATGAGTATCTGGAAACATCAGATTTCTCAGTGAATAACTGAAATCCCTGTACAAGAACAGACATACATCATAATAATTTTGCACACCACTGAGAGTAGAAACAGACACTCTTCACAGCTGTATTGTCCTGCAAGGATCTCAATATGACTGCTATTGCCTGTCAGCTCTTGGATTTTGTCAAACTTAAGAGCTGTATCTCTGCTATTTTTTTGCTATCTCTAGAGCTTTTTGTAGGCCTTTGTCCTCACTACATGCTTTCCAGAGCTCTGAGCTTTCCATATCATACAAAAATTGATTCAGTCCCCCTGCCTCCCCTTTTCTGTATGATTTTCCTTTGTTTCTGATGTTGTTAGCAAATCTGATCGGGGCTGACTGTATGCTGTCCTCAAGATCATCAATGAAACTAAGAGATGCTTCCCATATTCCCCAACCATCTTTCCTAGTCTCACCATGATGGGTCTTTATGCTCTGATTAATTTTCTTCTAATTTTAATCCGATTGCCATTTTTCTAGTACATAATTTTTTTGCATTAACTCCACCAACTCTTGACAACTACAGCTGCTAAGAGGATGCAAGTCATGTGGCAATTGCTGGAGGTGACACGGCTGTCTGACACCTGCTTTACATTGCTATAACACAGAAGCAAATGGAGCTAGCTCACTTATTTACACTAGGCAAGGATTTGACTCCTGGAGCAGAACACAGTGTGGTGGAAACTACCAACAGCCTGAGATGAGGATTTGGCAGTGGATGAGGTGGAGCAAAATAAGTGCAGGGAAGAGGGGGCAGCAGCTGATAGGGCACCTCACAATGCTCTGCATGTCCTCAGCTGCTGAGCTGTGCCTCTCCTTCCCCAGGGAAGACACAAGACTTCAGAGCTCCTCAGAGAGGCAACAGCCCTTGCAGTGAGGTTTGGGCCTGTGTCTTTCCAAATTTCCTGTCCTATTTGCACATTGGTATTGGTTAATTTTTTCAACCTGTGGGATAAGCACGTACATCATCCCAGCCCTCCACAGGACAAATGACTTGGACATGCCTGCTCCAAAACCACTCAGAGGGTTGCTGATGCAGACTAGTGGGTAGCCACGCACAATCCAAATGTGGGGAACTTGCCTTACAAGTAATAGGATTTCAGTCTTCATTGCTACCCAGTGGCTACTATGCCACTATGGCTACCGATGTGTTGCTCAGTGGGGCAAGAGAATAACCAGCAGACACTTTGCTGTACTTTAAATTAAATCCAGGAGAGCATTCATACTTGTGAATAGTCAGTATTTTGCCTACTCTGAAGAAACAAAAGTACAAATTTGTTTCCTTTCCCAATAAAACAGCAACTTGCTCTCTTTAAAGAGGTGATTAATCCCTGGGGAAACTAGGGATCTTTAGGGCCTCAGTTTATCATCATTGTAAAGGGCCAAGCCACATTACCTCTTGAGATGATTTCTACAGTGCTTGGACAGCAAAGAAGAAGAGATAAGATAGAAAATACAAGTTAAAAAGTCTGAATGAGTTTCAGGAGGTTAGCGGAAAGTGGGAGCTTGTGGCAGGGAGAATCAGACTATAGTTGTCACAAGTGAGGTTCTTCGGTTACCTATAGCTCCTGCAGTGTCCTCCTCTGCTCACCCCACCCTCAGAGGCTTAGAATCCATCTGTAGCCAGGGCTGCTTCTCCTCAGCCATCTGTGCCCCCTAAGGTGCATTGTATTTTCACCCCATCCTAAATCATCTCCCAGGAACAATGGGCTCAGGCTTTCTCACAACTGGACATACCAATTGCTAGCAGAAGACAGACATACCAGGACAGCAGGCTAGTCCTAATTTGCTATCACACTGTAGGAATTTGTGTCAGTGCAAGAAGTGCTTCAAAATATCTCAATTTAAACTTATCCATGGAACTATTTTTAGTTCCTAGGAGTCAAGAGTCTCTCCATGTATGGTAGGGGAAGGGAGGGAAAAATGGGTGGGGAAATTTCCTCCTCTGCTTTATATGGTCCTGCCTGCCTGTGCAGTGTCATCAAAGTTACTACATTCCGTATCAGAAAAGGAAATCCTTCTTGTTTAAAGCGGATGTACAGCAGCATCACTTGATGAGATAGGATGCTTATAAATAAGTGGCCTGTTCATTGGGGGGTCATACAGATTACCTCTTCTAAGAGCAACTGCAGTCACATTTCTCTGCAGATAGAGTGCAGCCAGCCATCTATCAGCCTATTACAATCAGTATAGGCCACAGGAGCTGTGAACAAGATAAAGTACATGAATGACAGTCTGAACTCACTGCACCTCATTGTCTCCTTGGCTTTCAGCTTTGACAGATGTGACTCTAATGATCACAGTTACATGGCTGTTAGTCTAGCTTACTGGTTTTGCCATTGACTGCAGTCTAGAAGACCAAAAGTTTACAATAGTACTAAACTGCCCCCATCCTACCTGCTTTAAAGTAGAATAGAAAAGCATTCTGTGCAGATCAGGAGATTAAAATTAATTTCCTAAACTATTGATCTTACAGGAAGGCTGTTCCCAACAGTATGAAGCAATACTGAATAACCCTTGGCCCTTGCTATTCAGTGAGCAGCCAACCACTAGGAAAATGGGAACAACTGCCTCCATGGTAGAATCATAGATGGAGAGTCTGATCTCACTTCAGCATGCATTAAACTAGAAATTGCCTCCACTTGGGGAATCAGTTTACATACACAGGTGTATGCATTTACTTAAGAATATCCCACTAAATAACTAACATTCAGTTTTGAATTCTATGCAGCTTGGAAGGCATTTATCAAAGAAGACAACAGTGAGATAAACACTGTGCATCTGGAGCCCTCTTCCTCCAGTTTTAGGCTCAAGTATGGCATTTGAGCTTATGCCTTTGCTTTATGTTTTTCTATCAAAAGCACATAATTGGTATTTTCAAGCTGATATATTAACTGTTTGGGCAGAAGAGAGATTTTCAGAAGGTGTTGTCCGTCTTGGCTGTGTGGCTCAGTGTGGCTGAATTTCTCCTTTCTTGAGGTGTCTCAGAAATTGCCACAAGTCATTGGCCATCTTCCTCAGGTATTCTTATTGGAGACTTCCAGCGTTGTTCTCTTGGGCATCAGTCTTGTCCAGCATTTCAGTGCAGATGCTGTGAGTTGCAGCACTGGAAATGAGGCTGATAGGGCTCTGCTCTGCTTCACCTTTGCACCTCACTGCTATCCTGCTGCCCCAGAGCCTGACAGAGACATGGATTTAGCTGCACATGAGTTAGCTCAAGATAAATCTAGCTGCATGCAATATCCTCTGGGAGGGGAAAGATCTTTTGTATTTGAAGATGCTTGGAGGAAAGCTGTATGTGATCTCTGAAATGAAAAGTTATATACTTTTTTGTCCACTATATGAAATACCATTTTGAGCATCTTTTTTAAACTATCAGTTACTCAGACATTACTTCTCTCTGTTATTATTGTCAGCACAGGGACCGTGACTCTGGGTCACAGTTCCTCAGACATGGTCAGAGCTCATTCATCATCCTGCTGCTGGTGAAACAGTGTCAGCAGTTGTCCTCCGTGCTCATGCTTTCATGGTCCTTGCAGAGCTCCAGCTAGTGATTTTTTCAGAATATGCTGCCATACACATTAAGTTAACATAGCCTGTCCTTGCGCATGCTCTTCTGGAGTGACATAGGATGCATGAGGCTGATGGGGAACAATGGGATTCAGCCAAAATTTTGCCAGTAATTTAGATCTGAAGGTGATTAGAGCAATAATCACACTGAAATGACTATATATATATAACCCCATAGACTGTCCTAGCCAAGCTGAGAGTTTCTAGATTCCAGGATTTTGAGTGAAAGAAATAGTAATGCAAACAGGCAGTGGGAATCCCTCTCCCTGCCCAATGTTGTTTCCATCAGTTCTGAAAGTGATTGGAAGCTGCTGATAAGGTTGGGACAAGTTTGCTCAGAGACAACGCTGAAATGAGACAAAGTGCTAATGATGGGGGAGCTAGAGTCATAAAAGGGTGAGGCACAAGAGGACTTTGACAAGGGGTAATTAAATTATAGAGTCATTGCTCAGCAGAAGTGAGAGAAAATTACAGCTAGGAAGGAGAAGACTGTCAACCTGACAAATAATCATTCTTCAGTTTCAGTTCAATCCGTCGTAGGAAGGGAGATCAGTTTTTTCTGAAATCTGTAAAGTTTCACTGTCATCAGTTACTGCTTCTGTTAGCCAAGAATCTAGCCCTTTGTATAAAAGAAACAGGAACAGGAATGGGGTGAGTATATTCAGCATATCTTGATATGCTGACTCTACAGAAAGGACAAGGCTGAATCATATTCTCTGCAAAGGCAAAATGTGAAGAATTGGGGAAAATTGTATCAGAGTGGGCCTCAGTCCTTGATAAATACCCTGCAATAATGGGAAGAGACTCAGGGAAAGAGCCCAAGAATAGCACCCTTCTTAGATACAGGCTCTGAGGATGAAAAGAAAAATAATAATAAATGTTTAGCTTCAGTTAGGTGGACAAAGTACTTCTTTTGAGCACACTTTGTGGAAAGCAAAATTGTCAGTAAAAACAACATGGAGTAATAAAAACTAGAAAAAGAGACAGTCTTTGACCTGTTCAGTGAGATAACACTTAGTGACTAAAGAAATAAGCATATGTTGGCTTCTGTATGATATCTGATATGGTTCCACATGACTTTTCCAACGAGAGAAATATGGATGAGATAGGACTACTGTAAGGTGACTGCACAATTGGCTAAGAATAGAAGAGAAAACATACCTATTAATGGCTCATGATGTCAGATTAGCTAACTGGCTAAGTTGGTTGTAGTGTTTCACTGGGCTTCTGAATCTTACAGACTACCTCTATATTTTCACCCATGGAGCTTTAAACACTAACATATGTCAATCAAATGTCCACTCCACCTCAATGTTATATGACTGGTAAGGAGGCTGATGATTAAAAATCTCAACCCTCCTCTCTTCTGTCAGTGGATCTTGTCCTCTGGCTGCATCTAGACAGAACAGGCAGTATATGCTGTGGGACACTCCACAGCCCTGAAACTGCTACTATTCAGAACTAGGACCTGGCTGGGACACCTTGCAGCTTTTCTCTGGTCTTTCTTCACACAAAAGCCCAGGTGTGTGGGGGACACAGGGGAGGGAGGTTGGTTATGTGGACTGAGGAGGTACACCACTATTGTCTTCCCATCTGCTTTTTCACCTGCAAACTCCTGCTAGTGAAACTTCTAAAATGTTTTTTTTTGCTTTTGAGTGTGTTGTACCTAGAAGCAGTAACAGCAAATAGCAATAATATGGCCTGAGGATTCACCAGAGATTGCTGAGTATTAATTAGCAGATGACATAAGGCATGGAAGGTATACAGTTGTTTTGTGAAAGGCTGGATTTTTAAATCTAGTAGGAGCTTGGCTGATTGCAGAAAAGGACTAATATCAGTTGGATAAAAAGAATATATGGCAAGTGCTACAGGATTAATCAAGTCCACAGACCCAGATGGTGAGTTTATGATTGTCTGTATTATTAAAGAGTCGATGCTGGAAACACTGAAGGACAAAGAGGAGATGAATTAGTGGTATCCTGCTGTCAGACATCAAGCATTTTTGTGAGCAGCAGAATTAACAGATCCTGTTGTCATTTTAATTTATGTCTTGTATTTGATATCTCATTCTCTCATGTCTAGTAAAATGTAATTCTGTCTGATGTCTCTCATTCAAAATGAGAACTCATAATCTCTCTCTTGTGTGTGTTCTTCAGTTTTTGGTGCATAATTAAGACTCAGGCTTCCTATGGTGGGGTCTGTCTTCTGTGTCCAGCCACCTATTTTCATGTAAACTTGTAGAAGCATTGTGTCTTTGTGACTGCAGACTCTTAAAATTAGCAAATAGGCTCAAAAGCTATTAGCATGAAACAGGTAAGATTGAAAGACATGCTGCATGACTGCATAAACCTTTCTGAGGAAATTGGGCTAAAACTGCAAAAGACAGATTAATTAGTGCATTCAACAGATGCTGTCCTGGAAAAAGAAAGCTCTCCTTCAGCAGTCATGTTGCAGAAATCTTTATAGGTAATATCCAGGGCCTGAGTGTGAGCTGTCAGCACAGAAAAGCTGACCATGTGTGCTGCCTTTTGCACTAAGGACACATTTCCATCCAGCTCCGGAAGAAAGGCAAACTCTCACTCAACTGAGGGAGATTTTTTTGAGTCTCCAGCAGGATACCACAAGGCTAATTCATTGTGGCCACACATAGCAAAGCCTCTGCACCTTCTTGGCCTAGCAGAGGTCTTCAGTTGCAGCATGGGAGTTGCAGAATGGCTAAGAATGGTCAAAGATCCACAAAATGACTGGGCATGTTTTTTTCCCGTGGGCTGTTGATTCACCTGCAGAGCAGCTTGATTTCTGTTTTTCTAAAACCAGGAGACTGCAGTGGGGCAGTGTCTCACTGGGAAGTCCTAAAATCTCTAGCAATTTAAGAAGAAATACAGGTTGACAGGTATTTGACTATGTATTTAACTTTACATACAGGCTTAAGTGTTCTAATCTTGAGTAAGACTGATGTATTTGCCTGTAGCATTCTAAATCGGAGCTGGAGCCATATCTATGTTTTCTATTACACACAGATTATGTGATTGAAGTGTGCAAATATCCAAGAATGAGAAACAAATTTTGTCAATTTACAACAAGAGTTTTACCACTTCTTTTAAGTAAAGGAACATAGCCTCCTCTGCTTTACTATTTGCAATTAGAACATAAGCCAAAACTTGAAAGGTTGAAGCTTTCAACAGGGAAATACTTAGAAGGCCAAGAAAACCTCTCCAAGTCTTACTTTGAAAGGACTCCAGGTATGAAAAGCATGAGATTTTATTTACTGAGATATTTGCAACGTTAGCCATGGAAAAATGACCTTGTCTAACATAAATAACTGGAAGAACTAAATTCTAGTTAATCCCATGTGAAAAAATAGTAAACAAGTAGTGTTTCATCGCGGAGGAATAGGCTCTTTATCTGTGAAATTAGCAGTGTGCTTCTTTTCTATGGTAATGGCTTTTCTAGAATTTGCTCTCTGGTGATAAAATTTACAGTTTTTTGTTTCCTAGTGAACATGAACAGTATCTGACATAATGGAAGCCTGTTTGTTCAGTAGTTTTCCTGAACATACATTAAAATGCCATCTTTTAATAGGGCCTGATCTTGAAAAGATTCATATGTGTTACATTTCTCTTTATTGTAATTAGTAACATAATTCATTTCACTTCAGTGAAATGTAGTTAAGTTGATGGAAAAATCTTTGTAGGCTTTTCTTAATAGAAATTGTCCCTTTTTCTGCATTATTCCAATAGATTTTAGTGCTTTAAAATAAAAAATTTTCTATAGAAATTACCCACCATACCAGCATTTAGGAGAGTTTTATAACCCTTCCATTTACACTTTTATTTTTATCTATTCAATATGAATGTTCTTAATAAATACCTTTTTCTGTACTGCATAGTGTTTTTTCTGTACTGCAGTGCTGTATTTTCATTTCCAATTGCATATTGTATATATCCCATTCTGTGAGGTTTCCCCAAAGAGACCGTATCCCTATGTATGTAAATATTAATCCAAGCAGAAGAAACGGAACCACTTTCATAGCTCTTGATGCAAGAGCCTTTGTATGGGGCATGACAGGTCTCGCTTACAGCAACATTGCCAGCACACAGCCATGGCAAGTGGAGTTCAGGAGGCATGGTCAGACCTTCACTTTTCTAGACTCAAAAACACTGGAGAAGGTCTGCTTGTGTTCTGGTTGCTGAGGGTGGGACTGCTGGGAGGAAGAATCACAGAGCAGTGTCCCTTGGCCGCAGCTCTGGGATTCTCTCACTGGACCTATAGTGCTCGTGTACAGAAAGAGGCAGTAAGATGAGAACTAGCCTAAGTGTGAGGAGATGCTGAACAGGCCACGATTACGGAGATTTGTAGACTCCTAGCACCCTCTGTTCCCTTCCTCCCCATCCACCCCAGTCCTCACTATCAGCATCTGGTCTTTTAACACCTCTCATTTATCAGCACTGGAGCTATGAATGGTGCTGCCAAAACACCACTCCTTGGCCTTGAAATGCTCCGTCACCCTCCCTGGGCACAGCCACACTCGTCAGTGGTGTAAGTAACAGCCTCTGCCATTTTAATTCAACTAAACCAGTTCACTACAGGCACCCAGAATTCTAATGCTCCTCAGTTAAATACTCCTCTGTCCTGACAGACAACAGGAATCTGTATCGTGGACTGGTTCTCTTCAGACAGGAGGAAATTGATAAACACAGGGAAGGAAAGTTTCTCCTCCATCTTTCTTCCTTGTCTTTACCTGGAGCTGGGTGCTCTCTGAGCATTTCAGACAGGAAAGTTGTTTTCCTCCTGGGTGGATTTCTCTGCCTGTCCCTGCTGGACATAAGTGCTGTGTTAGTCTCATATCTTTGAAGGACTCTTTAGCACAGAAATGCTGGACACTGAGGCATTGGAAACACTAACCTGAAGCTTGCACCTTTCTAACCTGAAGCTTGCACCACAGAAGCAGTGAGAGTATAGGGTATGTTTTCTTATTTTAAAATAGAAAAGAAGAGTTTCTTCTCGCAGAGAGGGTGGGGGAAAGAAAGAGGATGGTTAAGTGCCAGGTGACAATGTCCATCACACTGCTCAGTGATGAAGCTAAGATGACAAAAATAGACAAAGTGACCTCATGGCTTTCGGCAGCAATGCCTATGAGACAAAAGAGAAGCTTTAAAAGGCTTGTAGAGCTGATAGCAAAGGGCTTGGACACCTCAGAGTTTTGGTTCTGCTCCAGCAGGGAGCTGCTTTGCTTCTCTCCTATTGCCTCTCTCTGTTTATGGGGAGTTGTGAATTAGATGGGCTTTGTGACATGCCCAGCTCACCAGGTCTGGACTCTGCCTTCTCAAGCTTGGATCAATCTTATGCAGGTATAAATATCTTTTCTATTTTCTTTTTTCTTCTGTTGTTTTTTTTTTTTCCCCTCTGTTTTCTTTTTGCCTTCTCTTTCTCTTCTCTTCTCTTCTCTTCTCTTCTCTTCTCTTCTCTTCTCTTCTCTTCTCTTCTCTTCTCTTCTCTTCTCTTCTCTTCTCTTCTCTTCTCTTCTCTTCTCTTCTCTTCTCTCCATTTCTTCTCTATTTTCTTTCCTTTTTCTTTTTCCTTTCTTTTATCTTTTTCCATTCCTTTTTTCCTCTTTTTCTTCTTTTTCCTCTCCCTTCCCCTTCCCCTTTCCTTTCTCCCCCCTTTCCTTTCCTCTAATTTTTCTTCTCCTCTTCTTCCCCTATCCTTTTGCCTATTGTGATTTCACTCTTGCTCTTTACCTTCAGCAAATAATCTCAGGAAGATTCCTCTTTCCCTTTTTTCTTAAACTGTTGTGGGAGATTGTATCTTTAATACCATGATAATTTTTCTGTTGCAAGGATTGGTATAATTATTTATGTGCTTTGGCCTTTGATGAGAAGGAAAATAGGGAGAAGAGGGAGGCAAGTGGCAGGTCCCAGAGGGCCTTACTTTCCAGCTGTTTCAGAGCACAGGGCAGTTGAGAGCAGCTTCCTAGGGAAGTTGTGCATGGATGCTAATGCTAAGCCAGGACTAAGTGTTGGTGGAGGCATAGCCAAGACTGTTTGCTGTTATATTTTCTCTGACAGTATTTGCCAGCCCATAATTGAGCACTTTCATAGTACTCTGCTGCCAGAAGGGGCTGCACAGAGCCTCTCTTTAGACAGTGTAGCTCCCTGGCTGTTAGTTCCCTGTGCCAGAAACTCTCCTGTGAGTCACTCAGGGCCCAGAGTTTACATATTCTGGACTTGACTAAGATTCTGTGGCACAGCTCTTCCTCCTCATAAATTTAGAAGCAAAATATGAGCCAGGTGACATGTAGTAGCTTGTAGCAAGGATGCTTGTAACAAGAAAGAAATCTCTTAGTTCCTCCTTTGTGAATAACCCCCAGAGACACGTGTGCAGATTTCTAAGTGGAGTGGACAGACCTTCAGGGACTGTAGCTCATTTCTACCATAGACAGCAGGTCTTCGAGGGCAAGTCTATGATTGTCCTGAAGAGCAAGCAGTAAGTCTCCACAAAAATCTGGAAACTACTTCAGTCTTGTTTCAGCAAGGTGAAGTCATTCTGTAAGGCAGGTTTTGCAGAGAGCCTCCCCTTTGCAAATGTGTGTACAAATAGTGAGCCATTTTGTCAGCATTGATTTTGTTGTTTCCAGTTTTCTGGGTGCAAAGGGGAGGAATGGACTGTGCAGCCACGTGAGGTGATCTAAAACCACCAAAGTCCCTTTGCTGAAATCCCAGAGCCTCAGCATGTGCTATGGAATGGCTGCAAACCTTAAGAAGAGTCTTTCCTTGTATTTTTCTTAAGCTTCCCAGAAGGATGACTGCTCTGCAAATCAACACCTTGTTTTCAGCATGAGGTGAGACACAGAAGCTCTTTCTGCTGTGGTTACACTGGTGCAGTATAGAATGATGACACCTGCCACAATTGTGCAGACTAAGCCAGGCTTTGGGGGACTTCTGCTTTCTGCAGCTCTCAGGAAAACTAGTATCTGCTCCCTGTCCCCCACTGCAGGTCACGTTGCCACATTAGCAGGTTCCTATTGAATGAATGCTCTGTAGTAAAATGGTGAGAAGTGACATCCTGAGAGAACTGAGCAGCTTCCACCCTCTCCTGACCTAACACCACCCCCCAGCACTGCCTGAAGCTTACATCTCCTCTCCGCTCCTCTTCCCCTTAAGCAGGACATAATTCTGTACCTCTTTCTTAAGAATATCAGGGCTAGACAAGGTGCTACACAATTTTTTGACAAATTATTAGATGCAGACAATCAATGAATGGCTGTACTATCATGGTGGGAAAAAGACATTGGGAGTAAGGAAAAAGATGAAATGAAAGAAATCAGAAATTAGTCTATGGTTTAGGTGTATTTTGTTTGGGGTTTTGTTGTTTTGTTTGGTTTTGTGGGGTTTTTTTCCTGTGCAAGGTTAGTGCTGATTTCTGTCATGTGAACACAGATTCAAGGCATGGCTATACTTTCCTTAGGGCAGCTGAGTTTGGTTTTACTATTCAATCTTGCTTACCCCATGCTTTTGGGCACCTCAATGCAGAAAGGACATGGGGGTGATGGAGCAGGTCCAAAGAAGGGCAACAAAGCTAGTGAGGGGTTTGGAAAACATCCCCTAGGAGGAACGACTGAGGGAGCTGGGGCTGTTTAGTCGGGGGAAGAGGAGGCTGAGGGGAGACCTTATCACTCTTTACAAATACCTGAAAGGAGGTTGTAGCGAGAGTGGGGTTGGTCTCTCCTCACTGGTGACTGATGACAGGACAAGAGGAAATGGGCTCAAGTTGCATCAGGGCAGATTTAGGTTGGATATCAGAAAAAACTTCATTACAGAAAGGGTTGTTAGGCACTGGAACAGGCTCCCCAGGGAGGTGGTTGAGTCACCATCCCTGAATGTGTTTAAAAGTCATCTGGATGTGGTGCTTGGGGACATGGTTTAGTGGTGGGTCATCAGAAATAAGGTAATAGGGCTAGGATAAGGCTGGACTCGATGATCTTAAAGGTCTTTTCCAACTTGAACAATTCTATGATTCTATGATTCTTTCCCTGCATGCAAGATGGAGAACACAATGTTTGTCCCTGCAGCTTTAATGACCGCTGGGCTGGTGGAGCAGGTGGAAAATTATTATCCCACACTTTCATGCCAGTGTCCCAACAGGTGTTGGGCTTTTCCAAGCAAGCCTGTCTAAGTGGATTCCTTCTGGCCTGGCTGATCAGTTGTGGAGGTCTGGGATTCTTGCTCAGGAGCAAATGTGCTTTTTCCTTGCTGGGCATGGGGCACAGGCAAGGGACTGCAGCAAGGGTGATAACACACTTCCTGCTGTTGCAGCGCCACTGCAGAGAGCAGTGAACAGCCCTCCATGCAGTGCTGCTGCAAGGCACGCAGACTGGAGCTGGCACTGCAGGGCCCTGTGCAGGAGCAGCCTGCATTGCAGGCTCTCCCATTGCATACACGAAAGGTGGGTGCTAACAGTAGCAGCAGCTGCTTCCCAAACTCTTGGGGGGATTGTGTGCTCCTGGGAGTCTTCCATTTGTAGGAGGAAGGTCTACAAAAAAGCAGGTCTTCACCTTCAGGGTGATAAGTAAATGGTAAAAATTCCCAGAAGCAAAGGTGTGCACTGTACAAACACTGTGAGAGATGGCCTGGGACTCCTGGCCACGTGCTGCAGAAATAGGAAGACCCAGGTCTGACCAGGAAACAGAGACCTGCCATCAGACTGGGGGGAGTTCCTACTCCACACCTGCATGGACTTCCATTGTGTTTGCAGGGAAAGAGAAAAATGCATCTGGGTTTCTATCAGCAGTTCCTAAAGACACTTTCAGCAAAGGTAGGAAAGAAAAAGAAGGGCAGGGGGAGACTGTGTTTCCTTGTATGGGCACTAGAATAATTATAGCCATATCACTGTCCATCTCTGCCCACCCAGCCTCTTGCTGAATACTGAGCTTGCCTCCTTTTGTCTCCTGCAGAGCTTCATCGCCACGAGAGCATCCAAGAGAAGAACGTGAAAGAGGCTAAAACCAAGTGCAGAACCATTGCATCCCTGCTGACAGATGCTCCCAACCCCCACTCCAAGGGGGTGCTGATGTTCAAGAAGCGAAGGCAAAGGGCTAAGAAGTATACATTGGTAAGCTTTGGGAGTGTTGACGAAGACCGCTCCTACGAGGAGGAAGACGGATTTTTTCCAACTAGTGAGTCTGAATTTGATGAGGAAGGTTTCTCTGATGCCCGAAGCCTAACTAATCACTCAGACTGGGACAACACTTACCTGGACATTGAAAAGTCCAAGTCTGACTCTGAACAAAAGGAAGAGAAGCAAAAAGGTTTGAGTGAGGCCTCAGGTAAAGGAGCACGATTATTTGAGCAGCAGAGGGAACGGGCTGGGAAGTACACAGTCGAGAAAGTCCCAGTGCAGAAGAGCCCCCAGCTTGCCCCAGCTGCCCAGCCACAGGAGGGCACAGTGAACGGAGATATGCCTGTGCCACAGAAGTCAGACAGCATCCCCCTCAGCATCCACACAGAAGGCATGCAAGTGCCCAGCAAGCAGTCGGCCACCCTCCCCACTCAGCTCCTGGCTCCTCCTAGCCCCACTTTCTTCCTGCCTCCCCCAAGCACCCCTGACCCCTTCCCTGCAAGCACAACAAGCATGTTCAACAGGTCTGCACGGCCCTTTACTCCTGGTTTCTCTGGCCAGCGCTCAGCAACATCCTCTGTCATCTTCAGGCCGTCTGCACCCAAAAAACCTAGTGGAAGTCTGAGTGAGCAAAGCATGGCGGCTCCCCCTTTCTCACCTATGGCTCCAGGAACACCTGCCAATGCACCAGTGTCAACACAGTGCGGTCCAGTCAGCTCTTCCACATCTCTGTATATTCCTGCACCAGGAAGGCCAACACCACAACTGGAGTCACAGCCAAGAGAAGGAGGAAATGCTCCAGAGACTAAGCCTTCTGCCAACACTGCTCGGACATCCAGCACCTCTATCTTTCTGTCAACTCCCTCAAAACCAGGATGTGAGTTAGCCTCCACAGCATCCCAGCTGCGAGTCCCTGGAACAGCCTCTTCTTCTTTGTATATCAGTCCACCACCATCACAGCACACAATAAGCAGTTCCCCCGTGCCAAATCAGCCTTCTCTTGCTGTCTCACCAGCAATGCCACGACCTCCTTCTGAGCCCTTAACCTCCAGAGAGCAGAGGATTTCCGTGCCAGCTCCCCGCACTGGCATCCTGCAGGAGGCTCGCCGGCGGGGCAACAAGAAACCCATGTTCAGTAAGATTGAGGAGAAGAAGAAGAATTCACCCAACCCTGAACTCCTGTCTCTGGTGCAGAATCTGGATGAGAAGCCAAAAGGTGACCATCCCGGGGCAGGCTTCGAATCTGGGCCTGAAGAGGACTTCCTAAGCCTGGGTGCTGAGGCCTGCAACTTCATGCAGCCCTCTGGCCGCAAGTTCAAGACCCCACCTCCAGTGGCTCCTAAGCCTCAGCAGCAAGATGCTGCACTGGTAAATGGGGCCCAGGACATGCCTCAGCTTAAAGGCAAGGGGGCAGAGCTCTTTGCCAAACGCCAGAGCCGCATGGACAAATTTGTGGTGGAGACAACACCAAAGCCAGAGTCCAAGCCCAGGACCCCTTCTCCTTCCCCTTCTCTGCCCTCATCTTGGAAATATTCACCCAACATCCGTGCTCCCCCTCCAATAGCTTACAACCCAATGCATTCCCCTTTTTATCCCCTGGCAGCCAGCAAATCTCAGGCTAGCAAAGCAGAGAGCAAAGTGAAAAAGGCACCTGGCCAGAAATCAGGGATCAAGGTCATTGATGTAATGCGCCACCAGCCCTATCAGTTGAAGTCAGCCATGTTCTGTTTTGGGGATCCCCCAAGCCCCAGCATTCAGGAGTCTTCTGGTAAGCCAGCAGCACAGGCTAGCTTGTCCTTCACAGCAGTCAAGCAGGTCCCTGTGAAAACAGCCAAGACACAGGAGATACGTCGCTTCTCCACTCCGGCTCCCATGCCAGCCTCAAGCAGCCTGGCACCCACTGTGCTTGTGCCCCGCTCAGCCACCACCTTGGATGAGCCAGTGTGGAGAACAGAAATGGCCTCCTCTGCCCCTGCTACACCTGCACCCTTCCAGGTGGAGCTCTGCCAGTCCCCTAAGCCATACCCAAGCTCCCCAGAGCCTGGTCAGGTGGGCCAGGGGCCTTCCCCAAACCCAGCCTCAGCCTCTCGGTTTCAGGTGGCCAGGCCTAAATTCTCAGCAGCAAGAACAGGGATGCAGGCCAATGTGTGGAGGCCAAGCTTTGGCCACCACTGAGGCAGGCACCCCTCCCATCCTGTCTGTGGCCCTGCAGAGATAGTGCTTGTTTTGTCTTTCATGTCAGCTCAGTACATTGGGATGAATGACACAAAATGAAGAATAGAGAAAAAAAAATTACTCCCCTTCTGCACCACCCTCTTCCCCAGCCTCCCCTTGGTCTCAGATGGGCAGATTCATGGCAAGGCTTACTGGCTGTGGCTACAGCAGGAGGAAGAATGTGGAGAGAGGGCACGTGTGGTACAGAGACTGGGAACTTCCATGCAACAGCAAAACCCACCTCTGGAGGGCGTGAATGACAGGGGTTGTCTCACATGAGGACATGTAGGTGGTAGCGGTTTTCCTGTCCGAAGGGCTTTGGAGTCACCCCTTCATGGAGGCAGACTAGGAGGCAAGAGCTTTCCAGGAATAAAGTGTCAGAGGTGGGATTACAGTACAGAAACTCTGTCTTCCCGATTGGACTACTTTTCTCTGAGCCTGTCAGTCTGTATACATGCACCTGTGTGTGCACACACACATGCACACACGTGCACATGATGACACTCAGCAAGGAATGAAAACAGAAGCGGGGCTTCACCTTGGACACTTCTCCTGAAAGCAGGGTGGCTGTGTGTGCCCATTCTTCCAGCCACCAGGGCTGGGGGTAAAAGCGAAAAGGGAAATTCATCCTAGCTGGTGCTAAATATGGTTATCAGATCTGGAAGCAGTTTGCCAGAGAGAAGTGTTGAATGGACTTGGTGGGGCTATCACAAGCTGGAGGAACAGCAGAGGAACTATAAATTTTTGAGGATACAGAGTCAAAGCTAAGCTCAAGGCAGTGGCAGGCCAGTGCAAGGAAGGCCCTGCATCATTAGAACAGGATACAGATGCTGTAAGTACAAAGGAGGATTGTGTAGGAGAAGGTACAGTTGGCTTTAAAAGGAGGCAAGATTGAATAAGCATTTGCACATCATCTTTTTGTTTAGGTTAGGACAGAAGCATGGCTAGATTAGACTCATGACATAGAACTTCCTGAAAACTCTGACGAGCTGGAAAATGGAGCCCTTTACAGACGTTCTCAGTATGGAAGTGGAGCACAGGGAAACAAAGTCACAACTAGAATTTCATACTAAATAATTTAAGTATCCTAGGGGTCTATTTGTTAAAAACTGAAGTGCTCTGAGAGTCCCAGAACATCTGCACTTACACACACATACAGAGCTCAGTTTGCTGGCAATACTGGGGAAACAGAACTGGTTATTCCTTGAATGTCCCAGGCTAGCCACAGACTTAATGCCTACACTAAAGGCATCTAAGAATAAAGCAATATCTTTTCCAAGGAATAATTCAGGATATTAGTAGGGACTGTGGATGTGTGTGTGTATGTCATATGTGCTGTGGTTTCCACACACCCCTGCTCTTTGCTTTCTGTCTGTGGTCCCCCTTTTGCAACAGCCACTTTTATGTTGTGATCCCACAAGTACACACAGAAAGCATTGCTCCCGAAGCTGGCTTCCAAACACAGCAGATGCCTCAGCTGCAGGGAAGGGACTTGCCACCTCTTCCAGGGCAGGGGTGGCCTAGCCTTTTGCTAGACCCTCAGGAGTAAGTACTGGAGGCAGGACAAGGGTGCCATAGCCCTGCTTGAGACACATCTCCATCTCATTAAACTTGCTCCTCTCCTGCAAGCAAAAGTTGTTCTCTGACTGGGTTGAGCACAAACTTTGGATGTACAGAACTGTAGGTTCTGAGGAGAAAAAAGGAGTGCAAATGGAGTTGATGCCAAGCCTGTAAGCAGCATAGCTAGTGTGGTTTCACACTAAGTCCAAGCCAAACTTCCTCCATGCAGCTGGAGCTTACAATGTGTAGCTCTTTTCGTGGAAGCTTGGGGCTCTACTTTTTCTTGGAGACTCCATGGTGCTTCTCTGTGAGCACCTGGAGATTTTGCTTGTGTGCTCTCCCACAAAGAAAAAGAGGGCTGGGGAACCTAGCTAGCAGCTCTAGTCCTGGACAAGCTTGGGAGGCAGAGAATGACAGAAAAGGAAAAGTAGTAACCACTCCTGCCTTTGAATCCTTCACAGTCTGGCTGGGCTTGCTCTGCAGGCCTGTGTTTACAGTGCATATTCCTGAGGGCCCTGAAACGTAGGATGGGCATGCTGGAGAGGGAGGAGGAAACCTCACTTGGCAGACTATCAGCCATAGGAGAGGATGGAGATAAAACCTTTGGGAATGCCTTGAATTAATGAGGAAAGGGGTGACTGAGCCAGAAGAGGGGCTGCACCTGGCTGTATGACATAGAAACATCTGACCTAAACAGATGAGGTGATTGTATTGTGTTCCTGGAAGGCCCCAGAGGGGAGGTCTTAAGACAAGTCACCACAGAGTTAATTCAGGTCACCACAATCCACTTAGCTCTGGTGAAGGGAAGCAGCCATGCTACAAAACCTAACTTGGCAGATGGCTTTCTCTCTCATCCTGTGCTACGCTACATTGTGCTACCAGGGCTTCTGGAAAAAAAATCCTGTGTGCTGTAGCAAGATGGATCTGTGTGATTCTTCCCAAACATGGAAGGAGGAGTCTTCTGTTTCTCTAGGAAAGCTGTGGGAAGGAACTAAAGGACTGGCAGTGCTGGAAAGGCCTTGTCTCTAGTCTCCTTGTGGAGTGCTGTCACTGGCTAGTGATTTTAGCCACTAGCCTTAGATAGACAAGCCAGCCCAGGTTAAAAGCATCACTGAACTCAGGTGTAGAGTGGGGTTGTGTGGACAAGAAAGTGTGCTCAGGATCATTCTGCAGTGACAAAATAACCTCAGAAAGTCTGAATCTTACTCCAGTGTCCCTTTCCTTCAGGCCCCTAAAGGTAAGCGCTCTCAGAGCCTGAATGACTCAGGAAATTCATTTTGCAACTGGAAAAAAAAAGAGAGGTCTGGCCTTAGCCTGTAAAGGAGATTGCATGCGGTTAGTATTTCAGAGGTCCCACTCCCGATTTCTAAGAGACACTGATGCAAGCCAAGGAGTGATGGCCAAACACACTTGAAAGTTAGATACCAGGACACAAGTGAGTGGAATAACTGCATTTGGCCCATCATTTCTGATAATGTAGTGGGTAGGAGATGGTTAGGTCCTATTGGGGAATGTATATTAAACATCAGACCAAGGAAAAAGATCAGAAGGTTTGGGGTCCTGCATTTCACTTCTAACATCCTTGGTTCAAAGCTATGTTTAAAAGAAAAGCCAAAGCATTTGAGGGATCTCAGCCCCTCCCAATCTTTTCTATATCCTATGCTGATACAGGACTTGATCTGCAAAAGCAGAGGGTGTTGCAGATGAGGCCTACTGTGCTTGTGGAGTATCCCAAATAAGGCCTATGGCTGCAAGTAGCGTGAGACGAGAAATAATACTGAGATGCATCTGCTAAGCTATAAGGAAGAAACCTGCACTGCTGCTGGCTTCAAGCAGCTCTGCTAGTGTCTGCTCATGAAAATATTGTGGCTGGCCTGTTAGAAAGGTCACAGGTGAGATTACGAGGAATACTTTTGAACCATATAAGCTTGTTCCGAGCCTTTCTCAATTTCTAATTCCTCAGCTGTTGAACAAGCACAGACATAAACAGTTGTTTGACAAATTTTAGCTCCCACCTGCTAAGCTATAAGCTGCAGTGGTAGGCCAAACCCCAGTGTCCCCTTGTTAAGCATTTGAAGATGTCTGCATGAGCTCTGATCTAAAACAGCCTATCATACCTCCTCTGTAGCACACTGCAGGCTACACATTGCACCTATGGCAAGCCTAGGGGTTTTTCTTTACTTCAGAAGTATTAGTCCTTTCCCTCTGAATATATGGGAACACTTGCCAAAGATAACCTCAAGATCCTGCAGCAGCTGAGAGGAAGAATCTTGGAAGATATTGGAGTGATGAGTCACCAATTGCCAGACATGAGCACAGTGCAAGCCATGATTGTTGCCTGGAAAGAATATGCTCCCTTTCTGCTGTAATATCCAGCATCCCCTAGCAGACCCTCTTCCTAGACTCATCAGTGCTCTACAAATGGGAGCCCAGCAGCTGTGCCCTGTCTGGTGGAAGATGTGACCCCAAAAGGAGAACAGAGTTGGCATCTTTGTTTATGGAAATACTTTTTTTCCTTTCTGTTTTGTCTTGTTTTGTTTTGTTTTTGTTTTTGGTTGGGTTTTTTTTTTGAATTTATGGTCACTTTCTATTTGTGCAGAAGAATAAACTTGTGATACGCACTTTACATGTGGCATTTTGTCACCTTCTTCACTTGGCACCCAGAAGCAGCTGCTATGTGTACAGCGCATGCAGTTAGCAATACCAGCAAACGACTAAGGCCAAGAGAATATAAGGAGTCCAAAAAAGGATGTGATGTCTCAACAATAAAAAAAAAGTTGGTCTTAAACCCTCTATACATTAATAAAGCCCCATGCAAGCAAAACATTGAGATCCAAAACTTTGGTACTTCAAGCTACAGAACACTCACTCACTGACAAGGTGAAGAAATTTCTGTAGGGGCCAGCCCCAGCTGGCCTGCCCCAGCCCCACCTCTCAGTCTGCACTAACCTAAACCCTCCCCTCTGATGGTATATCTGGTATCAATGGAAATTTGTCAGCTCTGGTAAATCCAAATATAAATTCATGTTGAACTATTCAACTTACTCTTCAGATAAATCAAGGGATCAGACAACCAAATCAGTCAGAAAATCAAGTATCATAGAATTGTAGAATGGTTAAGGTTGGAAGGGACCTTAAAGATCAACAGCTTCCAACCTCCCTGCTATAAGCAGGGACACCTCACTCTAGACCAGGCTGCACAAAGCCTCATCCAACCTGGCCTTAAACACCTCCAGGGAGGGGGCATCAACAACCTCCCTGGGCAACCTATTCCAGCACTTTACTACCCTCATGGTAAAGAATTTCTTCCAGATGTCTAAACTAAATCTACCGTCTTTCAGTTTAAAACTATTGCCCCTTGTCCTATCACTACACTCTGCTGAAAAGTTTCTCCCTGTCTTTCTTCTAGGCCCCTTCAGGTGCTGGAAGGCTGCTATAAGGTCTCCCCGGAGCCTTCTCTTCTCCAGGCTGAACAGCCCCAACTCTCTCAGCCTGGCTTCATAGCAGAGGTGCTCCAGCCCCTTGATCATCTTTGTGGCCCTTCTCTGGACCCCCTCCAACAGCTCCATGCCTTTCCTGTGCTGAGGGCTCCAGAGCTGTATGCAGTATTCCAGGTGCAGCCTCACTAGACCAGAGGGGCAGAATCACCTCCCTGGCCCTGCTGGCCAGACTTCTTTTGATGCAGCCCAGGATGTGGTTGGCCCTCTGGGCTGCAAGCGCACATGGGCGGCTCATCTTGAGCTTCTCATCTACCACCACCACCAAGTCCCTTTCCTTGGGACTGCTCTCTAGCCATTCTCCCCCCCAGCCTGCATTTGTGCCTGGGTTTGCACTGACCCAGGTGCAGGACCTTGTACTTGGCCTTGTTGAACTTCATGAGGTTGGCATTGGCCCACCTCTCTAGCTTGTCAAGGTTCCTCTGGATGGCATCCCTTCCTTCTAGGCAGTCAACTACTCCACACAGCTTGGTATTGTCAGCAAACTTGCTGAGGATACATTCAATCCCACTGTCCATGCCTCCAATAAAGATGTTGAATGGCACTGGTCCCAGTACTGACCCCTGAGGAACACCACTTGTCACTTGCCTCCACTTGGACACTGAACCATTGACCACAACTCTCTGGGTCCGGCTATCCATCCAATTATTTATCCACTGAGTGGTCCATCTGTCAAATCCATGTCTTGTCAGTTTGGAGACCAGGATGTCATGTGGGACAGTGTCAAATGCCTTGCAATATATCCCATTGTATCCTCAGGCTCCAACCTAATCCTAACTCTAACTCAATTCATGTTAAAGTCTACAAAATTTCTGGGTCCTGAGAGGTTCATTGTTCTCAGTTTAGGGCAAGTATTAGCAGGTTGCCTTTCCCAGGTGTATGTCACTCACAGACAGCAATTCCTGAGCACAGCAGGATATGCTGGGGTCAGCTGTAGGATTAGACTGCAAACTCCAGACACTTGTCCAAGTAACATTTTGTGGACGTTTTTCAGATTAATTACAAGGAGGGGTCCCTTATGCAGTGGTCTGGAGGTGGGTCTTGGGACTATTCAGACTATTTCTGATTTGCAGACAGGAAATGCACAAAGGGGCATGTTTGCTGATGCCAATCCTGAGCTTTCTGTCCAACCAGAAGCACAGCTCCTAAAGAAATAAATCTACAGATGCACAGTCTGCAGATTACAGCTGCATCTTGTTTTGCTTAATAAAGCTGACATAGTAGAATTACAAGCAACTCCAGATGGTTTGACACATTGCAGGACAGTTGCTGGTGTCCAGGGCTCTGATTAAATTCCCTGTTAACCTCTACAATCTTTTCAAGTGAGAGTCATTTCTTCTCACAGCAGATTGTGTCAGAAGGAGCCAGACAAACAGACTTTCAAAGGTGGAACAGGAGCCAGCCCTGAGCTTACTGGCCCAATGCAAAGCTCAAGGATTACTGAACAGCTGTGCAGCAAGCTAGGGATGAACTTGGACTTCAGTGCGCTACTCAGAGAGTAGTTTAAGACCAGCAAATAGTAAGGTGTCTGGTGGGGATATCTACCCACAAACAATCATTTCCAACGGAAGGAGAAGTGTCCGGCAAAGAGTAAATATGTGGCATGTAGGAAGAATAAGGGTCTTCCCAGGCAGTACAGGCCTATAGCTTCAACGGCCACTAGATGTTGCCACTGTTCTCCGAATTACTTGGGGTTCTGGCATTCGCCTGAAGTGGTGTTAAGTCTGGAGGGTTTAAAATCTTAGGAAATCCTTTATTCCTAATCTATCCTCTTTTGGCGTTCACATATGGTGTTGCTCAGGTCCACATACGAGAGGAGAGAAGGCCAGCCTCATACCAGGGAGTTTTGGCAGTGAGGCTTGCTGCAGCTCGGAGGGGAGTCCTGGGTGGTAGCATGTGGGGCATGCAGGCAAAAAGGCTGCTCAGCAAGTAACACACCATGGGCATGCCAGCTATTTCAACACACGCTCCAGTTCTGTGATCAAATTCCACATATTTCTGTCCCAGTCCTACATCTCATCATGCATCAAGCCCACTTAGAGGCAAGAGGGAGCCTGGCATTAACTGTTTCTCCTATTTTTGTGCTACAGATTACTGGCAAGTCTTCCTGATGTCTGTGTGGAAGTGGAAGAGATTACATGTATATGAAATATTTTAAAATAACAAATGTTATATATGATGTATTTCAAAACAAAAAACAACCACCCCCCAAAAAAACCCCCAGAACAACTAAACCCTAAATCAAGAGTTTTGCAACTTTTTTCAGAACAGATTGAATCATACTGAAATCTGCTGCTTATGAATACTTTCAATACAGAGCAGTCCTGGGCTCCAGGAAAAAAGGGGAGCAGGGTCAAGGTTCCATTCTCTATCTTTGGAAAATTAAAATGGTGAAGGCTATTTGCCAGACCGATGCTGTTTGCCAGACTTCCACATGATCAAAATGAGCTCAGGAGACAGCTCTGCTGATGACAGCTGTTTTAGATACTGCTTATGTCCATCTGCAACAAGGCAGATCTCATCTGCTGTTTTTGAAATTATTTTGCAGACATCACGCTAGACATGCCTTCTCTTCATCTCCTTGCTATTGCTTTTCCCTAGTTTCTCTTGAGCTTTATAAGAGGGGTCGCATCCATTTACTGCTCACCTCCAATTACCATGTGCTATGGGGCATTCTCCTCCCTTCCAGCCTGCTTGGTTCCTCTCTTCCTGCAGCTGCCCGCAGGAGCAGCTGTGGACCCCTGGTGGAAGCACGCTCGTGGCAGAGAACAGTAACCACATACTTTTGATGATTACCATCATCTTTTGGAACTACACCATGCCTCAAAATCCAGCAGGTTTCCATATGATACCCATATGGCACGAACTGTTCCCCTAACGTGTAATTTGTGATCAGGAAGGCACAGGAGATGACTGGAGAAATAATAGACCAGCTATAAATTGGTCTGAAAACAGCTGCTGAAAACAAGTAGAGAGGAAGCAGAGTTTAGCAGCACTCTAGTGACTGCAAGGAGGTGCCATATAATGGTACCTGCATTTCTCAGCTTCTCACCCCATAATGTAATTCACATTAATTTCTGAGATTACTATCAAAATGAAGCTAGAAACTTCTTAAAATTAGGAAGTAACTGTACCTCATGCCTGTGGGAATGGACTGCCAAGTGTAAGTGAAGTTAGCGGCATATTGTGTCTGTTCTCACAATGCCCCTGCCCTACATGGCATCACCCTGTGACAAGCAATAACTCCCTTGATAAACAGGATTTATAATGCAGGGAACTGAACAGGAGAGTGGCATCTCACAGAGCACAACTGGACTTCACAGCAGGCACTAAGCACTCTGGGGAAATGCTCAGCATGGTGTTAAACCAATCCAAGGGAAATAAATATGGTGAAAAAATACTCCTATTTGTACAACCTGTAGTGAGCAGGGCTTGGCCAACACCAAGAAACTTGCTTCTCTGGGGCCACCTGCACTTGTTCAGAGTGGGTGTGAAGTGTGGATGGATGGTCAGCTGTGACAGTAGCATTTGACAGCCTCCAACTTTGTGCAGATGTAAATGCCTTCACCAGGCATGAAGCTCTGTGCCCAAAGCATGCAGTGGGTGTTTACAGTTAATCATGCTACCCTCTACACCTGTTTTACACTGGCACAACTCTGGGAAGTTACTCCCAGATGACTGGCATGGGAGTGTGGGGGCAGGATCTGGACCATCCGGGCCCCACAAATCATTCTGGTGCATCTGCTGGGCTCAGTGAAGGACACAGCACTCTTGGATAGTGGAAAGCTTACAGTGTGGTGTAACAGTAGACATGAATGAGGGAGAATAAGAGTGGTGCTATAGGCACAATGTAAGGTATGAATAGTGGTTATATGGATGCATGCGAGAGGAAAATGGGAAATGAGAGGAAAATGGGAAACTTAAGGTCAGGAGATTGCCATACATGCCCTGACTCCAAGCAGGGTATAAAGGCTGATTATTGTCCATAGTTACGTTACAGCACTCTTATACAGGATCTTTTAAATAGGACTGGGGTGTTCAAGCTTTGTACTTTCAACCCACTTATCACACTGGGAAGTTTTATATGCATTTGGTGCAGGCAAAACCAACTGCAAAATCTAGGTAAATGAGAAAGGTACTATCTCCCAATGCTCCTTTACATCAACTTTTCTTGCAATTCTCTGTGCAGATTATTTTCTACTACAATCTCAGCTGTGTTTTGGGTGTTTTTCCCCCCACTAGACTCAGTGGACAACTTGATTTTGATCCAATGTCAAATATGAAGACAATGTTTTCTGTAGGATTTCTGCTTTCCATAGAAGCTGAAAGGTATGTGCATCTTCGAGTAATTCAGTAAAATGAGATATGTTCCCTTCATCCTAGAACCGGAACCCAACAGGGTATGGGGGGAAAAAACAGGGAGAGTTGCCTTGTAATGAACAGAAGCTAAGGAAGGGAAGGCAATCAACCCTATTTCTGTCATGAATCAGGAAATTATTTTCCTTGCTATTTGATTCTGCTGGGTATCCCATACATATTACACGGCTACTTTCTAGAACTCTGTAAATAGCTTTCTAGAGTTTGTGGTTTTCTTACTACTTCTTGCTTCATGCATGCAATTATTTTTCTTCTGTGTTTTCTGATGTATCATTTGAATGTCCTGCATTTTAGGAATTACGTATGAGAGCCTAGGGAACACTGGGTTGAATGATGGAGTGAGGAGGGGGCAGAAGGAGAGTGTAAAACAGAGAAAGACCCAAGAGAGCTTTTGAGATATTACTGACAAGTAGGATATTGAGATGGTTTTATGAATTGCATTAAAATGTAATAGGAGGAGGAAGGGGAAGAGCATGTTGATTTGAACAGAGAGAAGGAAGAAGTGAGGCACCTATGGAGTGCTTGATCTTCCTGGGAACTGAGGTGGTGACTGAAGGAGGCCTGAGAAGCAACCTTTTTCTTTCTCCTCTCCTCCAGACTGGCAGTGGTGCTATCTGAGACTCTGCTCTCTGGGCCATTGGCTATTAATAACCGCAGGATGCCTGTGCAAGCAGCCTTCAGGAGTCAAATTCACAGCACTTCACATCAGCACTTAGTGCTGGGCAGAGCTTCCCCTGCACTCAGGCAGCCTGGGTGAGTGGGGCATGCTGGACAACCCTCACCAGCAGCACCCAGAGACGAGGTGGGAGGAAGCAGCCCGCTGCTGAGCTCTGGGGCAGGCATATGAGCTGGTCTGAGCCTGGTACTGCAAGCCTGAGGTGAGTTGACTGAGCAGCAAAATACTTTAGAGCAAGGTGCTGGAGAGGGTAAGGACTGGTTTGGTTTGCTGCAAAGACTGAGGCAGAAAAAGGCAGAGGAATTAAACCAAGGCATAGACCTCATGGGAGAAAAAGATAGTTGTGGCCCTGGCTTTATGTAGGGGATAATGGGGAGGAGGAGACTGAGGCTCCAGCAGCCTCCCCATGGTGGGGTGGCTGAAAGAGCAGTAGCCCAGTGTAGCTCTGCCATAGTGAAAAACTTCTGCCCTTTTCCTTATGCCAGCCCAATTGCATGCAGCAGGTTTTCCACTCCCCAGTCCTGCTGGATTAATACAGGGCAGCAGACTGGGATGGACTTGCCCTTGCTGCTCCTTGGGAATGGGTGTGGTAGAAGAACATGGTTCTCCACCAGGGCCAGCCCTTTCTGCCTTGCTCCAGGGAGTCCATGTTTGGGGCATACAGATGATTTCCCCCTATTTTGCCAGTCTTACGACCCATCACATGGGCCATAACCTCACACTCCCCCTGCCTCCTGGCAGCTTTGCCCCTTTTCTGTCAAGCAGGGCCTGCTTCTTTTACATAGCCAAACAGATGTCCATCTGCTCGAGCAGAATGTGCAGCACGTGCTTTATGGCTGCACCTGCTGATGCTTGCTTTGGGAATACACCAGGATGGGCTCTTTTATGATGTGAACTACATAGGCAGCCCCTCAGTAAAAAGAAAAGCTTGCAAATCTGAAAGAAAAACTAATCCAAGAGAGTATCTGCCAAAGTGATCTGAGCTGGTTTGCTGTGGCTGGGCTTCTTTTAACAGTTATCACCTCATCACATGAAAGTCATGTTGCAAAAGGAGCAATGGTGGAATGAAGCTGCAAAATATATAGTATCACAACAAGGGCAGTGTTCAAACTCCTAGAGCCCACTGTTTGCTTACTAGTTTTAAAAGATAACTCATAGTTGAATGTCTTCAGTTCTGAAATTTTATGAAACTAAAGTGCAAAGAAGCACAAGGACAGATACGGTTAATTATTGCTACTGCTGAAGCCAATGGGCCTTTGTTATTTTTTCTTTGTATTGTATTGGGTGAGGATCTGTCCCCTTACATCCTGTTGTTTGGGCATGGATAGTGTTGAAGTGAAGGCAAGATATTTTCCCTACTTAAATTATGTGTGATAACTCCCAAGAAGGACTCTGAGAAGCTGCCCAAAGCAGAATTGCTGAGATTTCTCCTAATTTTTGCTGACTTAGCAGTACAGATCTCTTATCCTCCCTCTTCCCCTCTCTCCTCATACTCTCGATACAAAAATATTTATTACCATCTAATGATAACTGCATGGTGTTGTAATATGGTACGATAGAGCAAATTTTCAAGCTGAAATTCTGTTGCTACAGCACAAAGGGATAGCAGAGTACCATTGTGGCACACGTGGGTGCCACGAGACTGCCATGTTGCAATTAAAATGCCTGTTTCAGATGACGATGCTATATGGCACCTTGGTAATGCTTCTGCTGAGATCTGCTGCTGTACTTTGTGTCATAATGCTCAGTCTCCAGGGAACACCACAATGGCCTGCTGATGATACCCTGTATGGGATGATACCATTCACTAGCTCCTTCATGTGGAATGGATAGAAAACTGTAGATGGCAGCTAAAAGAGAGGCAAGAAATATCTTTCCAATATTTCATTCTCCATTTCCTTGTGTGTTTAGAGCAAAGCAGAGAACTCTTTGTGGGAATGCCCCTTGCAGGGACTCCTGCTCCTGTTAAAAGGAAAAAGTCCACTAAACTCATTGGGAAGCTGACACACGAAGGTAAGATATGCAAAACTGCACACATGAGAATTGTTTGGATTTTCAATAAAATTTCACACCCTGTCTGACTGAACTCCCAGAGCAAGACATGCAGAGAACACAGCAGGAGGCAGAGCCACAAATATTATTAAAGCTTAGCCTTCAACCACATCACATTTTCTAATTTACTGTTCAAAAGCATTGCACAGACACTCAGGTCAAAGGCTGACCTAGATTACACTTTGTAAACCCATATTCTCCTGCAGCATTAATTTGGATGCACACCAATGTGAATGGAAAGAGAACATGATATTTTAAGGGTATCAATATTGCAGTGCCTAGTGATACTCTATGTTATACTCTCTCTTACAATCTTTGTCTCTAATATTTGTCTGTAATTTAACAATTGTAATTTTTCTTCTATGGGAGAGAATTCATTTGATTCCAGCACTCATTATTGGAAAAAGTCAAAGTCTCTTAGAGGGAATAATACAGCAAGAAGAATATAACTTGGGACACTTTTATTTCTATGGAGTATCTGTGTTTTGGGTAGGGTGACTTTTAATTAACTGTGATATCCTTACTTTTATTTTTGACAGCATGGTAAAGGTTTTTGGAGGTTTTGAAAAGTAGTAATTCAGTGCTGTCCCTTCCTTCAGCCCCCCAAAAGGGCTGTAGAATCTTCTTTTCTAGGGTACAGGTATATATTTTTCTGTTTGTCCCCAATCCTTTATTCAAGTAAACAAGTAAGTAAAAATCCCATTTGCAGTTAAAGGGCATTTCCTCTTGTGCTATGAAATAGTGCTATATAAACTGGCTTGCTAAAAAAATAATATTTTTTTAAGAGAATGGCTAATAAAATGAATGAACTTACACCAGTTATAAACTTCTACCAGTTTAAGGATGGAGATTCACTCTCCGTTGTAAACGAGATGCAGAGGTGGAGTAAGTGGTCTTAACCTTGTTTAATACGGAAAAAAGAAAGCCTAGGAAAAGTTGCTTGTTTCTGAATGAAAAGCTTTAACTTCATTTCTGCAAGATTTTTACACTGAAAATGTCTGAATCCATTGCTTTGATGGAGAATCGGTTGCACCAAATTAAACTGAAAAGGACTTATCAAGTAATCAATGTATTAAGACTTGTAGAGAACTTCAACTAGTTTTCCCTTCAAAAATTCTCCTCAAGACAAACAAAAAGATACAATAACATTGAATCTTGCCATGGTTTCAAGATAATGTTTAAACCAAAGCACGCTAGATTTTATTTATTGTATGTCAGCCCAGTCTGAAGAGCTGACTGCCACTCATCTATTTCCAGAGGAGGGGAGGTGAGTGTAGGGCAGTGACCAGACAAGGCCTTTTGAGGTTAAGGTATCCTACTGCTCTGACTGAGATGCTTCAGATGTGGGACACGTGCATCTAGCTAGCTCCACCCTTATGCAACACTTCTCTGTGCAGATTTGCCTCGATTGCAATCCAGAGTAGATTGCACCCATCTATATCCTAAGTATCATCAATATAAACATTTAGTTCATAAGTTCTTTCTTAAAAACTAACTTTAGAAGAGAATTTGGCTGTCTTGAAGTCACTACTGACACTGGGAAGCAATGGACAAGAGACTTGGACCAGATCACTTCCTAACGCATCCATTTCATATGTTTTGTAGTCATGCCACAAGAGGTGTCCAAGCTGAACTTGGGGAAGAAGATCAGCATCCCCAGAGATGTGATGCTAGAAGAACTTTCTCTCCTCAATAACAAAGGATCCAAGATGTTCAAATTACGTCAGCTGAGGGTGGAGAAGTTCATTTATGAGAATAACCCTGATGCTTTCACCGACAATTCTGTGGTAGGTTGAAGATTAAAACTAAAACGCAGCTCCATACACCCAGGGGAAATAGGAATGGAATGTGCCCAACTCTCCTCTGTCTGTATGTGCATGGGCTGGGGGCATGGGGAATCTACTAGCAAAGAAGTGCAGGAAGAAGCCAAAATTATATAAACACAAAAGTTTTATTCCCTTTCGGCAGCAGCATTAGTTTCCTTTGGCAAATACTTGGTATCACATATGCAGAAGTGTGAGAAAATTCAGTCATGAGTGACAAGTGCATCTCTGGGAGGTGTCCAGAGCTGTGCACGGCAGGACTAGTTGGTTTTGTACCCATTCCACTTCTTTGCAAGACAGAAATGATCCATCCAGATCTGACTTCAGCTTCAGTAGGTGGGGTTCTGTTTTTAGCCTAGCATACACTTTTATGCTTCCTGCTGGGCAGAGCCCTTTGGTCATTTCTGCAAGAAGTTCCATAAACAAAAATTCAGATAGAAATCTATAACCAGTATCTTTAGGGTTTTTTGCTGGAAGCTATGTTTGTTTTCTTCTAAAATATCTTCCTATCAGATACATTCTATAAATTCAGACATTCTTTTTTTTTCCTTTCCTATGAGTTATTTGATCTTCTCTCTACAGTTAGTTGCTGGTGTAAAGTCTTCTAAAGATACTTTTACAAATTAAACTTCCCTTTTACATGATTTTCATCTGTTCAGTAAAACAAATACAAAGTGTTTCAGGTCCATAAGCATTTTGATGTAGCATCTTGTCTTCTGATCTTTAAAATGTATTTGATGTAATTTTATCCCTTTATGGCATCTATTTTCTAGTCTGAGGAAACCTAAGCAAAATAAAGATCAAGCTGAAGAAAATGTTCTGCCACACAAAAACACACTATTTTTTAGCCCTCTTAGGTTTTAAAAAGCAGCCATAAGTAAATATTTATAGTTCAGTTCCAAAAATGACCATTTGGGAAGCAGGATTCCTGAAAAAATGTAATTAAAATTGCAACAGTAGGTCAGATTACAGATCAGGGCTATAGCAAATATATCTGGTGTTGTTAGACTTTGGGAGTTTCTTCATCTCTTTGTGCTTTAGGTAGTTAATCTCTTCAGTGAGCTATCTCTTATAAAGGATGTGAGAATGAATGGTGTATTGAACTTTGGACTCTTCAGATGAAAACCCTAGAGAAATGCAAGCTGTTTTTATAAATACTCAGTAATCCCAGAGCTCCTAAGACGTAAGAGGGTCAAGTGCATATGTCAGAATCTGCTAAAGTGAGGAGGAGTAGAAAATAATAAGGTGAGGGAATAAAAGGACCGAAGTCCAAACTTTCAAAAATTTGAGGGTGTCACTTAAGGGTGTCCAAACAGAGAAATACAAAGTGAATTAGCTGTGACAAAATTACTCAAAACCGGGCATGCAGAGGGGACAGAGTCCTTCCAAGACTGACATTACAAAGGCTGATGACAATCGCTTCTTTTTTTGTTAGCTGTTATTCCTACCTTGTTTATTCATTTGTGCTTGACTTTGACTCCATACCCTTCCTGTAGAGAATCTCTCACTCTATTCTGTACGAATACCCCTGCTCCCAAGCTCTTAGAGTAAGACTGTAAGATACTGTCCTGTGGAGAAATCTATTTGGGGGTTAGACAAGATCCTAATAAGCTTAAGATTTTCTTTATGGCTTTGCTATATGAAAACAATGGCATGGCCTCCAAACAGCAGCTGGTACTCTGCTTTAAAATGCTCCATGATTCACCTTCAGGGCTACCTTTTCTCCACATTCATGGTACAGATAACAAATCTCCATTGGTCAGTGCAAGAAGACTTCAGTCTGCCCTAGAGCCCTTGCTCAGGGCCAGCTTTGCAGGATCACAAATACAATTGTTACCATTTGCTGGCTGCCCTATGCACTCCATGAAAGGACTGCCAGGATGCATCCACTGTCTCCATGGATAACTATTCTCATTGCCACAGCCAGCTTGAGTTAGCACCTTTGCTGGCAGTCAGAGCAGTGAGAAGAAAAGCTGAGCAATCACAGCAACTGAGCCATCCTCTCGGGGAGCTGGTTGCTCTTGGGCAGGTAAGGGAAACAGATCTGTGGCCTTCTTGTTACCTTCCAAATCATCCGGACAGTGGCTGACCTTAGCACCAAATAACTTCAACCAAAAAGCTCTTTTGATTGCAATATTTGATTAGTTTCTGTTCCTGTCCTGTCTTGCTCCTGGCTCTGCTTAAAAAACATGCAGAAACATGGGAAAGGAAGTGTGGGAGGAAGATAATGGCAGAGTGAAAAATGCCTACTGCTGCTTCCAGTTACTTCCCCCTCCCCGTTAATTTTCATGTCCTTTGCTCCCCATCCCAAATAAGTCATCATGTCCTTGTGGGACAGTGAAGTGGTTTAAAGCTGGTGGTGCATTTCCTACTTTCATATCACAGATTTCTTAACTGTCTCAGAATATTCTTAGGACACACTTAGCAAATCAGGGCAAGAAAGCTCTGGCATGGAGTACAGATTATTTGCTCCAGAAAAAGTCTAACAGCAAGATAGTGTAATAGAAAAACACACTAAGAGAAAGGTTATTAAAAATAAATCCAAATCATATCAGGGGTCCCAGAATAGCCTTTGCTGTAGCCATAAAACTTCCACACAAGGAAGAAGATCACAGCAGTTGTATGTCATTGATCCACCCTCCTGTTTCTCTCCTCCTCCTTCTCCTCCAGCCGAAGAACCATTCTGGACAATCAGATCACTCTCCTTACTATTAGTGGAGAAAACATACATATTGTCTGTGTGTGAATGTCAGACAGCTCCGTGCAAAACTGAGAACCTGCCACTCTCTCTATCACTGCTGTAGCTCCACCCATTCAGTTAAAGGCAAACGGTAGTTAAACCCACAGTCAAAAGGACTGACCATTCCCAACACGAGGAAAATTAAATGCACTGCCTACTTACTGTACAGCTGTTCCCAATACTGCGAACCTCACCTCTCGCAAATATACAGTAAATAGGAATGTTTTTAGGGAGGGTTGAATTTGACACTTTTAGGACACTGATATCCTGCCAATCCTCCTTGTTTGATGCTGTGCAGAAGCTGGGGTCTGCTGAGCCCTGTCTAGTAAGTCAGATGAAGGATTTCTTCTCTTCACCCCAGGCTGTGCCACCATGTCACAGGAACTGTGTTGTTCTCCATGTCTCAGATGATATTATCAACCTAAGCATGCAGCTGCAAGATGCAATTTACTGCTGACTGAAGACCATGACAAAATCCTGACTTGCTATGTGCTCTATTACTGTAGCATCTGACCAATTATAGCATGAAGTAAATGACCACATTTATTTTTTAATGGTGAAATTCAACCATGGAGTAGATGAACAAATAACCCAAAAATCATAGAGAGGGTCTCAGTCTTGTCTCTGGGTCTCCTAAATCCCACTTCACTGTTCAGCAATTAGGTAGATCAGCAGTTCACAGACCTTTCCTCCACTTCATAATGCTACATTTGTTTGGCCTCAAACTCATCAAGACCATATGAAACTACGTTTCTTAGCCTTACAGCCCTACTCATTATTGCCCTAAACCTTCTCAAGACCTCACTGCCACTTTGGGAACCTCTGTGTAAGACCTTTCTGCTACCATCAAGTGGAATCAGGAAACAAAACCATAGTTCTGTTTTTTGGGTGTTGCTGTTATGCTCTTTTTCTTTTAGTGAAGATCCTTAAAAAGTCTTTGCTAGTCAAAACCTGTGGCCTGATTTGAGTTACATGCAGGAGACAGTTTATAAAAATACTTTAATTGCCTCTTTTTTTCTTTTCCTCTTTCTGCTTTATCTACCAGATCTTAAATGAAAACCATTAGGAAGGTGGAATAACTACTATCTTAGTGGACAGTTAGCAGCAGCAGCACATCAGAAAACCATAGACCCACAAACAAAAAAATCCACCTAGATACCTTCTTAGACTTGCCCATAAGTTAAAATAAATGCAGTTCCCACATCTTAGCAATGCTTGTATGAAAACAAGGTGAACATGTTGGCAAGTAATTTCTGCTGGACTTCAGGTCAAGAGGTCTCTTCAGATAAGCTAAGACACCAACTGTGAAACAAAACATAAGTGAAAACAGGATTAAAGAATTTGATTACTGTTCTTCTGGATAATGGCAGGAGTTACCCTGTATTCCTTCTGCTGCTGAACAAGAGCTCAGAGGAGTAAACAGAGGTGGCAGGAAGAAAAGTGAAGTGGTTATGTTACAATGCCAAAAGTGGTGCTTCACAGCAGGCAGAAGTTCACAACAAACCTGCCTCAGAGATCTCACATGTTAAATAGCCACACATGATACAGTGTGTGAAGGAAAGTGTAAGGACAGAGGAACAGAGATGTTATCATGCAATTACTTGGTTTAATGCACAAGCGTGCACTGATGGCTCTATTCACCCCTTCATGTATTTAGAATGCCAATCAAGGTCACTGGGGTAGGTTAAAGGGAAAATGTTAGGAAAAGCATTCTTCCTAGGAAGTCTGTTCTGCAGGCAATATTAAACCTCTAGAACAAATGTTACAGGATAACCGTAAGTGGAGTGAATAAGCTGAGATAACTTTTCTAACAAAATGAGCTTGCTGTGCTGGAGTTGGATTGGTGCAGAAGACCTAGAGGTCCCAAATATATGCAAAGCTGTATGAGAGTGGACATGAAGTCTGATGCATTCCTACTCAAGAAGTCACTAGTATGGAAACATCAGAATTACAGGGAAAAGAGCCTTTTATTTTCCACAGCAGTTTGTTGGGACAAAACCTAAGACAGAAATTCTGAAACTGAGTTTCTTTCATTCACAAAGAAAATGCAGCAAGGATTATACAATATACACATAATAAATAAATATTTTAGGTAGTATTAGATAAAAATTCTCATTATTTAGATGAGTAAATTCAGATATAGAGGCAAAAAATAATTTGCCTAAGATTAAACAGCAAATCAGAAGTAGCTCTGGAAATACAAAGCAGGAGCTCAGCCCACTGAACTGTGCTTCTTGGGGGAGCATGTTTTAAAAAATATTACCTTAGGATACTTCAACAGCTGAGGTTAGTTTTTACTTTCATCCTTTTTTTTTTCTTCAGTGAATCATAGGCTTAAGGCCATGCAACTCCAAATTAATGACCAAGGCACACTGATAGAAACAGCAGGCAGTCTGTGAGACTCCTTAAGTGTCTGAATTTTAAATCTCCCATCCCACCATTAGGGAGCATTTGAGTGGCTGCCACTGAGAGGATGCAGTCACAGTAACTTCAGAAGCGTTAGTAACCACTAAGGCATCAAACCTTTGGGAAGCTCTTTATCAGTGAGGTGGAAATAGAAACACATTTGGTGGCCTCAATCACTCTCTTTAGGGCACAGCAAGGAGCAGACGGGGAGCACACAGTGTCTTCTCCCGGGGACTGCCTGCAGTGACGTCAAGGCCTTAAGATACTTGGAAATCTCAGCTCCATTAGTTGGATCATCTGTCATTATCTTTTTTTGAGACACATGCAGTAGTTCCAGAGAACTCAGAATTCATCCATCTAGGCACTCACCCTGCAGGATGAGGCTCTTGCTAGCACAAAGAACTTCAAAGACATGAGTCCAATTTGTTTAGCCAGCCCAGGGGACTACGCATCACATGAACTTGCCACAATAGTTCTCTTGTGAGAGTGGATTTAGGGACACTCAGGGACTGCTAACATCCACTACCTCCAACAATGCACAGACAGGGCAGACCCTACCATGGAGGGACTGTGTCATCTGCCCCCAGAGCCAACAGGAGAACTGACACTCCCTCCTGGGCTTCTCTCCTGGGACTTCCACAAACAAGGTCAATCAACCCTAACCAAGGGGTCGGTTTTGTGATGTGAATATGCATATACATAAAAGCTCCACATCCTGTTAGCAATGGCCCAAGATACGCATTCTTCTCAAGTGTAGGCTGTGTTTCACTCTGAACACACTGACTAGAGGCATGCTGTAAGTACCAGAGACAAAGCTGCACCGACCTAGCTTTGAGTACACTGAGACTCCTGATTGAGGCTGCTGTTCCTGAGCTCCACTCTCTTGAAATGAGCTCGTTTGAGTCCACTGAGGTCCAATATTTCAAAAGATGAATTTGCCTTTGCCTTGTGTTATAGAAAAAGATTATCCTGTTAATTTGAGCTAATGCAATCTATTGTGATGATCAAAACTAAACAAAATCATATTTTTGTTCTAGCAGATGAGTAGGCTGGGGTAGTGCATGGAAAATGGGTCTTTCCTATCTGAATGGAGATGTCTGCTGAACATAGGATGTTTTCCCAGTGGGTCCATAAAACATAATGAACTGAAACCAATTGAACTAATTTCTTTTGCAGCTAAGTAAGATTTAGGTGTGGCTTTCTTGAGACAGACCTTGTGTTTCAAATAAACTTCACTCCTGCTTAGTGATAATACTGTAATTTAAAATAACACCAGATGGTGATGATGCCCCTTCCCAGTCACATCAAATACTGCTGTGCACAAAATCAAACCAGCCCTTTTTACTGTAGCTCATGTTACACTGATGTTTTATGACTTTTTTTTTTTTTTGCAGGAGAGTGCATGTAAGTAACCAGAGGAAAAGAGAAATAAGCATTTAATTCTCAGGATGGCACACAACTTGGGTGAAACTTGAAGGAAAACAAATGCCACTTCTGTTTCAAAATTTCTGAGCAAATCTGTAGAAGCATTAACCTTGCATGTATATTAATGTTTTGAGAATGACCTCATTCTAACCCCTAGCCCTCAAAATACCCTTTCTTCAGTTTGCTTTTCTACAGCTACATAGCTCCCACATATAATTGAACAGATTGCCCTGCTAGCTCCTGTGTACAGCTTAATGCTCACACTGCTCTCCCCTCTCACTGCTTCCCGACATTCAGGGAAACATTATCTCTGCTGTTCCTAAAAAGGGAAGTCCCCACAGCCAGGAGAAGGTCAGACAGTCCCTGAAGGCCCTGGGGGCACCAGCTCTGCCACTTCAGCCTGCAGCTGGCTGCCTGCCTGGGTTGCAGCCTGGTGATCTGCTGTGAAACCCTGGACACTGTTGCTGGAGACACAGGGAGCAGAGGGTTAGATAATTCTGCCTTGAGCCTTGTGGGGTTTTCACTTCTCATGTATTTTTAGCTGATAGAACAGCTGGCCTTGGAGGCCTGTTTACAGCCTGGAAAGCTTATTTTTGCTAAACTGCACTAGGTGTAAGAGCACTGAGAAAGCCTTAACCCTTTGAGAGCCATTGACTACCTGAGATGAATTTATCCAAGCAGAATTGCAGCATGAGGAACCACAGATTCAATCATTCAGCTTCAGCAATGTTTTTTACATCTTTTCACATCTACAGCCAATCCTCTAGTCCAACAGAAAAGACCATATGTGATACATAACCCAGGTTACTTGTATTATAGAGCTGTGTGGGCTGTAATACACAAGAGATACGATTTATATCTGATAGGAATCAAGCTTTGATCTCACGACCAGTGAATACATAAAACATTTTTCTGAACTTATATTGGTTTCTATTGAACACAAGTACTTATTAAAATTGTGGTGTGCAAGGACAAGGACCTTGTGCTGGACCATAAGGACTATTAATCCTGCACAGACTGTTTGCTCTTTCAATATGTACTGCAGGTATTTTGCCTTCTAGCTTGGACTCGGAAGAATAGATGGCCTGGAAAATAAGATCAACTTGATTTTACTGATGGATACAGCTTACTTTCTTGTCTTGTTGCTGGTTTGATTTGTTTCTTAATGTACATATTGCTACAAACAAAACTCTTCCTTTTTGGCATTTTCCTTGTGTGGTCTCCAGTAAGTCTTTCACGTTTTCCCAGGCTGTTATCTCTTCAGTCTTTCTCAGTGTGTAATACTGCTCCCCATGCAGACCTTCATATATATGGAAGACAGACATATGGGCAGTCACCTTCCAGGCGTTTATGTTGTCACAGGTACCCTGTTGTTCTGGTGCCCTGTAACATGTAGGTCCCACAATGTAATCAAACTGACTTTGCTGGGCTATCTTACCCTTGACATGAAAACACTTCCTATTTCTTGTCCAGCTTGCTTTCCCACAGGTTACCCAATGTATCTATCTGCACCTTTACCTGCTTTGGCAAAAGCCGTATTTCCTTTCCCTTTCTCCTGTATTTCATACTGATCACTACTGGGGACAATCTACAGATCACTCTTTTCTCACAGTGTCCATATAAAATGACTAGGAGGTGTCCATTAAAAGGTGTGCTTCCAATGCCCTTGCTGCTGTTCCACAACTGCTTCTATACTGAATGTACAGAATAACTCACAGGAAGTTCTGCCAATGGTTTTGCAACTGAGGCACAAAACTGGTCAGATCACGGGGACTTGGGAGTTCACATTCTGAACTGTTCCAGCCCTGCAATTGTGAATGGACCATGTCCTGTAACAAAGATCCCTGTTCTCTTTTCTCCTGCCCTAGGATCACTTTCAGAAGTTCATCCCACCAGGAGGGCATTACGGGGAAGACGCTCATGGCTATGCCCATGGGCGGATGGTAGGAGGAGTGACAGCTGGGCAGCAAGGCTCCAGTATGCAGCAGCATCCCGCTGCTCCTCATGGGCCCGGAAGCAAAGGAGGCCCTGGAGACAGCAAAGGGGAGCGTGTTGGGGAATCAGCTGGAACTGCTGGAGAAGGAGGCGATGGTACTGAGAATGGCAAGTGTCTCTCTGCAAGAATAAGAAATAGCTAAAGCTATCAGAGCTCATGCCAACCTTACTCTTAGGGACAAGAAAATTAATTGAACTAAGACCTGAATTCTTCCAAACTAGGTTCCATTGCACAGTCTAGAGAAGTTGAACTGCCTTTAGCTTGGTAGTTTTGTTTGCAGGCTTCTTGTGTTGCTCAATCATAAGCAAGAAGCAGAAATACCTGCCTTGCCTGGACCAAAGAAACACTGGGAAACTTGGATTACTGTTCTCCTAAGGTTGATACAGCAATATACCACTATGGCCTACCCTTCCCTTTCAAGGGTTTCACACTGACTGCTACTGGAGATAGTAGTGTTAGCTCTAGCTCAGTAGTCTGACCTGACACATCAGTCTCAAGTATATCAGCCCTGACTTCAAATCAAAGTTTTCACCTAGACAAACAGCACTTTTAAAAAATCTTCAGAAAGCAACAGCAATATTTCTGAAAGTTATGTGGTAATCACCATTGGTCCACTGAAACAATATGAGTAAAAGTATTTTTCATTTAATATAGTCCTTGCTTAATTTTATCCTCTGTTTAGTTTGGCCGGAAAGCTCTAGAACCAAATTCCTTGCAAGAAAATCAGCAGGTTAAATCATTATTTTAACAGTCCCTATAGGATTTTACAACAAAAAGTAAATTTCCTTGGGAACCTGGAACCACTGTCACAAGTGACCAAATGAGTGACTTGTAAAATCCAAGGTTTTTCATTTACATTCTGAAAGAATGTGCATTTTAAATCAAAATCAGCTTCTACATTTCTGGACATCTCTGTGAAAAAGGAATCTACGTAGACTCTTGTAAGAGATTTTTCTTCATGGTTATACTATTTCTGTGTGCAGGAAGGACGATTAACATCATCCCATAGCTTTTACTGCAGAGATGGATCCTAACTGCTTTTCTTTTTCAACAAGAGCAATCAATTTACTTCTGAACTACTTAGTTTAAGTCCTTCACACAGAAAGAGGGCAGCAGTTGTTCTTTTTTATAAATGAAACTGAGATCCTTGTGCATGTCTGCAATTCTCTGAAGCCAGGGAAGCCCATGATTTGGCAAGGTTTGTAGAAAATAAGCAAGACAAACAAAGAAAGTGTGATAAAGAAGAAAGTTTCAGATAAGCGTAACAGTGTTTATTCTTTGTCACTTAATTCATAAGGATTTATGTTTCCTACAGAAACTATAGCACCATGAAAGCACCAGAAAGTCTAACTCCATTAAACTATTATTCACATCTGCCCTAATTAAGCTAAGTGGAAGTAATTGCTCATGAGTTTTAAGGTTTCTGAAGGCTGAGCATCTTAAAAGTGTGCTTCATTTCAAATATACAACCAGTGCTCTTGTTAGGAGGTTGTTATTACTAAAAAACAGTAATTATAAAAACTTTCTGGCAATCAAGTATCTGAATAAACAGCAAAGTCCAGCTTTGTCATTGACAGGATTTTAACTTCCATAACCCATCGTATTTTCAAACTGCATTTAGCCATCCTGAAGTGTTTAAGCCAGACTTGTCTCTAACATCTTGGCTCAGGAGTGAGAAAATTTATGTCTGTTCATGCAATCACAAAGAAAATGCCAACTTATAAAAATACTGAGACAAGGCAGATGTTAATTTTAGAACATTTAAGAACAGACTACTAAAGAAGACATTAGTAAAGATGGTTGTGAATTGCCAAGACCCTGAAATACAATGGTTAAAGGTTTTTGGTCAGTGAGGCCCAACTTCAAAGTCTGAGCCTAGTTTACAGTCAGGCCTTTGTTGCCTATAATGATGATGATGATGATAAGGTTTACATGGAGGGGTTACATTTGCTATGATCAGACATGGAAGGAAGAGAGAAGTAAATTATGAAGTTAGATAGCATTTTGCCTTATATGAAGCTTCCCCTGAGTTACTGAAAGAGATGATGGGGTAAGGATACTGGTTCTTGAGAAAAGAGGTTTCTACTTGAGCAACCAGAGAGAACAATGAAAAATTAGCTTTCGAATATATGCTCTAATGCAATTTCCTGAATGAGTGGCTCTTAGACTGTGGTACACCTGCTTTTGTGGATAAGGATGGAAGTGGCATATAAGAGTCTTTTTTTAAGAGAAATCTAACTGTTAAATCTCATACTTGATCCAGGAGTTACAAAATCTGCAAACAAACCTTCAACAGCAGAATACAGAAAGGCAATGTATTTAAAGTGTAATGTAACTAGATGTTTTACCTTCCTCTGCTTACAGATGGAAAGTCAGGAGGCAAAAAAATCACTATATTTAAAACTTACATCTCCCCTTGGGAACGAGCAATGGGTATCAGCCCTGAAGACAAACATCAGTTGACTATTGACTTACTGTCATATAGCCCCAAAGCTGATTTTCCCCATTACAAGTCTTTTAACCGGTAAGTCTTCTTGGATATTCAATTAAGTTTGTTTAGCATGAGAAAACACAATAATGCTGGCCATAACCTTCCTTTCTTGTGCAATGTAAACATGTTTTAGTTGCATGTCATGATGCTTAGCACGGTCTTCTGTGGATGAAACATTTGGAGGCCTACAAAGAGAAGAGACATTAAGAGATAGAAATTTTAATTTAGCTTATGGACAGAAAACCTACACAGCAGGAAAGGAGGACTTTAATCCTATTTCCCTTTCTTTCTCACCCCATTTGACCAGGGAGATTTAGCTTGCCACTGTTTATTACTGCAGGCATTTAAAGGTCAGGAGTTCAGGAAAAATACTTATGGTCAGAAGCCATATACTTCACAATACTACAGATAAGAATCAGGACCTTTCTGCTGCTTCTGGTAAGAACTGGAAGTTTTACAATTATTTCTAGGGCAGCAACAATTTTCTGTTAACCTCTCTATATAATTTTGCCACCCACTTCCATAGTGTCAGGACATGAGTATCCAGCACAAACCCAGTCATTTCTGCAACAACACAGCCTCTGCCTCCTACGTGTGCGGGGTACCAACAGGTGTGAAAGGTGTATGGTTTGATGGACATTGATGCAAAAAGGATGAAAGAAGTACACAGGAGCAGAAAGGGGTTTCTTGTGTTTTTAAATATTTTGTAGTGCATAAGCAATGGACATGTATACGTTCTTGGGAAGGATTTTTTTGGCCAGTAAACTGCAACAGTGGTAAAATTTATAATCTCAATAACTTTGATTATTTATTTTCTAAACCATTTTTTTACCTGTGCTCTGTTTGCTAACTCCATGTATTCCTCTATGCCAGGACTGCCATGCCTTATGGGGGTTTTGAGAAAGCAGCCAAACGGATGACCTTCAAGGTGCCTCAGTTTGATATTGCCCCTTTGCTTCCAGAATCTCTCATGATTTTTAATCAAAATTTCAGCAACAGACCCTCCTTCAACAGAACCCCAATACCTTGGATGCCTTCAGGAGACTCCTCCGAGTACCATACTGAGTTCAATGTGCCAAGGAGTGGTGAAACAGAAGAGCTGTAAATCCCCACCTCCAAGGCCTTCCTTTTTTTCTCAGCCCTTTCTATTTACAAGTTGATAGTAAGGAGCTGAAAAGTGCAACTCTAGTTCTTACAGCCCTTCCTTTATTTTGCCCTTAGCCCAGAAAAGTTCCTAGCAGGTTCTAAACTTATCTTCACTGTAGTGTTAATCCCTACCAGAAACAGTTTGAGGGAAAGGAGCTTTTTATTCACCAGGGTATAAAAGGGCAAAACTAGGAAGTGTTTTTCTGTTTAGCAATGCTAAATGCTGCCTGTCTGCTCTGTAATAAATCTGTTTTGTCATGTATTAACAAGTAATAAAACACCAAGAGGAAAGAAAAACCTTTGTGTTTTTTTCTTTTAAAAATGCTGCTGAATCATAGAACCATAGAATGGTTTGGCTTGGAAGGGACTTTAAAGATAATCTAGTTCAATTTGGGGATTAGTAATTAAAAAAGCTTCAATCTCACTACTAGACTGTTAGCATGAGCAGAAAAATCGGGGACTGATGAGGATGGTCATAAGACAGGTATACATCAAGGTTGGTTGGATAAAAATGGCAAAACTGATGGTGAAGAATGATGACTTTGAGAGGAAATGATACAGGTAATCATAACAGCATCAGAGATAAAAGAGCAAGTCAGCTTGTCAGTGTAATGTACAGATTGAAGTATTTCACTGTCAACTAAGATTCTAAGATTCCTCAGTTCTCCAGAGTATAAAATAGGTGATAGCTTAAGCAGGTTTTGTTTTTTTTTACACAGAGACCAAGAAGGCAGTAGGTCAGGAAGGAACAGAGACACCCTCAAGTTAGATGACTTGCCCATAGTCAGCGAGCAAGAAAGAAAAAGTTTTAACTACAACAGAAATTATTTGCCACTCACCACAGTGCATTACTTATACAAATACACAGCATCAAAGGCTATTTCATGTCTTGTAACAGTTTTATCAATGCCACACACATAGGAAGAAAAGCAGGCACTGAGGAAAACCAATAAAGAACTTGATTTTTCTACATGAAATACTTTCTGTTTCATGAACATTTGCATCCTGACACATAACATACAAGACTGCGATTTCACTACCATACCCTAGCTCAGCCTGCATGGAGATTGGTTTGGAATTTTCTGTCCTGGTGCCTTTAGATCAACATATCCTCTTATAAACAGGCCTGAACAGCTTATTTACTGGGATAGCTTCCATTGAAGTACCTGTAATTTAGGAGTTTTTCCTCCTTGTCTAGAAATCCCTGCAACCATGTATTTTATTTTTATTCTGTTTGAATAGTCAGAAGGTTGGCTTTATTATACCTCTTTAAAAGGCTACTGCCAGGCTGAGATCTCTTCAAAATTGAGCCAAAAATAACAAGCTGCAAAAGTAATGAACAAGTACTTTCCTAACTTTGCCCCAGGCAAGCCCAGCACAGGCAAGTGCCCTCACCAACCAGCACACAAGCCTACGACATCTGAGCATGGCAGGCAGAGCTGGGTGCTGGTGACAGGGTCCATCGATCATCCCAGACATGGTGAGGGGATAAATCAGGCACAGGGGCTGGACACAATCTACACTGTGGGTCCAAAGTCCATCTAGGAGACAGACTAGCTACAGCACAGGTTTCAGGTCCACCCAGAGGAGTGCAGGCCAGCACCCCTACAACACGTCAGACAAGGGCCCAAGGCCCAGGACTGAGTTTAAATGGGGTTTCTGGGCCATAAGTGGGGTGAAGATCCCCGCTGAGGCTGGTCAGGGCAACTAAGGGCTGCTGGTGCACACAGGGCAATGTTAGGGAATGTTAGGGAATTCCAATATAATCACAACAATAATTTGAGTTCTACTGGAGCATGGGAAAAAAAGACTAAATAAAATTGGTCGTTAAACATGCAGGGAAAGGTCAGAAATACTGTGCAGCAATAGCACAGTGCTCTCTGGTGGTGTAGTTTCAAAGTTCCCTGTATAACCAAGGCAGCATCACCCAACAACTAAGTCAAAGGACTGGGTATACACCCAAAGCTCTCTGGTTCATGATGTCTGTTGGACCACAGGTTTTGACTGTGAGCTCCATTATCTCAAACCCTAAATGGGGATAAAATGTTGCAATGTGCTTAGAATGAAAGTTGTATCAGTGCAATTGTATCACTGCAAATTATTAATAATATTGCTATAATTCATACTTTAGTACACTTTCAGTCCCAAATCCTGTCAAGTAAGACTCATGTGCTTTTGTTTCTAGTACCAAATGGGAAATACCACACTATGTTTCGTAGAACAATTCAGACAACTATTGTCTTGCTGTTTATATACCTCGTTTTGTCATTATTCAAAGTAATGGTAAAAGTGAGGAAAATCAGTAATCTAAATTCTGTCTCAAAAAAATTAATTTTAGTGAGTCTTGCAGCTACTGTAATCAGAAGTTTGTCCAAAATGATCAAATATTTAAGAGGAAGTAAGTAACTGCTCCTGCTCTTTGTTTTCCTTGAGCTATGATGTAGACTCAGAAAAATTGTCTATCAGAGATTTGTATTGGGAATAAGAGGATTTTATAAGATTTAATTACAGTGGCATTCCCCCACATGCTAAAAGCTACAGAAGGGAAACTCAGTCATCTGCTTTTAAGCAGGATCATCATAGTTAGAGATAAGAGAACTAACAAATTAATAAGCCCATCCTCTTGTAAAGGCAGGCTACAGTTCCTTCATAGAGGATGTACTGGATATTAAGCTTATACTCCATGGAACAGCAGCCAAAAATCCATTTAATAGAGAGGGCTGGACCATGAAAAACAGAATGTATGGAAATTCATGACATTCAGATACTTCATTCAGGGTGGAAAGTTCTTACATATTTAGTTATTAGGAATATTCTTTTACAGTTTCCAAGCTTTGAAATGTTCCTCTCATAGAATGATACTTGTATGATAACAAAATCTCAGCAATACTATCCATAAACATGGACTCATGTTTTAAAATCTTGCCTGAAGTTAAAGCTGATGGCATAAATATCTGGCAGATAGCAGCATAGTTGGTATGCTTCTCTGCGTTGCACAGAAAATGTTCCATTTGACTGCAATATTATTCCCACATCAAAGGGTTTGCATCTCATAATTGTCTCTCTCATGTGAGCAGCTTGCCATTAGTGATGATGATGTAATTTATACAACTAATATCTGGGAATTACATCTGATGTTGTTATTGACAGAGCACTTAGAGGAGATGGCTTTGTCATTAGGCTTAGTGACTCTCTGAAATAAAATTTGGAACAGTTTCAGGCTGTTAGTAGAGTATGGGCTTTGTCTTTTTTTTTTTATATAATCATACTGTGAATACATAAAATGTAGTCACCTCTCTTATACAAGATGGCAGGCACCAGACAGCCAAGAGCCTGAACACAATCTTTATGTTATGGAGCAGAGAGGTCTGCAGGCGGCCATCCCTCCATGGGAAACTGACTTCTGGTGCAAGGCTTGAACATTCACTGCACTGAGGTTTTTTTCCTGCCTAGCTTGACTGCAAGTGTATGTTCTCTTCCACAGAAGACTGCCACAGGTGTGATCACCTGGCAAATGCCCCACTTCCAAAAGACTACTCCTTGGCACAATAAGCTGCTCTTAGTACTTCTCTGGCAACTTATGGGGTCCACCGCTACCCATCAGCAGCACATACACTACTTGATCTTGAATGAGTATTAGAAAACTTTGCAAGCCAGCTGGCTGGCTCACAGCACATTAATACATTTATGTGCAATCTCATCTATGCCCAAATCCTCAAATTGCATGTTACAAACTAGTTTAGACAAGCTGCCTGCTCTGTCTTGGAGATGTGCCTGACCAGGACCATGGATAATCAAGCAGAATTTGCAGACAAACGCAGAAGCAAGATTGCACATATTTTGTGGAGCTCTACAATTTTTGTGAACGGCTGAGTATGTGGGATTTGAAACACAATTATATTCATAGCATCATATATTTACTACCAAAAGTAGCTTCATCCAATGTAATTAATTTAGCAGTGCCTTTATGCTGTACTTCTTGCTCTCTATGTATTTAACACACAGTAAGTGTCACTTTCCTTCTAATGGTCATCTTCTGCTTGCAGTTCAGCTTACATGATGCTTTAATGAGTGCAAGTACTTGCTCGGATACATACTGTGTTAATTAACATGCAGTAAAGAGAAGAGAAATACATAAACCACTCTGAAGCAATGCTCTTAAATACAATCTAAACTCCAGAAAGTTTAATAAACAAATTATCAAATATAAACTCTTCCTTTAATTTTAAACTATATTTGTTAGAAACTTTATTTATATCAAAACCTGTAATGTATATTTTCCAACTTTTTTGAAGAAAACCTGCAGGCTTTTGTTTGCTTGTTTTGAGCTTCTAATTAACAATAAAAAAACCCACAAAATGTTTTGTGCAAAGAGTTTTAATTTTAAAAGTCTGTTTTTCATGTAAAGAAAACTCCATCTAACATACTTTCAGGGAGAACTGACACAAATAAATTTGCAGAGGACCACTACCCTTTAAAAGTAGGGAGAAGTTATAGGTATAGCTCCAGCCAGAGTTATAATGAACTTTGCCTTTTGAAATTCAACAGTGAACAAATAAATGCGTAAGTGAGGCAAGATTAGTTTGTGGTTGTAAGTCTTTCTTCTAGTGCCAAACCAAAATAGTTAATTCTTCTTTCCTCTACTAACAAGGCTTAATAAGAACACTTATTTTTGGGAAATTTGGACAGGGAAGGCACAATCATACAATGAAAGGTTGAAAAAGGACTCTTCTCAGGCTCACAAGCCAAGGGCAGCATCACTGTTTTACACCAGGTTCCTGCATTTGTAGCTGGGGAGAAAAAAAAACATACAAGGAGGGCACAAACAGCAGTGAAATAGGCTACCCACTAAGCAATGTTTTACTTGTGCTCCAGAACACCCCTTTACACAAAAGGGGAAATAAGGACTCTGCAGACTTCTTACTGGGGGAAGCTCCTGCCTAAAGCAAAAATCTCATTATGCATCATTCACTACAGGGAAAATGAAGTGGCTCCTGAAAGAAGGAACAAACAAATGAGAAACTTTCTGCTGGGCAGCCTAAGGACAACCTATGGGCTTTATCACACAGAACCTCCCCTGCTCACAGATGCTATACAAATTAAATTACACTGCAGAGCGCTTTAGTTCAACCCCACAGTGCCTAGCTCAGATGAGTAATTACTTCCATATTCTACTATAAAAACAGCCATACTTTAATGGGCCTGAAGCTAGCAAGGATTCAGGGCTTCATTATATCAACTCTCTCTAAATGTTTTTCTTAATTATTTTTGGTCCCTAAGAGAAGCCTGAGGCCTTCCTCATTTGCTCTCTCCCAGCATTGGCTTGATTCCCAAAGCAAAAGACTGGAATGGGAAGTCACAACAAGCAAACAAGCATTCTTCCAAATGCATAACTTTTGGAGGGCATTATTTTAGTCATGTTAGAAGTGCCAGATTAACAGCAGCAGCACAAACAGTATTGCAAACACCCATATATACAACAGCATGCTTTAAGTGCGTGCTCTGGGCAAAATGAAAGGTAGTCCCAGTCCTCCAGGCATACTCTATGCATCTGGTATGATGGTATATCTGAATTCTCAGAAGCTGGTAATTCTGGCATACATAAATATATATTTTAGATACAGAACATTATGCATCAACTCACTCCTTATATATAAAAACGGGACTCAACAACTGGATAAAAATAACTTCCTCTGCAACTTACAGAGCTGGTGGTGCTCCTCTAAGGATTGTTACAAAAGACATATCCCTCAGATGTCAGGAACACTGAAATATAAACGACAGGAAAGAAAGTGTATTAGCCCTCATGTCTTCACATTTCAGTTTGAGTAATTAATTACAGTGTTTATCCAGGATGCTAGCACTAAGATATCAACTGCTCATGGAAATGGCAGTCCTCCTAGTCATCTCCAGACTGACTCTACATGCATAATCCTGAAATCATAGGAAAGGACCCATTTATTTCAGTGGCCTTGAAATATGTTTCTTTGGTATCACAAAAAATACTATTACGCCAGAGTTGTTACTACCAGCACTCTGCACTGGTGACAGGACATTCACACACTGCAATTTGCAGCTCATACAGTCCAGGGAATGTGAGCTTAATATTAATTTTACACATTGCCTGTTATTGATAAAATAAAAGTAGACCTTTAAAAAACATTCAAAATTTTTCTAGATCCTGGGATGGTCTAATTCATGCCTGAAGCACTTGGACAAATGATGTTGAACATATGGTGTTATGGCTCTACCCTGTGAGGAAACCCAGTTCTCCCATGAACTACAAGTGAACTTCTGCTAGACATTAAGGTCTTGGACTGTCACCTTTGGCTGCAGTCACATCCCACAGCTATCACAGCCCATGCTGTTAAGAGACTACACACGCTCTGCAAGCACACCTATTCCTTTTCTGGCAAGAAAGAGACACTTCTATTCAGGCAGCTCTATCCAGCAAGCTCTGCTGTAATGGCTTAAGGCGCCGAACCTGCGCTACACTGCTCCGGACTCGGCGCTGGGAGCAGCGAGCGTCCGGCGAGGCCAGGCCTGGCCCGCCCCGCTCCGGACCCGGGAACCACCGGTGTGTGTTTACCGGGACTCGGGCCGCGAACACCGCCGGCCCGCCCCCGCAATTATTTCTAGCTACGCCCTGGGTTCGTGCCGGGTCTTGAGACAGCTCTACGGGCTGCCTCGCCACAAGGGAGACAGTTAAACACACCGGAGAACTCTCGCCCATTTTGGGACGAGACACCAGGCTAGGCCACCTGCCCTCCGAAGCGCCCCGACCCGGGGGGCAATGCTGCCCTGGGCTGAGGGAACGAGAAATGGCGGTGAAGAAACAGGACCAGGCCGAGCTTCACTGCCCTCACTGCCCCGGACCGCGCTACCCCAACCCTCTCGCGAGAGGAGGCGTCCTCCGCCGCCGGCGCGGCCCGCGGCTCTCGCGGGAAGATGGCGCCTCTCGCGAGAGGCGGCAGCCGCGGCTCCCCGTAGCTATAGCAGCGGGGGATGAGGGTGGCTGATGGGGGGATAGTGCACGCCACGGCGGGAACCGACACCGGCAGGTAGGGACTCACCGCAAGCCGCCGCGGGGAGAAGCTGGTGCCTGCCGCCGTGCTTTCCCCTCAGCGGGGTTCCGCTGGATTGTCCGGAGCCGTCCTGACCCTCGCGGCGCTGGGCGGCAGCGGGGCCGTGGCTCTGGCAGCGGGAGGGGAGGGGCTGGGTGAAGGGCCAGGGCAGTCTGTACTGCGGTGCCAGCAGCCCCGGAGCCACCGCTCTGTGGAATATTTGGGGTTTCTTTCTTCCTGTCCCGTCCCCTCAGGAAAAATAACCAAACACCCGTTAACTGGTTGGTTGGTCCCTGGAGACCCACCAGTGGCTCTCCCACCTCTGTAGAGCAGCACAGATTCGCCTGGCCTGGCCTCTGCTAGTGGGTGGGCAGCGGTCAGCAGGTTTTGTGAGCCTCCGCCTGCCCTGGCCCCGGGGCCTGACCTCCGGCCTCACCGTGAGTGACCCTCAGCCTCCCTGCGGCTGGGCACCTCCGGAATGAAAGGGAAAGGAATGAAAGGTACGAGAAAAAGGATACTGGAGGATAAAAAGGTATTTCATCAGTAGGAATCTCTGAAATCAGTATCAGTGGTATTGCATTATGTTAATAATTCAGACATGTTCAACTGCCGCTAAAAGTTAAACTTGTATAGAAGCTGTGGATTAGAAGCAGCTGCTCAGTTATAGTACTATATTTACTATGTTGGTCCAAGGTAGGCAGAAGCATGTGCTTTTTTTTTTTTTTTTTTAAAAGCAGAAGGTGTTTGCTTTTCCAGGATTGGATTTCACTTGAAACCCTTCACTTGAAACCCTTCCTTCAGTAGGAGGATTATGAGTGAGGATTTGTGAGGCTTACAGCCCTGAATAGGAACCATAACAATATATACCTTCTGCTTTCAAAAAGTTGCAGACACAGTGACTTTCTGGTCTTTCAGCTGAGTGAAGTCGTTGTGTGTATTATAGTGGCTGATCGTGCATGTAAAAAGAATTTGAAGAGCTTTTCAGATTTCGGAAAAAATTTTGAGTGTTATGGGAAAAAATACATGTGAAATGGGAGGAAAAATAGTTGTGTAATTTCTCATGCAGTTTGAAAGAAAGAAGTAGGTACTGAAAACAAACCTCTCTAAGCTTGTGCTACTCTTCAGACTTGAAAATCTAGAAATGAAAAGTTTTGTGCTGCAATGTACTTGACATTGAATAACAGTTTAGGAAACCAATAGCAACTTAGATAGTCTTGTGTTTGTTTCCAGAGGGAAAGAAACTACTGCTGTGCTGAGAACTAAACTGGTGAGGTAATACATAACTTGAACATGACAGCTTTTAAAAATAATTACTAAAAATATATTATAGGCTAAAAAAGATTTGAATGAGTCTGTTGAAATCTGTTCTCACTTAGGAAGTGATAGAAATTATGTTACTCTTTAAATTCTATTCCAGCACCTAATCAAGGGTATATCTAATCAAGCACGCTGCATATCATTCAGACTGAATTAAATAGGAGCCTTCTTTTTTTTTTTTTTTTTCCACTCACCACGGTGGTGCAAGCCAGGCAGCCTTTTGCCACAGTGTTCTTGGTGTGGGGTGAGGGATAAGGGTGTGCTTGATTTGTCCAGTACAGACAAACTTACTTACAGTTATCCCAGAGAATTTAGAAATGTTGGTTTATTTGTGCTGGTGACAGCTGTAAAAGCATTTCAGTTTTTCTTTCAGTCATTGCAGGTAAAAATTATGTCAGTTCTTCTTTCTGGTCTGGGTTAACATCTATTTTGAGACTGTAGTCACGAGTTAATTAAAAAGGATTATGTGAATTTAAATCCTTCTTTATCGAGTCCCGGTGATGGTATTAGGTATTAAGCCTTCTTACACAAATGTTCATGGGGAGTACATAGAAGAGAAAGTGTGTTTATTTCCCAGTTTGTGGAGTTTCAAAAATCTTGTTACCTGGAGATGAAAAAATAGTGGCAGAGGCCTTAGGTATCGCAATATTGTGGTTGTAGTAGGTTCTATCCACATTAAGCAGAATCTAGCTTCCATTGTGTTCGGGATGCTCTATAAACATTTCTGTATAAAGAACAGTTGTGGCTGTCCCAAATAACTTCTGGTGCAACTATGCAAAATGCAGCAGGTGATGCAAAAAGGAAACTGAGGTAGGAAGAAAAAAGAATAATAAATACACCTTTATAAATTATTATTTATATAACTTATAAATAATAAATACCTTACTTTTCAGAACCAATAAAAGTATATTTTACAATAAAAGTGCCTATTGGCACCTGTAGAACTTATTTGTCCTTTTGTTTTTCTCATGCAACCTTCTGAATTTTAAATCCCTTACACATCTTTCAATTTCCTAACATATGTTCCACCCACTTTTATTCAAGTTGTTTATTTTAATTTGTTCTGTGAAATACTCCTTAAGTTTTTTAAATTTCTTTCTATTCTATCAATCAGTAGTGGCTGCAGTGACAATTCCAAAGTTATTGTGTATTTCTGTCATTGAAGGTCATTCCCTAGCACAGGTATGCAATGTTTGATGGCAGAGAGGAGCAGCAAGAAATCTTGTTACTGACTGTCAAGGAATTTTGACCGTCTTGCATGGATCTCTCTGTTGTTCATGTTAGCTGCAAGTCAAGTAATAGGCACTTTTTAGTATTTTGCCTTCATTTGTAGCCAGCCCACTTTCCTAGGCTTGCACCCTGTGTATGAGACTGGTAGGAGGAACCACCTCCTAGCTGTAGCCTGGACACTTTCTAAGACAAGTGAAACAACACATGGATCTCTTATTGTGTCTCTTGACAATGCTGGTTTTGCATGCAGTTAATTCCTTTTCTTTCTGTTATGTCACTTGATGCATGGGTTTTCCTGTTGTGTGACCTGAGAAAGTTTTGAAGCCTAAAACCGTTTTTGTTGAAATTATGAAATCATGTGGAAAGTTATGTGCTGTTATGGACTAATCTGTATATTTTCTAACATATTTATGAAGAAATACTGTAAAAACATGACTTGTCTAGTGTTATTCACAGTAACTTATAAATAAATCCCTTTCTGAATTAAACCTATCTGCAGGGAATGCATTTCTTAAGTGTTGCTGCTACAAGAGTTGTTCAAATATTTTGGCTACAAATACATTATAACAAAATGGATATTAAATTTTATATTCCTTTTATAGAGCACTGTGACAATTTTCTTCAAAACCTTCAGCCTTATGGAATGCATCTTTGAACAAGATATCCAAAGAAATCTTTAAGCAACACTGTGAAATTTCAGTTTTAAAACCTGCATATTGATGTCTCTTCTTTCTCATCTTTCTTTGGTAATAAAAAACCTGAAAGTACAGAAGTAATTATAATTGGGTATCTGAGAGGCAGAAGTAACCTTTATTCGCAGAATGATGTGCTGTGCTGCTGGTGGTGTAATTTACACTGTTATTCTGGCACTCTCCCTAAGACCTGGTCTGGAGATGGTGCCCGAAGAGTAAGAGATTATTTCTGTCTCTGTTCAGTTTTTTACTTTGTTGGGCTGAAGTTGTTTTCAGGAATGCAAATTGTAATGGTGAATTTTGGGTTTGATGGGAGCAGGGCTGAGCCTGACCAATCAATTTGCAAGGGCCAGAGCTGTCAGATGATAACAGCTTGCCTTCATTACCAACCTGTTTAGATTTGAACCAATGACCTAGAGGTGAAAAGCTCAGTATTACATTACCAATCCTCTGATCTATCCATATGTTCTCTTGTTTAAAGTCCCTGTAGTCCTCTTAAACAGAACATGCAGTAAATACAGAACATCGTTTGCACCTGTAAATACTAAAACAGTGTCCATTCCAATTGTCTGCTGTGTGTGTGAGGACACTGAAGTTAAATACAGCAGCTATTTCTTACACTCTGGCTTCTCATGAGAAATCCTCATACAAATCCAACCATATGGCAGAACCCAGCATTATCTTAAAGCCATTAACAAAGAAACTATTGCTACCATTAAGAGGAAGATGAACTCCACAGCTCTAAGTAACATACTGGGAGTTATTAATAACCTCAGGCTGCTGCTAAGAAAATGAACTTAAATGAAATATCATTAGGTGCTGAGTCATCCCACCAACACTTCTGCATGTTGTATCCAGGTTTAGCTATGGAAGCCTTTTCAGAGTATGTTATTGTTATTACACGTCTACTTCATTTGTTCTTCATTGAGTATCTTCATTGTGTTCAATGCTGTAAAAAGCATAATTGGAAATTATTATTTCCATGTATTTCATAAGAGATTCAACAAAATATTTCAAATACACAGATAGGAGTATTTCAAATTCCATTCATTTGGAGGTAAGATGTTTCTAGGCAACCTACTTAATAGGAGGAGGTCAAGAAATGTAGATACTTGTCCAAATTATTCTCAGTTTGTAGGGCTATTAAATTAAGATGCTGTCTGCAGGTCATAGTTTCTGTGAGCTGCCTAATTAATAAAATCTACATTTGTATGTATTTGGATTGTCTTTTTGTCTCTTTATCTCTTCTCCTCCCTCCAATCCTTAATCCCATTCTCCTCTGTAACAAGGGCAGTGATGTGGATAGTCTGTACTGATGAACCTGCTGCCAAATCAAATAGAGGTGAATTTTCCTACTTGTCCCTCAGTAAAAGTACAAATTTGGTCTTTTTCCTCTACCTGACCATCAATTTTCATGTAGTCTATAGGAACATAATTGAATGATGGAAATTGGCCAACTGATTCAAAATATGTTGGAAGAAAACTGATTTTGGTCAGCTGCTTCTGCAGGCAATAAAAATAGTTTGCCGCCTAGTTACTAATGAAATGAGGCTTTTGATCCTGCTGTCTGATATATCCTTAGTGCCATTTGTTTTCTCCCCCTTTTTCAGTTAAAGCAATCCCACTTAGAGCAGTGTCCTCCTTTTTTGCACAGCATTTCTGGTATACAGGATGTGATCAATACCTCTTTTGTCTTTTTTCCCCCCACTCCTTTGATTGCACTGCACTCACTTCGCAGGGGTTCTGTTAATAAAAGCAAAATGTCTGAATTCTTGGAGGTTTTTTTTAGAATTAGATAAATCAGGTTTTTAAAACTTGTAGTCATAAATTGTGAACATTTCCTTCTTTTGAACATCTCTCCAAGCCTGAAACAATGCCATTTTATGTTGCAGATAAGACTTCACTGAATTGAGGTTGGCTGTAGAAGTGTGACAGGACATGAACCCTGGTGATCTCTTGCTTAATTATTTTGCAATTGGCCCTGGCTTGTTATATTCTGACATAATTGATTTGATGTGTGGATTTGGTCAAGCTTGCAGTCCTTGAATTTGAAGGCTAGAAGCCTGGCTTTTGGAATTACTTTCCCCTGTCGCCTTTTACAGTTCAAAAAATTCAGACAGTTAAAGCTCAGCTGTTTTACCATCCTGTTGAAATTGGAACAGTGAATGTGGGTTTATTGTAGACATCTGCTTGTAAAATGTAGTCAAGCTTACAAAATGGTATAACCACTTCTTGGCACAAAGGTACATCTTCATGAGTATATACATTGCAAAGAAGCAGTAAGTAATTGCTGGTTCAAAGGTACATACTGCTAAAGGCAGAAGCAGGTAGCATGAACTGTAATAAATAATGATCACTTATTAGGGTCTTGTTTAGAATGCTTTTTTATGGTACTGTTTGGCTCACCAGAATCTATACAGAAGTACACACTTGATGCTGTGGTGAGGTGGAACAGTTTGCATATGAGAAGCCTGTAGAGAATCAAGGGGAAACTAGCTTTTTTTTTTCCCTTTCCTTTTTTTTCCCCCCTATGTGCATTAAACTTGTTTCAGCATTTTACACTTTAGAGTGAAGACCAGCTAGCTTGTTCATTTCTAATACTTGGTAAAAGGTAAATCAATATTTGTAGTAGATAATGTTGGGTTCATGTATTTGTTACATCTTTATTTAAAAAAAAAGGGCATGTGATTTATTAAATTTTGCTTTTGAAAATAATGAATGAACTAAAAACATGTAAGAGTGATTCAGTTGTGGGAGACTGTTTGAAGAGGAGGAATCTTCTGTAAGTATTTCCACAAAATGTTAAAATAAATGTATTCTGGGGAATAGTTAATCAGTAAAGTGTGTCACAAAGCAGAGGATAGCAAAAGAATTTCTGATCCTCCAGCTAGTATTCCCAGCAGAATGAACTTATAAATGAATCAATAAACAGCAACTAATGGATCTCGGTACATCAGTACATGAGCTGTACTGTGACATGGAAACAGATTAATGTCCTCACTAGGTCTGCATGTTATTCAAGAAAATAGGTCAGCGTGAGGAAAAGGGATAGAAAATGTAAAAAGAAAAAAAGTATTTTTTAAAATTAGGTACTCTGCCCGTTCCCTAAAACTTTTCCATCATACTGTACATGAGGCATGCTAATAAAAAGACAGCAAAGCTTTATAAAACTTGTGATTAGTAAACTGCAGCATTCTCTGTGATTTCTGTTACGAATATTGTTAGGCACCTCAAATCTATGTAGTACTTGTGTTGTAATAAATTGTATCAGGAGAGTTTACGTAAATACTTCTGAAGTATGTTAAAAAACGCGTTGCCAACAAAAACTTTAGGATCCTTTGATTATGGATGCTTGATAGCTCTTAAATAGAGATTTATTTAATTTTCTCAGAGAGAACTGGGAAAGAATGCTGAGCTTGGCAGTGCTACAGGATGAACAACAGTTTTCATTTAAAGTGCTTGTTTTAAGGTGCTCCTAATCGGTTTAAATTTTTGAAGCTAGACAACTTCCACAAATTTTTCAGGGAAGCTTTATAAAACATCAGTTTTGACATTTCTCTTAAAATGCATTGTTTCAGGAGAGGATGGGTGAGAGGAGAATAAAACTTTACTGTTAGCAAACAGGTATTTGTATTTTCTCCTTTTAGGTAGCTCGGTTTAAGACTATCCATTCGAGATGAAAATCACCATCTTTTGATAAAAAAAACCTTATGTTGTGCATAGGTATTTTCTTAAAGCGCTCTTCCTTTTTGGGAGAAATAGAAAGTTAGTTTAATAATTTTCAAATGTATTTCTTCAGTCAGTCAACTTACTGTTGTTAATAATTGTAGCAGTCATATTCAGCAGTATAATTCTCACATACATTAATCTATTCACCACTTCTCCATTGTGTTTTTCCTCTCTTCACTTTTTGTTTGTGATGGGTTCTTCTCTGCCTGTTTTTCTGGTATTGCGGCTGCAGCCTGGAAATGTACTTTGGCAATTCCACTGTATTAGATTCTTGCTCTGGTGGGAACCAGCAGGGTTCATAGGAAGAAGATGGCAGTCTTGTCATCTCTACCAGAACAGAGTTTTCTCAGGATAGAGGATAAAGAGTGACATTTTCAAGTTGAAGTTGCTGTTTTTGACTGTGAAGCTTTGGGAACTTTCCTAGGCAGAAGCAGCAGTACTAGCAAGATCTTATTTTTCAGGATTATTCTGCAAATGAATACATGAGGGTTTTGAGAGAGAAAACATGGAACATGTATGACTGTTGCAGTGCCATGCCCAACTGAATTGCTTAATTCTGCTGTGGAAAATATTACTTCAAGTATCAATTACAAAATTATATTGCCCTTTTCCTCTGATAAGGAGTTTATTTACTGTTTGTACAGGAGTTAGGATTGATGTAATTTATAAATAATTTTTAATCTTCAACATTTTATCTTGTGTATGCATAGGAAATAAAAAAATAGGTAAAATTGAACAAGATTTCAAAGCCTAAACTAAGATTTCTAATTAATACTAAACTCTTTAAACATCTTTAGATGTTTTTATTTGGATTTTCATAGCAGAAAACATCAAATACTTATTTGTTTTAGTATTGTTTTACTTCAAATTTAGCTGTCTTTCACAGGTCTGAAAATGGTTATGCTAGCTGTAGTGCTTCTTTCCTCATGTGTGTCTACCCTCCCACCTTAATTTGATTGTATCAATAAAAAAAGTGCAACAATATTCCAAGTTGTCCTTAGGCTTCCCTTCCTCTTCTTATTCCACCTTGTCTGGAATTCATGTGAGTAATGACATGAATGGTAAGTACTGGGGCCTGTATTTTCACCCAAATACGAGAATTAATTATGTTATTAATCTTGTCCATAATTGCAAATTGCCTTTAGCATTAATAACGCTCAAATTTGATAATTACTTTAATAAAATAATGGAAATGCTGTTCTTCAGGTGAACTCTGAGAATTTTCAGTGGCTATTCCTTGTTTTCTACATAGTAATTTTTCACTACTCCTGTGTGATGCCACCTGTTGATCTGATACAGGAGTGCCAATAACACTCTTACACAGGAAATAGTAATGTCTTCATTTGTCTGGTGATATTAATGTTCTTATTTGGTTTGTGACATTCACTCATAAATTAGCAGTAGGAACTTTCATCAGGAAGCATGTGAAGTATGTTACAAATTTATGGATGTAAATTAAAACAAGAAAGGTTCCAACTGGTTGTAAAAACTTTTTTCCTCCCATCAGGACAGTCATGCACTTGAATGAGAGATGGTACAGTCTCCATCCTTAGAGGATCTTAAGACTCAAGTGGATAAAGCCTTGAGCAACCTGATCTGACCTCTTGGTCATGCTTTGAGCATGAGGTTAGTCTAGGGGCCTCATCGGGGGGCCTTTCTAGCCCGGTTATTCTGTGATTCTGATTTACTTGTTCACATTCATCGTCTTCAGCATTCTTTGTTCTTAACTGAGTGAGTTGATCATTTTGAGTGCTCAGTAAATTCCTTCAGTAAGAATGGCATCATGTGAGACCGAAGAATTAGAGGCACCAAGCTCAGGAGGAAAAGGAATGCAGAGAAACTGCTGTCCAGCTATCCTGAGAAGCAGCTGAGGCCATGGACAGATCTACTCCTGCTTTGAAGAATGTTTCTGTGAAGATTTAGTGTAGATCAAGCAAGCCATCTCCTAAGATGACTTAACCAAACTATGGAATTCTGTGTTCTAAATTTTAATAAATTATGGAGGAACTTGACTAAGCAAAGAAATAGAATCCTAGAGAATTCTGACACATATTGCAAATTCTAGATGTTGGTAGAATATAGCCTAACTTAGATTATAATGCACACAAGAAAAATTAGAGCAAGGGAGCCAGCACACACTTTCTCCTAATAAAACTGAGACAGAACTTCAGACCTACAAGATGAGTTTAGCATGGCTTTTAAGCAGGAATTCATCAAGGCAATGTTTGATGAGCTTGTTGCTGAGCTTGTTGTTTCAACTAAACTTGTTTGTTTTTTCTTTGGTGTTTTTTTTCTTGGGTTTTTGGGTTTTTTTTGTTACTGATACAAAGACAGAAAGAGGCCAAAAATACATTTTCTTTAAGTGCAATCAGCTGTTAGGCAGACTGAACTGCATAAATGTTTTTAAAAGAAAAGCATTGTCAGTTACTTTTCAGTCTTTTAGAAGAAAGAAAAGATGCATTTAGATTTTAAAAAAATCTCTTTGGGCTAATTTTTTTTTTGAGATTGCATAAAAGAACCCCTTTTGTCTTCAGAGTCAGGGTTATGTCATGAGAATGGAAAAGTTATAGAAACTATCGTAACTTATGTCTCTTTAGTATAATTAGTATAGTTTTATGAAGAGCTTAATACCTGCTTAAAGTTACAGTGGGGAAGAAGAAATCCTATTTCTCTATCTAATAATGTTTTCTTGGTGAAACTGGTCCTAGACTTAACTGAGCACAGTTTTGTTTTAAATACCCATTTTGCATTTCAGTGTTATCCTTTGGTGTTGGAGGAAGATCAAACAGTTTCCTTTATACATTTTTAAGGAGAGCTCCAGGTTCAGAGCCTGAGAGCCCCAGCAGAGCTGCTGGTGCTGCATAGTGGTGTTCTGCAAGGCAGCTCCAATTTGCCAAATTACTTTGATACGAGCTGGGTGCTGGCAGTGCTTTCTGGTGTGAATGCTGAAGTGAGGTCCAGCTGCTTGTTTTGAACGGCACACAGTTGGTAACAACTGAAAAGCAGTTCAAGAAATAGCTTACCCCTCACTTTCCACCACAATGATCTTATATCTGTCCTCCCCCATGATGACTGTAAGCAAGAAATATAATTTTAGCACATAAAATAATGTTTGAATTTTTCTTCTTCTGCCCATTCCTGTTATTTAGTTGTGTAGTCATGCAGTTTCAATTCTGCGAACATTCTTTGTTGTTAAAAAAAAAACAAAACACTCCACAAAAAAACCCCAAACAGCAATAACTGAACACAGGGGAAAATGGTGTCAAATGAAATGAAGGGTCTTCCATTCCCCCCTTTTTAATGACTTTCTACCTGTTCAGTCTATGTGGGTTTTTTAATTTGTTTATTTTTTCTTTGTCAGAGTGGAGAGAAGTTGCCTTAGCTGCTTATCAAAGGAATTTCCATTGACTGATAATGAGAAGTGATGATTGGAGTCTGTTAAGAACTGGTGAAGGCCAGCTCTGGGCTGCTCTAAAGAGGTTGTGGAAAAACTCATGATCTTCAGGAGGGTGGTAAACCCCCAGTCCCTTTTAATGAAAGCCAGGGTTTTTACCTTATCATCCATAAGTGCTTTAGCTCAGGACAGCATGAAGGCTCTTGGTTACTAGTTCTGTCATAAATAGTGCTGTCCTTAACCCTTCACCTCACAAGCAATTTACCTCCTCAGAAAAAAAAGAAATAGTAGCACAATATACTCCTTAAACAAAAAGTCTGTTTGCCATAGTAGTTGATAAGAATTTCCATTCCTCTACGGAGTATTTATTTTCTGTGCATGCACTTCTGGAAAAACATTTGGTGTGGTTTTCCAATCAGCTTTCACAGAGGATTTTATTATTGATCTTGTAAAAACATAATTATATTAATGGAGCACTACATATATCATCCAAGATGAAGCCAATCACTTGAATTCTGACTTTTGAAACATGGATGCTTGTAACTTTGTATATTAGTAGGAGCTTCATAGAAAAGGTAATGGTCAAACAGGTGTATCCATCAATTTTTTTCCTCCTGTCTGGGCTTTACAAAATAAATGACTCAACTAAGTACTTAATAGTTCCTTCAAGTGTTCAGCACTCTTTGCAGGTTAAAATTATCCAAGTTACTTTAGAGAGGTAAAATTATATTATTCTGCCTCAATAGCATTTACTTAAATGTTTTCATTTTTGAATTTGGGGGCAGAGGCTTGAGAAGTGTTTGCATGCGGTTGCCTGTCATCTGAATGTTCCTTGGGAAATGCGATGCCAAATCCAGTGCCTTCCTCTTAGCTTACTTGGACTTAGTGTCACAACTTGTTTATCTCTTGCCCTGTTGGCAGACAGAGATCCTTGAAATCATGGTTTTTAAAATTGGAATAAGAAAACTATATCACTGCCAAAAATCATCTGACATTTTTATAAAGAAACGTATCTTCCTGGATGAAATAACAGCATTTTTGTGTACTTTCAAGGCAAAATTGCTTTGGAGATTTTTTTAGTCATTAGGGAAATTTTTCCTCTGTTGCAATAGGGTTTTATCAATACATGCTGGTAGTGCAGAAATTATTTGGAATTTAGACAAGGATAACAGAGTAGCATCTGTCATCTTTTTAATGATGTCTGCTCTGCTTCCACAACTAGGGTAAACTCTCTCTTGTAGGTACAACTTTCTCCCAGGAGGGAATTTCTATTACTTTTGTGGCTGTTCTTGCCTTAGATAGCAACCCAGGATTGGAAATACAGACATCTTTACAGATGGAATCAGTCCTGGTTTTCTTACGCCGTTAAAATTTCAGCCTTACTCCCATTGAATGAGGTAACAGGAAATGTGCTTGCTGGTACCTTCAGATTTCTAGATGCAGCCAAGATGTCAGCATTGAAAGCATTGTGTTATGAATATAATATGTTTTATATGTCACTTGACTGCATATATAGTTATGTTTTGATCAGAAATAGAACTCTGCCTAATAGAAGAGATGATCATGTAGAATTGCTAGGCAAAGTATTAGAATGCATTTTTGAAATGCTGTAAATTTGCAAGATATACTAATAAAAAGCAACAATATCTTTTTTGTAAGTAATTTGGAAATAAATGATGTGCCTTGCATATTTATACCTCATGCAAGATCTGCCTCTTTTATAAAGGCCAAGGACGTTGCTCACTTACTCAGCTCTTTCAGACCCTTTGCAGTGAGGAGTTAAAAACAGAGTCTGGTGTTTTGGTTTCAAACATTGGGAGCCTTAATACTGAGTTTGCTCATTAAATTCAGTTTTCCTGGCCAGCTCAGTGAATAATATGACAGCTACCATGCTAAGTTAAGCCAAGAATCTGCTTAGCCCGGTTTCTTATTCAGGTCATAATCAGTAAGGGGGTGCTCTGTTTGGCATTCTCCTCCAGCTCAAGTATTTTACATTTCTGAATCTTTTAACTTTTGTCAACCCGTTATTATAATTGGTTGCTCCCTAGAATGACTTGGTTTTTCAGCTTTATGGGGTTCTCTCTATGGCAGCATAGTAGGTGATCATTCTTTTAGTTTAGGCTTATACCTGTTGCTATCAGGGTTCATATATTTGGGCTTCATATACCTCCTTTATTGTCTTTTGTGTTGGTAGACTGGTAGTTGGTGATGGAGAGAATGGTTATTAAAGGAAGGAACTTTGCTTGATGCCCCTCTCTGATTGCCACATTTAAAATTTGTTCTTTGAGTAGATTTTTTTCTTATTCTTTGTCCTCAGCTCCTCAGCAATCAGTTAGTAATTAGTTTTCTTCATTTTTATGGCTTTTTATTTGTTCCATGTTGCCCTGCTATGGGCAGGGACACCTTCCACTAGATCAGGTTGCTCAGAGCCCCATCCAGCCTGGCCTTGAACAATTCCAGGGATGTGGCTTCCACAACTCCTCTGAGCAACGTGTTCCAGTGTCTCACCACCATTATTACACTGAATAATTTCTTCCTAATGTCTAACCTAAATTTGGCCTCTTCCAGTTCAAAACCATTACCCCTCGTCCTATTGCTACATGTCCTACATGCCTTCTTCAGGCCCCCTTCAGGTACTGGAAGCCTGCTATAAGGAGGTTTTGGTTTTTAGGATGGGCTTTTGGCTGGAGTTACGTTGTTTGTAATGGTTCAGCAGTGTCAACTGTGGCCTAAAAGTGCATAGATTATGAAAAAAGAAGGCAAGTCTAAAATATGTCTACTTTTTTTTTTTTTTCATCTTTCTCACTATCGGTAGTTCAGGGGTATCCTGCACTGGATCTAGATAATAATCTGTGATTGCCTCTGATCAACTTGTCCTCTATTAATAAGTTTAGTCTTTTTGAACCAAATTGTATTTTTACGTAGGCAATGTTCTGAGGTAGGAAATTCCAAAATTTTTTTATGTGTAGTAAGTTTGTGTCTCTAGATTGATTTTTAAACCTGTAACCTCATAATTTCTTTGCTTTCCAGATTATAGTATTGTGAAATAATGCATAATGACATGTGGTATAAAGACCTCTAGTGAAGTTCCCTTATTCCCTTCCTAACTATCTCCTTGTTTTCTTTTGCTGTATCTTTTGTGTTTCTACCTTAATATTTCAGGGATGTGGTGGCAGGGATGATATACAAGAGTTAAGCTTTAGAAGCACAATGGATTTATGCATATAATCCTTGGTAATTTATGTGCCCCAGGCAGTCTGTGTACAGGACCATGTGATCTTCAGTCCTTGATACACACAGATTTTTAGCACTTTTATCCAAAGTGTTTGACTGCGGCTTTGCTCTTTGTGAGGGAGGTTAGCCCTTGCTGGGAATATATTTGTGTTTAATGATCCCATGGTGTTCTATGCAATTTCACAGCTTTCTAGGTTGCTTGTGGAAGGTGTTTTTAGTGAGACAATATGTTGTCTACTCCTTCTGTCTTTGCCCTGGCTCTAGATTAATTCTTGCTGTGCCCAATTAAGCATGAATAACAAACAACTGTGTCTGCAAAAGCAGTAACATTGGCAAAAGTTGTGTGTACTCAACTTCAATATATGCACATTTTTAAATGGAGCTATGAACATGATCTAATTTTTAAAAATGTAATCAGTTTAAACTTTGCAGTTTCAAAGTAGCCAGTTTTTGAGTTGCAAAACTGTTGATCTGTCAAAGGGGAAGTAAATACAAAGGAGAGCAGGCTGGCAGGCTCAGTTTATTGGTAAATACTTAAAGAAAGGAATATGTACAACTTTTTTGCTCCAATAATGTCTTTAGGTTCAGTTTATCCATTCAAATAGTAACTGTTGGTGGGTTGGTACTAGGGAAAATGTGACAGCACTCAAAATTTTAGAGGAATAAGAACTCTGCCACTACAGCATTAGTTTCCAGTGGGTTATTTATTACATCACCCTCCATTCCAGCCTTCCCTGTTAAATTGTATGTAGATGTCACCCAGGTTTAAATGTCTTAGAATCAGGATCAGCTGCTTTATATGGCACTGCTCCGTTGCTTGTTGTGATGGATGTCCAGAAACAGGGCTTCCTCTGACAAGCAAGGGGGTGAGGATTTATTTCATGTCTTTTCCTCATAATCAGGCAGTATTCCTTTTACTGTTCGAAAGTTCCCATTAATCTAGGTGAGCTGAGTTCTCCCCATGTTTTTTGCATTTTCCTTATTTTTAAGTGGAATTCTGGTTTGAGTCTTTCAGTTCAGAGATTTCAACAAATCTACTTTGGCATCGTATCCTAAGTAGCCAGAGCAGATGGACACAGAGGCTTGGCTTGTTGGAGGATGCTAGCGTAGAACTGGGAGTAAAATTTGGGTGTTCTGGCTGTTCCAGTGCTATCACATTCCCAGTTCAATGAGAAGAGGAAAAAGATCTTGCACTGTATTCTTACAGGAATAGTTCTAAAATCTGTTGACTTAGTCTTGGGGAGGGGAGTTCTTGGAGGATATGCAAAGTAGCCTAATCAAACTACATTACAATGCATTCTTCTGAGTTAGCAGATGATTTTGCCAATGTATCATGTGTGCATATCTATATACGAGAGAGAAATTAGATTTAATTCAGAAGCTCACCAGTGCAGTTGAGTCTTTCGCTGGACATAGATTAATCAGTTATGGGTCACAGAATCACAAAATTGTTCTGGTTGGAAAAGACCTTAAAGACCATCCAGTCAAACATAACCTGACTCTACCAAGTCCAATGCTTAAACCATGTTCCTAAACACCACATCTATACGTCTTTTAAACACCTCCAGGGATGGTGATTCAACCACCTCCCTGAGCAGCCCATTTCAGTGTTTTATTACCCTTTCAGTGAAGAAGTTTCTTCTAATATCTAATCTAAACCTTCCCATACCATATAGATGGGATGCAACTGAGCTTGCAGCTAAAACTAAGACTAAACAAGCATTGTGAATCCAGACTATACATAACCATTCAAATTCATTCAAGAATTGTTAAACTAAGTATGTATTTGGATTGAATTCCAGTGTGGTTGTGAATAGAACATAGAAGCTAATCACGTAGCAGATTGTGAACTAGCTATGAGAGCACTCTTCTCTTCAAGTTTAAAGGTAATATTAGATGTCTGCATCTATGGTATTTTTTGTATCAATGGAAATAGCTGTGACACATGAAGCAGCAGTGCAAATCATGTCTGCAAGGTATGCCTCTTGCCATGTTTATTTTTCTAAGCATATTAAGTTCTTGAGCTCTGAGTTGAAATGATTATGTTATGGTAGCTATAGTAATTAATCTACTTCATGTAAAAGAAAATGAAACACATTTGTTGTTTAATGTCTCTTTCAAAATGTAACTGACTGCCAGAACACTTCAAACTGGCCAGTAAAATGCTATCTAATAGTGATTAGTATTAGCGTTAAATATTGCTAAGAGGGTCAATAAAAAGAACAGTAACATTTGTTACTTTCCTACTCATTTCCAAAACATTTTTTTTGAAGTTTGCCTATAGCAAAAAGCGAACAGAAACTCCCCAAAACCCCACCAGTTAAAGCCTGAATATTTGTCCTTGTAAATTACTCTGCCTCATCAGGAAAAATGTGGTAAGCTGTGAATAAGTGACTGAGCAGTCACAATATAAATGTTCTTTTTTTAGTATATTGTCTGAGATTTCCCTTGAGTATCTATAGGCAATTCACTGGTGGTTTATGGTGACATGTTTTGCTTCTCAGAGTAATTGGACTAGAAGTATATTAGTCAGTTAATGCAGTTCAGCTGATGGTCAATATCTTGTTAAGTCATGATAAATCAGTGTTTTAGCCTCATTCTTTCTGTGGTCAAAGCAGGGTATGTCTGAAATGGTAGTTAGTTGGGTTTTTTTCTTTTCTTTAAAAACTAGTATTTGTACTATTAAGTAGATGAAGTCAGATACTCCCCAAAAGCTAAATACTAACTTACCATCTTAGTCTACATAGGTAATATTTTCATTCTTTTTTAGTCTAATGTTAAACTTTTAGATTTTGCTCTGCTATTTGTAAAATTTTGTCATAAAATTATACGATGTGTCAGAGGAATTTCAGATAATCTTAGGGGAACTAATTAATTTTAAAGATACTTTTGCATCCTAACTATCCTTTTGGTATTCATTTACAATTATATTACTGTATCCTACATGTTTTGGTCTCTTGCATTTATGGCAAGATGTAATTTTTGAATAAAGGGAAGACCTAGAGTGCTGTGGGTATATTTAGTGTACGCAGAAGAAAACAGACAGATTTCAATTTTGTGTAATCATTGTATAACTATTGTGAAAAGGAAATAAACAATTTGGGTGCATGGTGAATACAATACACTTAAGAAAAGGTAGGTATTAGTTATCTGGCTACATTAGAGCTGCTGATATCTTTAACTTTTTTTTCTTCCTGTTCATTTTTGCTATTTTAAAATAAGGAAAGAAAATATTTACATCTTAAACTGCCACATATGCATATGTACCATAATAAGAATCTACTGTTATGTAGTTTAATTCTGGGCAATGACAGCAAGTAACCAACATTTCTAAATGAAGTGGTGCAAGAATGTAGGAGTGTACAGAAGGGTCGCTGGTTTTGTGCACTGTGCTATCAGAGCAAATACACTATGGGTGGCAGTGTCTGCAGCATCATCTATGTCAGGCTTAACCTCTTCTTTTATTTTCAAGCCCTTATTCAGTATATGTGCGTGAGTATGTGAACAAAGTACGCAGCCCCCCCATCCAACCCAGCCCTGTCTGCTTAGCTGGATGTGCAGAGACAGATTTTGTAATTGACACAGAACCGATGATAATATGCTGCAAACGATCTGCTGATTGGACTTCCCTAGCTGATGTGTTTGCAAGCCCGGATTGCAGAGCTCTGGTTCTGTTCGTGTTACTGCCTTATTGCAGATCTCCTCTGTACTACCTTTGCACTAGAGATGACCACCCCGTTTAGAAGTATCAAAGAAATACAAAGGACAGAGGACATAGAAAATGGATGACAAATCTGAAGCAAGCCTTTTGCATACTTCTTAGTTCTTGGGTAGGTTATTTATTAGGCTGGACCTAATGAAATTCATCCTTTCACATGTTAAAGAAAAAAACTAACATTACCAAAGCTATCTCAGTACCACTAGCTGCTATTTGAGATGCTGGAAGACTGGAAAATGAAAAGGAGAGGTGGGGGAAAGGAGAAAGGAAATTATAGATCATTCCTCTCATCTTCCACATTTTGAACAAATTCTTGCACAAAGTGTAAGCCTCTGGAAGACAACAAGAACATGAGTCACAACCAACATGAATTTAGGAAGACTAGGTAGTCGTGTCAGTCTAATTTTTTTCTGTAACATGACAATAAGGCATGTTAACTGACAAGAAAAGTGGGAATGTTAACATTTTCATGATAGTGAGTTCTTTGGCACTGTTTCATGCAATAATATTACAAAGAAGTGAAGAAACAGCCTGAAAAAGCTATAGTAGAGAAGGAGCAAGACTTGTTGGATGACTATGCCTAGTGGGTGGTTATTAATGATTCTCTGTGAAAATGAAACAGTTATATTGAATGTGGATCTGCCACGGTCTGTTGGGTCTGGACTCATTCTGCTTCACTTCAATCTTTTTGTTAATTACCTCAATGATAGAATAGAGAGTGTGCTTACAAAATTGATTCACTAAAAATGCCCTCAAAACTTGGAAGGAATGTATATAGATAGGACATAAGTTTAAGAGCACAAAATTATTTTGAAAAAATCTTAGGAAATAGATAGGCACAGATTAAAGTTCTTCACTTAACAGAAGTCCTTAAATACACAAATACAGGGTAGGGAAGAAGTAACTAGGTAGCAATTCTGCAGAACTCCTGACATTGAAAAAGGGCAAACATATCAGGAGGGATAAAAATATGAGTGTAGGCTGTGAGACACACAGAACAATCTTTTTTTTTTTTATCTACAGGTAAGTCCTCAATTGAAGTGTTGCATCTGGTTAGGGCAAATGCCCCAGGAAAAGACAGTTCAGCTGAACAGATGCTGGTAGAAGAGTAATAATTTAATAAAATGGGTTTAATAGGAAAGACTGAAGTAATTTGAACTGGGGAGAAGGGGAAACATGCAAGACCCAAAAATTAAATTGGAAGGCATAATTTTGTGTGCGTGTGTATGTAGTAGGCTATTTCAAGAAGGTAGGGAGTTGTAAAGACTAAGGCCCATCCATGAGAGGTAGGGCAAGACAAGTGATCTAAAACTGTTGCTAAAAATGCAGATTAGGTCTTGGACCAGGAGCAAAAGACCAGTTTCTGAGATAATTGACTGTTATTTCTCATAAGGCATTTTCTTTGTTTAGCTGTATTTTGAATAACAACAGTATTTTAAGACTGGTAAACAGTATAGACTTTTTTGGAATGTTACTGATTAAAAAAATTATTTATTATGCTGGACCTGATGTACATGGAGTTTGTAAGTGGAGACAATTTACCCTGAGACAGTATTCACTAGACAAAATTGTGATGCCGGCAGACTCCATATTGCCAGATGTTCGACTTCTAATGTCCTCTAACTCAGTAGCTTTCCTCTTTGTTTTTCTTGCTGACTACATAATTACTAGGTATACTGTGCAAGATTTTTCAGCTCACTTTTCTGCTTTATGCCCTTGACAAACCTGTCAATAGTAAACTTTTATTTCTTTCTCATTTTCATAATGACTTCAGTTATCAGTCCAGCATTTTGGGGACTCAACATATTATTATCATAAGACAACAAGGAGTGTACTGTAGGTAATTGTTTTGTTTATAAAATCTTTCCCAATTTTCATTGTGTATTTCTCCACTGAGAAATGAGTGCATGTGTTGTTAGCATACTTTGAGCCTCTTTTTGCATTGTTATACTCTAGAACACACACGTCTTTCATCATTGCAGTTGGAAATTACCTTGCTTAGCCATTTTAGTTCCTGTTTTCTCAAAGAGGAGTGATTGCATGAGTCAAAGCCAACAGCTTGTGTATAGTGTAGCCAGCCAAACCTGAATTCTGTGCCTGAGAGTGGAATTTGTCACAGCTTGAAGCACTTTTTAATGGGATTTTTGTTTAAGTAAATGCAAAGGGAATTCTTTCTTTCTAATAATTTCTTGTAAGCTGATTCCAATTTACATTTTTGCCTTCTTTCCCCCCCCTCTTTTATTATTTTTTTGTTTACTTCTTCGCCTTCTTAAGATGTTCATGTGAGGAAACCTGGAAGTTCTGACAGCTGGATGAGAGGTGGTGAGTAGCCTCTAATCTCAGGGCAGATATCTGATGTGAAAACTTCAGGGCTCCAAAGACCTTCATGGAAACATTCTGGAGCTTTTAAGAGATAGAGTTTTTTGCATATCACAGAAAGGATCAGGGTGATCTGAAAGATACGTTTGTTGTTGGTTTAGATATGAGGGGATGATTTGAACTCGCTGTCTTCTGCTAGATCACTGGTTGCTCTTATCCTACTATTTTGCTTCTCCATCCCACAGTGAATTTGGGCTAAATTCTGTAATTTTAATTTTTTCCTTCATCACATAGCTTGCTTTCCTAGCTGGATGATCATGTTCATATTAACCACAAGGGGAGGTTTTGCTAACATTGATTATTTAAATGTTCATGGTTAGCTTTCAGATTTCTAAACAAATACATGTTGGGAGAACTCACAGGGTTGTGCTTGTTCACACTCAGGTATTCTTTTTTTAACCATCAGAGCCAGTAATGCTTGCTTTTAAATTGAAAACTTAGAGCTTGCTGTATGAATCTAGCAGGTGATACCGATATTTGGAATAAATAGGAGGACCCTTACTGTAGTGGAATGCACAGCAACACAGTTTATTGCCGATGAATACTCAGTGATAAAATAATCTTTGAAAAATATGCCAAAAATGCTAAGTCTCTGAGAGAATGCCAGTAGCATGTGCCACTGGAATTGGAAGGATGAGACTACTCTGTAGGAGGAATGTATAATAAAGACATACCATAGTATAGAAGTTGCAAGATGTTGCAACTTCATCAACCAGCTCTAGGCAGTATTGATGCTTCTGGATATACGAGGCAAAACCAGCATTTGGTGCAATACAAAATGAGAATGCCTGGGGTTTGGGAGTGCTGTGGTGCTGAGTGATCACTGCTGAGCTCATGCCAGTCCTCCAGGTTAGGGTGATAGAGCTGCTTCTCTCCTGCATGGCTGGGTAGCAATGAAACCTACAGCAGCAGAGAGTTGTTGGTCAATGGGTAATTTCATGTTGTTTCTTACCTATTGTTTTTGAAAGCCATAGGTAGATCAGAAAACTCATGGCTTTATTTTTTCTTAAGGAGGTGGAATGTGAATGCCTTACATAGTTCATTTTTTCATGGAACTGGACTTCTACCGTGCTTAGCTGCACTTGAAATCTACTGAGGCATCACAGACCAACTGTCTCATTGTTTATGGTGTATCAATCATGTTGCACTTTCTGTGCTTGACTTAATGAAGATAATAACTAACTTACCCTTGACCAACAGAAGTTACTTTTGCCTTGCTTTATTCTGTAAAGATGCCTCTCACTAGGGAATGCTGGATTAGGCTGTTGGATATCTCTTTAAAGTATGTAGTGATTTTCTGTCTGTTGTAGAATTACAACATGAAGATACATAACAGAAGCTTTATTTCTAAGCGTAATTTAAAGTGTGGTGTTGTAAAGACTCTGTTAGCAGAATTACAATCCAAACTTGCAATTTAGTGATGTGTCAAAAGCTCTTGAAGTTTAAGTAGTAGGTTTCAGTTCTGAAGGAAGTGGAGGAAGGTTAATTCTTAGAGCAGCACTGGGTGCTGATATGCTTCCAAAATGGGATGTGGCTCATCTTAATTGTAAGATCATTGTTGTTTGAAAATATTACAGGTGACTGTGAAAAATGAAGTCTAACAAGTCAGTGCTGTGTAAATTGTTTAGATACTTCTAATTCTGTAGTTCTTTCTGCTTTCTTGAACCCAGACTGCTATGCTAAACTGTACTGCTGTGTTACTTTTCAGCAGTATTTCAGTGCAAGATTTTTTATGTGCCTAAACGTGGGCTATGAGACAGATACACCCACTTTCACTGTAGAGTTCGAACTGTCTCCTTGCAATAGAAGTAAATGAAGTTTGTCCTATGTTAGCAATTTAATAGCTAAGTGTTCTTAAACGACACCAAATTTATTTAGACTACTGAAAGGGTACTGAATTTATTTAGGCTACTAAAATTTGGGGAAAAAATGGTCTTTAGATGAAATAAGGTTTAGAAGTTATTTTTATTGTGCTTTCAGTGTGCAAAACAGAATTGAGCTGTAATTTTAATCCAGTATTGAATATTCAACATTGCCAGTGGATAGATATGTTGGATGCTAGTATGTGTAAGTATGTAGGTTTAATTTAATAGTTGGTTCTAGGGGAAGGCAACAGGAAGGCAACACAATAGTCTGGATAAGCAATAGCGCTGCAAACATGCTACAGACAATAGTTGATGTATCAGCTGTGAAGAGCCGACTTCCAGGCTCCAGCTGAAGTTGCATAGCTGTCTCTGTAAGGCTGGGAGCCCCGTGATCAAAAGGGCACCAAACAGGATGGGTAACAATCAACTGAATCATCTGAGGGACTTTTTTTTTTTTTAATATGACATTTTAAAATTATTAGAATTATTTTTGCTGAGAGAAAAGTGTATTTGAGTGTATTTAAATTTGACATTTAATACTATCAAATAAGATAATCTGTTCTAAATATACTTTAAAATAACATCCCACTGCTTGTTTGCTGTTAAGATTTTAGCAAATGAGATGCCAAATTGAAACTAGCACTAATGAACTGACAACCTAGTTTTTGACAATAAGTGGCTTTTTTAATTATAGCATAGATGTAACTGTTTTGATTGTTCCACACTCTTTCTCAGCTTAGAATGAAAGATGAAAAAGCTTAGAGAGCTGAGGGGATGAGATCCCCTAGTTCTAAAAGTGTTTAGCATTGGTGCTTACCATCAATATCAATTTAATTCAGATTAGTCTAAAACCTTTTTTTTTAAAGTACTTATATAAAATAATGTTGTATAACTTATGTCCACATGCAGTTTGAGATTAGAATTAAAGTGAACATGCCATACCACATTCACCATTTTCTGAAAAACAGTATTGATTATTTAGTAAATGGTAGAGTAGAAGAACAGAGCTTACAAATACTCAGAAAATGAGGAAAAAAAATAAGGGTCTAAACATAAAGAAAATGTTTTTAGACATGTATGGCTAAAAATATCAGGGAAAAAAAAAGGAATAATCTCTGTAGGGGAAAATGAGAGTTGAATGTAATTCAGGTATTTTAAGAAATGTATCTTTTATTGTATCTTCCTTATTACCAAAGCAAGAAGCAAAATGTTGTGTCTGAGGCTATAATACATTTTGTTAAAGCATAACTCAGCCTGTTCCTACATGCAAACCAGAATGCTGTGTCTCATCTTCTGTTCTGAATGCTGCTCTTCCAAAGGCTGGTACTGTTTTTGGTGAGAGCTGGTGGAATCCATGCATAGAAACAAATAAAAAGAGGCACTTTGCTGAATCAAATAATTGTTTAGAAATATCTGTCAGACGTTAAGTAAAACCTTGATGATATTAGTTGGACAATGAGCAACACTTTCCTCCATTATGATTTTATCTCTGATATCTAAAAGTAAGGACTATCAGTGAATGATAGATGAGAATTGGGAAAGTAAGTATCATTTGTTGATGTATTATTACAGATGAAGAACTGGATCAGACAGATTTATTGATTTGCATGCAGTTGCCCTGAAAGTTGGAGGATGTGGCAATTAAGACTGGTGATTTTATACTAACAGTAGTGAAAGAAAAAGTGCCTGCATCGCTGCAGCTTGAGAATTTCCAGCAACCTTGAGGTTTAAGTGATGCTGATGTGTTTTTATGGCTGGGTGTATGGCATGACAATGTTTTCTGTATGGGTTAGATAAAATAGGAAGGATAGTACAGAAACTAGTGTTTTTCTGTTAAAATTTGCTTCCTGGATAGGAAATTTTAGTGTGTGTAGCTTCCATTTAATTCTTCTGTCTTCCGCATTTAGTGTTATTGCCTAGCGGAGTGGAAGTGATGCAGATACCGATTTAAAGGTGTCTTGTTCTCCAGCACTTTTTCGTGGTAGAAAGGACCACTGAGCAGGGTAAGAGGACACTTGGTTTCGATTAGGGAAGAGGACAGTTATAACAGTTTATCTCAGTTACACTTTGAGTGAGTCTCATTTGCCAGGTGATAATGGTACAAACCAAACAGTTACCAGTTTTGTGCCATACTACATTGGTTGGTTTCTGTAATTACTATAAGCAGCACCCCGAGATAGATCTTTCCGGATAGGGCAGAGCGAGGCTCAAGGGTCTCATCAGAGTTTCAGCAGCTGGAGAAGAGGTGCTGAAAGGCCTCGGGCAGAACACGCGTGGTCCTGTGCTTCCAACTCGCGCCCTTGGGGAAGCGGACGGGTTCTGAGTGATATCTGAGCGCGGCCATCTCCGTTATGCCCGCTCCTGGCTGGCGACCTTCCCTATGGTGGCCGTGGAGGCAGCCCCCCTCTGGCTCCGCCGCTGCCCCTTTAAGGCCCGACCTGCCCGGGGATCAGGTGCGCAGCCCCGGCGGTGACGTCATAGTGCCGGAGGCGGGGCCTGGCTCGCGCTCCCGCGCTGCCCGCGCCGCGGGACAGGCGGCAGCAGCGGCGGCGGCGGCGCTGCCGGGTGGGCCCGGCCTGCGGTGAGTGCCGGGGGCCGCGGCGGGAGAGAACTGGACCAGCGTGTTAATTGCAGCCGGATCCTGGTGCCGGGGAGGGGCTGTGGGGGGTCGGAAGGCTTCTCAGTGCCGGTGCGTTGCAGCAGGTGTCGGTTTATTTTGTGTTGTGCGGGCTGCTATATAAGCGAATGTCAGGTTTTCTCCTTCAGCTGATTAGACTGGAAAAATGTGCTGTGTGCAGGGTGCTGAATTAATTGCAAACATATTTCTTGTTTTTTTCTGCATAGGCATACATAATGTTATACACTTTATTTGTATTTACTTGTTTCAACTGTTGCTGAGAGAGTAAATTAACCCCAAATACTGCCTTAGTTGTGTTTCTATTTCTCACGGTGATGGATTGCACTGTGTACCTACTGTCCTTGGTAGAAGGTGCTGTGTTAAATTTAACTCACAATTCTTGGGTAAATCAAGACAGTTCAAAACACCGGAGTTTGGAGTACGGGAGGGTTGCAAGGTGTGCTACAGCTGCGCTTTCTCCCCTGCCAATGGGGAGATTATAGCCCATCTGTATGGAGAAGGGTAATGGCCGTGGCCTTTGCCGGTTAAGTGGGAATGTGCAAGCCCATATAGAATTTACACCACTTGAATCTTTGTATTTACAGGAATTGCATTTGATAGTTCTGGTGAAGAAAGGCAAAGTTTTGATTATGGCTTTGGTTGTGTCTTTTGGTTTTCTGTTTGTGTTTGGTTTTGTTTGGCGTTTTTATTTCTATTTTGTTTTTTTCTTTTTAATAAGGGTAGAGAGACATTGAAACCTTTATTTGAACATTCACTTACTGTCCAGATAAATAGACTTTTATATTTGCAGTTCTAATTTCTTGTCTAATGTTCAGTTTTCACCAGGTAAGTTAAAATTGACAGAAATAAAAATGGTAAAAGTTTCCATGCTCAAGTGAATTATCACATGAAGATAATGTAGGCAGGAGGGCCTCTGTCATTTTCTGTGTAGCAGAAGGAGGTGAGAAAGTAAAACAAGGCTTTATCAGGCTTGACTCTTGACTTAGAGGAAGGTGTCTCTGGCATTCTTATGCTAAAAATGTAGGCTAAGACTTCCCTTTGAAATCTTGAATTGGAAAGGCCCATCTCTATCACATCTCATTTCTGCATCGGATCCAAAGCAGATTTAGTCTCTAAATCTGCAGAACAGGATTCTGCAGTAACTCCTCGTTACAATAAAGAAAAATACTTTTATGTATGGCCATATGTATGATATGTACTATTTTTAGTTTTGAATGCGCACCTATGAATCCATCTTTTTGCAGGTTTCTTTCATCTATTACTGTGACAGTGTTTTGGTTTGATCAGTATGCAACAGATGATGTTTTTATTCTCTAAATTTAGCTGCTGATGTTCACGTTGTACTTGGTATTCTACACTGCTCTTTGTAGTGGGCACCCTGCATGGATAGATGGGCAGCAGTGGCCTTTCTCCTGGAATCTGTATTGTCCTACTTGACTTATATTAATATGTGTGGGTTTTTTTTAAGGCATGACATATGTTAACGTAGCATGGTTTAAGACCAATGGGTCTTTATATTTAGGTATATTAATGTATACTTGTGCTTGGCATGTGCCACACACCCAGCGGAGAGGAACCTCAGTGAATGTCACATTATTGCAGTAGTGTTTAGTTAGTAGTATTTTTTTACACACTGAGGCAGAGAGTACCGGTGTGCTGTCTGAAGCAGATTTCTAGTCCAAAAAGGTGATGCAGCTTAGGATGCCAGGCTGAGGTGAACAACTAAGTAATCCACAACATAGTAAGATTAGGCTACAGGGTGAAATCTGGTCAATTACTTCTCTACCTGAAAATCTCTTTAACTGCTAAGTATATTTTTTCATTACAGCACCTATTACTGTGACGGAGGTGACTTTCCGTAGGATTTTGACAAGTGGTTCATCGTTTCCTCTGGAAGTCATCAGCTATTTCGCATCCTCCTTGTTGATATTTTAGCATCTTAACCCAATTTAATTTCATTGGCTGTGAAAAAAACAATAACCCTCATGTATGATGATATATACTGTTGAAAAAGTAACTGGATTTTAAGCATCTGCAACAGCTTTTGTAGTTGCACACAGTTTTAAGAAATACTGGCTGTTCTAACAAAATTATTATAAAACATTTCAAGGCGGAAAGATAAGAAATGCTGTTACTTCCCCTGTACCTTCTAATGACACATTTTCATAGAGGATTTGCCTATTTTATTCATAATTGTTTTAAAATATTGATATCCCTCCCTCCCTGTGACTGGGGTGATTCCTAGAATCACCTGTGCCTTTGACCTGTTTTCAGCTCTTCCAATATAGTTGTATGGATGTGAATGCTCTTGGGAGTTCTGTGCCTTACAAACAGACTACATGTCACTCTGCCAAGGTTCAGTCATAGGACAAACATTAAAAATAAGACAGAATGAAAAATAATTAGTGGAGGAAATTCAAAGTACTGTAAGATAAAGTGTTATGAGTCTTGATACCTTCTTGATAACTGTGGCTTTGTGATCTTGTTATTTCTGTTGTTAAATTAAGTGATACAAAAGTAAACTAATAAAGCCAAGGAACTAGAATATCAAAGGGTGCAAATGAATATAGGAACTTACTATGAACTTACGTGAGCTTACTTCCGTTTTGGTTTCACACTGGTGTAAGTTAGTTTCCAAAGTGAATCTTCCACCTCCAACCCGTCGTCATCTTTTTGTTTTTAATGTCAGTTAGGAGCCTGAAAAGCATCTCTTTTATTTGATGCAGGCAGATGAAGCAATCAAGGGCCACAGCATTGCTAAGATCAGATGTATCAAGGTTTACAGTTTGGGTGCCATAATTTAGGGTTCACAAAATTGTGTAAGTTCTTGATGACACTGGGAAAAATGGATAGATAGGGATTTGTCACTCCAGTTATGCTGGTCCAATGCCATGTGTGTGCTTTACACAAAAAGTTATTTTCTGATTCCCAACTTAGTCAAACTGTAGATTAATTCCTGAATGTCTCAGAGTCATATTTAAACCATAGGAAATTATTTTTCTTACAGGTGTCTGTCCCACCTGCACAGGTCATGGGAGACTTGTCTGTAGCTTTGGCCATGGCATGACATCAGATTCATTCAAAGAACCTGCTCATGCTTTAACCAAGAAGTTTAATGTAGTGCTTTGTTTGATTAACAAGCATCTGTAAACTGGTGTGTTACTTGTAGTCAAGAACTTTTACCATCTGTTTTGTTAGGATATTTATAAAACTTTTGGTGCTGGTCCACCTACTGAGGTGAAAGTCACAGAAAGCAGGATGGATTAAATACAGTGCACGGTGTTTTGCTGTCACTAGGAATAAGTATACAGTAGAATTGCTTTCCTTGGGTTTTTTTTTTAATTTTAGGAGTGTAGTAGCAACAAGAAATGCAGTTATTTGTGGTAATTGTAGGGGTACCTCTTTAGTAAACAGTGGTATTTTGGTTCCTGCTTGTGTTTGGTAACCTTTAAACCCTGACTATCTACAGGACTCCCAGACTTCCCTGTGCTGCAGGTAAAACTAGTTTGAAGCACTGAGTTAGAGTTCCTTGAGTTCCTCGATGTAAAAAGCCAATTTACTAGCAGGATATGTTCATAATGATGTGCTCAGGTTACTAATGCTTTTTTTCTCCCAGTATTTCTTTCCTTGTTTTGAGTCATCTGCCAAAAGGAAGACTGGTTTCAATGAGGAGCACTCTGCCTTGCAGTACATACAGATAAGAAAAAGACATACACCTTTTTTCATTTGAGTGGAAAATATCAATTGTGTATACAGACTGTATATATATACAAACTGTTTTTACTCTTCAAGTTGTGAGTGGGCCAGATTAATTTGTCAAACCATGAGGTTTGATAGCTGAAGACTTTACTTTGCACTCTACTGCTCCTAAGCTTATTTTTAAAGCTAGTTTAAATTTTGGTTTAGACTACAGGCCATGGCTTCTCAAGTAATTTGCCTGGTACTACTGCACTGAGCCACCTTACACAACAAATACTTGTGGGACTGTGTAGGGAGCATTGAGGAAGAGATCTGACTTCAAACTACTCTGGCCTGTCTTTCCACCCAGTTGCTGTTTACCCTGATGAGGTTGCCTCTGTCGCCACATGAATGGTTGTGTTGTCATATTGGAAAGGGTTGTGCAAGGAGGAGAATGAGCAATTGGGAGGCTGAAGGAAAGTGAAGGGCATAAATCCTCTGGCTTCACGTTAGCCAGTCTCTGAATAGTCCTGAAGAGTATTTCTGGTTCTCTGTTGATAACTACCAAAACGTTTGGTTATTCTTTAGCATTATTGAGAAATGGCAAAAAAAGCTTTTTTGCTTATCTTGTAACTTACAAGCTACTTGAATATCTCTAGGTAACCTGGTTTTAATAAAAGAATAGTTCAGATGGTAATGGAGAAAGCAGTATTGATTTTTATCAGTTTTCACTGTATGTGTCCATTTGGTTTAAGGCTGTGTCTACCCTACCAAAGCAAGCTGTGTTGGCAAAGTAAAATGAAGATCTTGCCGTGCTTCTCTCCCCCCACCCCAGGCAGTATTTAAACAATTGTCTTGCCATGTGGGGAAGGTCAGCTGAGTACAGAGTGTTTGCCTAATATATTTGAACACATTGCGCTAAAGTTTGTTTGACTGTTGTTAGATTTTTGTTGGCTTTTTTCCCTCTTGAAAAATGCACTGCTAATGTGGGAACATGAATGAGCTCCTCTTCCTCAATCCACCCTCTACACCCTCCCCACCCTCCAAAAAAGAACAAAATTGATTATGGTCCATTATTGACGGTCACTGCTTTGTATCCACTTCACAGAATTAACTTTTTTGACCGCAAAGGTTTTTGATGAAGGGGGCAAACATCTGTTTTCAGGCTTCTTAAAAGTCATGGGGATGCATTCTGTAAATTAAAAACCACTGTCCTAGAAGAATGCACTTACTTAAAAAGGCTAGAAAAGATTAACCAGGGGTTTTAATTTGCAGCAGTTGTTTTGAACTGATCTTTCCTGGAGTGCAGTGTGGTGTTAACTTAATCCAGTTTCGCTGTGGCTGCTTCAGGAAGGGGCTGGGCGTGTTGCTGGATCTCTGCTGGGAGGTCCTGCTCCCTCAGTGCTTGGCTGTGCGACGTGACTGCTCTCGGTTGAAGTGGCTCATGCAACTGGCTTGCAACTCAATGCCATACTCGGAAGCAGTGGGAGTGTGAGGATAGGGAAAGTAAACAGACTGACACAGTCTGTTGTTTCGCACAGTTAGATGAAACCACACCTTTAGTTCGTGTTACCAATTGCCACACAGGCATCTGACTGCAGCTTTGCTATCTGGGGAAGAGAATCTGAACTTCAGGCCACTGTCAAGAGGAATTGCTCACTGAGCCTGCTTCTCTGAATCTTGGGTGAACTAGCTCATGAAAAAAAAACCTGTAATTTTTATTTCCATTGGTAGAGTTGCTTTTTGCTGACTTACTGCCTTGTAGTAGCTCATTTAGCAGACTGCCTAGTGTTATGTTAGCATAAGGGGAGCAGAGGGTGCATGTGATGGTGAGTGGATCCACCCTGGTAACAGCTGTCAGGTTAGTGTAGCTTTATCATAGAACACACTGTAAGTTACCTGTACAAGGAATGAATGCATCTCTACCATGTCTTGGCTTTGGTGGCAAAGCTCATATAAGAAGCTACCTTAACTACTATTTCTCTGCTACTATACCCCTTGTAGTTTTCTTGTCTGTGTTGTGCCAGTTAAAACTGCTTACTGCAGGACTGCTCTGTATTTGGAATAACTGAAACTATAAAAATAACTACGTTCATGCTTTTACTTTCTGGTTATTTTTAACCCAGATTGTTTTCATGATGCAGTTTATAATGTCGTCCTACACAGGCTGCCATCTGCAGAACAGAGCATCAGATGAGAGCAGGAACTGAGTGATCTGTGAAAGGTGGGCAGGAACTTCTGCAACCGGGTTCTTTGTTGAAGGCAGTCAAGGTGCTGCTTCACTACAAATCACTTATTCCTGACAAACTTCTCCATGTAAACAAACTTAGGATATTTAAACTCTACTAAATGTGCTGACATTTACAGCTCTAGGAGTAGGTGTGCTGTGGTGGAAAATTACTCCAAGGTGAAGGGAAGGGCTAGCATAGCCTTTGCTGGGTGAGAAGTGACATGATCTGCAATGGCAGAAGGAAGCCGAAATCATATGACTGCAGACACTGGGGAAAGAACTGTTTTCAGTGTTGGAAGAATGATTTTTGCAGCGCTCTGTCCGAATTTTTTTAACTCATGTTTTTGTAATCTTCTTAGACAATCTCTCTTGCCAACTGTGAATGTATGTTGTATGCTTACAGGCTTTTAATAGATAGGGTTGTCTGCAGATACATTAGCTGCTCAGATTCACAGAATCACAGAAATTTAGGGGTTGGAAGGGACCTCAAAAGATCATCTAGTCCAATGCTATTTATTGCTGATATCTGAACCAAACCAAGAAATCAAGAAGGGAGAGAGATTCCAGAGTTGTTTCTGTTGCTTTATCTTGTTTTCCTGCCTCATTTCAGTCTGAGGCAGCTGTATGGATGGCTGTATAATAGGTACCACTGCCGTCAGGTCCTGGTAGCCCTAGGGCTGAAGTACTTGACCAGAGCTGTTTGAGGGTTGCTGTGCTGGCCTAATTTAGGTGAAATGTTAGAAGAGTGGAAATGCTCTTTTTCTTTTTTTCTTTCTCCTTCTTTCTTCCTGTTCTGTGCTGAAATGTGGTAATTGCTCTGAATTCTTTCTTAGTTTGGTGGCAGTGAGTCAGATGCTTAGCTGGTGTGTTTGGCAAAGCACGGCAGTGTTGTTATGCTTCTGCTAGGGATGTATCCCCTAGCTTCTGTTTGGGGCATGGAGCCCTGCTTGCTGTCTGAACTGTTTGACTGTCAGCAGCAGGGAGTGAAATCTTAATTTCTGTCTGATGCAGAGGGCTTTGTTTTAGTAGTAAAACCCTTAGCTGTTCGTTGCTGCTGTATGATTTTTAAAAGTTTTAGGTGTGATGAAGAACTGATCTTGCTTTAAAGAGAGCTGCTAGAAATAATTTTCATGCTTTCTTCACACACCGAAATACTGAAGAACGGTATATTTTTTAGACTGGTAACTGTTCATCTCAGCTCTCCACATGCTAAGGAACTGCAAAAAATTATGTCAAAGCAGGTACTGGAAAATGTCCACAATTTGATCCATACTTCTAGCAGTCACTCAGGTACGCGTGGTCACCTGAAGCATTTTAGCAAAAAACAGAGTCCTGAAATTATGGAAACTGAGGCTGATGCAAATAGGAATTTGTAAACATCATACCATAAAACTCTTGGTATTACAGATGTAGGTGCTTCTGTCATTTTGTGAGTGTTGGCCCACACCACCTCAGCAAGGAAATTGGTAGAGTCACAGGAGTGTGTCTGAGAAGGAAAGGTGAATGCTTCTTCCTTTGGAGTGAGGAGGAGGAAGGGAGTGTAGTGACTAATGTTTTCTCTGCAAGGGTGCTTGCCAACCTCAGGTCATAGAGTCCTGGACATAATGCCACTTGAGCAAATGGACTTGCTAACTCTTGGTAAGACTTGTATGGGTATTTGAAAGGAAACTTGCAGATCCAAGTAATGGCACAGGACACCTGGAAGGCTGGATCAGTCTTTCTATATAATAAAAATGAGGGTTGTTATATTGTTTTTGCCTGGAAAAGGTCTGTGTTGGTATTGCAAATGGTGCTTTTAAGTGGCTTGGCTTGCTTGAAACAAGCTGTTTGACGAAAAAGTGCAACAGAGTTCACATGATGTTTTAACCAGACACAGCTGTGGAGCAGGTTTTCAGCCTGTCATGGCTACTGAACATTGTACTGCTTTTTGTTCACAATTATGCCACTATTAGTAAATTTTAGAACATTAGATTTGTGCGTGCCTATTTCAAATAAACTAAACCTTAAAAAAAAGTATGTAGAAGCATGATGAGGTAAAACACTGCTTTAAGTATTGTGTCTTTGCGATATTTTTTCTTTTCCTTCTTGTTCTAACTCCTATTTTTGTCTCACCAAAACTCTCCTTATGGAAAGGCGTAGTTAAAACTTGGCTCAGCCCCCTCTATCCTGCAAGACTGGATTGTTCTTAAGGCAAACCAATTTAATTGTATTCCAACTGCTTCCTTTTTGCATTGTTTGTTTCTACTAGGTAAATGGTCCCGTTGGGGATAGTATCTTCAATACCTTGTATGGTCCAAAACATTATTATATTTCAATCTGATTCTGTTTGTTAGCATTATATTGTGCTAGGGCAGAAAGGCAATGTGCTCATTGTTTTTTGTGACATAATCTAACTTTTCTTTAAAGTTATTTTGGTCTTAGATATACAGTAACTCTCCCTGTCTATGCTATGAATGTGACCACGTTAGAAGAACAAATCGATGCTGAATGCAGATGGCACCAGTGTCCTGGAGCTGTATGTACTGTAAGAGAGTCTGGGAATAAGCATGTAGTAATGCTGCTTCTGAGCTTAAATAACTGAGCTTATGGGAGGTCTTGGGGGTAGGAAGCTGGTTCTCTGAACAAGCCACTTTTTATTCTTGATCAGTATCACTGGCTTTGCACCACAGGGGATGGTTCCAGGAATTGTCCTGCAATAATTGTTCTTCAAAAAATGCTTTAAATTTGGATTGCAACTGCAGGGCTCTAAACCAGGGGATCAAAACTGAAGCCATGTTTTGGGTCCTTTGCATTTTTTCGGTTAAATGGCTACATGTCACTCCTGATTCTCAACCTCTCCAATGAGAAAACATCTTTCGTGTTTAACTACACAGTTTGCAGGAACCTCACCAGTTCACTTGTTGCATTGAGGGCAGCCCTGCCTTTGCACAGGCTGCTGCAGTAAAATGAAGTAATACCTTATAGCCCTGTCTCTCCAGCTCTGCCTCCAATCTGGTCTTTTTTATAAAAGAGTTTGGAAAACCTTTCTCCCTCTTGCCTGACCCTTGTTTTCGAAGGGAATTGTTGGTGCTGTTGTCAGAGCTGCCTGCCTGCTAGGTGGCAGCGGGGGCAACGGTTTTCGAATGAGACTTTCCTGTGCTGAGGGAGGCCTTTGTTTTTTTGTTTTAACAGCTTCCTATTGTTTGAAACAGCAGGTTGTCCCCTCCCACGCTATTCTAGGTCTTTCTTCCTCCCTAAAGTAATTTTTCTGTGCAAGTATTACTCAGAACAGTTACTCTAGCAGTGAGTCCTCTTGAGAGTTTTCTTAGCGTGCTGTGATCTCCAGCTTTTGTTGCAGTATTAGTATGGAGTTCACACACTAGAAAGTGGCTTCTGAAGGTAGGTCTTCCTGATTTTAATTCAGTGTCACCATTGCTGTGACATGACTGTTTTTTTGATTGAATCAAAGTTGACACAGGGATTCTCTCCTATATGAGGTACTGAAAGATAGGAAATACTGCTTTTCAATATGAATTGTCTTTGTTTCTAAGATGCAAAGAAAAAGTACTGCTTCAGTTTGTTAGTTTGCTTTTCAGTATTCTAGTCCTGCTGTGTAATGCTGTTTGTATGTGTACATTTTATTTATGTTCTGCTACCTGTGTGAAAAGCACTTTATAAGCCATAAGCTGCCTGTGGGTCCACCGTATTGTAGCTTCATCTGACTAATGGTTTCCACTATAAATTTGAAAATTAAGTCAGAATCTCTTCTCACCTTAATGCTTGTCACAGCTGGAAGGGATGTTGGCAGTTCAATTTGATCCTTGTTACTTTACACTATAACTATTACCTAGTCAGATGCTCTGCGGCCTGCTTTTTTGATGATTTTGATGTGGTTTTGCTTCTCTCTACTTGTTGAATTCTGTGTTAGAAAGTTGGTAATGAGATAAGGTATTAAATATAGAGAGCTTTTTTATTATTTTCATGTGCTGATTTGTGAAAGTCAGCTTGCTTTGGCTAGTTTCCTGATCCCCTGCCTTCTGTAAAGTGTCTTGTTTCCAAAATAGTAATTATTCTGTGAATTTTGGAAGTCTACCACTACTATTCCATACTTCTCACTGCCTCAGCTTAGCATGAAGTGTATCTTTGTTTAAATTTGTAGATTTGGATAAAACCACAAACTATTTTCATACATTTGGTGATACTAAGCAGAGGTTTTAATACCACAAAATAATAAATCCAGTTCTAGAGTTTGTCACCAGAGGGAGAGGGGAAAAGAAATAATCTATGAATAATTTTCATTGCTCATCATTCAGTATAGTAAACACATTCTGTCTGTTCAAATGCATCCAATGTATTTTATCTTTAAGGAATGACTTGTTTATAATCCTGGAGTGTTTTAGGCTACCTGAGATACTGATCATAGTCTGCTGAGGCAGGGCTCAGCTGATCTGCATCTGGAAGGGGAAGTCCCACTTTTAACTCCTATCCTGCCCCTGTACTTGGCCTTGGTGAGGCTGTACCTCAAGCACTGTGTGCAGTTTTGGGCACCACAGTATAGGAAGGACATCGAGGTGCTAGAGAGGGTACAGAGAAGGGCAACTAGGTTGATTAGGGGTCTGGAGAACAGGTCTTATGAGGAGAGGCTGAGGGAGCAGGGGCTGTTCAGTCTGGAAAAGAGGAGGCTGAGGGGAGACCTCAGTGGTCTATACAAATACCTGAAAGGAGGTTGTAAGTGAGGTGGGTGTTGGCCTCTTCTCCATAGTGACCAGCGATAGGACAAGAGGAAATGGGGTCAAGTTGTGCCAGGGGAGGTTCAGATTGGCTATTAGGAAAAATCTCTTCACTGAAAGAGTGGTGAGGTATTGGAACAGGCTGCCTAGGGAGGTGTTGGAGGCACCATCCCTGGAGGTGTTCAAAAAACAGGTGGACGTGGTGTTTCAGGAGAGGGTTTAGTGTTTAGGGTTGTAGGGCGGATAGTTGGACTTTGATGGTCTTGGGGATCTTTTCCAACCTTGATTCTGTAATTTTTGGTTTGATTCAGCTCACTAAACCAGTAGGAAATAAAGCAAGCCTCTCTCCTCCTTCTTTTAAACTGGCAGTTCAAGAAACCTTACTTTTCTTTGACAAATGGAGAAGTGTTGTGGTGGACATAGAGGGGTTTATGTTCATTTATAATGTAGTTACTCCTATAGATTACAGTCGGTAATCTTAGAGTTTTATCTGTCTTAAAAATTCAAACAGGCTGATTCCAGACTACAGAGTTCCTTGTCTAAGGCCAAAGAAACATGACAAACAGCCAGAGGAGCAAAGGAAGCAGACTGTGGTGGCTGTCACGATGAACAATGGTTTTGGCACACCTGCTGCCTTGCTGCTGAGTTTCTCTGTGCTTGGCAGGATAGGAGTGATTTGGAGGATAACTAGATAGTTTTTCAGATTTTTTTTTGGTATGTTTCCATCTTCTCTGAGAGAGAGCAAACAGAAGCACTTGCTTTGTAACATAGCTGGTGAAGGCTGGCACCAACAACATTTGGGGCAGGATTTAATAATGCACTTAAAAATGGGAAAGTCAGTATTATGCTAGACCTGAGGGCCTTTAGAAGGAAATGCAGGGAAGCTGATGTACCACAGGAAGGGGGAATAGTGGAATTTAGTCAGTCAAAGCCATGCATTAGAGAAAATTATGCTCAATACTACCCTTCTGGATATATAAAAACATATTTATATAATTCTATTCAAGAAAAAGTTTTTCTAGTAATCAAGAAACAAAAAGACTTGAGCTGGAACAAATGCAATAGTAAGCAGGTTTCGCAGTACAACACAGTTTTCAACTCCATCAAGAGCCAAGTGATGTTAATCAGTTGCTGTGTCTCCTGGGAGTTGTCACAGATGTAAGCTGCGAGACAAGATTACTATTTCCAAAGAATAGTGTGCCACAGCCATGTGATTTCATCCATTTTCCAGTTGCATCTTTTCAGGTTCTGATGTTTTGGATCATCATAATATTTTTAACTGATGTATTAATATGTATGAAATACTACAAATTTTTTAATAAGATTCTAATGTACTTGATTTCACAAGAGGATGTGTTACTATTGCTGTCCTAATTGGTGAGTACCTGGGTCACCAGAGTGTATTGCAGTTGGAGAACCTGGAGCGACTAGGAAAAAATAAGAATGCCAAAAAGCCAGAAATATTTCCTTGTAGTCTAGCAAAGAAAATCCATCTAACACTGCACATTTTGTCTCAAGCTTAGAGCAGTTTAGTTTAGAATGGAGTGACTTCAATCCCAATTGGCCAGAAATGTAAGATTTTTCCACGTTAGGCACTAGATTGCACATGTGCACACGCATGTGTATGATTTATTTTAATGACAGAGGAAGGATGTGTAGACCCTTAATCTGGACAGAATATCCTTATTTTTTCCTGTCTCCCTTACAGGTGTATATAAGGAAGTGCTGTATGTTTTAATACTGGTTAAGCAATGGATAATAGTAATAGTATGTCTGAATGCTTTCTTCAAGTATTGAAGGAAAATTTGGTAATTGATTTCTCAGTAAAGCATTTATTCTGGTGTAATGAGGTGACTGAAAATACCACTGTGGTGTGGTAACCCTTCTTGATAAGGGCAGCTCTTACAGATAGGTGTTGCTTACTCAGATGTCAGGTGATCGTTCCTTGAAGGCTGGTTATTCTAAGGGAGAGGACTTTTAAACAGGGCAATGTTTGGTTTTGTCCTTTTATTGCCTTGCTGGTGTTCTGGGTCTGCATCTGCTTCTTCTGTACAAAGTTGCTAATCTTCTTCAGACCCTCTTCAGTCAAACTTAAGTCCCTTCAGCAACTTTTTGTTGGCAGCACATTATCTATGGAATTCTGGGGAAAACAAGTTACATTGTACAGCACTGCAATGCTGGGAGATGCAAGCCTGAAGCAGTATCAACAGGTCTTGTCCTAACAGGATTTGACAAGGGGAGGTGTGGCCAGTGTGTGGCATGTAACTCTACTGTGTAACTGGACGCTGAAGGCTCTGTCCTGTGATCAGATGCAGGTAGTGCTGGTAGGGGGCTGTGGGAAGAAGCAAGGCTCAGAGACCGTCCTGGGTTGCCATAGCAGGATATGGACTCCTCCACAGGTTTGAGCTGGATGTGTCTAACCCTCTTCCTGTGGTGAGCTCCCAAAACCCAGAACACTAAAAAACACTAAAAAAGCCAAATTTTATTTAAATAAGTACTAGAAAATTTACTTTTCTAAAAGAGAAAAATCACAAAGAACTAGGGAAGACAAAATGGAAATAAGCTTATGTGCAGCTTCCCTGTAGCTGCTTCCCAGCTTGTCGTTCACTGAGTGGCCCCAAATGTCTATTAGAAATTTTGTACCATGTCTTAAGCCCTGCAGTACCTTGAACCCTCTCCTTTGAACACCCTTAGTACATCTCCAAGGAGGACAAGGCAGAGTGGAGCTGTACCCCTGCCTCCAAGGTTGCTATGTGGCACAGGCACACTCTTGAAGGATCACAGACATAATTAGAAGCAAGAAAGCAAACACATAAATGATACCATCCTGAGACCCAGTTACATCCACATCCCCTGCTAGATGTGATGGAGCTGAAGAACATCTAGAGCCATTGACATCTCCTGCCTGAGACCTTTCCCCAAAGCTTCTCTGTGTTCCACTCATAGTCTCATTCCTTGAGACACTCTGCTTGAAGGGATGGGGACACACAAATGTAGGCTGGATACTTCTCTCTTCAGGGGGGAAAAAAGGATAAACCAAGTACACAGAATATAACATACCAGTTTAGGATGCTGTGCTTTCTGAGCTTTGTGTTCTGAGCTGGACTGAGCCAGAAGCTATGTAATCCTTTGTGCTTAATTTTGCAGCACTCTTGGGAGTCACTGTTGGAAGGATATGTGGTTTCTGCTAGACGCCTGTTGTCTTTAGTTGCACAAGTGGTTTCGGCCATCAGCATGAGATCAGATTTAGGAGAACAATGAAAGTAGCTGCTTGCTTTTCAGCAGAGCTCAGACCCAAGTAAGCAACCTTTTATTTACAGTCCAGGCTGAAATCCTATTGCCCAAAGTTGAGCAAGGCTACTGTTTACCTACTCTTTCAGTGTTGAACTCCGTGGCTTTAACATTTGTTGTTGGTTTGGTACTTTGCAGTGCTGTCAGGTCAGGCCTCATTTTTGTATATGGAGGCACGTGTTACATGCCGTCAAACTTGCTCTTTTTTATTCAGTTTTGAAAGAACAACAAGTTCTAGAAGGGTGTTTTCCTCTCCACATGTACCAGTTGGTTAAATCTGTTGTAACTTCCCTTGGCATCCACAGATTCTGTTTTAATTTCATATTTAACAGGTGTCATCCAGTTGCAAAGGGAGGAACATTTGTGAACTTACCTCCTCATGCTCTTTTTCTACCAATGAGCAGCCCACAGATAATGTAGAAAGGCTCCTTTCATGGTATATACCTCATCTGGAGCATTTGCTGGGTTTTTTTGTAGGGAGCTTCTGGTGCCACTCAGCAGCGTCATTTCATTGCCAGGCAGAGAAAAAAATACATTAAAGCTGTTGACATAATTCTTCTTTTTTCTTACCCCAACACCCAACTGGTCTATTCAGCTTGTATTATACTGCATTTGCACAGCTTCTGCTTCTGTAACCCATTAGGACAGAGCCTGCTTGTACTTAACAAGAGTCTCTTTCATGCTTTGTGGATCTCTCCAGGCCACAGCAGGACACAAAATAATCCCTTTTGCATTTGGTAGTTTCACAGTACTTTTCTGGTAAAGATAAAATAATTTCTGAATGAAAACAGTAACATTTCCATAAGCCTGGTTTTAATAAAAGGTAATTGTATCGTGGTTTTTGCTTTTCATAGAAGAAAAGCAGCTGTTTTTCTAGTAGATCCCAAGATTTCAAGCTATTAAAATCTGTAAGGCAAGAGTTTTATACATTTTTTTAAAATCAGCATGGAAGTAGTTCCTTGTGGTAGCATCTGGTAAGACTTAGATAAGCAGTCTCTTCAAATCATAACTTAGAAATTTGAATTCAGACTTTTAATTCAAAGAGGCTGAAGTTTTGTGAAAGTTTATAGGCAAGTCTTAAGGCTTCATCTTTTTGTTCTAACATAAAACGAAAGATCTGTATTTCAGAAAACTTGTTTCTGTGATACAGCCTGCTTTGCATACATGAAACTTCCATCTGTGTATACCGTGCGTGTTCTGTAATGTTTTAGTTTCTGAAATGTATTTCTAACACGCATACTGTATATGAAAAGCAAAGAAAGTACCTTTTGCCTGTTTTGGCCATCTATTCCAAATTTCACACAGTAAAATAGATTAGATTGGATTCAAAGGCTTTTTTAACAACTGCTTGATAAGATATCGGGGTTTTGTTCTCCAAAATATTTATTCTAGTATATCTTTAAGAATGTCTTATACCAGAAGATTTGAAGCAGAAGAAATTGTCTATTTGTAAGGGGCTTCTCAATGAAAGTAAAATTTCAGGTAACAGAGGTAGCTGCACATCCTGCTGTACAAGGACTCCTGTCCTGTGTTTGCAGGAATCTTTATATGACCTTGTCTGTATTTGATGTTTAGCTGTGAGTTCAGGATTGTTGTGCATTCAGTTGTTATTATGCTCTTCTTTAAAACGCAGAGCCATGCAAAATAGCCACTTATGTTATTAGATTGTATGAGCTGAGGAGAAGCATTGTATGTCCACAGCTGTTGGCTCAGCCACCAGTGGCCCAGTCAGCCAGGTCTGGTTTTGGGGTGCAGGAGGTATGGGAACGCCGTGAAGGCATATTGCAAATGCTCTGTTTGCTAGCGGGAGATGAGAGCACTATGTGCAAGTTTGGGATGTAAAGTTTTGAGGTTTGGTCCTGTCTACTTGCCTTCTGTTTAAAAAATGAGAAAAAGAAAACCTCATCAGCTTGTGCTGTAGTTTCCCTAAATGCATTGATCAGATGTCATCTTCTGCTGGTTTACTAGTTGTATAAAAAACAAAAAATCAGGCTTTTAGTTCTACTCCCCCTGTTTGTCTGTTCCAAGTTGTTGGTGAGGTGTATAATACCATGGTACCTGTTTGTTTTAGTCTTCCCATATGTTGTTAGCTGCTCCTGGAGAGGGGATGTTTTGATTCAGTAAGCTTTTTCTTGTGGTTATGTACAAGTGTTTTTCTTGCTCAAGTTCTAAAGTCTTCAGTGGTTTTTGTGGGAAAATGCTTCTGTATACAAAGCCAAATGGAGCAAAAATTAGTTCCCCTGTTCCTGTTAGTTATGCTTATTGCTCTACAATTAAATAATAATAGACTTAACCCAAGTTGAGATTATTAAATGCTTATGTATATGTGTGCACACTTGTGATTCTGCTGAACTGTTATTTATAGCTATACAGCACAGATGACTGCTTAAAAAAACCCCCAAATAATCAGCATGTTGTGAATGCCGGGTGCATGGTTTTGTATTTTTATGTAGAAGTATTAATCTATATGATGCTTCTCTGCAGCAGCGCTCCTTCTGCTTCTTATTTTTAGCAAGGCAGGAAAAATGATGTAAGCATTAATACTGGGACCCAGCAGAGGCACCTTAAACTGCTGCTCGCTCTTTCTTACTCTGCCTATGCTTTGTTAGCATGAGCTCCTCTATATTGCTTTAGTTTTGTACCTTGGTATGTGACTAGTCTGGCAAGCACGTGAGTGTGTTGCAGGCCATCTTGTTACGTGGTAACGGTGGTATAGATAAAACACAATACAGTGAATTATTGAGAATAAGCTGTAACTGTTACTTTAATACCAAACACTATTCTCAGCCAAGAGAAAAGAGGGAGGGAGTAAATGCTTTTATGGTACTATTGGCAATATTGTTTATCCCCAGCTGTCGATCATGAGGGAGGTGGGAATTGTGTCTGCCTACCCTGTGTGGAGGTTTTCACTAACCACTGGTGTCGAAAAGTCCATTATGTGCCTGTGTTGAGAACCAATTTTCTGCCCTGGGTCTTTCCCCCTGAGCACTACCTGGAGAGAACAGTGCATTGCAGTGTTTGACTTTGAGATCCTTAACACATCACCAGAAAGGCCTGTTTTTCTACCCAAAGGCTGTCCATCTGTTTGTTCAATGTCTATTGCTACTCTCAGTGTGTTGCTGCCTTTGCCTTTAGTCTGTGTTGTCTTTTCTTTGAAATTGAAGTACTGATGGTGCTGGAGTTCTTCTGATTGCTTATTTTCCTGCAAAATTCATTTCTTGCTTACCTGTGGTTTTTATTCTATCTGGATGTGTCTGTATTAACACATTTAGTTGTTTGAAATGTTGCTGAAGTAGACATACAAATAAAGAGTTTAATGAAGCAGTGGAATTTGTGGTGCTGTAATGTGAACAGCATATGATTTGGGAGTTGTTTGCTGCTGCCTTCTGTTTTAAGGAAGGAAAGGGGTGTGAAAATTGACAGGAGAACTCATAACAAGGTAGCTGTTTTAGAAGAGGAAACATATTTATGAAAAATGTTTTGATGCTGTTCATCAGTAAAAGCCTGCAGGGCCAGGAAAAGAATGGCTGCAGGATTTTAGGATTTAAATACTGTCAGTTATTAAGCCTTACATTGGATACCATTGGCTACTTTTGAAAGCTTCTAGGAAGTTGGTCTGGAATTTGCAAACAAAAGTAGAAAACTTTTTTCTTGGGTCAGTGGTATTACTGGGAAGAGAGTTGAGATTATTTTCTTGTTAATGAGGTGCCACAGGAAAAAGGGCCTTGACATTTTGTTGAAACAGCTGATTCTGTAAAATGTAGAATTTTGCAATGAAAAAGTTTGTCGGAAGATTGAATCAAATATTGAATTCATCTTGAAGCTCCCCTTTGGATAGTCAAGGTGACGATTTGGAAAGGTAGTAGTAATTGGCAGCAGGAGGCTGCCTGAGTGTTCACTAGAATCAAACCAGAACCTTCCATTTCACCATATGGTTGACAGCTGCCCTGTTCCTATTTGTCATGATTTTCTGTGTTACAGGATTGATTGATGTTTAACTGCTTTTGAGCACTTGCATAACATTTTAAGCTACTGTGTTTTCCTGGTTTATCTGAACTCCACAAGTCCCATATGAAGTGGGATGAAAAGCTGGAGTCACCCCACTCTTCCTTCTTCTGAAAAGACCAGCACCAAGCCTTGGAGTAGGTATGGTGTTTTTTAAATACAGGCTTGGGAGAATAAACTTAGATTTCATGTGGAAAGTAATACAAAACTTCAGGGTAAGCATTTCAGAAATCCAAGTGTGTTAAGATGCAGACTTTCGTTATCATATAGTGGAGTCTTAAAGACCTGTGCAACTGTGGAGATCTGAAGGGAGTGCAAATTGTTTTCAAATGGTTTTAATTTAGTTCAGGCTGGGCAGACCTTTTTAATTTTATATATTCCTTCCCTTTTCAACCTTCAGAGGGAAGTTGTTGAGATAACAGATCCTTTGAACTGTCTAACAGAAAGGGGGGGCGGCTGATTCTGAAAGATTTTGGAAGTAGGACACAAAGCTGTGGGCTTGTCCATCTTCATTCCTGTAACCCCCACAGCAAATGCGTGTGCTGAAAGTACTGTGATGCATGAGATCAGTGGTTATTAAGGCCATGTTTTTGATATGAGTAAAAGTTTTATCTAGGGAGTGAAGTGCGATTTGACAGTAAGCCCTACACAAAGTAAATAACATGGCTTTGCTTCTCTAGGTCTGACCTCATCTCTCTTTGTTTGTCTTCAAACAGAAGTCCTTATTATTCAATTATCCCAGATTGTGCTCTTACAAATTGCAGTCTCCAACAAGAGATGCTTTCCTCCAGAAACTTCTAGATAATCTTGCAGGTTAAGTTATTTTTTATCAGAATCATAGAATGGTTTGAGTTGGAAGGGAGCTTGAAGATCATCTAGTTCCAACCACCCTGCATGGGCAGGGATGCATCTTACTAGACCAGGTTGCTCAAAGCCACATCCAACCTGGCCTTGGACACTTCTGGGGGGGGCGGGGGGGGCGGACATCCACAACTTCCCTGGGCAACCTGTTCCAGAAAAGGCTGTAATGCCAGCTTTTAGATATTTAGAGCTGTGTGTTTGGCTTTTTTATTGTAATTTACCTTTGAATGGTTGTCGTGTTATATTAGAGCCCTTTGCTGGATAAGTTTTAGCTTTTCTGATTATTTGAGAGGCAACTGGATACTTGGTCCTCTTAACTGCTTTATGAAAGTCTGGATATGGCTACCCTACTCTCCTCTCTCAGTACCTCTATAGGATAAATTATTTACTTTTTCCACTGTTTTGAACAGAAGTCTATGTGGTCATAGGTTTGCACAGAAGACAGGTGTTTGTCAGCTGATGTCCTTTCAGGAAGGGTTGCAGAAATGACTGCTATGACTTTGTAACTCCAGAGAAGCACCTGCAGGCAGTTGGGAAGAGGCAGAAAAGTTCCCCTCGAGGTAGAAATTTCCAGCCCTTCACCATCACTGAACCTTCTGCAGTTCAAAGCCAGTGGCTTTCTGCTCTGTTTTTACTGTGAGAGATGCTCTTTAAATAGATTTGGCTGACTGTCAGGCTTAAAATCAAGTGATTCGGATTAGGTAAGTGTTTGCAAGATTTCATTAACACTGTTTTAGAAGACAGTACACTTTAGTTTTACAAAACCCAAAAGCATTTTTGGAGGAAGAAGTTAGAGAACTGCTTGCTGTATCTTCATGCAGTATAGAGCTATACTTGACCCCAGCAGCTTGCAGAGTCTCACTTTGGGGTATTTCTGCAGAATGTGGTCTCTCCATGGCCCTTGTTGGTCTAAGCAGTCAACAGGAACATAGAGTGGGTTTGGTTTTGTTTTTCATGGATTTTTTGTTAGCTTGAAAAGTTGGTATAAGAACATTCTTTTTTCATAAAAAAGCTCATTCAGTTTTCTCCCTCCAATCGCTGTAGAAGCAGTAAGCTGCCTACTAGTTCAGAAATGCCACTGTTGCCACTTCAGGGAGCTATATTCCTGGAGGCAATTTGATCCACCAGTATTCTGCCTGCAGTTTCTTCTAGTGGCTAGTAGGCTGTACAAATACAGTGGTAGTGACCAAAATTACTGCAGTTTAGTCAAGGAGGTGTTATTCTAATTTGCTCACTGTCCTGTCTAGTACTTTCAGTTTTGGTATCCATTATCTTAAAGTGTTTTCTCAGAAATGGCCTTTGTCATGTCTTCTGGGAAACCTGTAGTGTTTGTCACAGGCTTACTGTACTCTTACTTACTAAAGAGGTACATATCTGAATTTGGGGGAACTTGTTTTTCACCTTCACTCCAAGATCATTTTGATGGTCTTTTGCTAAGAACTTTTAACCTAGCATTTGGACAATTACTTTTGCATCAGGTAAGTGGAAACGTTCCTCTGGTATCTGAAAAAACATTTATCATGACTTTATATACTGAGAACACTTCACAGACTAAGAATTGTGCAATAGAGAATGAAAAATAAGGAAGACCTGTGAGAGTCTGTCTTAGGCATCAGTGGTGCTGTCAGGTGCTGTCAGTTCCTAATTCTATCCTTTAGGCACAAGTATCACAGAGCTGGGTAATTAAGTTGTTCCTCTAAGAGGTAGACTGACAAATGGGTGTAAGTTTGACAGCAAAAGCGTCACAGGCTTTTTTTACTCCTCTTTCTTCCTGCATAGTAATCAAGATTGAAAAAATGCATGCATAAAGCAGGAAGTTCTTTCTCTGTCTCACCTGCAGTATCAAAGAATTATTTGAAATAGAGATTAATGGAAATAATTGTACCTTTTTATAGTTACTCTGTATAATCTGGGTGCCTGAAAAAATCTATCCAATATTTCCAGCTAGCTCTGCTCAAAAAGGTGAGACATCCTAAAGAGGAGGAAATCATCCCCTCTTCAGTTGTGCAGCACTTGATTCTGTTAGGAATGTTTGCCTTTAAGATTACTGCCCTGTTCACTCTTTTCTTATCCAGCCTCATGGTTATTCAGTAATTGGGAGCATTTTCTGTCCCTGTTTTATTTTATTGCCTTCAAGATTGAATTTAAACTGATATGCAAAGCTGGCTATCCTTTGGGGTGTCTAAACTGTAAATGAAGGTCTTAGTATTGATAGCTCTGCAGTTAAATATAATTTAATCTATGCAGAAGTTAGCAAATACTTTCATTGTTTCAGCTACATTCATGAAGTATGTTCTCAAGCCTCTACTTGTGAAAACTCTCCCTCTGACTGAAAACAGCCATGGGATCAGTCAAGGGGATTGTTCCTCCTCTTCCTCACTAAATGAGCAAATAGGACCAGAGCTTCCTGCCTGTTTTCCTGCCTGTTTTCCTGCCTGTTTTCCTGCCTGTTTTCCTGCCTGTTTTCCTGCCTGTTTTCCTGCCTGTTTTCCTGCCTGTTTTCCTGCCTGTTTTCCTGCCTGTTTTCCTGCCTGTTTTCCTGCCTGTTTTCCTGCCTGTTTTCCTGCCTGTTTTCCTGCCTGTTTTCCTGCCTGTTTTCCTGCCTGTTTTCCTGCCTGTTTTCCTGCCTGTTTTCCTGCCTGTTTTCCTGCCTGTTTTCCTGCCTGTTTTCCTGCCTGTTTTCCTGCCTGTTTTCCTGCCTGTTTTCCTGCCTGTTTTCCTGCCTGTTTTCCTTTTGTTAGGAAAATATGAAAATAAGGGATTTCAGAGCAATTTGTCACCTGTTTACACTGTCAGAGGTGGTGTGGCATGTGAAAAGATAATTTGCCCTCAAGACCATTTAAATGTATTCTCTACTGCTAGAAAAGGTGGTAGGATCTTGGGGGTGGGTGGCCGGGACTCTTTTTTCTGAAAACATTCACACATTGAATTATTTACTTTGTTCAATGCTTTGAAAGTTTCTTCAGAAATAGAATGAAAAATAAATTCTGGATGACTGCTCTTATTTAACAGTGTGATAAATACTTAATTGTTGGTAACTTTAGATGTTACGTTTCTGTGTGATTGATTTAACAAGTGGACGTGAGAATGAACGGGGACTTGGAACTCTACTGTGGTGCATGTCTTGTAGAGTGCTGTGCTCTGCTGTCCCAAGGACTATTGTACTATTAAAAAGCTGTTGGCTTGTATGTGTTCCTGATAGGGCAGCAGTCTTTCTCAAAAACATCTTTAATCAGAAACAACAGGTTAAAATGTTTTCTTCTCACTTAACTATGTAATTCTCTGAAGCTTGTGACATATTATCAGTGTTACCGTTACTACCTTTCAAAGTAAATTTTGGGTTTTTTTAGTTCTGTAGCTGGAACTGCTTACAAGCTAATGCAGTACCTGGGAGAAGCAGTGTGTTTGGAAAACACCTACATCTGCTGACTGCTGTTTTCTTAGCAATTGTATGCTGGGTGTTTAAAGTAGGGGAGGGTTAGCTTTTTTTTATACTGATGGTTTGTCAGTGGTAGTGAAAACAAAACAGAGTATTTTAATAATGAAGGTTGAGTTTTACAAAAGTTCTTTTTTCCTGCTTGCTTTTTGCAACCTTTTTTGTGGTAGAGCAGAAGCTAAGCAAATCTGGAAATAATCCATATAAATTGTATCTTACATATATTTGAGATTAATTAGGATTCCATTTTGTAGTTATTATATAACTGGTTAAGTTTTCAGAGGTTGACAAAGTGTGAAGCTGCCATTTGTCTCCAGAGATCTGGTTTTGTCATAACTGGGTGGTTACCAGCTGAAGTGTTTTTTGCTTGTTCTTAGCTCTACAAAGGCCATAGCCAGATGAGCAAACTGATCTTGCTCCTGTGAGCAATCACAGTGAATGTGTGCTGAGAAGTCGGTTCTGCTAAGCCTGTGCAAATGCAGTGCAGGTAGCAAGCGTGCACAGTTACTGCAAGAGTCCTGGCCATCTTGCTACAGTCTTGCTGCAATGACAGGTGAACTACGAAGCCTCTAATCTGATTCTGCTTCCAAGACCAACAAAACCCCCAAAACATTAGAAAAAAATGCATTCACTCTGTCATAACTGACACAGGTTGGCTCAAAAAATACGTAAAGTTTTAGAGCCCATTTTGAGATCTTTGTTTTGAACACTGAATAGATACTGCTTGCACCTGTGCACCTTGGGCATGTTTTAGATTATATTTTCCACCTTTTTGTAAGTACCATAGGAAGGACAAGACAGAGTGCTTGACTCAGGGTTTTTTCTGAGTTAGCACAGAGTCTGCTTGCCTCAGCTCATTCCACGCAGCACTCTGCTCCGTCTCTGCGGCACCTATTGCAAGTGGTGTTGGTTTACAGAGATCTTTAAATTGTTGCTTGAAACTGAATTACCTCACACAGTATGGTTGGCTCATGGTTCTCTAAGGGATTGAGCAAAGAAAGGGGGCTGGGACAGAACTCGCTTTGGAATGAATCCTGCATATGTATTCAGCGCTCAGGAATGTTGTGCGACAAGCATGGTAATGGTTGGTCTGCAGGCTTGCAAGCACATCTGAAAATTTTGCATGACACACTGACAACCAAGAAGAATATTCCTGTGTGTATAGGTATTGCCTGCCTTACAGCGATGCTGAGCCTTCATTAATATTTGTAGAACTAGTTTAATAGAAATACAAACAAAATATTACTAGAAGGGAATGGATTAGGCTGCTCTAACACATTCGCAGATGTTGAGGAAGTTATTTCTGTGTTTTGACAGGAGATGAAGAATTTATAATTGTGTAGAAGGTTAAGTGCTTTCACAGATACCCAGGATATTTTTCTAAGAAATTATTTTCTGAGGTGATTTTTGCTGATGCACAAACTTCTGTTTTGTGTGACTAGTTTGCAGTGACCTCATGCTGCAATTACTACTTCAAACCATGTGGAATAGTATTTTTGCATATACCAGCTATAAGAGGTACATTCAGTTGTTATTATGTGTATAAAAAATGGTATAATCTTAAATGTCATTGGGAATATCTCTGGAAAGTATTATGCAGTTGTCTATAAAGTAAATACAGGTGGACTACACTTGCGAGAACTTTAAAAAAGTGTTTTGCCAGGAATCTTGTAGTTCCTGTTTCTAGGAATTTCTTACATCAAATTCTTTTTTACATTTCCTGCAAAAGTGAACTTGTGGTGGGAAGAGCACTTTCTATTCAATTCTTCTGGCTTCTTTAGAAGCATCAGTGTCTTTTGGAAGACGTGGTATATATAGCCTGTGTACCTAAATTAAGTAACTTTTTGTAGAGCTACACATAGTTTCTCATTAAGAAAATTTGGAGACCGTTTGGTTATGGAGAGAGCAGTGAGTGGGCTGCTGAGTCAGGGGAGGGCCTTGTGCCTTTCTCTTCTCAGCCTTCCAAGTTCAGTGCAAAATCCTTGTTCCAAGGTGGACAACATAATAGCATATATTCACAGAATCACAAATCCTCTTACTACTGTTTGAATGACTAAGATATCGCAAAGATTTAACACTTCAATATTCTAAAGGTTGCGTGTGAAAACTGCCACGGAGTTCACATGAATGTTGTGTTTTATTTTGTTAATCTAAAACTTCCTCCTTTAGTGCTTGCAGCATACTCCAGCCCTCTTGCTCTTACATACTTTTCTCAGAATTCTCTGTTCTTTTCCATGTTTTTGTTTTGTTTTTTTGTTTTGGTTTGGTTTTTTTGGGTGGAGGATGGTTTGTATTTTTTGCTTTGTCTCAGAAGATTCAGTGTATTGTGGGAGGTGAGGCAACACTGGTCTTGGCAGAACACCACAAAACCAAGAGTAATTAAATGACGCAAGCCTTTGATTATTTTTCTCTCTAAAGCTTTCTGGCACGGCTGGGCATTCCAATTGCAAAAGGAGGATCAGAAGAAGAAACTTCTAAAGATCGCACACAGAATTAGAAGAACTGTATTTGGAGAGACCTTTTACTGCTTTAAAGTACTCTTCGCTCTCAAGTTGTGGAATTGCTTCTTTTCACCTATGAGGATAGTGTCTCTTTCATCACCCAAGATAGATGTAACCAAAAGGGAGCTGACAAGGTTTTGTTTTAGTTTTGTTTTAGTTTTGTTTTTTCTGCTCCCTTACTGATTGGATTTTTCCCATCTTCTGCGGGAAGATTATAAGAGGATTAGAGAAGCTGGGGTTTTTGGGGTGTGGGAGGTAGCTGGTTTTTTTTCTCCTCTCTGTTCTGCGACCTCCTTAATTTGCCATTTGTTTCCTGAAGTCACTGCTTGTTTGCAAAAGGGAGAAGCAGCATAACAGATGAGCTTTTGCATGACCATGGATTCCTTCCCTTTGCAAACTTTGTATGTGGCTGTTTGTAAAAGAAGGGTTTTTTTCATACATAAGCATCAAATGAGGAATAGCATCCTAGGCTGGATTTAAAAGAATTAAATTGCTCATGTGCTGTGAAAGGATGAATTCTGTTTAAACTGTAACTTAAAGAAGATTGGATGTCATTCCAGTTTCGAGTTTTAGTGGAAGAAAGGAAGGGTCTGATCAAGTCAAATACTCTACCAGCCTAAACCTGCATATTCTACAGCTGAAACTGGAAGATGTCTTGGAAA